>CM053585.1:452151396-452204514 GCA_028646515.1 Pseudochirops corinnae | reverse complement strand
TCAAGGGTCTTACATTCTAATTTGGAAAGACAAAGTATAAAAAGGAGTTGGAAAAACAAAGGGAGTGAGGAGAGAGAGAGAAAAATGGACCTGGGCACAGGAGTATTGTAGAAAGTCAGGTGAGCAGCCTGGAGAGGAATGAATATATGGCTAGCTTGGATGGCCTCCTTAAAATGGAGATTCTGGGAGAAAAACAATCAGAAGGAGAGACTAAAGGTGTGGAAGGTCCATCTTTCTAAGCGTAAGTGAAGTTCAGAGATGTGGTAAGATTTCTGGGGCATTATAGAGGAATTTGGGAAGGACTTCTTGTCTTTTAAACTTGAGAATTCTGATCAACACAATGACCAATCACAGTTCTAGAGGACTGATGATAAATCTCTCCTTCTGGTGATGGTGATTACCCATAGTCCTCTCCCATTATAATGCAAACTACTTGGTCAGGGATACCCTTTATATTTGTATTTATATCCTCACTCACTGCAGTGTTTGGTATATAGCAAGCATTTAGTATTTTTTCATTTATTCATTCTTCCTATCCTAGAATATCTTGTCCCTTTACTGTACCCAATCTATAAATCCTCATTCCTGTCTAAACCCTACTTTCTGATGTCTCCACTCCTGCCCCAAGGTTGCTAAACACTGCTTGAGAAAGTTACAAGATTGAGTTGATTCTCATCACTACCTTTAGCTAGGCCTTAATTGGTACTTAATCTTCCTATGTTATCCTTAAATAAAGTTCCTGCATCATTCTCTGTTGTGACTATTTCAAACCTTGTTTACCTCCACATCTCTTCCAAACACACCCTTTGGCTAAATTAGCACCAAGAAGAATAAGGTCTTCCAATGTGAGCCCCCTTGGCTGTCCTCTAACCCTCAAACATTCTCACAATCACTATTTTCTCTTCTTTCCACCTGGTTACAGGAGAAGCAATTCTGCTCCTCACTAAGGCTTATCCCTTCGCCACTATTTGCACCTATTTCTTATTTCTTCCAGGACCTCACTTTAGCCAGCAAAATTTTTCTCAAACACATTCAATTTTTCTACCCTAACAGAAAAATGGTTATTCTCAACTGCCTACATTTTCAAGTCTCCTCAGTTTTGGCATTGCACTATTATGTGCCCTCAGCTACCATCCCATCCCTCTCCTGCACTTAATTACTAGTCATCTTAAAACAGTTGTCTACATCAAGTGCTTCCATGTTCTCATTACTCTCTCTCAAGATGAAGATGGATTTCCCCTCCACCACTCTAACTGCTCTCTAAAGTAACCAGTGATCCTTTAACTAACAAATCTAGTGACCTACCCCCCCTCCCCTCAATTGTCACTTTTTTTCACCTCTTTGCAGAACCATCTCCCAACAGTGGACACTCCCTGGATTCGGAATCACCAGATTCTAGTTAGCTTCTTAACTTTTTAGTTATTCTTCCTCCTGACTCTTTATGGTGGATGTTCTCCAAACAGTTATCTTTATCACCCCTTTCTTTTCTCTCTATACTTTTTTGGTTTTGCTATCTCATTTACTTTCCTGGATTTACCCACTCACTTCTATGAAGATGATTCCCAAATTGATACCTCTACTTCTGACCTCTCATCTGAGTTTTAGACCAATATTTCCAGCTACTGTCAAGATATCCCCTCCCTCTTGCCATCTCAAACTCAACATATCTAAAGTATAATTTATTATCTTTCCCTCTAAATGTGCAAACTCTTCTAACTTTGCAATTTTTTGCCTGTGGAGCCAACATTTAACCAGTTTCCCATATTTGCAGCCTTGTAAACTTTGCTTCATCCTATTCCCAGAACTCTAATATCCATTCAGTTACCAAAAGTTTGTTCATTTCACCTCTACAACATCTCCAAATTTCTGTAAGTCTATTCCATCCTCTCTCATCCCATCATCATCAATCAGGTACAAACTTTTATTATTTTTCACCTTGACTATTGCAAAAGGCTTTTCATAGGCCCTCCTTTCATTTTTTTTTTTAAACCACTCAATACATCCTTCATATCACTGCCCGATGTTTTCCTCATTCATTTCTCTGTTCTCATCCCAAAAACCTCCAAAGGCTTCCTATTGTCTACTGAGAAAATTTCAAACTCCTTTGCCTATATACAAGTTACACACACACACACACACACACACACACACACACACACACACACATCTGACACCGTCCAACCTACCAAGCTCACTTCATATTACCTCTTTCCTACGTTCTATGATTCAGTCAAACGGGAGAACTCTTTGCTCCTCTAACACACATGATAGTCTATCACCTCTATATTTCTGCTTACTATTCTTTGTGCCTGGAATGGAAAGAAAAAACTGATGATAAGCAGCAGTCTTTCCAGTAGCATTGCTTTTGAAGTTATTCCTGCATACACTACACATAATTGCTAGCAGAAATAAATAAATACATAAATAAATATAAACATAGATATACATATGTATGGTAAATGTTTAACAACAGACTTTCCCCAAAAAATGTATGCACAAGACACTTTTCAGTTTAATTTGCATTATCAACATTATGAACATTATGAAATAACTATACATTTTCTTAAGTATAGGCAGTGGACAAAATAATAATCAAGCTCTGAGAATTTGAAATATTTGCCCAATTCCAAGGTGTAAATTCCACACTGAAAATTTAACAATCAGCTAGTAAGCTGATTTAAGCTGGGTCTAACATAACCCCTGGCAATGACCCTGCATTTTGCAAGGCTATATCAGTGGAATACAAGCTTTGGTTTGTGTGAAAAACTTCCAAGAGCAGGCCAAAAGACCAAACATGTCACCTGTGGTTACATTCAATGAGGTTGGTCACCAGAAGTTCAGATACTAGGTAATGAATTTCTTCAACCACAGAAACCCTTAAAAAGCATCTATGGAAGCAGTACTGATAAAATCACAGTATTGAAGCAAGTAGTCACTTACATTTATAATATTTAATATAAATCAAGAATATTCATTAAGTACTATCCATGTGCCAGGCATTGTGCTAGATGCTGCCTCAGATATAAAGACACCTCCTCTAAAACATAAATAAGTAAGCAATCTTTATTCTCAAGGAGCTTACATACCATGGGAGGAAACAATATGAAGAAGAGACAGAGGGAGAGAAGGAAAGGGGGGAGGAGAAAGAGGAGAGACAAGAGAGAGAGACAGAGACAGAGAGCAAGAGACAGAGAAAGAGACAGAGAGAGAGAATATACATGCAAGACTCAATGCAAAAATTCAAGACAGATAATTATAATTATTAGTGAGGAAGGGGATTAGAAGGTGGTAAGTAAGGGGATTAGGAGCACATGTTCAACATGATAGTATGGTCACTGCATCTATCTACTCTATCCTATGTATGTGAAGATAAAGGACATTAGGCCAGATGCACATCAAATTCTATAACCTCTTTCTGTGAGTGAATTAAGCCCTTAGTCAATTGCTAAAGCCTGACTCTCCTTGAGGATTTCCAGTTTAGTGGTCTGTCTCCAGCCTCATTTGACAGATGAGATTGATTAAGAGGTGTCTAAATCTGTTATTAAATGGAAAATGTGCAGGTAAAATCCAGAAAAGACCTTCCAGATGGTCTTCGGGGAGTCTAAGCATAAAGTCTTCATGACAAGTTTGTTCTACTATCAATCATCGACTCCTGACTATAATCAGTGCATTCTTCCCTTTGTATCAGTTGTTCTATTAATTATTTTCTGTTGGGTCCATAAATCCTCCCAACAGCATGCTATTTTCCACGTTGACATGATTTACAGTTGGTTGAGGCAGTTTGTAATATTCTCTAACCAGTGGTTTAAAACATCTGTTACATTTAGGGGAATGAAACACTCTTCATCCACATCTCAGAAGAATGGATGGGTGTAGAAACAATCTATCCATCAAAGCGTGTGCTTTAAAAACAAAATTGTAGTGCCTGGATACATCTAAGTCATACTTACTAATAACAGAGACCTTCTTAATAAAAGCTGTTAAGATGACCTATTTTGTAAAATAACATAATTATTTTCCAGCATCCACCTAAGCCCTTACACAAGGTAAATATTACAGTCAGTCACCTTGAATGCATCTCTCAACTGAAAACATTTTCCTATAAGCTCATTTTAATTGATCTCACCTTAGAAGAATGTTTATATTTAGTCTCTTTTTAAGGAAATAATTTGAATAGTTAATTTCAGTCAGTTCTTAATGAAATAGAAGCTTCTATGCAAAAATGTCAGTCTCACAAGATGGAGAAAAATACTTCAGTCCAAAATTGTCTTTTTTAAAAAGAATTTATTACATGATCCTTACTAAACATGGTAAATGAGAATTCAGTGCCTCTTGAAGTCAATCAATACATAATCACTTCCTCATTTTACATGTGATAAGAATCATGAAGCAAGTTAGTGGAACAGCTGGGATTAAAACTCAAGTTTCTTGATTTCCCAGTAAGTGCTCTTTCTGCCATATTATGCTACTTAGTGAGTGGGAATTGATTTTTTCCTCGTGTCTTGTTCATTACACTTAAGCAGATTTTTTATTTTGGTAGATCTGTGCCCTCATCAATGTGAGTACTCCCTCCAGTGGTACAGATTGCCGCCCATCCCTGACTTGCAATCCCATACAAACTCCTGTTCCCATCATCCCATAAATCGTCCACAGGTAGTTCACCTGGCAAGCTTCCTCTAGGTCTTTTAGCATTGCTATGTAATTACCCTACGGGTTGAAACTCATAGTCTGAGGAGGTAGATTTTAAATCTGTGGTAATTTCTGCCTTTGAAAGTTTTGTCAGCAAACATATGAATGGCTCATGGTTATGCCCCAAAATAGAGAGCAAAAATTTTTTATCGATGGACTGGGAGTTGAGATCATAGCCTTGTTCAAAGAAAGGTCACTTCCTGTCTGTCTCTTCAGGTTGCCCCTTTAGCTTTCACCTCGTTTTAGGGAGAGGAACTACTGATATTATCATTTCTGTGTTGGTCCTGGAGTGGCTCCCTCCTCTCTAGAGAGTCTTAAAATATTCTCAGCAACCAAAAAACTCAGCACTCCAGTCCTGATCCTCTCTGAGCTTCCTGTCTTCCCAAACTGGAAAGAAATACAATGTAAAGAGTCCTTAGTGACCTAGGCCTCCTGACAAGTCAACGAATTTAAGTCTTGCCAATACAGCACTTGGACTATATGTTATATATCACTTTCAATACATGATCAGACTCTCCTTTTCATACTGATAATTCCTTATTTTTGGCAATATTCTACATCCTACTAACATGCAATGGACTCACCTCCATTGGGTCACCTAGCCTTTGAATGCATCAGAGATTATGACTGTTCATTATTCATAGCAGAACCATCAGAAGAATACTGGCATTTTCTCATTCTTGCTACATAATAAATTAGTGCTAATCATAATAATAACAACCCATCTTTGCATAGCACCTTAAGGTTTATACTTCACTTTCTTCACTATAATCCTATGAAATAAGCAGAGCAGGTGATATAATTACCATTTTACACATGCATAAACAGCATGATTTTATTTTGTCTCCCACAAATATATTATAAGTATGTCAAGGACAAAAGTTGTGTTTATTTTTTTTTTATAACTGTAGAGGATCTAGCACAAATTCATTCATTCATCCAACAAATATTTCAATTCTTGCCTTCAAAATCAGTCACTATGATAGGTTTGCACTGAGTTTCTTAAGGACAGGGTCTGGCTTTGTATCCCCAGTGCTTAATAACTACTTGTTAATTGGTTGCCTGAGAATACAACAATGAATAAAACATGGATTTTGCCCTTATGAAATTTACTGTCTCACAGGGGAAATGAAATGTGCATTAATAACCATAACAAAAAAGTATTAAAGTAAAATTACAGTGAGAAGTACAGTGTGCTAAGCTTGTTCAGGAAGAAGTGATTACTTCTGGTATTAAATGTCATAACCTGAAGATAAATGAATTTAAAATAGACATTCCTGATCAAAAAAACAACAACAACCAAAGTTACAACACATTAAATTTGCATTGGTCTTTATATTTCCAAGAAGTTTCAATCTATTACTTTATTTGAAAAGAGTTATAAATATGACAAATAACCGCTGGTCTTAAATTTCAATGACTCCAACCAAATGAGATTTGTATGGAAAATGTTTTGATGTTCTGGTTTTCTTCCATGTTAATACCTTTAGAAAAGATATACCTTTTTTTCCAAGAGTCTGAGGTGGTTACTGGCGGGGTTTTTGTTGTTTATTTTAACTTTGTTTTGCTTTGTTCAGCAAGTCCCTGCCAAATTTCTTTGCCTATGAAAATCCCAAGGTAAGAAAGAATTTATGAATTAAATTTTTTCAGATGCTAAAACTACAGAGGAAGGTAATCTAGTACTGAGTAAGAGTAGAAAGGATAAAGTAAAGTAAAACCAATTGCATGTAGTCTCATTTGAATTAATCAAATTTATGTATTATAGTATATTTTAAAGAAATAAGGCTTTATTACCAATTGTGTTCGGCAGTGTGCAGGCATAAATCAGTAACCATATCCACTTCAGTGGAGTAATGATGTTTTTTTTGCATTGTGCATTTAAAATTGAGTTTGATTTTATCTAGGATTATGTAGTTTAAATAATTATACACTACAGTTTTGTACTTTCTCCTCTTCCCTAGTTCCTAACATTATTTAAAATTAATTAGTTCAAACTTTTCCTAATTGCCTGATGAATTTTGTTCTTCATTGTTTCATATCTTCATTTCCACACTGGCAATTCAATTCAAGAGACTTTTATTAAGTACCTACCAAGTGCAAGGAACTGATCTAGACCTCAAAGATACAAAGTTAGAGTAGGGTGGTGGGACCAGATGACAGAGGTACTACTATATGAAAGTAGAAATTACGAGACTCGAAAACTGCCTGGATTCTTGTATTACAGGGAAAAGAAGAACTCAAGATGACTCTAAGAAATATACTATAGAGTAAAAAGAGACCTTGGAGGCCCCTCAAGTCTAAACCACTCATTTTACAGAAGGAGAAATTAAGCTACAGAGAGATAAAAGTCACATTAACACAGGTAATAAATAGAAGACCAGGAATTTGAAGTATTTGGGGGATCTGGACATCTGCCCCACCATTCCCCATTATAGATCTTTCCATTGACCCTGCAATTGAATTGTTTTATATGTTTTGTCCTTACTTTTAGTGTATAAGCTCTTCAAGAGTAAAGATTCCCTCACTTTTTCTATTTGGATTCCCAGTACCTTGCAAGGGGCTTGGCACATAGTGAGCCTAATAAATGTTTTGCATTAATTTCATTTATTCACTTGATCTTAGTTTATCCAATTCTACACATTCTTTTTCATACACGATTCATACATACACAATTCTTTTTCACTATACCACAAACCTATCATCTGGGAAGATGGTAGAATACTGTCTCCCATCATCATCTGATCCAGTAAAGGACCTAGCCCTAGCTCATCTTATGTACTTGGATTGGATCCTTCCCACACACCCTCCTGGCTATTATTTGTGAAAATGTGATATAATTTACCCTCAGTTACCATATGATGGCCAGCATTACTGGGGGTGAGGTGCCACTACTGTTGAAGACAAAGGCAGAGTACAAGTACTGACAATCATGCCCTGGTCCCTAACTATGACTGTGGTGGAATGACATTGCTGCTAGACTTCCCATTGACCCTCCTATTTTTGACACCTTTGTAAGGTGTAACAAAAAAAAGAAAAAAGACTGAAGTATCTGCCCTAACCATTTTAAGCAACCTTTTCCTCCATATAATCTTATCAACCACCATTACCAATGATCCTTCCATTTTCTAATCTGATCAACTGAGTAGGCAAAGTAACTAGAACATTCTCTGTCCTTTGCCCAGAAAATGCCCATACTCCCCTATTCTTGTGAATCCGAATCACAGTTTACTTGTCATCTCTAATCTCATCTACTCCTGTATAAAATCCATTTCCCCTACTATACTACTCTACCCATTTATCCTGTCTAGCTCCTCCAAACCCTATATTCCCCTGTCCTCATGCACCTGCCTCCCTATCCTTAACACATTTCTCTTTGTCTTAGTTTTCATCTTCAAATACTCCTTCCCCCTTCTTGAACTCATGACTTTCTATAAAAAGACACTTGAAACTTGGCCACACTCTCCAATGGTGGCCACTATATGGTCACTGCTGGACTTTCCAGCAGTCATGCATTCGACCAGGAAGAAGAGGCAGAACACTCTTAGATCCTCATTGTCACTTCCCTATACCACCATCATTCAGCCACATATCCTCATTGAGATTCACCTAGTCTGTTTACTTCATCATCTGCAAATACTTGTTGCTATAATAAGCCAGCCCTAAGATCATTTTCATTCATTTTCTTTTTTTTTTTTTTGGAGGGCAGTTGGGGTTAAGTGACTTGCCCAAAGTCACACGGCTAGTAAGTGTGTCAAGTGTCTGAGGTCGGATTTGAACTCAGGTCCTCCTGACTCCAGGGCCGGTGCTCTATTCACTGCGCCACCTAGCCACCCCTTTCATTCATTTTCTAAAGGAATTCAGTACCCAACTCAAAGTCATCCTCTCTGCTCCAATTCCTGTTTTCACAATGAAGAATTTCGGTAGTTTCATGGATTCTTCCTAAAATCTAACCCTTCAAATTCATTCACTCCTTCACACCGTGGTACTCATTTGTACCATATCTCAATTATGTATAGAACAATCACAACATTAACCTTATTATCAATCAAAACAGATTCACCTTCATGATCTTGATTTCTGAAATTCCCCTCTTTAAATATACTCTATCTTTCCCTTTCTCACTCTGTCTGACTCTGTCTAAACCTATGTCTCACCAACAGAACTGCCGATCCATATCCTTCTTCATTTTCCCAGGACACCCACCCTTTTCTAGTTAGCCTTATTTTCATGCCTTCATACTTACGACACTGTCATTAACTACTTTTACTATACAATGCCCATTCATTTTGAGTTCCTTGCCTACTTTGTCCTTAATGCCTTATGAATCTCTGTCTCTAGGGAAATGCCACCAATTTCCTTCTCTAAACCTACTAACAAGCCACTAGACCTTTGCTGGGGGAAGCCATGTAATCAATCATACTAAACTGTCCACTACAATTTTTGTTATCTAATCTTGACTGATTCACTGCTACTACCTCATTGATTTTCTATCATGATCCCAAGAGTTGCATTCCAAACTGTGTTTTCTCTCCTTGAGTCCTTCTCTCTCAACAGATGACTTCACCTTCCACATTACTGAGATTACTTTAGACCTTCTTTCCTCCATCTATTCTATATCTCCAAGCTTTTCTATATATTCACCTCTCTCACATTTTGTTTCAGCTTCATATATATCTTCTTGTTCTCTAATCTCATCCACTCCTGTATTCTTTAGGTATAATTTAGCATTCTCTCTCTCTCTCTCTCTCTCTCTCTCTCTCTCTCTCTCTGTCTCTCTCTCTCTCACACACACACACACACACATCTGCTTATTAACTGACAAGAAAATTTTGAGAAAAATGCATCTCTTTAATCTCTTTCTTAAATTCTAGTTCCTGCCCTGTTGCCAGTAAACATGCCTGGATACCTCATCCCATTCTTTAAAAAAAATAAATAAATAAACACTTCACTTGACCCTATGAACCCTCAAGATATCATCCTACATTTTTACACCCTCTTTCTGTAAACTCCTAGAAAGAATTTCTATCTGCTTCCTTGAATTCCTTGTCACTCACTTTCTTCTCAACAAATTATTCTAACTTTCAGACCCATCACTCTAAGACTATTTACTTAGTGATTACCAATAATCTATTCACTGTCAAATAAAATTTGAAAAGTCTTTTCTCAAGCCTTATCCTAATTGATCTTACTGCAGTTTTTGATGTTGTCAAACATCCCTTCCTCCTTTATAGTTTCTCCTCCCTTGACTTGTGACCCTGCTTACTTTTGGTTCTTCTGTTATCTCTCTGATCATTCATTCTCAGCCTCCTTTATTAATTCATTGTCCATCTCCCAATCCCTATATATGTATCCCCCCCTTCCCCCAGACTTCTGTTCTTAGTACCCTTTCCTTCACTTTCTTTCCCTTCCATTCCCTCTCTTGGTAACTTCATTTATTTTCAGAGGTTCAATGCAGATGACAAATACAGAACTTCCACATCTATAAATCCAAACCCAATCATTTTTCTGACCTCGAATCTGGACCTACATTGCCAACTACCTTCCCTATACTTCCATCTGAATGCTTTGTGAACTCTTTCAGCTCTACATGTTCAAAATTGAATTCATTTTCTTCACCACCTAAAACAATAGATTACATTATTACTTATTACCTGAGCTGATCCTCACATGCAACCCTTATCCCCAAGCACCTTTCCTCATAGATAGATAGATGGTAAATAGATAATCTGTGTGTATGAGTGTGTGTGTGTGTTTATTCTAAACAGTTGTTTACATAGTGTCTCCTCCATTATTTGTGAACTCCTTGAGGGTAGGGACCATCTTTTGCTTTGTTTGTATCACCAGCACTTAGCACAGTTACCTACACTCAGAAAAGTGTTCGTTGATTGACTGACTGACTGAATTTGACATCTCATCTCTTATTACTGGACTCCAGCTCTCGGACTCTTTATCTTCCCTCAAGATCCAGCTTAAGTGCCACTTCTTCTAGCAGTCCTTCCCTGATTCTCCCAGGCACAAGCGTTCTTTCCTTCTTCAAAGTCTTACATTTATTTACCTGTGTATATATTGTATCCTCTCATTTATTCCAACCCAAGAAAAAATGGAAGCTTCTTAATAGGCCAGATAATTTTGTTTTTTCCTTTGTACTGCTTTCCATCATTGAATTTAACATAATGCTATATACATAGGAGGTACTGTTTAATACATATGCTTTGAATTCAATTGGGATGAAACTAGGCAAACGTGCCAAGTTTACAGGAGTGAAAATGACATGTTCATTTTTATATTTGTTGAATTTAAGGTGCTATCAGGATATCTAGCAGATGGTTGGAAATACATGGCTAAAGATCTGAAGAAAAATTGGAGGAGGCATCAATTTGGAAGTCATCTGTGTCAAGGAAATAGATGAAGTCAGTGGAATGAATGAGATCACCAAGAAGAAAAAGTGGAGAGACAGAGGGGAAAAGATTCATATGGAAAAGGATGAGAATTCAGTAAAAAAGAGAGAGTGTGAAACAGAAAGGAACAAACATTTACTTAACACCTACTATGTGTCAGGACTGTGCTAAGAGCTTTTAAAATATTATTACACTTCATCCCTTACAATGACTTTGTGAGGCTTATTATCCTTATTTTTATAATGGAATAGACTGAGGCAGATAGAGGGTCATACATAGCTGGCAAGTGTCTGAACCCCAGTCTTCCTGTCTCAAGGCCTAGTACTCTCTATTCACTGTACCACATAGCTGCCATATGTCACACAATCAATTCTTAACAACTTTGGAATTGATTGGTGCCATATGAGAGGAAAAACCCTAAGTGTAGAATATCACCAAAAGTAAGAAAGGGTAGAGTATAAAGAAAGTTTCAAATGGCCTAGAAAAGTCAAAGAAGGAAAAAGCATCTTATTGAATTTGGTGATATAGAGGTTACTAGTGACCAATTAAAGAAATATTTCAAAGGAATGGTAGAGATGGAAATTAAAAGAGCTTTAGGTATGAGTGAGTGGCAAGGAAGTTTAGGAGTTTGGCATTAAAGGGGAAGAGAAACAGAATAGAGAGATATATAAGCTGAGAAGATAAAATTCAAAAGAGATTCATTTTAGAATAGGAGAAACATGAGCATGCTCATAAGCTGAGGAGAAGAACCAATACTGAGAAAGTCAGTCAGTCAACAAACATTTAGAAAGCAGTCATCATGGGGCAAGAATTGTGCACGTACTGGGGATACACACACATATCAGACCAGCAAAGGTGACCAAAAATATATAGAAAATGACAAATCTTGCAGGACTGTGGGAAAACAGGCACACTGAGACATTCTCGGTTGAACTACAAATCAGTCCAACCGCTCAGAAAAACGATTTGGAATTATACAGAAGGAAGGAGTTACAAAACAGTAAACTCCCTTTGATGCAGTTATATCACTGTTCAACCTATATCTCAAAGAGACCCCAAAAAAATGGTAAAAGGTCTTATGTGTACAAACATATTAATAAGAACTCATTTGTGTTGACCAAAGAAAAAACCCCCAAAACTGGAAAATAAGGAGATACTTTTCATTTGGAGAATGACCAAACAAATTGCAACATATTAATGTAACTGCATACAATTATGCTATAAGAAATTAGAATAAATATGATTACAAAGAGACATGGAAAGACTTATATGAAGTGACATAGAATAAAATTAGCAGACAGTAGCAAAATCATAGAATTTTAGAACTGGAAGGGATCTAAAAGGCCCCGTAATACAAGCTATACACAGATATTTTGAGAAATGTATTGCTGAATTTCCTTTTAAAATTTTCTCTCAGAACATAAAGTCAGTTTATCTGTGCTTTTCTTTAACCAGCTTAAAACTCTATAATGTATTACATTCCATTCTTTCTTTTATTACTGATTCTTCTATATCTATTGCCTCTGATTTATAACAGGAAAGTGATGCAGTTTCAATAGGCAGCTATATTAATAAAGGAAGTTGGTGTACATTCTGATTTTTGTCAAAACTTCTCAATTGGACCAAATCCAAATGCTTCCCAGTTCAACTGGCAAATCAGCCTTTATAAAGCTACCCAACCAGTTAGATTTGTGTAGCAAAATAGTTTGTCTCATGTAATGTCAATGCCACCACCAGGGCTATCACTGAAAAGGAAACAACCAATAGAACCATAGAACCATACATTTAGAAGGGAGATTTGTGGTCATCTAGTCCAATCCCATTATTTTAAACATGGGGGAACTAAGAGCTAGAAATGTTAAGTGACTCACTCAATGTTACGTAAGTAATAAGGGGCAGAGGTGGGAATCTGGGCCAAATCATCTGATGCCAAATCAGCCTTTTTTTCTGCTGTCTCCTGCTGCTTCAATAATCCATAGTCACCTTTGCTATATGGCTCATAGGGCACTGAGAAATCCCTTTACTTACAAACACCTTCTTTATCCCCTGTATTGTACCTACGTTTCTAACACTAGATAGACCTCCATTCTTTAGATCTTAAAGATAAATTGCTATGCAGGCCTCTACATGGTTTCCTTTTAATGCTGAGTTAAAGTATAGCAGCTTATATTACTGTTTAAAGGGAACAGCTTGCTAGGATTTGAGAACTACATAATCTTATTGGAGCCTGGAAAAATAGAAGAATAGACCCCACAATTATCTGCTCCAGCCACTGAGTTACAACTAGGAATTTTTGTTCTAATGACAAATATAACAAATAGCACTTGGGGAAAGGAGTATTAAGAGCACCGTGATTGATCTTGGAGGATGGGGGACAAGGACTGGGGACTGGGACACTGCCCTACTACAATGAGTCAGAGGGAGCAGAAAGACCAATACTCTTGGATACCAGCATGAAACTACTGATTAAGATCCCACAGGGGAAAGGAAGGATTCTTAGTAAGGTATTTTATTTATAAGTCATTTCATTCATGTCGAACTCTTCATGACCCCATCGAACTCTATCCATGGGGTTTTCTTGGCAAAAATACTGAGATGATAAGCCATTTCCTTTTCCAGTGGCAAACACAGATTAAATGACCTGCCCATGGTCACATAGCTAGGAAGTTTCTGAGGCCAAATTTGAACTCAAGTTTTCCTGTCTCCAAACCCAATACTCTATTTGTTGTGCTACCTAGCTGCCTATGGCTAGTAGGGTAGGTCAGGGCAAAGAAAGAACTCACACCATCAGCTAGCTTCCTTTTTAAAATAAATATTCTGGTTAACTGGGTTCAAAGTTATATTAGTCTACCAGAAATATCTGTGTGTCACCCTGGAGCAAAGACCTGGTCACTTTGAACACATAACAGCTCTTTCTGATGCCCTGTCTTCAAGTAAGTAAATAAAAGAGAAAAAAAAATGAAACAAAACCAAAAGCATCTAGGATACATGGTTCTTTTATCATTTCTTGAAGGGACCCAGGATAGAGATGCTACAACTTGGTGGAAAGTTCTAATGTTGATTTATAACCCTCATCAAAAAACTATAGGCATTTATTAAGCACAACTATGTGCCAAACATTTTTCTATGTACTTTAAATATGATGACAAAAGGAAACAGAAATTGAAAGTCTGTAGTAAAAATAACTAAGAGCAGATAACAGTAGCAAATGATTTCATGGGCATAGAACAATGAAAACTTCAATGGCTCAGTCTGTTGTACTAAAGATCATAAGGCTAAAAGTAGGAACAGAAATAGGTCAAACAGATAGCAACTGCATTCTTCCTGAAGACAGAATAGATATCCAACTGGGAGAAAAATTACCATTTATATATGAGTCTTTTCAGCTACAAAGAAGGGAATAACATTTTTCAGATGCAACATCTTTAAGCGACAGAAACAAAAATCTATCATGCCTTATAAGATTCGGGGGGGGGTCACTGTCTTAATTTTCAAATTTCCTAGCATAATTTATCATAGGCACCTTGTTAACAAAAACAGCAGAGGGGAAGGTGTATTCAGAACATCTTAAATTATTCATATTCAAACAAATGACACTCAGAAGAAAGAAAATTCATCTCCAAATTGTGCAACAAATAGCAGGAGTACAAAGTCAAGATTTTACCTGCCAAGGAACAGCTTTTTATCCTTAGAGTGAAGACATTCTGTTCTGTCATCTTTTTTCTTCTCTATATCTTTTATTCATAGATAGAGTTTGGCAGACAGTTTGATAGGTTTCATGAAGGGAATACCTTGAGTTCCAATTTTACCTCTGATACCTCCAAGCTCTATGACATTGGCAGTCACTTAACTTCTACATACCTCAAGCAAGTCCTCGGAACTTATTATTGTTTTGTTTTTTGGTAAGACTTGTTATTTTGAAATTTTTACTATGGAAATCAATACCATCAAGTTGAGAGAAATATCTTAGACAACTTTAATTATTAAGAGTTTTTTTTTTAATCTAAACAAGGGATAAAATAAGGAACAAAAATAAGTCATTTCTTTCTTTTTTTAAATCAAGTTAACCAAAGGTTTTTCTATTTTATTGGTTTTTTTTTCATAAAACCAGCTCTTAGTTTGATTTATTAGTTTTATTTCTTATTTCTTATTTGATTTATTTATTGATTTACTACCATTATTAGTTTCCTATATCAGTTATTATTAACTAATTATTATTAGTTTTCTTAATTTCAATTTTATTAACCTCTCCTTTGGTTTTCAGAATTTCTCATTTGGTATTTAGTTGGGGATTTTTAATTTGTTCTTTTTCTAGTTTTTTTAGTTGCATGCCCAAATCAGCGATCTCCTCTTTCTCTATTTTATTCATATAAGCATTTAAAAATATAAAACTTCCCCTAAGAACTGTGTTACAAATATAATCTTCTCATGTAGGGATGTAAACAGTTTGGCCTTATTGAATAACGTGTTTTTTTTTTTCCTCTTCCTGTTTACCTTTGTATGTGTCTCTTGATTCTTGTAATTGAAGATGAAATGTTTTTTTAAGCTCTGGTCTTTTCATCAGGAAGGTCTGAAAGTCCCCTATTTCACTGAATGTCCATCTCCAACCCTGAAAGACCATGCTCCATATTTCTGGGTAGTTGGTCCTTGGTTGTAATCCAAGATCCTTTGCCTTATGGAATATTAAATTCAAAGTCTTCTGATCTTTTCATGTAGAAGCTACAAGGTCCTATGTGATCCTGACTGGGATTCCACGATATTTGAATTGTTTCTTTTTTTTGGCTACCTGAAGTTTTTTCTCTGTGACCTGATAATTATTGAATTTGGCTATAATATTCCTTGGTGTTTTCCATTTGGGATCTCTTTTAGGTGGTGATTGGTGGATTCTTTCAATGACTATTTTACCCTCTGGATTTAGGACTTCAAGGCAGTTTTTCTTGAGGATTTCTTAGAAGATGCTATCCAGGATCTTTTTTTTTTTTCATCATGGCTTTCAGGTAGACCAATAATTCTTGAATGATCTCTCCTGGATCTATTTTCCAAGTCAGTTGTTTTTCTAAGGAGTTATTTTATGTTTTCTTCTATTTTTTCATTCTTTTGTTTTTGTTTGACTAATTCTTGATGTCTGATAGAGTCATTAGCTTCTACTTAACCAATTCTAATTTTTAATGGATTGGTTTCTCTTGTTAACTTTTGTACTTCCTTTTCCATTTGACCAATTCCACTTTTTAAGTTTTCTTCAGCCTCCTTTTTTCCACTTTGTCAATTGCATTTTTTTTCTTTTTTTCTTTTTGGAGGGGGGAAGGCAAGGCAATTGGGGTTAAGTTTTTGCCCAAAGTCACACAGCTAGTGAATGTGTCAAGTGCTTGAGGTTGATGTGATTTGAACTTAGCTCCTCCTGATTCCAGGGCTGGTGCTCTATTCACTATGCCACCTAGCTGCTCCTGTCAATTGTCCTTTTAAAGGTGTTGCTCACTTTTTCTTCTGCCTCTTTAATTTGATTTTTAAAATCCTTCTTGAGTTTTCCCAAGATGTTTTTGGCTTAAAACCAATTCATATTCCTCTCTGAGGTTTCAGATATGGGTATAGTAACAATGCTGTCCTCTTCTGAAGTTGTATTTTGACCTTCCCTGTCCCCATAGTAAGAATCTATGGCCTTTGTTTTTCTATGTTGTTTCTTGCTCATGGTGCTTGCCTTTTTCCAGGCTTTTAAAGTAGATCTCTGCTTCTGGGGCATAGGGTGCATTGTCCTATACTTCTTGTGCTGGGAGTTATGGGCCTGGCTACTGACTTTGTATGCTGGGGCCTCAGGTTCTGGCAGCTGGAGGCTGTAGAGGCTGTAGTTTACCTGGTACTGAGCTAGAGCTGGTGGTGGTGGTGACTGGTGTGTACCAAAGCCAGGTGAAGTGTTTCTATGTTTCTCTGGAGTTACACTGAAGCTCACAGGGTGAAGTGTGGGGGTGGGGGTGGTCTGGCCACTAGAGGTAGCCTTCTCACTGGAGGCTGCACTAAAGCATGGGTAAGCTCAGACACTGGTGCACACTCATCTGCTGTGCAAGTGGTGATTCTCTCCACTGGTATCTGCCAGTTCCCCTGGCTGAGTGAAAGTATGCAGGGTTCCTGGTATTGGTTCTTGCCTGCTCCACCACCCTGGGGCTCAGGATTTCTTGCTGATTTGCTTAGGTAGGGTTTGCTACTGGCTTGTCAGGATGCCTCCCATCCTTTTTGGTTTCCTTCAGCCACAGCAGAGGAACCTTTCCTGTTAATCACCCTAGCCTCATAAGGTAAAAAAGACTGCTGTACTGTATCTTTCTGCTGGTTCCACTGTTTCAGGACTTTTCCTGAGGTGGTATTTTCTGAGTTTTTCAAGGTCTATAAGGGAGAGTGAAAGCAACTTATTGCTTGCTCCACCATCTTGGCTCCTGGAAGTCCTAAATCATTTCAATTACGCAACATTAGAATGCTTTTGCATAAACAAAATCAATGCAGGTCAAGTAATAAGAAAAGCATTTGGGAAAAAAATTTCAAATGGAAATCTCTGTTAAAAGTTCTAGGACTCAAGATATATATGGAATTAATATAATCTTATAGGAAAAAGAGCCATTCCTTAATAGATAAGTGGTCAAAGTACTTAACCAGGAAATTTTCAAAAGACATGCACAGGAATTATAACTATATGAAAGAATGCTCTGAATAAGAGAATTTCAAATTAAAATATGTGCTATACCCTCGCCTACCAACACTTGCTTGTTAATACCTGTCTGGCAGACTTGACCACCAGTTGATTATAACCTGTATTTTATGTGTTTATTTGAAAAATAATGTAATCACTATGACTTTAAATCTGTTCTACAACAGATGAAACATGCATGAATGGTTTTTCAAAATTTTCTTATTTTCTCTTCTTCTTCCATTGCTCACTTATTTTTATTCAATACTCCCAATTATATCCAAGGCTATTATCACCCCCACATCATTCCAATGCCCCTCATGGAGTGGTATTGCCCACTTTGGGAATCTTTGGTTGAGAGAATGGTTGTAAAGCATGCCTCTTTAGTTTCCTCAAAAGATGGTGGTCTGTATATATAGAATGAGGCATACATTTTCAGATATGGGCAATGTGATGATTTGTTTTCCTTGACAGGACTTACTTGTTGCAAAAGAAAGTTCTCATAGAGTGGAGGGGGAAAGATCATTTAGAAGTACCAGTAATGATAAAGAAAATTAAGGACATCAATAAAACCTTCTAAAATTATTTCTGATGAAGCTTCTTCCTTTGATATAACTTACCTAGAATTTATAGGCTTAAAGACAGAGTTGTCTGGGACATTGAGAAGTTAAGAATCTTGCTCTTAGTCACATAGCTAGTATGGCTCTGAAGGCAGTCTTGAAATCAGGTCTTTCTGACTAAAATCAGTGCCCTATCCACTACAACATTCTGATTCTCAGGAATTAGCTTCTGTCATAGGTGGGTTACAATCTGTCTTGTCGAAGGGAATTTTCACACAGTTTTCCATACTCATAAGATCAGAGATATATCAGTCTTTCAGGGTAGACTTCCTCCCAGCAGCAATTCCCCAGCCCACAGTTCCCATACATTGTGGGTTCTAAGTAACTCTAAGTGGCATAGTTTTAACCATCTGTCCATGACTATATCATTCTCTCTTTGAACCCAATTTCCTCCAATATCTTTCCTACTCTTCTGCCTCTCCTCCTACCCTGCTTGTCTTGGAAGGTTGGGGGGTTGTTGACCATTCCATGGAATTTCATGCTGGACTCTCCAAAAACTGACTCCTTCCTCTCCTAGAATGACTACATATAATCAAGGCAGATCCAAAAGAAAAAAAAAACTGATTTTACCTTGGTTATCAGAATCTTCCATTTTTGACTAAAACTTCACTAAATCACTATTAACAGAAGAGTACAAAGCAGCATGAAGCAGGCCAACCCAACATTCTCATTGAATTAACAAAAGGAGCCCTCTCCTGTGTAAGTTGTTGCTTGTCACAGAACCTAAGTACAACATCATAAGTTTAGTACATCTATATTTGGACTCAGAAGGCAAGAATCTCATGATATATTTCTAGCATTGAAAAAATGAAATTGGAGGGAAAAATGAAAAATTAGACTTTTCATGCAGCATGTTTGTGGTAACCTCTTACAGATGGGTACACAGGCATATAGTGACTCTTCAATTCTAATAAAAAGAACAATTCAGACATAATACTTAAAACACAGGCCATTCAAAGGTGACAAAAGATACATCTTTCAAGCACTGACTGCCTCCAAGGACTGGGATAAATCCTCTAACTCAAATAAGGATCTTATCTACTATATAACCTACATTTGTAGTGATTTGCTTCACCTTAGGGAGATAAAATCAAGGTCACATCTTCCCCCTTGCCTCTTCAGGTGATTGCATCCTCTAAAAGTGAGTAATATTTGAATTAGCCAGAATGTAGAGACAAACTTGGATAAACTTGAAATTCCTTGATCTTCAGTCATTTCAAAGCAGTATCTTCAAACCTCATTTAAATTATTAATTGCTCACACTAAAGAAACACTTCCTTTACCAGGTCACAATGGCTATTATTTATAAATTTTCTATGTACCTCAAATCTTTAAGGTTTTGGGGGAGGAGAAGTGGATTCATTTTGTTATTCACAGCAACTTAATTAAATTTCCTTTCCATTGCATTTGAGTTTATGCAACCAAGTATCACAGAGTTATACCTTAGATTTAGGGATCATCTAGTCCAGGGATTCTTAGCCATTTTTGTATCATGGACCACTTTGGGCAAAATGGGAAAGTCTATGAACTGTTTTAAATGTGTAAAATAAAGTACTTTTGATTATAAAGGAAGCCAATTATATTGAAATACAGTTACCAATTAAAAAAAAAAAACAAGTTTACAGACTTCTTGAAACCGATCCAGGAACTCCAGGTTAAGAATTCTTAATATGGTTCAAGTCCTTTGCTTTACAATTGAAGAAACTGAAGCCCAGAAGGGTTAGGTGAGTTGAGAGGCAATGCATTGCAATGAAAAGAATTCTAGACTTGAAATAAGGAAGACGTGAATTCAAATCTCACTTAATGGCACTTACTAGTTAAGGGACCATGAGAAATACATGGTTTTTTTTCTCTAGTTTGCTCTTTTGTAAAACATACATGGCACCAACCTCATTGGGTTGTTATATGAATCAGCGGAGATAATTTATGTAAAGCTCTTTTAAAACTTTAGAGCACTAGGAAATGTCAGTTACTGTTATTATTGCTCAGGGTCACTCAAGTAGAATAATCCCTTATACTATTAGAATTGATTTTTTTTCTAAAAAAAATTAGTAATTTATATGCCCTATTACATTTAGGATAATAGATTCTATTGCTGTCTTCCAAGGGAAAATGAATAGAGGTAACATGTCAAGTGCAGATACTGTCCTGTGGACAGCTAGACAATTGCTTGAGGTATTCTTTCCACATAAAGCAGAAATGGTTTTAGACACCTCACTACATGAGTCACTGAAATTGTCTGTGCCTGTGGATTCATCTGTTATTTTTACAATGGTATGCATTCTGAAGCCATTAATTCCTCAGGAAAGAAGAAAGTCAGAAGGTTGCATTGCTAACCGAGCTACCTGCACTTTCTGGAAATGTAGTCCGAGCTGTTTCATTCTCTTTTATTCGATACACACAACAAAATGATGAAGTCTCGTCAATACTAATCATTAGGCCAGTTGCATGTGGTGCACTGACTCACTTCCAATTATTCCAGTGGCTGTTTCCATCTCCTAGGCAATAGTATCTGATGGGATGGCTGAATGTAGCCCACATACTCAGATTAGCTGGCAAACTTGATACATTTCAAAAAGTCTCTCATTTCTCAGATCCTGAGCACTGCGAGTTAGGGCACGTAAATTAATACACCAATGACAGGAGTTTGTAGGTTTGTTACTTTGTGGAAGATGGTGGAATGGAGTTGAGATTTATTTCTATCATCTAGTCATCAGGTCATAGCCTATACAATGAGAGCCTACAAATTCTTTCCTCAATTCAGAGCCATTAATAACAGAGGAACCATACATAGGGTCTCTCTATAATATCCCACCGTAACTCCCACAAGAGCATGTAGATGATAAAAGTTAGAGAAAACAAATTCAAATTTTGTCTCTATCACTCAACTGTGACCCTGGTCAGTTAACTTCATTGAGCCTCAGTTTCCTCATTTGTAAAATGAATAGATAGAACTAGATGGTACCTTCCAGTCCTTAATCCGAACCTATGAACTCTAAGAAATACCTAGAAATCTATTATAATGCAGAATCCTAAAAGGCTACTGTAGGAAGGATGAATATTTTTCTTTGATTTTTAAAGGCACTGTTAAGGACTCAAGTATGATGAATTGCAATCCCATAGGTAATTCCAATGTAAAATCAGAAGTGTTTCAGAAACAGTTTGACTGAGCAAAAAAAAAAAAAAAAAGAGAGAGAGAGAGGTAAGAATATCTCAATCTTAAATAGTATCAGAAAACATTAAGTCGCTGCAGTACGAGCACCAGGCTGCTAAGTGACACAGTAGCTAAAGCACTGGGCTTGGAGTCAGGAAGACATCTGACTGAATTTAAATCTGGCCTTAGACACTTACTAACTGTGTGACCCTGGGTAAGTCACTTAACCCTGTTGGCCTCAATTCCTCATCTATAAAATGAACTGGAGAAGGAAATGGCAAACCACTCCAGTATCTTTGCCAAGAAAACTTCAAAATGTGGCGACAAAGAGTAACACATGAGTGAAAGAGCTGAGCAACAAAAACCAGTGCCAGCACCACAGAAGATACTAAAGAAAAATAATTCAATTCAATAAACACATATTAAGTCCCTTCCGTGTTCAAAACATTAGGCTTGATATGGAAGAAACAAACAAAAAAAAAAGAGGTCAGGCCCTCAGGGAGTTTATGTGCTGCTGGAGCTATAATATATATAGCTACCACATATATAAAGAAAAGTAAATTCAGTGTATATAAAAATATACAAACTAATATGGGCAAAGACATCATCCCTGCATTTAAGGGATGTGTGTGTTTGTTCAAGGATTGGGCAGATTACCATCTGGCAGATTCAATTAAATGAGTTGCCTGGAATCACATAGCTAGTAAGTGTCTGAGGCCAGATTTGAACTCAGGAAGATAAGTCTTCCTGACTCCAGGCCTGGAACTCTATCCACCGCACCACCTAGCTGACAAAATGTGTATACACACACATCCTTTGAATGCATACACACATCCCTTAAATCAGTGGTTCTCAACCTTCCTAATGCTGCGACCCTTTAATACTTGTATGTGGGCATCTCTGCATGTGGGCGGACCCACCTGGACATGATAGAGGATCAGTGTCTCTGTTCCTAAGACCATCAGATTTATGTGTTTTCCATTGGTCTTAGGCCACCCCTCTGAAAGGTTCTTTCAATCCCCAAAGGGGTCGCGACCCACAGATTGAGAACTGCTGCCTTAAATGAACAAAAATATCCTTTAAATGAACTAAATAATAACAAATATTCAAGGATTAAGCTATATAAAGAAGAGAGGTTTTCTAAAATAATGGCTAAGATCACAGGTGAAAAAACAAAGAAGTTACATGCATCAGGAAATGGTTTGTAGGAATTTCACCAGCAGGAAAGCCATAATGAAACAGGTTATACACATAAGGTGATGACCCTGTAAGATGTTGAGAAATGTATGACACTTAAGAAAAATGGAATTTATAAGGGCAATATTCAAAAAGGAGATAGAAAAGAATGAAAAAATAGGAGTGAAGTAAAAAAATGAAAATGTAACTTTGCATTTACAAAAAAAAAAAAACATATTCAAGGTCCAAGTTGCTTGTGAGGACATTTGAAAATTTTGTGAACTATAACTGTTTTATTTGAATGTAAGTTTTTCAGTTATACCTATGGATTCTTCACCCTGGGAGATAATGATTTAAAGAATAGAGGCAAATACATCTGGATAGAGTAAAGATAGAATAGCATACCCCATAAATATATATATATATAAGTATATATAAATAAATATATATATATCTTAAATTCTGAGGTACCCATAATTATAAAAAATTGGTGCTGAGTGAGAAAATTTGTCAAGATCAGAGTATAACATTTATACTATATGTAACCCTAAACAAGGCTCTGAACTGCTGTTTCCATACATGTACCATGGTGTAAAAGCAAGAGCAATGTACAGAAATTCAGGAAAACCAGACTTTATTGTATATGTATATATGCATGTATGCATGCATGTGTGTATATATCTATATGTGTATCTATACTATATATACCCACATACATGTGATTAAGTATAAAATGAAGGCACAATAGGTGTGGGGCACAAGAGTACAATCAAAATCAGAATCATAGAATGTTAGAGTTGAAAGGGGCCTTTGAGTTGATCTAGTCCAACATTACCATTTTATAACTGAAACAATAAAGCCTAATAAAATAAGGAGATAGAAAGGAAAGGAACTCAGTTCAAAATTCTGTTTCTGCAACAGAATACCTCTGGAAGTTCTCTATTGATCTAGGAAGCATGCTGAGAGAGGAAATATGTACCACAGGATAGAGAACTAGCCTTGATTAAATATGCTGGGAATGTCTTGTCATTCCTCTCCACCAATTGGATCTCTTGCTATTTTTTTTTTTAGGCTCAATTCATGGATTTCCTCTGTGAAAAATTCCTTGATCCCACAGGTCATTAATAACCTTAAACCTAATATATCTCTCCTTGCTCACTAATGCACTTATCATATACTTCTATTTAATAGTTATTTATCTCTATCTGCATCTTACCTATCTACTTAATGAAATATTTGTCAGTATTTTAAGGACAGTTAGTAGACCAGTCAAATCAGAGTATAGAATTTATATCTTGGAGAAATAAATGGTAAATTAAGATGGGTTTAATAAATTAAGTCCACCTCAAATTATGGAGAAACTTTAAATGCCAAGCTCTGGAGTACTTTTATCTACCTTGCAGAAGGCAAGGGGCTAGATAAAATAATTTCTGAAAGCCCCCTCTAACACTAACCTTTTGTGAATATATCATGGGTATTTCATCCTCATCAGGTAATGGCTAAAAATCCCTTCGTACCGTAGACAAAGATGAGGATCATTTATCTCCTTTGAAGCCGTATCTAGAACATTTCTTACTTTTTATCTATTTATCTTTCTATCTATGATTTATCATTTCATGATTCTCCAGAGATGAAAATTAATGATAAATCTTCCAAACAAGGGTTCAAAATACTCGTAAATGAATAAATAGATGAATAGACAAAGGAATGAATAAATAGATAAATAAATACATAAATATTAATACTTCTTAATAAAAAATAATTCTGGAAAACATGCCTTTCCCTATTGATTCTGTGAATTAAAGCTAACTCAATTCCACAAGAGCTTTATTACTCTTCAAACAGTGAGATCCTTTAATTCTACAGCCTTCCAGGCACTCCACCAGGTTGACTTCCTGGTACTTGAACTGTTGATCAATGATTTCTTTTTTATTTCATCTGAAGCACCTTGCCACCTAGCATTAGCTAGGCTATTCTTCAACTAAATAGTATATATTCGCTCCAACTTATAATGTGGAGTTTCAGGGTATCCAAATAATTGAAATCAGATGGTTTTTGTACTCACAAAATGTAGGAAACTCTGAAGTAAATTGGATTACAAAACACTAAAAGTGCCAGAAGCTATCAGATCTGAAAGCAATATTCTTGTAAGCACCTGACATATATATCTCACTGCAATGGATCATGCTACTTAATGAATTTCCACTAGCATTCTGACTCCACCTAGAACAGAATTCTATCCTTACATCAAAAAGTGTCCCTAATCAAAAGCTAAGAAAACAGCTTAGATAGTTGATCCCTTTTGCCTCTTACCCCGATACCTAATTTCAGACAAGTATTTGGTGGTAGTCATCTCAAATGAGGTACAAATTGAAAGCTTCTTAAGCTGACTCTCTTTTAGAACTAAAAATTTGAGCAAAATACTAAATTAAATGGAAAGAGGTAGAGAAGGCAGATGATGCCTCCAATTTTAATTAAATCTGTCTACTAAATAGGATTCAATGAAAGTCTTACACTGATTTTTTTTTAAATCAACCCATGAAATTTAAACCAAGTCTTTCTTCCTGCATTTATAAAACCCATGGAGATGGTTGCCACTGAGATCAGTATCAGCTGACGTCATTACTATAACTGTACAGGTGCAATTTTAGTGCTGTAAGCTGTATTTTCAATGACGAAAATTGCTGTGCACTCCTACCTTGATTTACTCTAGGCCTGGGACTTTTGCCAGTTTGCAAGGCTGAAAGATTCACAACCAACAGACTCATGGCAGAAGTAGTCAAAAGTTAAAATTGTAAATCAGCTCCTATAACCACGATCAGTTAAAAAGGACGACTTTTATTTGACATATTATTGCCATTTTATTTCCAATTCTTTAATTGCCTACTTAAAAAACGTACTTTCTTGTTATAGCTATGGCCACATGGCCATCATACAGATCTGGAATCAAAACATTGGAGTCAAATGCCTCATATTTTATGATTATGTCAGGAATGAACCAGGAATAATTACAAGTCAAAAGAGAACAAGAAAGAAAATCAGTGCAATGAAAATCAACCAGAAATGCTGATCAGGAGACCTAATCATACCATGGAACTCTCCTTCCCCATAACCTCTCTTACTGAAGTCCTAGGGTCCCCAAATGACTTGCTTAAAGAAGAGTATCTCTATTGACATTTCTTGAAGTCTTATAAGTGTTTTATTAGGGACTTATTATATTACAGGTGCTATGCTAAGGATACAAAAAATAAATATAAAACAGCCTCTGCCCTCAAGGAATTTACATTCTAATAAGGGAAACAATACACACTAGCTAGATATGTTGATAGACAGACAGACAGACGGGAGGGGGGGAGAGAGAGAGAGAGAGAGAAAGAGAGAGAGAGAGAGAGAGAGAGAGAGATAGCCTATATACACATCTTTACGGGTGTATGTTTTTATATGTTGCTAGTGCTTTCCTTACCACCCTAAGGTTACTTGGTATCAAATAGAGGGAGATGGAGATGGATAGAGTGTCTAATCACCCTAGGATTGCTCGGTATCAGATATCTATTTATATATGTATATATCAATATAGATATATAGAGAGAAGATGTATATAGATACATGTATCAGTTATATATTTATATATGTATGTCTATATAAATGTCTATATAAATATGTGTAGAGATAGATAGATAGATAGATAGGTAGATAGATACGGAGAGAGAGAGAGAGAGAGATGATAGATGTATGAATATATACCTACACAACTTCTTTTTTTATTCTCTTCTCTTTGCTTTGCTCATTCTGAACATCTTTATCTCATAGACATAGCTAATTGTGTTTACCTTCCCCGCTGCTATGTTCCTCATCTTTAGAGGTATGCCAAATTCACGGCTAGAAACCCTTCTGCCAGGAGATGACTTAACCAAAGGCAGAGCAACCAGTTCATGGAAACTGTTAAGACATTGCTTCTATTTGTTGAGTTTGATGGAAAGAGCTCTGGATTTGGATTCAGAGGCACTGGATTTGAATCCCACTTCCAATGCTTACTACTTGGATGGCCTTAGTAACAAATTTAACCTCACTGGACCTCAGTTTCCCATGGAAAAATGGGGTGAGAAAAGTTTCAACCAAATTGACTATCAGGTCCCAGCCCTGAATCTGTTACTATATGATCACTTGGTATTTGATTTCTTCCTATACTGGGTCCCATCACTTTATCACAAACCAAAAAAATGAATTGCAAGGCAAACTTCCAAAAATATTTTTTCATATATGGGACCAATTTCCATAATAGATAAAAATGTTTTTCTTTGAGCTGTTTTTGGAGGGGGGCAGGGGTAGCCTTTTGTTAGTTGTTCTCTGCCAACACTATAACATTAGTAATTCATTGCTGGAGAGAAAGCTGGGGGATTTCAACTGCACTCCCATATGTCATAATATTCAATTTAAAAAAACACTGCAACAGTTTCAAGCCAAGTAAAAGCCAAAGAAAAGTCATTAGAATTCTGTAAACTTGACAAGACTATTTCCAATACCTTTGTGTTCCTTTTATTGTAGTCAAACAGAAATTTGTCTTTATTAATGTGTGGTCATTTATCACTAGTGGTAATTACTTTTTTAAATTAATGATTTCCAAGTTATTGCACATTACAGGATAAAGAACAGACTCAAGTCACTGTGGCTGACAGACCATAATGCCAATCCTCTTTTTGTTATGCAATGAGTCACGTAGTCAATACTATAAAGACTCCATGAACATGAATAAGGTCAAGGGGCATAGAGAGTGAGTGATTAAAGAAGCCTGATTCAATGAACAGGAAGTTTACTTTGACCATTTCACATCATCAATCCCTTTTCATTTCCTACATTGAAAATTCATCAGTCATGGACTAAATAATGAATTTGAAACTTATGAGTTCTAAAGTATGATCTAGGACACACCCCTATTTCTAGAAAAAAATCATCAATAATTATTGTAATAATAACAATAACAGGTAGCATTTATACAGCACTTTAAGGTTTGCAGAGTGCTTTGTAAATATAATCTCATTTGTTCCTCATCACAATCCTCTGAGGTAGGTGCTATTATCCTCCCCATTTTACAGATGAGGAAAATGAGGAAGAAAGAGGCTAAGTGACTTAGAGTTACAAAGCTAGTAAGTATTGTGGGGAAATATTGTGTTATATTGCTCAGAATACCTTATTAATTAATAATATTGTTTCAACTTAGCTTTATATGGCTAGAAACTGTCTAACCCAAAAGCTTATCCTAAAGATCAGGCTGACTACAGATGCTCATGGGCTGTAAGAAATATTTAGATCTTACCTGGTACATGTTTTGGGTCTCTTTAGATCTTATTTTGGAGTTACATTCAAATCTTATATTTTGAGTTCCCTAAATTACATCGAATATTTATACTTACCTACTAATATACACCTTAAACTGCCTTTCCCAGAAATTATCTATGGTCTATGTGTGTCTATGTGTGACCAACCAGGCAGAAGTCCTTATGCCCTTCTCTGACCTCTATGGATTGTAAACCTCCCAGATATTCAGGAGGGAGCCGCACATTTTTCTGACTCTCTCCTTTGCCAAATGACTGAATATATATGTGTGTGTGTGTGTGTGTGTGTGTATACATATAAATATACATATATATATATATTTTTTTTTTTAATTAGATCTGGTTTGGGGATTTGTCCTTGACTGACATTATCTGAGATTGCATTTGAACTCAAGTCTGCCTGACAGTAGTAGGCCCAGAACTTGATTCACTGCTCCACCTAGCTGCTTGCATTATTAAATCATTCCAGGCAGAACAATCTCTCTGGTTTTTAAACTTTTCCAAAGAAGGAATTTCTAAAGTTCCTGTGACAGCCTTCATCATCTGGAAATCAATCCATCCTTATTTCTAATATTATCTTCCATCTCTCACACTACAGCTTAAGCTGATTTCTTCTTGTTCTATTCCCAATACAAATGAAAAACAAAGTGGTCATCATAACAGCCCTTTCATATATTTTGAAACTCAGTATTTTCTTTCTAGGCTAAATGATCTCAGTTCTTTCATCCTAAATTTAAGTTTCCAGTAAACTGAATGGAAATCAATTTAGTTTAATTCCATTTTGGGGGTAGAGACTGAACTAGTGACTTCTTTGGGGAACTCTTAGATGAAGATTCTCTCTACCACTTCAAGTCAGCACCTTCTCTACAACTTCTAGTCTTAGCAAGGTGTGGGGAATCTGAGACCTTGAGGTCACATGTGGCTTTCTAGGTCCTCAAGTCTGATCCTTTGACTGAATCCAAACTTCACAGACCTTCCTGGCTCTGTGGCCAGCTTTCTGTCTACCATAACACAGATGCCTCTGCTTAATTAAATGTAATGAGTGTTTATTGAGTGACTATGATATACCTATCATATAGCATGGAGCCTTCCTTCAATTAGTTTTAAGGGTTTTTTAGTTTTGAGATTGGGGGTGGGGGCCAGGAGGACATAGGGCTTACCCACATGAAGCACTTTGAGGACTTTGAAAGGGAAGTACTGACTGATATTAGTCAGCATCAACTCATAAGGTGCAAGTCACGGCAGACAAACTTCATTTCCTTGTGTTTGACTTTTCCTAGCCTAGAAGCTCAGGGGAATGATTTGGACATAGTTTTATATTTTGTGGATTTCATCAAGGTATTTGTCAAAGATGCCTTTATTGTCCTTATGGAGTGATGTAGGAAATTTTGGTGGATTTGGAACTGGTTAAATGAACAGACTAAAAGGATAGTGATCAATAGATCTATGTGAACTTGTAGAAAAGTTTTTATTGAAGTGTCCTTGGCTCTATTATTATCAGTTTTTATTTATCAATTTCTTGGATGAATGTATAGATGATACATTTCTCAAGAATTTAGCCTTCAGCAAGAATACCCAGTGACACTCCCTGCCAGCAGGGTCCTCTTTCTTATTCTAAGTTTCTGCACAGGAGGCATACATTGTCAGAATGTTTAGATGCCAACTCTCAGAACACTGTCTGTAAGCTGAACTTGATCCCAAGCAATGTTAGAACCCCAGAGTTGTTTAATGAGTTTTGATATATCAGGGTTATCTCTGATATTCACTCACTGTGATATAATCAAAGTATGATTAATCATTCTTGTTCAGGTCACAGAAGCCTTGTCTGTTACTTGGATCTCCTGTCTGGGATAGCAAAACTACATCTTGGATCCTCACTATTACCAAGGGGTGAAGTAAAGTAAACCAGCGTTAACTATTCCCCTACTATGTGCCAGGCATTGTGCAAAGCACTGGGCCCACAAAGAAAAGCAAAGCCAAATAAAAAAATGAAAAAATTCTACCCATTCTCCGGTCTATTAGGGGAGATAACATGTAAACAACTATGTACAAACAAGGTAGATAGATCTTTTTACACACAGTTATGTATGTATATATACACATGTGTGTACGTATACAAATACACAGTGTGTTTACATGCATGCATACTGTATATACATATTTGTACATGTGTGCATATATACATGCATGCATATATACACACGTGTGTGTGTGAAACAAATTGGAAATTTCAGAGAAGAGGCACTAAGATTAAGGAAAACTGGGAAAGGCTTCTTGCAGAAGGTAGGACTCTAGCTGATAGAAGGCAGGGAAGCCCAAAGGCAGAGACCAGGAAGGAGAGAGTTCCAGGCATTGGACACAGTCAGTGAAATACACTGATTCAAGCAATAGAGTACCTTATAGAAGGAATAGAGACGTGGTAAATAGTGAGAATACAAGAAAGCATGGTAGGATAGGAGTCAAAATCCATCACAGCAAAGGGAAGCCTCCATCTTCATTTCTTGGTACTGTCCAATGGACTTGAATTCATGAAAAGTTAATGTCAGCTTCTCCTTTTTAGTGGCCCTAACATAACTGTCTACAACCATAGCAAAATAACACCTATCTTTTGCAGTGGAGCTCTTCTGAGACTGTTCAGTATAGCCATTCTCTGCCCCTGACTCTGAATTTCTTTGCCCTTAGTCAGTCTGTCCACAAGCATTTATAAAGCATTTACTATGTTCCAGGAATGGTGCTAAACACTTGAAATACAAAGAAGGACAAAAACATAGTCCCTGCCCTCATGGAGCTCAAGGAGGCTGTGTACACTGGACTGATTATAGGTAGATTTGGGCTGAGGTTCTTCCTAGCATCATATGGGATCATTTTCTATCATTTCTGAGTAGTATTTTCTATCCTTCAGCACAATCTGTGCCTCCCTGATTGACTGTACCAACACTGAGTAACCCAGGGTTGGGGAGGAAAAGAAAGAAAGGATGGGGCAGGATAATGATGTTGTTCACACAACATTAGGTATAGCTCTAGTCTTTCGTCTGTACCATTTCCTACACATTTGGGTAAGTCTACCCTAATCCATACGGTCCATACTCATTGCCCTTTCAGTTATTGCTATCTGAAGAAAGCTCTCTAACTGAAGAACACAGCTGGAGGCTTTCTCTATCTCCTGTTGGGAGGTAACCATTAAGGATTTCATCATAGGACTCCTTTGTATCAAGTGCCAACAAATTTACTTGAGTGCTATGACCTCTGGGTTCTTCATCTTCAGAATGTGTATGATGTCAAAGGCAATACCCTGGAGGCTCTTTAGTAATCACCTAAATTTTGTTTTGTTATATTTTTCTGCATTGGTCCCTTGCCAGACCTCCATCACATTTACAGCATGTCCCAGCCAAGATTCAGAGGGCTTGTCTCCAAGTAGGTGAGCATGCCCCCACCCTCAGAAAATGTCCATAATTGCTCATAGTGAGTCTTCTTGATTGTGCTGGTTGACTTACAGCCTGTCCCATAGGTATAGCTTCTGACACTTGTGATAGTATGTCACTGGCTGACAAGGAGCATGCCCCCCTCCCTAGCAGTTCTACACATTGTCCACAGTTCATCTTAATCTCTCCAAAATGAATTTTAACTCACTCAGAAAACCTAATTAGAAGTGTAGGGTTTTTTAGCTAATTTTCAAGTATTTCTCTTTACAGGTAACTCCTCAGGTATCTCGGAAGTCCATTTCCTTTATGCTTTCTCTAATATCTTATATCCTCAGCAAAAAGTCCATTGAATTATATAAAGATCTTAAAGTAGTACAATCATCACAGTCCATAGACATCTCTCAAACCAGAGGTCCTTAATTTTTATTCTCATCATGGAGCACCAGTTATCCAATAAGAGTGCATCCATGATAGTACACTTCAACCCCAAAACCACAATTGTTTATGATTTCCAGGCTCAAGACTACTTTTATTACTTTCAGGGTCTAATTGGAATGCTATTAACACTGGCAGCCTAGATCCTTCAAATCAGAAAGATAGCATATAGCCCTTCAGCAAACTTTGATAGAGACTAGACTCAGAAAGCATCAAAGCCATCTTGTACAGCTAACCCAGGAAGTTTTGACCCTTAAACATCTAAAGGAATCCTAATAAAGCTGCCCCAAGCCCCAATATTGGAACTACATTATAGGCCTGGGCCTGGCCCTACTGAACAGGAGGCTGACTGCACCTACCTAGCCCCCTAATATCCTAACTTCTTCATATATGCTTCACTGCTCACTAGAACAACAAGTATGTCCCTGAACTGTTAATTCCCACAGAAACAGTAGGTGTGTTCATGTGATGGGAGCCCATTCCCACAGAAACAGGTTCTGTATGTTCTTGTATTCCATCACAATCACATCATCCATCTAGCCTAAGACAGGACCACAATACCTAACTATCTGTCTTAACCAGACAGGACCACAATAGCTAGCCAGTTGGAGGGCAGAATGACCAGAATGTCTAACCACCGAACAATACCATAGAGGACCTATTACTTCCATTACCTAATCCCTTAACAAACTCCTCCTGTCTTTTTAATATTAATGATATTCCTCTATTCTACGTAAATTTCTGTTATGTAATTGCAACTTAACCATATAAAAATCCATCTTGCTTTCTCTAAAGTTTCTGGTTCCTCTTGGAATTTAGCCCACTTCATGAGGGGTGTCAATCTCAATAAATGCCTATACTTGGATGAGAAGTGATCTGACTCTCAATTCTTTGAGACAGTTCTACCACAACACATCATGAAACCACAACAGTTTTTGGGTGGGCAGAGCTCCCCCCCTCAACAATTTTTGGCGTCTCTGGGTTTAAACTGCAACACATCAGTATGCCCCAATTCAAGAGTGTATGGATTTTATTCTTCAAACAAGTATCTCAGCTGAGTTCCTCTCATACCCCCTGCCATTTGTGGGTTCAAATTCCAAGGAATTCTTAGAGATAAATCATCTATTTGACTTGCTTTATCTTCTATTCATTTAGAAAGCTAGGAAACTTGGGGGTAGGTGTTGAGTTGTTTGCTTGGCCTTTACCTGGGTAAGGCACAGCACTGAAAGATACCTGCTTGAAACAAAAATGAATAGTAACGCAATAGACAGCAAAAAAATTTCAGCAACATTCCCAAATGAGAACACTTTTGACCCCTTTGTCCATAAAGTAGTTTAGGAATTAAGCTTCTCTAAAAGTTCCCAGCTCTAATTGGGAAGGCCTGGGCAAAGTCTGAGAAGCCTAAACATAACCCCTGGATGGAATTCTGAGAGGGAAGAGCTCAGTAAAGAGTTAAGTTTATGCTTAGCTAAACAACTATTTCTCTATTATAAGCCCTGCATACCCAGTTTTCTTGTTCACCAACATTTCCTGGCTTGTCTTATCTAAAATACTAATACTTGCCTGAAATCAGTAACTGCCCTAATGATCTCTCTGTTCTATGTTATTGTAATAGCAAGCAAAATAGGATTTTTTTGCTGTTTTTCTGGATTGAGTTTTAGCTAATCAATTGCCTTTGAGCCTCACATTTGATTGTATCAAGAGCCTTTGATTGAAAACAATATACATTGTATTGCCCTTAATATGCCTAAGGGTATCTGAAGATCTCCCCTGGCCCTTAATAGGCTGATTATAATCACATGGGAGCCCACAGTGGGAAGACCTTGCAAAAAGGGTAGAACAGCAGGTAAAAGAAGGGGCAGAGCTGGAAGCAGATAGAACTGAGAGACAGAGACTGTTTGTGATGTTGGCACTCTGTCTATTGATCGTATTATTTTCTCAGACAGAAACAATGTCTATTGTTCTGTGTTGATTTCTTGGACAGACAGTGAATTGAGATGATGGTGCTGGTAATGTATGTAAGTATCATCATAGCCCTGTTAAGTAAGCTTTGTTTTCCTAGAAACAGAGATTGCAAAGAACTTGGAGTGGAGCAGTCCCCATGAATTGAGATATGGAACAGGAGCAGAGAGCTGTCTATGTGTGAATCCAGGCAAATGCTGGGAGCAGTCAGCTAGTGGAGGAGGAGCCATGGGGTTTGGAAGCTGGTCTTGAGTCAAGATGAAAGAGAATTTTACTTTGGATATTCGGTATTGACCAATGAGATTTGTAACTTACTATGACCTAGGGGTGATTAGTGTTCCTACTTTCTGCTACCTCTTAAGGATGACTGACTTAGGGATGATTGGAAACCAGCCTCTAGTCAAGATGAAAGAGGACTTTGTTTGGATACTCTGTATTGACTGAAAAGACTGTAACTCACTGTGACCTAAGGGTGGATGGTGTCTGCATTTTCTGCTACCCCTTAAAGAAGGCTATAAGTTATACTGAATGATATGTTTTAAGACTATGTGGCCACCTTAGTAATAAGTTCTTATGTTATGTTGTTGTAAATATTATACTTTAGTTTCTTGAATGTTATGCTTTAGTTTATTGCTGAATAAATAGAGAGTTCATTATACTGTGTGATTAGACCCTTAAAGTTATTCACAGCAGCAGTCTTCAGGAGAGCTGCTGTAATTGGCTTTACAATTATCACAAACCTAGAAGAGACTTTAGTTCTTTCTTCAGCTTCCCAGAAATCTCTCATGTTTTTCTCTAGGTAAATAACTTCCAATGTAATGAAGCTCTGGTTCATTAAGAGTAGGAATTATTTCTCTCTTTGTATTTGTATTCCCAGTGCATAGAACAGTACCTGCCACATAGTAGATTTGGATCATATGCTTGTTGATTGATTGATTGTTCTCCAATGAATATTTATGATAGATACACAGGCATCATGGTAAATGTAGTTCTTTCTCAATTAGATAAGTCTATTATTTGGGAAAAAGACCAAGTAAAAGCCTCCAAGATGTTAAATAAGTCCTTCATGGAAGATTTATGGGAGAACTTTTTTAAAAAATTCTTAAAAATGAGAATCATAAATGGGTTTTGATCTTTATCAAATAGGAGAATATTTACATGAGGAATACTACAGATTCTTTGAAGTATTAAAGTAGGAATAGGAATCACAAGATAACAGTATTTAGGGATGGACAACACATTGGAGGTAATCCAGTCCAACTCTCTTAACATTTACTGAGGCCCAAAGAAGTTAAATGACTTGTACAAGGTCAGAAGGTAACAAGTGACAGGAATATAATAAATATAACATTTTAGGTTGAGATTCAAAATATCATTTTTGCAATTACAAGGTAGGGAGACATGATTCAATAATAGATTATGTGAAAATCATCTGATGGTTTTAAAGGTCTACAAGCTAAATATGAGTCAACCCTGGAATATAGTGCCTGAAAAGATGCCTTAAACTGCACTAACAGAAGTATTCAGAATGAGGGATACATGACTATATTGTACCCTCTTATCTGGAATGTTATGCTCAATTCTGGGTTTTACTTTTTTATGAAAGATATGGACAAGCTAGAACTCTTCAAGAGAAGGAAAATCAGGATAATGAAAGGACTCAGCAATTGCCATATGGTCATTATTTGAAGGAATTGAAGACAATGTGGAAAAAAGCTTGGGGGTTGAGGGTGGGGATGATAGCTGTCTTCAAGTATCTAAAGGGATGTCATATGAAAAGGACTAAACTTGCTTTCTCTTGACTCCAGAAAATAGAAGTTGGTGAAATTGTAGAAGTTGTTGAGAGAAACATTTCAATTTGATTTAAGAAAAAACTTAGAAAACAATGAAATCTGCCTAAAAGTATAATGGACTACCTTGGGAGGTAAGGAGACTTTCACCACTCAAAGTCTTCAAGTAAAGGATATATAATGTACTCCGACCCCTACCATCACTACTATCCTCACCCTGAGGGAATTTCTGCTCAACCTTTGGATGCCAGGCTTCTAAGATTTAGAAAGCAATAATGTTTCTAGGTTTTCATGACACTGTTCTTCCCTTGGTTATTCTACTGCAGACTATTCCTTATCAGTCTCCTGGGCTAGATTTTTATGCAGGTCATAACCTTGAATCATGGACATACCCTTAGGCTCTGTCCTGGCCCTTTTTTCTCCTCCTACTATACAATTTCCCTTTATTCCTTTATTAATCCTGAAGGATTTAAATACCATCTCTAGGCAGATAATTCCCAGATCTATATATCTAGCCCTAATTTCTCTCTGAAGCTTGAGTCACCAACTGCTTTTTTTTAACATTTCAAATTTAATGTCCTTAAATATCTCAAACTCAAGATGTCCAGAACATAATTACTTATGCTTTCCCCAAAGTGCCCCCCTCTTATCAACTTCTATTTTACCACTGTGGGTACCCCCAAACACTCAGTCACCCAAGTTTACAAGCTTGGTGTCATCTTCAAGTTCATTCTCTATAACCCCTCATACCCAATATATTGTCAAATTTTATTGTTTCTACCTTCACAATAACTCTCATACATAGATATAAATATCGATATAAATCCCTTTGTCTCCATTCATATAGTTGCCACTTTGGTGCATGCCCCTATTATCTTATATTGCATGTCTGAAATAATGTCCTGGTTGGGTGCTCTTTCTTGTTTCTCTCTACTCTGGTTAATCTTCAATTTAGCAACCAAAGGAATTTTCCTAAAGCATAGGCCCAACTATGGCACTTTCCCCACTGATGGGATACAGGCTCTGGGAACCCCCTTGTACTCTCTTTGAATCTCCCAATTGGATCTGGCATTTTCCTGAGGCCATAAGCCTTCCATTATCCGTATGATTGAATCTCTGTTACCCTTACCCTAGCCTAACCTTCCATTGTCTGTTATCTCCATGTAGCCTTCAGTTACCTCCCACCCTAGATCCTATCAAAATATCTTAGATCCTATCAAAATATCTATGACCAAATCCATTATCCTTAAACTAGCCCAGCCTTCCATTGTCTATTCCCTCTGGCTTTTTCCCACCCTTGAACCCATCAAAATCCCATCCTCTTGAGTCAGACCTTAGTCCCATCAAGATCCTCCTTAAGACTCTTCAAGAACCCAACCAAATTCCCCCTCTAGACCACCCCTAGTTCCCTCCCACAGTCTCTCTGTATATAAGATCCTTGCTTCCATGAAGAGGCTCAAATTCAGTCTAGCTCAGACTCAGTCCATGTTAGATTGTTCTGGTTTTACTTTGATTGTCAAGTGTCAAAAATACTTAGGCTCTTTAAGAGTTTACCCATTGTGGTGAATCTTTAATAAACTTTGTTTTACTTTGGCTAAGAGAAAGCTTGAGTCCAATTCATTTGGCAGTGTTCAGGGTCACCATAAAATGTTGAGGTATAGGGTTAGGGGTACTTGAGACCCCAAAATAACAACACGCCACATCCTGCCAAAGGAATTTGACTCAAGTGTTCTCTCAGTCAAAGAAAAGAAAAGTTTATTAAAAGTTCATCATATTGGGTGGACTCTTAAGGAGCCTCTGTATCTGGTGCTTGCATTGGGCAAGCAGGCCAGAATCGTCTGACGTAGAGCAAGTCTTGTTGTGCAGAGAATAAGAGCCAGCTGAGACCTGAGTTCAAAGTAAATTTAGGTGTGGATTTATTGAATAAGCACACAACTACCCAAGTGTGTACCACTCAAATGGACAGTGATCTTTTGGGGGTACAGACTTGATTACAAAGGCTAAAACCACAAAAACCACAGTCAGGGAGGGGAGCTAGCAGAAGCCATGATGTACAGAAGCAAAGAACAGCCATTGGTTAGATCTATAGCTCAGGGCTAACTTGGGAATATGGCGCAAAGGTATAAGGGTACAACATTCCTGTGACATGGGAGGTCCCTCCTAGAACAGGGTGCAGGGCACAGGGTAGAGGGCTGTAGTCAGCTTTCCAGAGCAGGGTGGAGGGTCATGGGGTAAAGGGGACTGGAATTCCCCAGAACAGGCTAGGGTCATGTTCTGGGTGAAGGGGGGGGCCCTGCTCGGTCAGCGGGATAGGACAGGATGGTCCCTAGATAACATCCTTGCACCATAATGAACCCACTATGATGATTCAAGGAGAATATATAAAATGCTCATTAGGGAAGGAGGGGTAAGGGAACTATACCTTGAGCAATGCACCCAAACATGCCTTAAACAGTTTCAAGCTATGACAAAAAGGGGCTTAATGGTGGACTACAAATCAGGTGGTATATAGTGACCTGAGATTTAGGTTTGGGCACAACAGTCTGTGCTAGAAAATTCTATGGCGCTCTCACACAACATGGAGGCAAGATGGGGTCTTATATACAGAAAGGTTGTGGGAGGAATCTAGGGGTCATCTAGAGAAAGAGTTTGAGGAAGGTCTGTAGGAGGAGTCAGATGTGGTCAGGCTCTAGTAATGAGTTTGGAGAGGTTCTTCAGGAGGAGTCAATAATGAGTGATTAAGGGTGGGAAGTTGCTGGAGGCCCCCTGAAGAATACAGAAAATGGTGGGCTAGGCCAGTTCAAGGGTATATTTGAGTATAGATATTTTGGGAGGATCGAGGTTTGGGGCTAGCTGGATAATGGAGGGCCAAGCTAGGAACAAAGGTTTGGGCAGAGCCACAATGAAAGGCTTATGACCTCAGGCAAATGCCTCATGTGGGAAGATTCAAGGAGAGCTCAAGGGGGTTCCCAGAGCCTGTAACTCATCAGCAGGACTTGGCATGTTGGTATTTTGGGGTCTCAAGCACCTCTAAACCCCAAATCTCAATACCCACTACCTCAATAAACTCTAGTGGCTCTCTGTTACCTTCACAATTAAATATAAACCTCATTTTGGCATTGAAAACCCTCTTTAAGCTGGCCTCTTTCTAATCTTCTTCCACTTCACTCTCCTCCACACACACTACTGATGGGGATGGGATCAGAACACCAAAAAGGAAAAGACTTTGTCTTTGGGACCTGGACCCCAAAAAGAAAAACCCCTCAACTTTCCTACTTGGCCCAGGTCCCTGGCATTTGCCTGGAGCAATGGGCCCTTTCCAGTTAATTGACTGCCCTTTCATTGTCTGCACCTGACTCCACCCTCGTCTGCTGCTCTCTTATTTGCATCTAAACTCCTTCTCTGTTTCCACAGTCTTTCTGTATGTTAGATCCATCTTGCCTCTGTTAAGGTGCTCAGATTCCTTAAGAGTCTAGCCAATATGGCAGATTTTTTAGAATCAAGCCCACCCTCTGTCAGTATTTTAATAAATCTTCTCTTTGGCTGAAAGAAGGCATGGGTTGAATTCATTTGGGCAGTGTCCAGGTGTCACTATTTTGGGGTCCCAGCACCCCTAAACCTCAATACTATTATCCAGCTACACAGGCCTCTCTGCTGTTCCTTGCCTAGGACATTCTATCATCTGATTTTATGTCATCTACCTTCATGACTAAAATGTTCTCTCTCCTTACCTCCACATCCACCTCCACCTCCTTGTTTCCCTGAATTCCTTCAAGATTCAGCTCAAAGCACCTTTTGTAGAAGGTGTTTCTCAGTCTTTTACCCCCCCCCCCCCACTGCTAATACCATCCCTCTGTAAGTATTGGTATATATCTTGTATGCATATAGTTACTGAAAACTATGAGGTCAAAATAAATGTTGGGGTTGTGGGGCATAAGATATCATAAAAATAGATCTATTGAGCACCTATTATGTGCCAGGCATTATACTAGATACTAGGAATATAAATACAAAAAATTAAGCAATCCCTTCTTACAAAGAACTTTACAGTAACAGACAGAAGGGAACCAATATTAGGAAAGACACACAGAGAATGAGGGTTGAGGTCTCGATATAACAAACCTTACCTCAAAGGTGGGGGGAGCAATTTACTCCATGAGAATTTGGGGGCCACTGGAGTAAATAAATACTAAGAAATTTAACAGATTTTTCTGACCTTTCTGCCAATTATTTGTTTTATTTTTGAAAGGTTTCTTTTTTCTGCCTTTTTTTTTGGTAGCAATAGCTCCATAGTAAAACAATGATTGGGCAGTAATATGAAACAGTCTGGGACAGTCCACTGCTGTCAAATATTTTGTTGTAGATTTTATATTGCTCCATATCTCCATTCTTATTTTGAACTATTAAGAAAGCACTCACACCTATTACTGAATCTTTTTCAAGTAAAAAAGTTGCAACCACTATCCTATCCTAACAGAGTCATCAAAAATCATTTCCTGTTCTGATTTGCATGAGGAATGTGTTAAATGACTCCAATAGACTCAGAACTGAAAGTCTCCAAGTAAAAGTCGCTGTAGGTTTCTATAATGAGATTTCAATTTCTTCACACATATTAAGAGGATTAGACTTAATCTTAACTAACAATAAAATATAGGCAAGAGAGAGGTTAATTTAACAGGGTGCCTTCACTTAAAAAATCATACCCTTTATATCCTGAATTTTCAACTAGTAATTTCATTATTATCTACATATGCATTATAAGTAGCATATCTAGAGTTCTCTTGCTTTTGTTTCCAATTTTTTTCTCTTAAGTGCAAGATGTTTTTCTCCTCACTATCCATGTGAATAGCCCTTCCTCTATGAATTTCATTGAATGGAAACTATCATCACAGTAGTGGGGTACAGCTCAGCTCTGCATAACAATGTAAGTAACAATTATATGCTGGGAAGAAATGAAAAATGTAAAGTGGGAATCATAAAATTCTTGATTATGTTTTTCTGTATGGAGATTGTGCAATTTTTTTTAAAAAGAGGGAAAACTGAATGTTAACAGAATTCATGGTTTCACTGGAGAGAAAAGATCACAGATTCTGTTTCTCTGATGCATTTAAAATGTATAAGCTATTTACTTCTCTAAATTACCAATTCAGTATTGACATGGGAATACATCAAATTCCCCTGGTGTTTTAAACTTCTGAAAACTGCTGCACAGCTCTATGTAAATCCTAATACCTACATTCCCGCCATCTTATTTTTCCCATTATATTAACAGAAAAGGGCTGCTAAGCTCCAAAGAAAGGGAGCTGAACCTTTCTTTTATCCTACTGTCTACAGTCCCTGAGACTAATTCTTGTTATTAGCCTGATGTTAGCTTTAGTCTGAAGACAGCTGTTTCCCATTTTCCTCCCACAGAGAAGCTGCTGGGAACTGCCCACCCAGGTCCCACAGAGCAAGCTTCATCTTTCTTGCCAATAAGACTAGAATGGGAGACTTGACACTCAGAACATCCTCTGAAAAGGTGGGCCCTAATGGCCACATTCTCCCACTTTAGTTTTTGTCATTTGACTCAATTGCCCACACACATTCTTCTGTGTTCCGTAGTTTTTTTTTTCTATTTCAATTTTGCTACTGCAATTTTATTAGGCTGTCCATGTCTTCTCATAAAGCATTATTGTTAAGGGAGCTGTAACTAGAATTTTCAACTGAGATAAAAAATAAAAAGAATTGTGTTGGAGCAGAGAACAGGATGTTAAGCATGGCAGCCACGTTAGTGTGAATAGTTTGGGAACATAGCCTGATAGTGGTTGTGGAGGAAGGAGGAATATTGACAGTTTAGAGGGCAATCTGACTATAAGTAGAGTGAAATGGGAAGAGGAGGCAACTTGTTTCCCATGGAAGATGAAGGAGCAAAGAAGACTGGAATATGACATGGCAATGAGAACCTGTGGGTGACTTCTTGGGACTCAGGTGAAAAAGCAAGTTATGTTCCATGGGGAACGCCAGTGGATGACCAAAAGGGCACAGGAAAGGTATGAACTGGATCATGATGGGAAATAAACACATTCTCCCACCAGAGTGTATTACCCACTCACAGCTTAGTTCTATGTTTCTCAAATTCTTCCACACTACTTATAGCTCCAACTACTATTGAGGCTTAATAAGACACTGGTTGATATATTTCATGAAAAAAAAAATAGTAGCTTCTCATTTATTTTGTTACTATATAGTTATAATCTGGCAGGTTTGCGCAGGAACCTCTGTTAACAAGTATAAAACCAGAAGCCTCTGACTTTCACATTAAATAGGACCTTGATCACCACCCCACCCCCAAATTTGAGGAGACTGTCCTTGGCTCCTGTCCAGGACTGCCTCTCAGTATGAGTTAGAGTTTCTTAGAATAAGAGAATCTAAGAAGAGTTTAAAGAAACCTTAGCTAAGATCTAGTCCACCCACAAATGCAGTGTAAAGCCACACATGAGAAGTTTTCCAGAGGACTGCTGCTGTAAATAGCTTTCAAGGTTCTGATTACATAGTATAGTGAATTCTCTAGTTATTCAATAACAAATCAAAGCAAACATTCACAGAAAATCAAGGCACAGCATTCACAGTGTTACAATTTATCACAGAAAATCAAAATACAGCATTCATCATGTCACAATTCAACAACTTATCACTAAAATGGCCACATAATTTTCACCAAGTGGTCTCATCATTTTCAACAAAGTAAAAGCATTTCGTAACTCAATAATTCAATCATCCTTAAGGAAACTTGGCTCCTTATGGGACACACAGTGCAAAAGTCAAAGTTCTCTACCCCTAGATCACAGTAAATCATAATCTCAGTGAGTACACAGTATCCAAGTAAAGTCTTCTTTCATCTTGACTAGAGGCTGGCTCTCAGCTTCCATGGTTCCTCTTCCATGGTTCCTGGTCCTGCTTGAATTTATCAAGCTGTCACCTGGGTTCAAAGGCAAACAGCTCTCAGTTCCTTGTCTAGTTCCCATTCCATATTGAAGCTCACAGTGTCAAGTTCACCTCAAGTCCTTGACAGTTCCTGTTTGTGAGAAGACAAAACTTAACAGAGCCACAATAATATTCCTACACATTGCCTCACCATCATCAATTCATTATCTGCCTGTGAAATCAACTCAGACTCACCAACAAGGTCTGAGAACTAACAAAAACTATTAGCATAGAAATCAACAGACCCACAAACAAGGTCCAAGAGGTCAGCACAAATCATCAGTAAAGTTCCAGGACCTCCAAAACCCTCCTCCAGGACTTCTGTAAACATACAACCAGAAAATCCTCTTTCAGGGCTTCCAGGAAGGTCCCAGGGCTTCTGTACAAAGTATCACAAACAAATATCAACACAGACAGAACACAAACAGAGCTCTGGGATACCACAAGTTTCTCCTTCTTGACTCTGCCACCACAAGAGTCCTCTCCTCAGTTCTACTGTCTTTAGCCTGGGCCTCTCCTCATATATGGTCATTAGATCTTCCCCTCCCTGTTGCAGGAGTTCATGAGTTCTAGGGTTCACAAGCTGTGGGGTTCACATGTTCATTTTCTTAACAGACTTAATACAAGGCTCAAAAGAAACTTGAAGTGAAACAAGATGTTAATTCAATAGTTGAAACAAGGCTACTTTTGTGCTTGCCATTACATGCAATAACAGATACTCTCTACAACATAAAAGTTCAAGTGGTCCTGACTCAAACATTTCTAGTGATGGCTAACCCACTACCTTAGAAGGCAGCAGCCCATTTCATTTTTTTGTAACTGTTAGAAAGGTCTTTGTATTGAACCAAAATGAGATTTCCTCTACATTCTACCTCCTACATACCCAGTCCTATTTCTCTTCTCTGAATTAACACTCAATATTTATTCCTTCTTATACAAAACAACCCTTAAATGTATTTAAAGGCAACTATTTATCTGGCTTTGTTCTTCATCTATTCAGGATAAACATTTCTAGTACCCTCTCAATTTCCCTCTAATCATCTATTTCTTTTTCACATAAGTTGCTGTTAAATTATCTCACCCAGTTGGCTTGTGAAGTTGACTTTCTAGACCAAGTGCAGAACCTTACATTTATCTCTACTGTATTTAATTTTATAGGTTCAGGTTCATTGTTCCAGAATTGTCAAGACCTTTTTGAATCCTGAATCTGCCTTTTCTTCTCTTTTGGAAATTGAGACAGCATTTGCTTATCTCCCAGCATCTGAAACTCTTCTATAGCTAATGATTCCTCAAATGTTGCCAACTGCAGTTTCTCAATTGTACATGCAAGTTCTTTCAAGTATTGCTAAAAGAAATTTATCTGAGTTTAAAGATTGAAACTCTTTCAAAGAAGCTAGTTGCTCTCTCACTTTCTCCTTATCTTCCTTAGCTTTCAATTCTCTCTTAATGGTGTTTCTTCTATATTTTACAGTTTGAAGACTTTTCTCCTTGATTAAGAAAATGGGAGAAAATAAAAGTGATTATGCTTTATCTTTATCATTGGCTGACATTCTACCATCTGCCCCAAGCAGTAAATAATATATTTTCCTTTTTGTTCTTGCCCAGAAAATATCTTTATAAATAAATCCACTTGTAGTGTATTCATTTTTGTGTGCTCACCAGCACATCTTTGTGTACTTAGAATTTTCTCATTTTTATTCATCAGTTAACTTCTGCAGTCAAGAGATTCTAAAGGTGCCATGGTACAAAAAGTGATGCACAATTACTCTTATGAAGAAAGGTGAGATTTCAAAGTTTGAAGAAACATGTCAATCACTATTATATCTGATTTTCTAGGGTTTACCCTCTTTGTTCTATGTACTAGTCATTAAGACAAAAGGCTCATTACAAAAGTCTATCAATTTCTCTTCAAGTTCTTCCTCTAAAGTCAAGAGTTTGATACAATGGAGAAGATGACTATCCTAATTCCAGCCTAACTTGAAAGGAAGAGAAGGTGGGGAGGGATCAGGAATTTAGTTCTTTCAAAGATTCCAAGAATTAAAATATGATTTGATCATAACATGCTGAGGAAGTAATAAAGCATAGTGACTAGAGAAATGGACTTAGAATCAAGAAACTATGGAATTTGAATCCTGCCTCTGACATTTACTAGATGAGTGAGCATAATAAATCATTCAATTTCTCTGTGCCTTGGTTTCCACAACCATAAAATGAAGTTAATACCTATACCACATGTAGTGAGGTTCACATGAGATAATTGGACTCATGCTTTATAACTCTAAAGCACCATGTAAATAATACTAAAATTAGCTAGCATTTATATATTACTTAGGGTTTGTAAAGAACTTTATAACTACTATTTCTTTACTTTTTTTTAAGGGTTAAGGCAGGGCAATTGGGGTTAACTGACTTGCTCAAGGTCACACAGCTAGTAAGTGTCAAGTGTGTGAGGCCAGATTTGAACTCAGGTGCTCCTGACTCTAGGCTGGTGTTCTATTCACCAAGTCACCTAGCTGCCCCTATGTCATTTCTAATAACATTTAGATAGTATTTACTGTGTGCCAAGCACATACAATTATCATCTCATTTGATCCTCACAGTAATCCTGTCAAATAAGTCACATAATTGTCCCTATTTTACAGATGAGGAAACTGAGGCAGAAGTTATGTAACTTGTCCAGGAATACAGCTAGTAAGTGAGGCCAAACTTGAAATTAAGCCTTACAAACTCCAGGTTGAGTGGTCTATCCACTATACCTACCACACAGTAGCAGGTTTCAGTCTTGTACATTTATTGTTTCCCAACTCCTCCAATTTACATTGGAGTCTTCCACATTCCAAGTTATTGAAAGAATTAATTTTTATTTATGTACTACGTGGGTTTACTTTTGAAAGCAGTAAATAGAATATGAACCAGTCAACAAAAATCATCTACTTGATACTCCCTACTATAAGAGAACATGAATTATTTCCAAGTCACTAAAATTTAAATAAGTTTTAATTTTAAAAAAAAATATATATATATATATATATATATTAAATGTTTACTATAAAAATATAGAGAGAGACAGCTTGGTGGCATAGTGGAAAGAGTGCTGGACCTGGAGTCAGGAAATCTGAATTCAAACCCAACTTCAGATACTTACTAGATGTGTGACTCTGGGCAAGTCACTAAACCTCTTTTAACTGGGATGATAATGGCCCAGGGTTGTTGTGGAGATCAAATGAGATATTTATAAAGCACTTAGTACAGTGCCTAAAACATACACAATCAGCAATTCAGGAATCATCTTCCAGGTACTATTTTACTGTAAGAAATTCCCAAAATGTACAACTATGTCTGCAAAAAGAAGATACATTTTAATAAAAAAACAGATCCCAGGAGATAAACACAAAAGTCAAAGTTCTTGGGGGGCGGAGCCAAGATGTTGGTATAGGAGCAGCAACATATCGCAGCTCTCACATAGCCATCCCAAAATATCCATAAAATATGACTCTAAACTTATCCTAGAACTCCAAAACGCACACAAATATACTTTCCACTAAAGTCAGCTCGGCTATGAGGAACCATATCAGCACTGCAAACTGAAACCAGCCTGACCTGTTGTGCCCCGGGGGCACCTGGACAAGAGGAGCCAAGCCCCGGCCAGAGCTTTGGGTGAGCAGATTGGCGGCAACTGAGGCAGTGTCCAGAACTAGGTCAGTGGGACTTGCGAAATTGGTGGAGAAAAGCAGTCTGGCCAAAACGCCTCCAGGGCTGAGAAGCAGAAAAGTAGAGGTCCTGCAACCGCTTCTGCATTGGGGCTTCAGCACTCTCGGCCTGTAGACTTCAAGGGGACCAAGCAATCGTTCAGAGGCCAAGTGTTCTCGCGTTGAGCGGCCTGGATCCAGATTGTGGTCTTGGGCTTTGGTCTTGTGGTCCTTTTTCCTTCAGTGAGCTGGAAGTAGGGGAGGGACCCAGCAACTCCCTGAGAGCTCTGGCAACTGGGAGGACCCCAGCGATTTGGGACAGACCTTTCCCCTCTAGAAGCAGAGCTCCACAGAGATTTAAAAAAAAAAAATCACGGAGTGACAAACCATGAATAAGAATAAGCATAAGAAGCAAAGTAAGAACAGCAACCAAACCCTAGATTCCTTCTTTGGGGAACAAAAGGACCAAGGCAGAGAGAAGGAGGAGGACAGCGCAGCCAGAGTTCCCCCACAAGGGGCTTCCAATAAACATGAAGCTTGCCTTAAAGCTAGAGATCAGCTGAAGAAGGATTTTGAAAACCAAATGAGATAAGTGGAAGAAAAATTGGGAAGAGAAATAAGAATGTTGCAAGAAAATCATGAAAAGAGAGTCAGCAATCTGACTGAAGAAATTAACACCCTAAAAAATAGATTAACTCAAATGACATAATGTGTGAATGAATGGGTTGGCTTTGCAAAACTTATTTATTGACTATCTACAATGCATCACCCTGAGTAAAGTTTAAGGGTGGCAAAGCACTTTCCAGCATGTCATGGAATATAGGGTAGTCTGTCAATCTAACAAAGTTATCACATTAGGTAGAAGCCCCATGGCTCCAATTGCTAAACTAGCAAAAATCCTGCTTCTGCCTGAAGATAAGATATTACCTTTACTGTTGTGTGGTTCATTAAGATGTTTTCTGTGAATGTATCTTGTCTCCCCAACTAGATTATAAATTCTTTAAAGACAGGGTCTGTGACTGTATTACCCAAAAGTACTTTAGTTGTGCTGCAGATGATCAATAAATGTTTGCTGCAAAATTCACCCATCCATTTATTTACTTTTGGAGGGGAAAGCAGCTTTTGTTATGTTCATACAAAAGTTAAATCTCTTGAACAGGAGGAAATATTAACCATGGAACCCACTTTTGCATGCATATAGAGAGAAATATTAAAATTGTTTGTTTGTTTGTTTATTCTTTGACAAATATTATTTCACATGAAGGGATAACTTTGGCTGTGTAAAGCTTTTAAACTTTCATCATCCCTATCCTTGCATTTAAACCCGAATAAATCAATAACTTTCTCTTAGCCAACAATGAGAGATTTGGTATTGAGAAAAGGGCTTAATCTGTTTGCCAGAGATGCCAAGATACTGGGCATCATGTCAATACAAACCTTTTATCTCTTAGAAATTGAATTCTTCAATACATTCTTTCCTTATGTTCCCAATTAAGTAAATAATTAAAAATTGGCAATTCTACATTTTAATTAAATTGTATTTTTTCAATTATCTTAATTATTCTTTTTAAACATTTTATATAAAATTTTGAATTCCAAATTCTATTGCTTCCTCCCTCCCTGAGATGGTAAGCAATCAGATATAGGTTATATATGTGCAAGTATGTAAAATATTTCCATATTAGTCGTTTTGCACAAGAAGACTCAAAAAATGAAAGCATGAAAGTGAAAAGTAGCATGCTTCAGTGTGTATTTAATCACTATCAGTTCTTTCTCTGGAAATGAATAGTATGATTCATCATTGGTCCTTTGGCATTGTCTTGAATCATTGTATTGCTGAGAGCAGCTAAGTCATTCACATTTCTTCTTTGAATAACACTGCAGTTATTGTGTATAATGTTTTGCTGGTTCTGTTCATTTCACTATACATCAGTTAATGTAAGTCTTTCTAGGTTTTTCTGAAGTCATCCTGCTTGTTATTTTGGGCAGCACAATAATATTCCATCACAATCATATAACACAACTTATTTATCCATTCCCCAATTGATAGGCATCCCTTTGATTTCCAGTTCTCTGCCACCATAAAAAGAACTGCTATAAATATTATTGTACAAATATATCCTTTTCTCTTTTTTTGGATATCTTTGGGATATAGACCTGGCATTAGTATTGCTGGATTAAAGGGTATGCACAGTTTTATAGCCCTTTGAGCATAGCTCCAAGTTGCTCTCCAGAATGGTTGGATCAGTTCACAACTCCACTAACAGTACATTAATGTCCCAGTTTTCCCACATCCCATCCAACATCCAAAATTTTCCTTTTTTGTCATATTGGTCACTCTGATAGGTGTGAGGTGGTAACTCAGAGTTGTATTAACTCACATTTCTCTGATCATTAGTGATTTAGAACATTTTTATGTGACTACAGATAGCTTTGATTTCTTTGTCTGAAAACTATCTGTTTGTATCCTTTGACCATTTCTCGGTTGGGGAATGACTTGTATTTTTTATAAATTTGACTCAGTCCAGTATATGTTTGGGAAATGAAACCTTTATCAGAGATGTTTGTTGCAACAAAAATTTCCCCAGTTTTCTGCTTTCTTTCTAATTTTGGTTGCACTGGTTTTATTTGTGCAAAAACTTTTTAATTTTACATAATCGAAATTATATATTTTACATTTTATAATGCTCTCTATATTTTCTTTGGTCCTAAATTCTTCCTATATCCATAAATCTGACAGATATACTATTGTGTGCTCTCTTAATTTACTTATGGCATCATCCTTTATGTCTAAATCATGTGCCCATTTTGACGTTATCATGGTATTTGTTGTAAGACAGTGGTCTATACCTAGTTACTGCCATACTGTTTTCCAGTTTTCCCAGTAGTTTTTGTCAAATAATGAGTTTTTGTTTCAAAAGCTTGCATCTTTGGGTTTATCATATATTTGATTACTATGGTCACTTTCTATCATGTAATTTATACCTAATCTATTCCCGTGATCTACCACTCTATTTCTTAGCCAGTATCAATTTGTTTTGAAAATTACCACTTTATAATGCACTTTGAGATCTGGTAGAACTATACCACTTTTCACTTTTTTTCATTGATTCCTTTAATATCCTTTAGCTTTTGTTCTTCCATGTGAATTGTATTATTTTTTTCTAGCCCCGTAAAATTTTTTTTTTCTTTTTGGAGGGGGGAAGGTAGGGCAATTGGGGTTAAGTATCTTAGCCAAGATCACATGGCTAGTTTTTGTGTTAATTGTCTGAAGCCACATTGAACTCAGGTCCTCCTGACTCCAAGGCTGGTGCTCTATTCATTGCACTACCTAACTGCCCCTCTCTAAAATATTTTTGATAGTTTAATTGGTGTGGCACTGAATTAAATAGATTAACTTAGGTAGAATTGTCTTTTTTATTATATTGTCTTGGCCTACCCATGAACAATGAATATTTTTTCCAAATGTTTAGATCTGACTTTGTGTGAAAAGTGTTGTATAGCTGTGTTCACATATGTTCTACATTTGTCTTGGTGGGTAGACTCCCAAGTATTTTATTTTGCCTACAGTTATTTTAAATGGAATTTCTCTCTCTCTTGCTGCTAGAGTTTGTTGGTAATATTTAGAAATGCTGATGATTTAGGTGGTTTTATTTTGTATCAACTTTGCTAAAGTTGTTAATAATTTCAAGTAGTTTTTAGTTGTTTCTCTAGGATTTTTAAAGTATAACATATCATTTGCGAAGAGTGTGGCAACTATCTTAAGAAGAAGTTTAAGAGATTAGAAGGAATGGGAGAATGAGAGAAAAAATGGAGATATCATTAGTAATCAGCATTTTTCATGCCAAGATGTAGGTTTGAGTAAGAGACAGAACTTACACAGGAAATGGGTTGGAGTCTCTAAAAATCTTCCAGGAGAGGCTGGCTGACCATTTTAAGGATATTGCAGAAGTGATTTCAGATTGGATTTTTGGTTTCATTGATATAGAAAACTCTGCAGATAGCTTCCATTTATAATCTTAGAGAGTTACCTGTGGCCCAGTGTAAAGGAACACCATTGTACTGGGGGAAGCTGAGGTCGACAGATCATTTAACCATAGGAGTTATAAGCTACATTAGAGCTAAGGCCAATTGGATATCCATACTAAGTTCAACACTAACATGGTGAGTCCCCAGAAATGGAGGGTCATCACACCGTGGGTGGAAGAGCAAACTAGCCCAGTTCTTAAAACAGTAGTTGAAAGCTTCCATACCAAAGAATATTGGTATCAGACCTATGTGTGTGAGTGGGCACTACACTTCTAGTTTGGTAAAGATGAGAGAGGAGGGAGACAGAAAGAGAGAGAGAAAGAGAGAGAGAGAGAAAGAGAGAGAGAGAGAAAGAGAGAGAGAGAGAGAGAGAGAGAGAGAGAGAGAGAGAGAAGGAGGAGAAGGAGAAGGAGAGGAAGAAGAAGAAGGAGAAGGATAGGAAGAAGAAGAAGGAGAAGGAGGGGAAGAAGGAGAAGGAGAAGGAGAGGAAGAAGGAGAAGGAGAGGAAGAAGAAGAAGGAGAAGGAGAAGAAGAAGGAGAAGGAGAAGGAGAGGAAGAAGGAGAAGGAGAAGGAGAGGAAGGAGGAGAAGGAGAAGAAGAAGAAGAAGGAGAGGGAGAGGAAGAAGGAGGAGAGGAAGAAGGAGAAGGAGAAGGAGAGGAAGAAGGAGAAGGAGAGGAAGAACGAGGAGAAAGAGGAGAAGGAGAAGGAGAAGGACGAGGAGGAGGAGGAGGAGGAGAAGAAGAAGAAGAAGAAGAAGAAGAAGAAGAAGAAGAGAGATGAGGAGGAGGGAGGGCAGAGAGGTACTCTCCTGCAGTGAGAAACATCTGAATTCAAATCTGGTCTCAGACTCTTATTAGCTGTGTGACCCTGAGCAAGTCACTTAATTTCTGTCTATTTCTAGCTACTTCAACTGTAAAATAGGGATAATATCACTTACCTCCTATGGTTGTTGTGAGAATCAAAAGAGTTATTTATACTGTTTAGTACAGTACCTGGAATGCTTAATGAATGTTTCCTTCCTTCCTTCCTTCCTTCATTCCTTGAGATTTCTAAAACACTAAAATCTAGACTTTGTTGCAGTCCCTGTTTAAAATACCTAAATTTATTCTGATGGTAAACACTGACAACACATACAAAGCTGGAGAGGGTCGACTATGAGCTAGATGGTGGCCTGCATAACTGTAGCATGAGGATCAGTTAGCCTAGCTGAGTCTGGGGGATTAGTTTGGCCACAATCAATCAATCCAAAAAAAGCATTTTTTAAGTGCCTGGGGATACAAAAGCCAAAATGATACCTCCTTTGCTCCAAAGAATTCATTAGAAGAGGGAAGTATGTAAATAAATACACAGAAGAGAGATGCAAAATATATGCACACATAAATGATCAAGTATAAGATAAATACCAGGTAAACTTGTAAGGGGAAAGCATTGGCAGTTGGGGGATCAGGAAAGATTATGCAGAAGGGCTTACTTGAGCAGGCTTTTTAAAGAAACCAAAGATTCTAAGAGGCAGCAGAGAGGCACTAGTGTAGTCCAGATACAGGGGACAGCTCACGCCACTCAGTTTTTTCCATATAGGGACAGATTTAGATTTGGAAGGAACTCTAAAGAGTATCTAATCGAACCTCATTCTTTTACAAATGAGGAAACTGAGTCTCAGAAAGAGTCAGTGACTGCCTAATTTCACACAAATAAGAAATAACAGAGCCCAATTTAAAAGCCAGGTCCTATGACTCCAAACCTCAATACTCTCTCTACTACATAATGCTAGGAAAAAGTCATGACACTTAAACATGTTGCTTTGGATAATAGTGCGGGCACTGAAAAGTTATAACATCATAGTTTTAACTTAACTGTGCTATGTGTTTGGGGTATTATTATTTCTTGAATGCTATAAAGATTGCTATAAGCACAATATCTGACATTTCCATAGCACTGTAAAACTTGCAAAAGACTTTGCATAAATAATCTCATTTGCACCTAACGACAAATCGATGAAATATATACTGTACTACTAATAATATTAGTCCCGTTTCACAACTGATGCCCAAAGATGCTAAGCCCATATACCTCTCAACCCCCACCCCCCTCCAATACATAAAGGATTTGTTGGAGGAAGGATTTGAACCTCCTACATCTTCTTAAATCTAGAACGAGCATACTCTCTACCACACCATATTAGCTCTCAGTTTCTGGATCTTCTTACACAGTGAAAGATGGTTTTATAAATACCTTGCTCAGAATTCAATTGCTCCCTCAAGAAATTTCTAGGGTGAGGGCTTTTTTTCCCCTCTTTGGTAATTAAATCACTTTAATTTTTACAGCCTCCTGGGTAGTAGACATTACAACATTAAATAACACCAAAAGTGGTATTTTAACTCCACGGACTTGATTTGGTACCTGACCATAAAAGTCACAGGATGTCTGTCAGGAAAAGGCTGCTGTGGAAAACAATGGCTGAATGTCGGTGACACAGAAAAACTGTCTAATTAGTCGACATTTTTCAAAGAATAATTGCCTGTCAGCCAGATAAGCCTCCTTTCTGCAAACTCATTTCCCAAGGCTGTGATTTAAATTACAGGTATATTCACAGGGCTCCTTGATCACATATATCTTAAATAAAAGCAATTGTGCATCTGGTATTTTTAGAGAAAAAATATGCTTTCCCACTATTTTATGTCCCAAATAGAAACTTAAGAGAAAATACATTCTCAAGAGTTTGGGGTCACCAGTGGTAGTATACTGTTCAAGGTATGTATAATTCTTCACTTCAAACAAGGACACTGA
>CM053585.1:452124250-452150896 GCA_028646515.1 Pseudochirops corinnae | reverse complement strand
CTTACAATCCAATAAAAAAGGTTTCCCGCATAACATGTAACAGATGGATTCCTTAAGAGTAGACACCCAACTGTAGATTCTCAAGGTGGCTCAGATCACAAAATCACAAAACTTTAGAACTAGAAGGGAAGTTAGTGACCACCTAGCTCATCTAATACCAAAAAGGAACCACCACTCATAACAAAACTGAAAAAGGAGTCCTCCAACCTCTGACTGCAAATCTCCACTGGAGGTGAAGAAACCATGTATCAAAGGAGCCCATTTTTCTTCTGGAAAGTTCTAATTGAGAAAGAGAGACAGAGACAGAGACAGAGACAGAGACAGAGACAGAGAGACAGAGAGGGAGAGGGAAAGAGAGAGGAAGAAGGAGAGAGAAAATGAGAGAGAGAATAAGAGAATGAGAGAGAGACAGAGACAGAGAGAGAGAGAGAGAGAGAGAGAGAGAGAGAGAGATCAAGCCAAAATTTCCCTCTTTGCAACTTCCACCCATTTTCCTGGTTCTAGTTCGTGGAGCCAAACAAAATAGTTATAATACCTCTTCTACATGATGCCCCTTCACATATCATTTTTTAGTTTTCCCCCACCCCTGAGAATTCCCTAAAATTACCCCAATTCCTTCAGTGAATTTTGAAAGGTATGGACTTAATGTCTTTCACCATCCTGCTAATCCACTTCTGGATGTTCTCATCTTATCAAAATATTTCATAATTTGATTCCAAGAAATGAAGAGAAATACTCCAGATGAGTGAGATCACAGCAGGATTATCACCTATTTCCTCCTTCTAGAAGTTATGCTTCCCAATGCAGCCCAAAATCACTTCATCATTTTTTAGGTTTTCATATTGCTATAAGGTGAATCATATTTTGCCTCTCTATTAAAAACCCAAAATCTTTTTTTGAGATAAGCTGCATTCTAATAACCCACCTTCCTTATCCTATTATTGAAATGTTGATTTTTCAACCCTAAAATAAGACTTTGCATTTAGGCCTATTAAAGTTCATTTCATTAGATGTTGGCAAATGTTCTAAGTTGTCATGTTTGGTTTGGATTCTGACTGTCATGCACTGTGTTGGCTGTCTCTCTCAGATTTTAATCACCTGAAAACTTGATACATATGCCTTCTTTGCCTTTACTCAAGTCAATAAACTGATTAACAAGCATTTTAAAGTAGTTATTATATGCTAGGTACGGTGTTAAGTGCTAGGAATACAAAGACAATAAAATAATCTCTAACCTTAAAGAACTTCCATCTTATCAAGAGAGATAATATGTACACATACACATATAAAACAGACACACATATATGTATTCACAAATACACTTGTGCATATAGATAAATATCAGACATTAAAAAAATAGTTATAAGCCAACTTAAGGCAGGAAAGCACTACTGATTGAAGGGACCAGGGAAGGCCTCCTGCAGAAGGTAGCATTTGAGGTGAGTCCTGAAAGGAGTCAGGAATTCCAAGAGACAAGTGAGAAAGTAGTGCAGAGCCTTCCAAGCATGGAGGAGAGTCAGCATAAAGGCACAAATATGGGAGATGGAGCATCTTGGATGAGGAACAGCAAGTAGACCAATCAGTGTGACTGAACAATAGAGGACATGAAAGGGAATAAAATATGAAGAGATGATAGGGTTAGGTAAAGGAAGAGGTTGTAAAGAACATTCATTGTCTCTACGTTAGCATCAACAGAGACATTTCTATTTGAGCCTAGAGGTAATAAAGAACCGTAGGAACTTGCTGAGTAAGGAATAGTAAATTCTGAGCTTAAGGAAAATCACTTTGACAGCTGTATGAAAGATGCATTGGAATGGGGAGAATTATGAGGCAGGTAGACCCTCTAAGGGACTGTTCTAATAGTCCAAATGAGAGGTGATGAGGGGATGAATTAGGGTGGTGACTGTATGAATGGTGAGATGGGGTTATATGTGAGAGGTATTATGTAGAAAGAAAATATTAGATTTGGCAATTGACTGGACATGTAGGGTGACTTAAAAGTTAAAAATGTCCTTAAGTTAAGAATCTGTAAGACTGAAGTATGGTGGTACCCTCAACACCAACAGGGAAGTTTGGAAGAGAGAGGCATTTGGAGTGGCAAAGGGGAAGATGCTAAGTTCTGTTTTTGACATAATGAGTTTTGGCTGCTTATTAGATATCCAATTTCATCTATACAATAACAGTTGGTTATACAGAACAGGAAGTCAGGTGATATCTGATTGGGCATAGAAATATAAGAGTCATTTGTACAGAGATAACTGAACCCATGAGAGTCCAGGATAAAGCCCTGAGATATACCCACAGGACATGGGTGTCACATGGAATTGTCAAGGTTAATGAAGAGTGACCAGATTGCAAGGGAAAAAAAAAAAACAAGAGAGAGCATGTAAAAACAAACAAAAAGCAGAAAAGAATAAGTAATTTGTAAAATTGTTAAACAGTAGGTCAAGCACAGATTCAAGGGGCAATCTACACACTACCAAGATAACATTGAGCCATGACTGACAGTACTTTGAGTCTGATCATTCAATCAGATTCATTCAAATGTTTTTTCAGCCTATATCTGTCCATTTTCCCCACAAGAATAGAATGAGATATATTCTTATGGCATGGCAATAATATCAATACCTTTAAAAATTATGATTTTGATGAGCCACTATAAATAATTCCACTATTTCAAAAAGATCATTGTTTTTGTTATCTAAAGACAAAAGCTATAGGTATATGCATGACACTTAGTAAGAAACATTTCTTACTTCTCTTTATGCAAAATGATTCCATTTCAGATGCCACAAAATACAACTGACAGCAATAGGAGATGTCTTAATAGTTTGACTGTACTAATATCTACTCCCCCGCTCCTCCACTATGGCATAAGCACACCTTATGTTTTAATTGACTCATTTCCTTTATGTTGGCTTCTGGCCCTTAATATTAGTCTTCTTTATAGAAGCTTTCTAAGAACTTACTTGAAGCAGAGTCAAGATGGTAGAATCAGAGGTACAAACTTTATCACATTTTCCCCAAAACCCCTTTCACAAGGAAATAGAAAACATGCCAAGCTGAATTCTGAGCAGGAAAACTAAGAAAAAGTCATAGAGAGTCATTTTTTAAGTCTAGCACAATTTAGGAAGAGGGACAGAAAGCTGTATATGCAGGGGTAGGTGCCGGTCAAGAGCACTAAGCTATGGCAGCAGAACTATATGGAAGCAGAAGCAGGAAACATCCCAGTGCCCAGAGATGATGAGGAGGCCAAACTCGGGCAGAAAGAGAGGAACCCTTCACTGGCACTGGGAACAGGAACAAATGCAATCTTGCAGCTCTGTTCTCCATGACCTAGTTCATATTCATAGTACCATGGCAGAAAGGAACAATTATGGTTCCAAGAGAGCAAGGATTCTTTGTTAGTTTATTTTAAAACACAGATTGAGGGCAGGGGGACAGTAAAAAGACCTCTTTGTGAATCACATCACATTGGAAGCACCAAAAATATACAGTCTCCCAGAAAGAGCTATGAAAGTAGCAATAGGGCATCATAAAGGGCAGAAGCTCAAGTCAGTCATCCTCCTCCTCCCCCCCAGCCCAGGTGAGTAGAATCTAATTCTAACATGAAGTCCAAAGTCAGGAAATAGATTGGAGAAATGAGCAAACAACAAAAAATAACCTGACCATAAAAAGATACTATGGTGACAAGAAAGCTTGAGATACAAACTCTAAAGAAGGCAATAACTTGAAAACAACTATATGAAAAGCTTCAAAGGGGGAAAAAATTAAGATTGGACACAAGCCCAAAAAATAATTTCTAGAAGAACTTGGAAAAGGATTAGAAAGAAGAAAAATATTTTAAAAACCAAGTAAGAGTGGTGAAAGGGAAATTGGGGAAAAGAAATGAGAGCTATGCAAGAAAAATATGAAAAGAGAATTAACAAATTAATAAAAAGAGAAATCAGAAAGAGTCAAATGGCGAATGAGGTCCAAAACCTCAATGAAGAAGAAAATAACCTCTTAAATATTAGAACTGATCAAGTGGGAAGTAACGATTACATGAAACAAAAACAAACAACAAAACAAAGTCAAAAGACCAGAAAAAAAAAAAGAACAAAATGTGTAATATCTCATCAGAAAAATAACTGACCTGTAAAACAGATTAAGGGAAAATAATATAAAAATTATTGGACTATGTAAAAGCCATGATCAATAAAAGAACTGACACGTCATATTTCAAGATAAACTGACCAAATACCTTAAAACCAGGAAAATAAATTACACATTGAAAGAATCTGCTGGTCACCTCCTGAAAAAAAAAAAACAAAGATCATAAAATGAAAACTTCCCAAAAGATTATAGCCAAAATCTAGAGTTCCTGGGTCAGGGTGGAAATACTGCAAGCATCCAGAGAGAAATAATTCAAAAACTATGGAGTCACAGTCAGGATCATACAAGATTTGGCAGCTATCTACTTCTTCTTTTTGTGGCAAAACCCAGGATGTTTAATAAAGTCATTTGTTTTATTTGATAACATTGGATTTTTATGCTACAAGGATGCAGGCTCCACCAACACCCTTGATTTTTTCCTCTGCTCATCTGCTGAAGAACTTTGCCTTCACGATGACTGGCTGCTTGGGGAATTTCCCTTTTCCTGGGACTTTGCAGTAGCCTGACTGCATAACATCAATGACAGGGGCAAGGCCCTCCTTGTTTTTGGCAGCATTAATCCTGGTCTGCTCACTGACCAGTGATCACAGCTTATCAAGGTTGACAGCTGGGTTCTTCTTCTTGGTTCTTCTTCAAGTAGTAATGCCTCATACCCACTTTACCAAAGTAACCTGGATGATATTTGTCAAAGTTGATCCCGTGATGGTGCAGCCCTCCTGTATTGCCGCAGCCTCCAGGGTGCTTCCTGTGCTTGCTGACGCGCCCGAGCTTCCGTGTCTTCCTGAGTCGGGAAGGCATGTTGCAGGCCGCCACCAGCTCTCTACTTCAATATCATTCCAGCATAATAGTCTCACAACCAGGCCCTCTCTCTAAATACACTCCCAATAACTGATCTAATGATGATAAAGTTCTCAGGGGGTATGTGCATTGTAGTCCCACGTAGGAATATAAACTTAGTAGGTATCAGTTATCTACTAAGAAGAAGAGGGCTTGGAATATGATATTCTAGAAGGCAAAAAATTATAAGGATTACACTCAAATTACTAGGTTTACAATCAAAATTAACCTACCCAGAAAAACTGAGTATAATCTTATTCAGGAAAAATGAATATTTAATGAAATAGAGATCTTTCAGGCATCCCTTATAGAAAAATAACACAAGACTTGAGAGAGGTGTAAAAAGGTAAATATGAGTGAGAAATCATGAGGAATTTAGTAAGGTTAAACAGTTTACAGAGTTAAAATAATAGGATGAAATTGTTGCAAGATGTCCATTATCACCACTTTTATTCAACATTGTACTGGAAAAACTAGCTATAGCAGTAAGAGAAAGAAAAACTGAAAGAACTAGAATAGGCAAGGAGGAAACAAAGCTATTACTCTTTGCAAATGATATTATAGTATACTTAAAGAATCCTAGACAATCAATTTAAAAAAAAACTAATTGAAACAATTAACAACTTCAGCCAAGTTGTAGGCTATAAAATAAACCCACATAAATCATCAGCACTTCTGTATATTATCAACAAAGCCAACAGGAAGAGAAAGAAAAATTCTATTTAAAATAACTTCAAACAATATAAAATATTTGGAAGTCTACCTACCAAGACAAACCCAGGAATGATTACAAAATATTTTTCACATGAATAAAGACAGATCTAAACAATAGGAAACTATTAACTGCTTGTGGGTAGGACAAGTTAATATCATAAAAATAACAATGTTACCTAAATTAACTTATTTAGTGCTATATCAATCTAGCTATTAAAGAATTATTTTATAAGACCAGAAAAAATAAACAATATTTATCTGGAAGAACAAAAGGTCAAGAATATCAAAGGGGGATATTAACGTTAAAAATATTAACGGGGAAGAATATGTGAAGTATGGCTTAGCCAAACCAGATCTCAAGCTGTATTACAAAGTGGTAATCCAATACAGCAATCTGATATTTGCTAAGAAATAGAATACTGGATCAGCAGAATAGTTTAGGCACACAATACACATAGTAAATGACTATAGTAAGCTAATATTTAATAAACACAAAAATCCAAGCTTTTGGGAACAAAAATTTGACAAATTTCAGGGAATCTGGAAAGCAGTTTGAAAAAAAAATTAGGTATAGACCAATATCTCATGCTGTGTACTGAGATAAGGTCAGAATGGGTACGTGTTTTAGGAACATGGAGGATTGTACCTGTCAGATATATGGATAAGGAAATAATGACCAAACAAGAGATAGAAAGTATTATTGGATATAAAATGGATAATATAGATTACATTAAATTAAAAAAAGTTTGCACAAATAAAACCAATATAGTCAAGGTTAGAAGGAAAGTAGAAACTGGGGGGGGGGGGGAAATTACAGCAAGTTTCTCTGATAAAAACCTCATTTCTCAAATATATAGAGAACTGAGTAAAATGTCTAAGAGTAAGAACCATTCCCTTATTGTTAAGTGGTCAAAAGATATAAACAATCATTTTTCAAACAAAGTAATTAAAACTGTCTATAGTCATGTAAAAATGTTTTAAATCACTCATTGATTAGAGAAATGCAAGTTAAAACAACTCTGAGTTACCAGCACACACCTATCAGATTGGCTAATATGACAGAAAAGGAAAATGAAAAATGTTGGAGAAGGTATGGAAAAATTGGAACACTAATGCATTGTTGGTGGAGTTGTGAACTGATCCAACCATTCTAGAAAACAATTTGGAACCATGCACAAAAGACCATAAAACTTTGCATACCTTTTGGTCCACCAATACCACAGCTAGGTCTGTATCCCAAAAAGATCTAAAAAAAGGGGGATGGGGGGATTATCTATACGTACAAAAATATTTACAGCAATTCTTTTTGTGGTGGCAACGATTTGGATATTGAAAAGATGCTCATCAATAGGGGAATGGCTGAATAAATTCTGGTATATGATTATGATGGAATAGTATTGTGCTACAAGAAATGATGAGCATGATGGTTTCGTGAAAACCTGGGAAGACTTACATGAAGTGATAAAAAGTGAAGTGAGCAGAACAAGAAGATCATAACAGCAATATTGTACAATATCAACTGTGAATAGCAGCTATTTTGAGCGGTACAGTAAACCAAGACAATTCTGAATGATTGACAATGAAAAAACACTATCCCCTTCCAGAGAAAGAACTGATGAAGTCTGATTACAGACTGAAGCATACTATTTCTTTACTTTTCTTTTTGGTCTGTGGTTTTGCTTGTGTTTTTGTTTTTGCAATGGGGCTAATATAGAAATAAGTTTTGTATGACTTCACATATACAATCTGTCAAATTGCTTGCCTTCTCAAGTGGGGGAGAGGAGTGGAGGAGAGAAAATTTGGAACTCAATTTTTTAAATGAATATTTTTAAAACTTTACATGTAATCAAGAAAAAGAAAAGAGAATTATCATCACTGATTGAGTGTTGTGTTCTAAAGATCTTATTCACTTATTCTCCAAGTAAAATGCTTTATTCATGTATATACCTCTGGTGTTAAGTATGGAACAATGTTGTTAATGCACAGAACAAAAATAACTTTCTTTTTTAAATATAAGAATGGAACTCTTGTGACAAGTATGATCACAACCATGAAAATGGCTCAGCCAAAAATGTGTGGTTATGTCTTGTAGGCTTTTTTACAGTATGGTTATAATTAAATCTTGTATTTGTGGTAGTATCTCAAATCTCCAATGACTTAAAAAAAATTGTTGAATTTTTATGTTCAGTCAGAAGAATATTCTAGGCTTAGCCACTATGTTCAGTGTTCAGTCAAGCTTGCTTCAAGATTTAAGGGATCAGTCTAGAATTTAGAAATACCCTCTGCAAGCATTTCTTTACTAAGGATTACCCTCCCACAATAGTGCTCATTAAAGAGCTGGAGGCAATTGAATAGTTTGGGCTGGGCAATGGAAATTGCATGGAAAACATGGAAACAAAATAGGTGACCAATGACTGGAGAATGGGTGAATATGTGTTATAACAAGTAAATGTGATAACATTTCTCTATAAGAAACAGAGTAGGAAGAGTCAAAGAAACATGGAAACACTACTCAAGGAATATTAAAGCAACGTGGTTCAGTAAACACAAACAAAAATGCTGAATTCAGGGGTCTTAAGTTCAAATTTCAGCTCTTATACTTACCACCTGTGTCATCATGGGAATACCACTTAACCTCATTGGAACTCAGTTTACTTATTAGTAAAATGAAGACATTAGATAGATGACCTCTGAGTTGCCTGCCGGTTCTTAATCTATTACCCTATAATTCTATGAGAAGTAAGCAGGTTAAGGAAAAATAATATAATAATAATAACAACACTGACATAATTTGACAGTTTGCAAAGCATATTACATAGGTCATGCCATTTGATTTTTCAAAACTACCCCCCATGAGGTATGTGCTATAATTCTCCTCATTTTTCAGATAAGGAAACCAGAACTGAGAGATGCTGGGTGACTTGCTTAGAGCCATACTATGTCTGCAGTAAATTTCAAACTCAGGTCTTCCTGACTCCAAGTCCAACAATCTATCTACTATGCCATGCTACCTCTGATGTGGAAGTTGAGTGGATGGGGAAGAATAAACATCTGTGTCACAACTACTATGTGCCAGATGCCGTGATAAGTACTTTTTACAAATATCATCTCATGTGATCATCACAACGACCCTAAAAGTTTATTATTTCCATCTTACAGCTGAGGAAACTGAGGAAGTCAAAGGTTAAGTGACCTGCCCAGGGTCACACAGCTTATTTAGTAAGTATCGGAGGCCAGATTTGAAGTCGAGTTTCCCTAATTCCAGGCCCCAGCATTTTATTCACTGTGCCACCCAATTGCCTTTACATGCATACATAATAATTACAATAATACAAATGATAAATGTACTAAAAAGTTAGTGCCACTGTGATGAATTGCTGCGAACAGTCTGAGACATAAAGAATGCATAATAAAACACAGCTGCCTTCTCTCAGTAGAGAGGTGGGAGACTCCATGCCATCAACTATAGTACAATGTCAGCTGGCTTTGTTTCAAAGCGTTGTTGTTGCTGTTACAAGGGAGGAGTCATTGAGAGGAGGGAAAGGAATTAAGGGGAAAAGTCCATGGTATAAATATAAAAATCAACAATATTTTTTACAAGACTGTATAAGATGACTTCACTACTTCCTGCAAAAGAACAGAGGCATTACCTAGTTGGAATCATAGGCATGCAAAAGAAATCCCTATTAGCTTCCTATTCTTTTTTTATCAGCCCACTCCTCTGTAGGTAGAGTTGGATGAGCGGCTCAGAAAACAACTCAAACTAATTTAGATTTCTATACATCTAAACCAACTCTGCTCCTAATCAACTGAATATATAAGGATACATTCCCCTTGTTAGAGGTTTAGGTTCTTCCTTGCCATAGGAAAATGGAAGAATTGCTGCTTACCATATTCCCTCAAGAATTTTTTTTTTAAATAGCAGCACAATTGTCTTGTGATGGGGGAATAACTGAATATGTTGTGATATGTTGGAGAAGAAAATGGCAAACCAGTTCAGTATCTTTGCAAAGAAAAACCCCAAAACCCAAATGGGTTCAAGAAGAATCCTGTACAATTGAAATGACTGAACAATAATAGCATCATTATGGTATGTGCATGTAGTTGAGCACTATGACACCATAAGCAAAGTTGAATATGAGGAATTCAGAGAAATCTGGAAAGACTTTTATGAACTGATACAAAAAGAAACAAACTTATTGGAACAATAGATGTATAATGAGGGGAAGAGCCAATGAAGATCAAATTCTTCCAGTATGTTCAATGGGTTCTACCTGCAAGCCATGCATTTGAAGCTTGGTAAGCCTGCTCCCTGGAATACATAACAGAGAGGCCAATTCTCCAATTCTGAGCATGCACAGTTATGTTCTAATTGTTTCCCCTTGGTTTACTATGTAGTGGCAAAAAAATAAAAAAAATTTAAAAAAAAACACTTTTCATTGATCCTAGAGCTAGCATTAAGTATGCAAAATACTTGAGCATTTGAAAACTCTCCACTTTTCCTGGTGGCTTCAGATTCTGAGCAGAAGAAGAAATTAAGAAACTTTTGTGTGGGGAAAGAATGGCCTGCTATAAACTAGTTTTATATACTCTCTCATATAGCCACCATGTGACCACGAATGTATAGTATTGTCTCTGTTGTATATGTTTTTTTCTGATCCTAGCTGAATGAGTATCAGAAATAGAACAGACACAGTTATGACCTTGTGAGTTTGGAAAGGTTAGAAGAATTGTTAGATATTCAGCAGCTAGAGTTTATAGCAGAGTCTTCTCACGGTAGTAGCAGCCAAATCTGGCGAAGGCCCAGGCCTATATAGAGAGTGACTTCTTTGGTCTAGCCCAGCAGTGACATGATCTAGCCAAGACATCATGTCAAGAAGGGAGTCATCTATTGACTGTTTGGGGTTAGGGGATGGGGACAGCATTAGGGTGGGAGGAGAGCCTGAGCTCACATTCCCAAAGTTTTAAGGTAGTAGAGGAGAGTGGGCTTGTAGTTTCTCAGATTTCTGTGAAGAGGTATACTATAAAATGTTGTGGTATAGGGTTAGAGGTGCTCAAGACCCCAAAATACCAACACACCAGGTCCTGCCAAATGAATTCAACTCAAGTCTTCTCTCAGCCAAAGGAAAGCAAAATTTATTAAAAGTTCACCATATTGGGTAGACTCTTAAGAAGCCTCAGTTTCTGTGACACTTGCATTGGGCAAGCAGGCCAGAATCATCTGACACAGAGTAAGTCTGTGCTAGGTCATTCTATGGCACTCACACATCTGGAGGCAAGATGGAGTCTTATATACAGAAAGGTTGTGGGAGGAATCTAGGGTGTGGTCTAGAGGAGGAGTTTGGGGAGGGTCTTCAGGAGGAGTCAGATGAGGTCAGTAAATGAGTGATTAAGGGTGGGAAGTTTCTGGAGGTTACCTGGAGCTGACAGACAATGGTGGGCGAGGTCAGTTCAAGGGTGGAACAGGAGGATCAAGGGTGGGAAATTGTTGGACAAAGGAGGGCTAAAGATTTGGGCCACGATGAAAGTCCTATGGCCTCAGGCAAATGCCTTATGTGAGAAGATTCAAGAAAGGCTCAAGGGGATTGTCAGAGCCTGCACTTCATTATTTGTACTTCATTTTTTGCTATATCTTCTCATGAAACATTACTTTGTAAAAGCCAAATGATGTTAACTAATTGATATTGGAGAGATACTAATTGATCAATTGAGGGGAACACACTGGATAGAGTTTTATTAGTACTAGTACTAGAAAAAAAAATCCCACAACCCCTGAAGATTATCCCTAGAGCACTAAAAAGAAAAGTAGTAGCCATCTTCTGGGTCCTCTATCTGCGAGACCAAGTTTGAGTTGGGAGAGTGAGCCCAGAAGTACTTCTATATAAGGAAATGTGCTCATATGTAATGAGTATAATAATGTAAGTGAAAATTACAGTAAGATGCAGTTGATTTCAGCTAGAAGGCACAGTTGTTAGACCACTGGGCTTGGGAACAGGAAGACCTGAATTCAAATCCTATCTCAGACCCTTAATGTGTAACCCTAGGAAAATCACTCCACCTTTCTTAGCCTCAGTTTCTTCATCTATGAAATGGAAACAGTTTTGGCAACTACCTCACAGGGTTGTTGTGAAAATCAAATTAAATAACATGTAAAGTGCTTCAGAAAACTAAGCACTATATAAATTTTAGCTATTATCTCAGATTAAGTGCAATGGCTACCTTTCCCTCAAAATGCCAAATTAGGAAATGTATTTATTTCTCTCCTCTTAAGAGAGAAGTAAGGGACTATAGATAAAGTAGGTCGTATTCATTGTTAGATGTTGTTTTCTTGTTTGTCAGTTTTGCTTCAGTTTTCATTGTTGTCGTCGATACAAGAGAGGGTCCAACGTACCTGTATGTGTGAGAAATATCCAAAAATGATTTGTGCAACAACCAAGAAGAACGAATAGAAGTTTTTAAAATTGTGCTTTTACCACCACAGTACAAGAATTACTTTGCTGTCCACCATGCCCCTCATCTTTGATCTGGAGGCACACTTTTGCCTTTGATTTTATAGTTTCATTGTTTGCTTTGTGTTGATCTCCCACGAAGCCAAATTTTTACAGGGCCCAAGACTGTGATTTGCGTTTAGCCCTTTCACTACTACTGCTTCCAATTATTGCTCAGGACAATTCTCCAGCATCTTTTGTGAATCAACTCTGACGTAAATTAGGCAGGGATGGGCTCTGCTGTGGGCTCCACTGGCCAGATTGTTGGGACACATAGCTCCAACACAAATGGATAATATAGGGCACTCTGACCCCCTTCTTAACTTTAAGTTAAAATGTGAGAAATGCCTTGAAGAGTAACAGGAGGGCAAGAGAATGAAGCATTGGATTCCCTAGCTGCTACCAGTTTTCCCACCTTGCATGTGGACCACCACACTGATTCTGTGAAGTGCTAGATAGTGTTGAGAACAGAGAGAAAGGTGACAAATGTGTATGTATATCGCCTATTCTGTGCTGGGCACTATGCTAAGAACTTTACAAAATAGTATCTCATCTGATCCTCACAACAACCTGGCAGTTAGGTTCTATTATTATTGTATAGTCAAGTAAGTGAAGGTAAACAGAAGTGACTTGCCCATGGTCAAATAGCTAGAAAGTGTCTGAGGCTGGATTTGAACTCAGGTCCAGGGCTCATCCGCTGTCCCAACTAGCTGCCTCTCTGGGGACAAACAGTGGGGCAAAAAGATGTTCTTTAAGTTTTCGTGTGTAATAGAGATTTGCTATAGATGAAATTAATTGGATGAAAGAAAAATATATTTCAGACAATCCCCTAAATGAACTCTTTTGGTACAAAGTCTACATGGTAGAACTCACCATTGTGAAATGACATCAGTACCAAATATTGATTTCACTTTGCATCAAGACATTTACTAAAAGTCTACTTTAAAAGGAAAATCCTCAGTAGAATACTTGAAACCTGTTCTGGATTATAACATTTTAAAATTTAAAGGTAGCAGGAAATTGAAATATCATCTAGTTCAGGAGTTGTTAATCTTTTCTTTGTCAAGGATCCCTTTGTCAATCCAGTGAAGCCTATGGAGCCCTTCTCAGAATTTTTAAAAAAATTTATAATGGAAGGAAATGCTTAATTTCATTTGGAGGTTAGTGAGAAATAAAGGTATATTTTTCCCCTACAAGTTTGTGGATCTCTTAAAATATTTCACAGACTGCTTGCAGATCTGTAGGCACAAAACTAAAAATCTTTTCTTTAGAAAGGTCTAATCTTTAGAAGGTCTAATCTTCAAACACTTGACCTTTGGGGTCCATACCAAGAACCCCCAGGCTGACACTACTTGAGAAATCTTATTTCCCTAACCAGAAGGCTAGATACTTAGATTACACAGCACAGATTACACTCCAAGTATACACAGCACACTTAGATTACACAGTCTCACCTTTTATATACTTCTTATGTGACCCTGAGCAAATCACTTAACCGCTCAGTGCCCAGATGATCCATAAGGATAGAAGAATTCTCTCACCAGGAGCTTCCTACAATGATGAAATCACAGGGTGGATCAAAACAACAGTGAATACACACACACACACACACACACACACACACACACACACACACACACACACACACTCCTAAAACACAGTGTAACTCTTAACAGTATCTGAAACTCCTTATCCATCATTCTATCAAAAGTTAACTCCATTTCCTGTAATCCATTTTATGTTACGGTTGAAGGTTTCATTGCCAAAACTGGCAGGTTCTATCAGGACCTTAGAAAACCCTACAAAATATAGTTGAATATTAAATTCTCCTCTCCTCTGGAAAGAAAATTCCAGAAGCACATATAAGGAAGCAAATAATGTTTGAGCATGCCAAATTCCTTGAAAACAGGGATTGTTTCAGTCCTTGTATTCATGTCCCCAGGCCCTAGCATACTTCCTTGGATACAGGAGACAATAAATAAATATTTGTTGATTTTTTGGTTATTTCCATTCACTAATTATGCCCTTTCAGAGTCAGCAAATAATTCACACTATGGTACAAATATCTAGTGGTACTTATATTATTTTTAGGGATATTTGCATTTTTAAAAGAGGGTTAAACTTTAAACCAAAGAAATGGAATTTCTCTGGAATTTGTAGTATCAGGAGATTCTTTTTAGAGGCACTTGTTTGACCATGGAAGCTTTCAGAGTACTTCTAAAATTACATTATGGCAGTATCTCCCTTCTGCCTCCTAATGTGACTGCTTATTCATGAGCTGCCAATATTGTTTCACATGGGTGTTACACATCATTTGTATTTTTTATAAATTTGGAAATTGCCAATAAAACTGTTTCAGACATGAATTAATTTCACTTGCAAAGTATTCAATGCTATATGTCAAAATTATAATTATTACTTTATTTTAGATTTTTTTCATTTTGTGTATATGTTTCATTGTTGCTTTTTAAATATTGATAAAAGTGAATTTCTCAAGGCCAGATGGTTATTAAATTTGCTGTCAGATTCCATTTAGGAGAGGTCAAAATAGCATCTGTCTCCGCTATTGTGTGTTTGACAACATACAATCAAGATCATCTAACTTTTCTTTTAATTTACTATAATACTGCAAAATCCACTGATCTCAGATTTAATTGGGAAGAGGAAGAGGCTATTTGGTGTTTTCTTAAGGTTGGCAGTAGGCAATGTATCAAAAGTGTAACTTTTGCTCTGATAAATTACAGATTTCCTTCTCAGGCTCTGGGATGCCATGCAGAGAATTTTAGTCTGAAGAATGAACTCTGACACTAATGGAAGGGAGCTCTATTTATAACTCTCTATGGTGGTAGAGACTTTGCCTGGGATGTTCAACCTGCTATAATCTTAACTTTCATGAAATTCTACTTCTAAGAGAATTTTATAGTCCATACTCTCTAAAAACCTGAGTATACAATGATTGAGTATCAATTCCACCAGGACTCTTGTTGCCATCCCTAAAGATTCTAGCTTCCTCCTCAAAAACTCCAAGTATTAATCTTTGTTTGTTTATCACTTTTTATACTAGGCACTAGGCTATTTTGACCCTCAGCCAACACAAGTCTTGATTAGAATTTTTGATGAGTACAGTCCTCAAAGAGAGAAGACTTCAATGATACTCCAGTTATTAACATTAAGTGAGGTTTAACAAAAGAAGATATATACTCAAAGGGTTAATCACTGTCATAGAGTCTACTCTGTACCATGTCCAAATAGAAGAGTAATTTCCTGTAAGTTAAAATGTCCTCTAAATGATTCCATTTTGGATGGCACTGTGTCATCTATATTAAGAGTTAGGGGGGCAGCTAAGTGGCGCAGTGAATAGAGCACTGACCCTGGATTCAGGAGGACCTGAGTTGAAATATGGCCTCAGACACTTGACACACTAGCTGTGTGATGGTGGGCAAGTCATTCAACCCCAATTGCCTTGCCTTCCCCCTCCAAAAATAAAAAAATGACTTAGGACACTACAGAATCTTCCTAATGAAAGCCTCATAAGAGATCAGCATTAAAAAGGATAGAGGAAAAAAATAAATGAAAAAGCCCTCTTGGTTCAAATAGACATGGAGCTGAATTGGAAATCCATTCAGTTAGTCAATTATTATATCTGATATTAGTATATCTATCCATCCTATACCTGAATTAAGCTCTGCAGATGGACAATTAACTCATTCAAAATGGAATGGGGGAAAAGAAAAGGTTAGACTGAATTTGAAAGACTGTGAAGTATTTTCACCAATCCCAAACTTCTCCCTGATTGAGAATCCTATAGTTTTAATGTCAGTATTCTCCTGGTGGTGGTATGTGGTAGCAAATCACAAAATAATAAAATGTATAAAGATCCAAAATTATGGGTGATCCAAAGGGTAGGTGACATAGTGAGTCTGAGGCATATTACCAATATAACTTGCATGCAAGTGATATAAAAGTCATCATCACCCGGGAAAATATGATCAGAAAAAAAGGTTAGAAATCAGGTAGCAACAGCAAGAGATAACAGATAAATAGACCCAGTGGCATAGTAGTACCCAGAGAATGTTAAAAAGATGCAGAAGGAGGTCTCTAGCATTTGGGCCATGTTATTTCTGGGCAGTCATGGCAGACAAGAAGGAGAAGGCATTGATAGTTTATACTCTGCTCCACTGAAGTTGATACCTGTATTAGTGAGATCATAGATTCACCAAGGTAATGAAGACTATGCAATTTTCCAAATTGTTTTTATCTGGAGCTAGAGAAGATGAATAAATGGCAATCAAAACATTCTAAGCAATCAATTTCTGGGTTGCTTAATGGGAAGATAACTAATTCTCCCTATTTCTAATTCTTCTACCTTTAGCATCTATTTAAACTGAAGGAATTCAAAATGGAAATGTAATATATATTCTCTAAGAGAGAAAGAATTTCTCCCTTCTAATCAGGTTTCTTGAGGACATAGGATATAGAAACCTAGTAAAAAAAAAGAAGGGGGAAAGGTCAAAAATATAAAACTTTTAAACCGACGCCTCCCCCTGTATGAGTTTATTAAAATCTTTTCTGGGAGCAAGTTTTCAGTGGGGATGGAGAGGGAGGAACAGAACTTGAGTTCATTAAGTACCTGAAGAGCAAGAGAAATAAATGTACATAAAAGAGTAAGAGAGCAAGAAAACCAAACCACCTACTTTGTATGTTTTCTAGACCCAGCAATAGGGCAAGGTATATAAAAAGAAAGCACAGATCTTATTATCCCAAATGCCATTTCCTATTTTCCAATAGGTGTCTTCTTATAAAGTGACGTACATTCACCCAGTGCTAAATTTTTTCAATCATGTAAGTTATACTTATTTTTGTTCTGTAATTGAAGTACATGAAGTGGCCCCATCAGGCTAATTCTTTCAGTATGTCCTCTGTCTCCCAAACCCCCCTAGTTCTCTTAGCTCCTCAAGCAAAACAGCACACCCAACTGAACCACAGAGGAGAAATAAGGGCTTCTGTTACATTGGAGGGGGGAAGAAGAGGAAAGAGATTCAAGCAGGAAAAAGGGGGATCTGTTTTGCCACCCCTAAATAAACACACAGAGGGCTTCCTCCAGAGGTTAATGGGGGTTGGAGAATTGAGTTGAAAGACAAACACATTTTGGTTTTGGATTTTGTACTTTTAAAAAAGAAAAAAAAAAGCCAGCTGCTAAGTTGAACTATAAAAATCAACATAAATGGGCTTTATGATACTTTTTAGAAGGTGCCTTGGGCCAACTTTCAGAATCAATCAATTGTTCTGACTTTAATGTTCAGAATGACTCCTTTATATACCTTAGAGTAAACAGCTTGTGTAATGTGATTCTGTTAGAACATACTATATGTGGAATCTTCTTTATCAAAACGAAGTGTTTATTATTAGAATCAAGTTAAAGTTATTGATTCTTCTCTTCCACAAAGGTGCTATAAATCCACAGATCGTGCTGTGTTGTGTAGGTCACAGAGGACTTCTCTGAAGGGAAAAAAAATCATATATTTGTTTCTCCATTGGAGTCTAATTTCTAGAAATAATCCTTCAAGCAACAGGAAACAATGATCGAAGACTACAACCCACTAATGTGATAGCAAATGACCATGGTGTAGAGGCACTTAGAGAAGAGCAAAAAAGAAATGCTATCACCCATTTTCATTTGCCAATGAAATTCTAAAGTGATCATATGTTTAACACAATAAGGAAAAGAATGACCACACTTAGAGAAAAATTATTCTAAAAAAGTTGGATTGTCAACATTAGTGGCAGTATAGAAATGAGGTTATACATATGCATACATGTACATCCATAATACTTTGTGCAACTCATGCATAGTATACTAAGCATAATGTACTTTATGAGTTAATTGTTTCTTTTTTTGCTGTATCTATATATGTAGTATCATCTCAACTAGAGTATAATCTCCTTGAGGGCAAGGATCTTGTAATACTTCTTTTTTAATCTCACCTAATAACCAGGACAATGCCTGACAATGCAATTGATTATGGTCCATAAGGACTGTCAGATCAAAGGTGGGCTACAAGTCCAGAAATGGTCCCATCATTATCAACACATATTGTAAAATACAATACCTAGAATATTTGATCAAAAAAAGCGTTGGCAACAATATTGGTTTACTCTGAGTTGTTAGCCTCTTCCTTTCTTCCTAACAAGGGATGGGCATGACCAGGGTGGTCAGCTATCATGAATATTTGCTGTTGTGATTATATGTATGTGACCTGATGACAATTATTTGGGAGAGCCTGAGAGCACGATTAATGTTTATCCTTTATAGTTTTTCCTTTGGATCCAAAATAGTGCACCCTAGATACAAATCATACCAAAAGGGGTAGGGACCTAAGTCATAACAAGATATGTTTCAGACTAGCCTGTTCTCTAACTGTTTCAATTGAATCCACAGCCTTAATCCTAGTCCAAAATATAGACACCAGAATAGAATACTAATAAATACTGAATGTCAAATAAATGAATGAATGAATATTTCTGAATGTGAATATGTGTGAGTGAATATTAGAAGCTGGGGTTTGTAACAAATGCTAAAAATAAAAGTCGTTTTAGCTATATTGGAGTCAAAGGGAAGGCTAAGAAAGATGTTAACGGCTGTCAGCAAGAATATAGAACTACTCAATTTCTATTTTGCCATTGTTTTCCTTTACTTTGGAGAATGTTTGTCATAATTCAAAGGATAGCTTAAAAGAAATTGGTAGGCTGGTTAGGTTGACATCAATTTCTATTCAAATTCCAGAATTCAGTATTAAAAGAATAGTTTACAAACACTTGAAAATAGAGTTATTATTAAGAGCTAGTGTGGATGCATTCATTAATAACAAGTCATTCCAAAATAACTTCATTTCCTTTTTTGACTAGAGTAATAGACTAGTAGGCAAGGGGGAATATTATGGTTTTAGCATATCTGGATTTCTGCAAGGCATGTGAAAAAAATCTTTCCTCTTATATTCCTGAGCAAAATATAGAGAAAAAAAATGAATGGCACAGTTATGTCAGCATATTACAAAGCTGGTTGACTCAAAAACAGGAAATTAATGGAGGGAAGTCTAATGACACGTTTTGGAAACCTCTTTGTGTTGTTGTTCAGCCATTCAGTCCTGTCCAACTCTGGGGTTTTCTTCACAAAGATAATGCAATGGTTTGCCATTTCCTTCTCAAGTCTTATACGGGGAGAAGTTAAGTGACTCGCCCAGAGTCACACAGGTAGTAAGTGTCTGAGGTCAAATCTGAATTCTGATCTTTCTGACTCCAAAAGCAGTGATCTATCCACTGAGTCATCTAACCATTCCAAGGAATATCTTATTGGTCTAAATTCTTTTTAACATCTGATTAGTGATTTGGATAAAGGCATAGATGGAATTCTTGTCAAATATGTGGATGACAGGAATGTAGACGAGATAACTAATACACTGGATGTCAGAATAAAAACCCAACAATATCCAGAGAGATTGACATGGTGGAATAAAATCGGTAAGACTACATTTAATTGGGAGATATATAAAATTTTGGTTTTTTAAAATATCACTTACAGAAGTATAATTTGAATAAGATATGTATAGAAAGTATTTCAAATAAAAAAGACCTAGGGGTTCTAGTGGCCCATAAGGTTACTATGCATTCATTAGCAGTGTGACTTTGATCAGAGCATATCTAACTATTGATTCCATTTCTGGAAATCACCATTTTAAAAGGACATTGGTAAATTAAGAGCATATGCAAAGAAAGAAAACCAAGATGGGACTAAAAACAATTCCATATATGGATCAATTAAGGAACAGTGACTGTTTTACCTTTTGAAAAGAAGTCATAGAGTAAATGCCCATTGCTTGGAAAATGGCTAAATAGCCTATGAGCCATGATCCAAAATAGAATATTATTGAACTACAAGAAATGATTAATATGAAGAACACCATGAAATGTGGAAAAATTTAGGTAAACCAATTAAAGGGAAGTATCTAGAACAACAGTTCTAAACCTGTGGGTCATGACCCCTTTGGGGGTCAAACAGGGTCGCCTAAGACCATTGGAAAACACATATTTCCAATAATCTTAGGAACTGAGACACCACTCCTCTATCCATCTCCAGGCAGGTCCGCCCACATATGAGTATTAGAGGATCACGGCATTAGGAAGGTTGAGAACCACTGATCTAGAACCAACCAAATAATATGCATGATTACTACAACAATGTAAATAGAAAGAATAATAAAAAAAAATCAAAACTGAATGCTATGAAATTATAATGACCAAGTTTGATCCCAAAGAAGAGAGAGGTGAATTCACTTCCCTCCCTTCTTTGAAGATTATATGATTATGTGATTTTCTACATGCTACTTAGAACCCTAAGAGTGAACCCAGAGGCATGGGTACAAAGGCATAGGCATGTACAAAGACATACACATGAGGGAGATAAGAAGTAGTCAAATCCTTAGTGAAGGCAATCTTCCTACATCTACCCCAGTATTTATATCATCCCCCTGGTGGTCCCAGAAACACTCCTACCCTACTTCCTGTCTCTTCATCTGTTTTTGCTGCTAATTTTTGCTGAACCCCTAACCCCAGACCACATGCACTAAATTCTTAAAGAAAAGTCATCTTACATTCCTGCTGCCTTCCTCAACTCCCAGAAAGCCAATAAAGCTAATGTCAGTAGGAAAAAAGGCATATGAACTTAAAGAAATGAGGGACTATGGGAACAGAATGCTATTTATAACATCAGTCTTGTTTGCTTTATTAGTTAGGGTTGCTGATCTGTGTGTATGTTTTTTTTTCCCTTCTTATATTTTGTTATAAGAAGTAAACTTCTACACACACACACACACACACACACACACACACACACACTTCTGGGAAGGGGAGAAAAAGAGATACATAGGGAAATACAGATGATATGAAATTTCTTTTTTAATATTTTTAAATGAATTGGGTTTTTTGGTCCTGGAGGAAGAATAAGCATTAATGGTGAAATGAGGTTAAGGAAAATCTTCCATTATAACTATTTAGAAATGGAATGAGTTCTCTTGGAGTAAAATGAAGTCTTCATCAGTAGAAGTATTTTAATTAAAGCCTAGCTGACCACTTATGGGGAATGCTGTAGATGGGATTTGCAACTTGTTTAAAGGTTGGATCAGATAACCTCTGACGTTCTTTCTAACTCTCAGTTTCTATATTCTGTATTTATTTGAGTATTTGTCTTGTCTCTTCTACTTTTTCAAGGATGAGGATTTATTTCTACCTCCCCTTTAGCTCCTATCAATGAGATATAGCATGCATAGGCACTTGGTATATAATTTGTTGAACTCATTGTTATTAGCTTGTCAGATAGTTAATGTGATACAATTTTCAGTCTATTCTTAGGTGACTAGAATCACTTAGACATTTCATTACATAGCAGTTAAGCTACAGAAGAATTTATTGACATTTCTTGTTCCTAGAAATCAATTATTTCCAATCTATGAATTTACACAGAAATCTTTACAGACAAGCTAGTTTATCTTGATGTGTTTCTGTGACTGTAGGGAAATAACCTTTTTTTTTAATTTTTACTTTCAAAATAAGTAATTGATAATATAAAGCACAAAGTAAATTGATGAGACATAATGTCCTCAGTTGAGGAGCAGCGGTGTACAAAGATTGTGGGACACAGGCATGAGGTAACTACTTGGTAGTGACATGAAGCAGGTTGGGTGAAAAGCTTACTTCTGACTATTCTTGGTAACTAGGTGCTAAACTCTATTGTTTTTAGTTACTGAAGTGTTATTACTACCACCTAAATTTTGAGTTCTGGGGAAAAGTTCTAATTGTCTTACTCTATTTATAATTATAAAATCCCCTACTGGCTCTACCTTATATTAGCTATCTGGTGTGGTCAAGTCATTCAAACTTTCTGAACTTCAGTAATCTTATCCGCATTGTTTAAATTCCTTTATATTTTGAGGCCTTTCTCCGGGTCATTTGCAAAATTTATTGTTGTCAACAGAATCATTAAATTTCACCATTATGTATTTTGAAGTCTGAGGCACAGAATTTTTCTTTTTCTAGAGGCAATCTATGGATTCTTTCAAATGGCACTTTGTTTTCTGGGTTCTTACATTATGATGTCCAGATTTTTTGAAATGTCATGTCCTGAAAGTCACAGGATCCAATCCTTAACTTGTCTCTAAACATCTTGGCTTCAAGATCAGTAAGTTTTATTTGTAGGAAGATCATGTTTTCTTTTAATGTCATTGCTTTTCATTTCTCTTCTTCAGATTGTACTTACTTCCATGTGTTTGCATTACCAGTTCTCCTCTCTTTTTGCTTCTTTGATAAGATTTGCCACTGTGGATTCAAGTTTTTCTATTCTGCTGATTATTTCTGCTATGCAGACTATAATTTCTCCTTTGACTATTCTTAGTTCTCTTTTCCACCATCCCAGATTGTCTTGTTATGCTTCCTTGGGAATTCATAGGGTCATCCACCTCCTCAAATATTGATTCATTTTCCTTCATCTCATCTCTTATTCAGAGATGCCTGAAGTCTTTTGCCTTATCTAAAGACTATATTTCCTTTTTCTACTAATATCTTCCCTTGTGATTTATCTACTTATATTCAAAGTATTAATGAAGTTTTCTTCATCCAGAAATCCTTGGTGATTTCAGACTTTTTTTTGTCTGATTTCCTTTTATGGTTCACTCTCTAACTCCCTTCCTTTCAATGACAGTTTCCCTAAGAAGTGGATATCAAAAAGTCTCAGGGTCCTCCCATGCTGGGCAATTCATGGTTCATCAGCCTCTCTTGGCCCCAGATGACAGGGACAGAATTGGCCCCAGATGGATATTGGAAACTTTCCTTCATACCTATGAGACTGACACATAGTCACACATGCTGGCATCCGGCCCCAGTTCCCTCTGTTCCTCATTTCTCTGTCCAAGGCACAGAACACTGCCATGTTTCTATGACAAGCTGAGCAAATTTCTCCTTTGGAGGTTGGATATCTACTGTGTTGGAGTTGGGGAGGAGGGAGAAGTGTAGAGCTCAGTTCTGTTACAAGCTTTGGGCCTGGCTTGTGCAGCCTTGATGCTGGCCAGGATCATCGTAGATAGCTGGAGAGTAGGTAATGAGTGAGCACATTAAGGGTTAGATATTAGCTTTCTTTATTGTTACTCCATTGTGTTTTAACCCTGCTTGGATTCTTAGAATCTCAGATCCTGAAGACGTGAAATTGTTTTATCTCTTGCACATAATTCTTATTTTGGAGAATGTTTAGAGGTCATGAGGATTGGAGAAAATGTCTAGTAGTTCATTTTGTTCATTATGTGATCCAGAAGTGCTCATGAAAGCAGCTTGACTCTTTGTAAACGGGGCTGCATTTATGTTATCTATCTTCAAAGAGTTGTATAGAATCAAATGGGTAATGTATTTAAAATGCTTCGTAAGCTATAACTGTTATCATCATTATGGAAGCAGAGTAAGAAGTGGCCCAAATAGAATGATTTAGGAAGATTTTGAAAGAGTTCCCTGAAAAAAAAATACCTGGCACATTGTAAACACTTAATAACTGTTTGTTGACTTTTTGAGCTCTCTTCTGATGTATACCCACTTTCCACAATGCATTTCTTTGTGTGAAGACTTATCTTCCCCCTGTGGTCTTCTTTAAAATATCAATATTGCAAAAATACACATAGATTAGCAGCTATGTTAAAGGAAGAACCTAGTTTCAGAGAAACCAGTTAGGAGGGTATTACAATAGTTCAGGAAAGTGGTGATACCAAAAAGAAACTTCATATATTTCCAAATTTTGACTAGAATACACCTTGGTTAAAAAAGAAAAGCTAAAAATAATGCTTTCACTTAAAAGGTTTATACTGTATTTCTTGAATATAATAAACAGTTAAAATGGCTTGATAATAAGAATATAATATGCATGAAAAAGATACAGCAAAAAAATTAAGGTAGATATTTAACCCTTTCAAGAAAACCCAAGTGTCTTCTCATAGAAGCATAGACTCTCAGATTTGAAAGAAACATAAAAACTCATTTTGTCCAGACCACATCTGGCAAAAATGCCTTCGACAACATAGCAGACCAAATGGTTATCTAAACCTTTGTGTAAAGATTCCATTGTGAAGGAATCTGCTACCTCTAATGGCTCACCTTTTCTAAGTGGGAATAACTTTCATTGTTACTAAAGCTCCCTACCCCCAAGTTCCTTGCATCAAGCCTAAATATGCTTCTTTTCAACTTCCTTTCATTACTGCCAGTTGTACCCTTTGGGGCTGAGCAAAACAAGTCTAAACGCTCTTCCTTATGACATTCCTTCAAATACTTGAAGACAGTAGCAATCACATTTCCCCTAAATCTTGTCTTTTCCAGACTAAAAATTGCTAGTTCCTTCAACCAATACTTCTCTGTCTAAATTAAGGCAGTGGCATTTTTGGTTCTGTGAGTTTGGTTAAAGTGAATCAGTACCCTTGAGACCTTGTCACCCCTAGTCAAACTGACAAAACTTAGTTGCTGATTGTGCAAAGCTAAGGAGTTAAACCTTCTTCAGGTTCAAAATGAGATAAATAAGTTCTCTTGCTAATGTGTAGCAATAAATGCTTACCAATTTTCTAAATCCTTATAGATTCATGGAACATTTTCATCTCCTTGCTCAATAACTAGACATAATCTGTTCTTTCTACCAACCATCCCTGAGCTTTGGTATACTTTTCCTTGGGAAGGGTACTGAGACTTTCCTGTTATCTCTTTTAAAGTGATTCAATAAGCCTCATTACTAGTCATTAACAGTTATTAGAAATTGTATTTTAAATATTTTGTGCCAAAATGTGATTTTACCATCAAAATGGACTTGTGGCATGTCTTTCTGATGCTTAGAAAACCAGATGAAAACTGAAAAATTCCTGAAAAATAACAATTTGTTTCAACAAAACAATGATAAAAATGAGATTGATTTTTTTTCTTAATTAACTAAAGTGATCATCTAGGAAAAATGTCAGCTTTCTAGTGTTGGTTCTATTAATATATTGGTCTTGACTTAAATACTCAGTGAATCAGTATCTTGACCAGAAAAGGGGAAACAAGGATAACCAAATCCAATATATCTCAAAAAAGGCGAGCATTTTAAGAGCTAAATGTTAAAAGCCCTTTTAGCAAATTATCCAAAAAAAAAAAATCTTCTTTAAAAAAAATCACTTTTTGGAGCAAAGTTGGCGGCATAGAAGCAGGAAAACTCCACAGGTCCCCCCATAACCACAAATACCTATAAAATATGACTCTAAACAAATTTTAGAGCTCCAGAACCCACAAAAGTACAGAGAAACAAAGCTCCCATTGAAGGCAGCCTGGTAGGTGGGACAGGAAGGGCTCAAAGCAGCATGCTGGGAGCCAAAGCCAGCCTTACCTGAAACCATGGCTTGGCCCTGGAGTGGCCAGGATAAGCCGCAGCTGGAGCTTTCAGGAGAGTGGATCACTGGCAGCTGTGGCAGTTTCCAGAATTATCAACCCATAAGAAACAAGGACAAAGTGAAAGGTCAGTGGAACTCAGCTACATTTGGGAAAGAAAAGGAGGTCTGGCTGTCCTGCCCCCAGGGAAGAAAGCAGTAGAAGTGGCCCTGCAGCTGCCTCCACATGGCTGCTTCAGAGATCGCAGCCTGTAGATTGCAGGGGGGGCCAAGTGATCATTCAGAGGCAAATTGCTCTTGCAATCCAGCTGCCTGGATCGTAGTTTTGGGTGGTAGTCCTAAGGTATGTGAACAGTGAGCCAAAGCTGGTGGGGGCTGCAGAGACACGGTCTCATAATAGCTCTGGCAGCTGCAAAAACCCCAGCGATTAGGGACAAAGCTCTCCCCTCTGGAAGCAGAGTTCCACAGAGCTAAAAAGTCAAGTAATTGACTGGCAACATGAGCAGGCAAAGGAAGCAAAGCAAGAACAGCAATCCAACTTTAAATTTCTTTTTTGGGGACAAAAAGGATCGAAGTATGGATCAGGAAGAAGACAATACAATCAGAACTCCCACACCAAAAGCTTCAAAGAAAAATGTAGACTGGTTACAAGCCATCTAGAGGGGCGTAAGAAGAATTTTGAAAACCAAATAAGATAAGTGGAGGAAAAATCTGGAAGATAAATGAGAATGATGCAAGAAAATCATGAAAAGAGAGTCAACAACCTGTCTGAAGAAAACAACACCTTAAAAAATAAACTAACTCAAATGGCAAAAGAGGCCCAAAAAGCCAATGAGGAGAAGAACACCTTAAAAAGTCGAATTTGCTATTTGGGAAAAGAATCTCAAAAGCTCATTGAGCTCAAAAGCTCTAATTCCTTCAGAATTAGAGTGGAGCAAATGGAAGCAAATGACTTTATGAGAAATCAAGATACTATTAAACAGTTCCAAACAAATGAAAAAATGGAAGACAATGTGAAA
>CM053585.1:452097976-452123750 GCA_028646515.1 Pseudochirops corinnae | reverse complement strand
ATTGCTGGGTCAAAGGGTATGCAATTATTTATAGCCCTTTGGGCATAGTTCCAGATTGCTCTCCAGAATGATTGTATAAATTCACAACTCCACCAACAAGGCATTAGTGTTCCAATTTTTCCACATCCTCTCCAGCATTTGGCATTTTCCTGTTTTGTCATTTTAGCCAATCTGACTGGTGAGATTTGGTACCTCAAAGTTGTTTTGATTTGCATTTCTGGAATCAATAGTGATTTAGAGCATTTTTCCATATGCTTAAAGATATCTTTAATTTCTGCCTCTGAAAATTGCCTGTTCATATCCTTCCATTTATCAATTGGGGAATGATTTGTATTCTTATCAATTTTACTTAATTCCCTGTAAATTTTGGAAATGAGGCCTTTATCAAAGACATTGGTTGTAAATATTTCCTCATGGAAAACTGCTCTTGATATCAGAATATTAGGTTTGATCTTCTAATTCCTTTCCCAATTTCCCACTTCCCTCTTAATCTTGGTTACATTGGCTTTGTTTGTACAGAAACTTTTCAATTTAATGTACTCAAGGTTATCCATTTTGCATTTTATAATGCTCTCCAATTCTTCTTTGGTCATAAAGTTGTGGTTAGCTAAGGCAACAAAAAATGGTTCTCAATGTCCAAGAAAAGGAAATTTTTGAAAAAACAGTAATATTGCCTCTTATTCAGAATTAAGCAAGAATGATTATCTACAACAAGATGAAATAGAATGGCATAATTGATAGTTTGTGATTTTGTTTTCAGAACTTAACGTTTTAAAACATCAAGAGAATGATTCTCACCCCACAGGGAAAATGAAGACCTATAGTGGTACATTGAAATGGAATCATAGATTTAAAACTGGAAGAGACCTTGAGGATCATCCAGTCCAACTTTTTTACTTTGCATAAGGTCATACTGATAGTAATTGGTAGAATTGCACCCTAAACTGGGTCCACTGAACTCAAATTCAATACTCTTTCCACTGGACCACACTGTCTCTTATAAGGAAGATAATGAAAATAATGCATCTTTTTGCCATATGTACTAGGAGATTAACCATCTGTCAAACCATCCCTAAAAGGAAAAATGAACTAGTATAATAAAAGAATATTTCTTTCATATTTGCATTTTGCATGTGAAAATCTTGAAAAATAAGACAATGTTATTCACCACTTCATTCATAGAAGTGAAGTAATACACTGCAGGTAATACAGGTCTTTGAGAGTTCCAGCTCCAGCAATTATCAGCTATATGACATTGCATGTGTGAACTTTTCACAGACTGAGCTTCTTCACCTATAAGATGGGCATAAAACCTACCTTAGTTATAGCATTGTTATGAAGACAAAACAAAATAACATATGTAACTTTTTAACTAAGTTGAATTTTATTAAAGTAAGGTATTACCATAACGCAAAGAAAGAGATTTGACTTCAATTATATTTCAAGATAGGGAGAAAAAGGAAAAAGTGTCCCAAAGCCCAAATTCAAGACTTTATGCGCTGTTTTGTACCTCTTCAAAGGGGGAGGGAGGAGGTGGAAATATGCATAAGAGATAGCTACGGAGATTAAATAATTAATAATAATGAAATAGATTGAAGAATAAAAGTACTAACTAAATGCTAATTATTATATAAAATTCTGCATTTTAAATATTTATTAATTATTTACCACCACTTTTTGATCTTTCATGCTTGTGGCTTAAAAGATAAAGAAGAAAAAGAAGATAAAACTTGTTTAATCAGTTTGTGGAGCTTGTATGTGACAGAATGCCTTTGAAAGGAAAGAAAAAACCATCACAGTCATTTAGGATTCATTTGTTGCTACAATTCCACACCTGCTTGCAAAATAAGGTAGGTCTACTTTCTAGGACTCTATTAAAGTTAGAATGAAACAAATTGTCCAATGAAAATCTGAAAGGGAGCTATCTTTCTCATGGTAATTTAGTTTCCCTTTCATTTCTCTACTACATTCAGTAGTCTAAGGCCACATACACAATGAATTCCAGCCTTATAATTTGTTTAAAAAAAAGAAGGAAGGAAGGAAGGAAGGAAGGAAGGAAGGAAGGAAGGAAGGAAGGGAGGAAGGAGGAGGGGAGGGGAGGGGAGGGGAAGGAAGGGAAGAGAAGAAAGCCATCTTAGCCTAACAACTGAATTAATTTTCTTTTATTGGGATTTTTGTTCTAATAGGGGGATGGAAAAGCAAGTTTTATATATATATACACCTAAAGATTTATAGTTATAGCTCTATTGATCTTATATAAAAAACTATAAGACATAGATATATAGATTGTTGATTTATATTTCCTATGATTATACATATATACTTTTGCTAGTGTCATATGTATATCTGATACTAGCTATTATATATAGTCTGATAATAACAAATCTGTATATCTATATACATATATATATATATAATCATGGAAAAAATAACTGTCATGACTGCATCATGTAAAATAACTATTCCAAATGGTTCCATATACTTATATGTTGTTTCTGAATAGTTCTTTCTGCTTCCTGCTTGTACCTTTTAATAAAATTCTCTAAAAATGTCTTTTCCTAGGTTGTGTTCATACCAAATACAGCAATCCAATTACAGATTCCCCCAAAAAGAAATGAATTACTAACTTTAATAGTTTTTAATGAAAATCTTTCTAAAGATCTCCCTACCTTCTTAAACAGAATATACTGAATACAAATTAACCTTTGCTCAATGAGCCATGTTTATCATTATGGGAGCTATAGTATAGTGAAGAGATTGCTAGATTTAGAGTCTTAAATCCTAGGTTTGTATTCCAACTGCCACCTACTATCTTGCATGACCTTGGGGCAAAACATTTAATTTTTCTGCACGTTTCTTTTCTCACTTGCATATGATGCTGTCTTGCTCATGCCTACTGAATGCATTGCCAAGGAGATCAAGGCACTAAAGACAGATTCCTGTTGGTTTGGGCAGAAATTTCACCAATTACTCTTCTATGCTCCCACAAAAGGATTTCATCTTAATTTTGAGATTGGCAGGGAGGCTAACTCTCAAGATCACTCCTCTCACCTGAAGGTAGACAAAGTCCTGAAGCTTCAGGAGACAGGCAGAAGTTTTAGAAATACTGTCACCATGAAAAAGCATATATGAAGTTGCCAATGCTAGAACTCTTGAGCTAAGGCAATATGGATAAATCATGTGTAATTTATCAAGGTGGACCTTGTGCTCCTAAAATTTGCTCAGGCTACAGTCCCAGGTTAGTAATACTTCATTTCCCCTGCTATCATTCTCTCTCTTCCTCTCTCTCTCTCTCTCTCTCTCTCTCTCTTTCTCTCTCTCTCACTCTCTCTCTGTCTCTCTCTGTCTCTCTCTCTCTTTTTCTCTCTCCCCTAAGAGAGAGAATATAGACTTCTGTTCCTGATGTTTCCTGGACCACAGGAGGCATGATCTGTGTGTCTTTAAAAAAAATTGATAACCCATTTATTCTGTCTTCTTAAACTGACCACTGTAATGCACTATTAATCATGATATATTGGAAGGATAGCAAACATCCCACCACCAGACTCTGAAATAGAAACTCTAGTAGATATTCTTAGGTGGCTACTACTATTCAAGTTTCTGTTTCGTTCCACAAGATTCCAGGTCAGGTCCACAGACTCAGATGGTCAAGTATTCCCTTACACAGTGGTATAACAATGGTAAATGACAAGCTGTCATTCAATCTTACACCTGAGATTACCTACACTTTCATATAGAGAATCAAAGCTTTGGCGTTAGAAGAAAGCTTAGAAACTAGCTAGTCTATGCTTTCATTTTACTAACTGCAGAGTAGAGGAGGGTGATAAGATTCAGGGAAAGGAGATTATTACTCTTCTATTACTGACTGATTGCTATTACTCTTCCCTGATCTCAAACCTCACCTGAGAGAACCTAGAGTTGTTCTATCATCCACTCTCATTACCACCCTCAGCTCCACTTTGTCACTCCCATTGTGACCACCTCTGCTCCAAGCTCAGTGTGCTCCTCCCTTCTCAAGCAGCTAGTGGACAAGCTGCTTTCCCAGATGCTCTCCAGTTCGAAATTCTAGGATTCTTTCTGCTCCTTTTTTTCTGTCTCTCTTGCTGACTCTCTTCCGCTGCCCTCTCTGAGTTCTGTCTTCTCACCGGCCCTGTCATTAACTTCTTGCTGCTGTTTATTACTGTGGCTGTTGTTGCCTCCTTTGCTGATCTCCATTACTCTTTTTCCTCCTTATTTCTCCAGTTTTCTCCTGCCTCATTTCTTTTTCTTATTTTTCTACCCATTGCTTCTTGCACATTAAAATCCTGGTCTTTTTCAGACATTGCCATCCAAATAGTTTCCACCTCCAACAAAACAATCATTTGCAGAAGACTGGGAGTAGTTCAAGGACAGGTTTTCAACTCTATTAAGTTCTCTCTTTTACAGACTGGTGTTCAAGAAAAGAGTTTTGTAAACCTTAATGTTCTGTATTGTGGGATTTGGAGTCTGGAAGAACAGAGTTAAAATCCTGCCTTAGACACTTATTTACTTAGCTATGTAGCCCTGGACAAATCACCTAATCTCTCTCAGTCTCGGATTCATCTGGAAAATGAGGATAACATTTGTTTCACAAGTTTGTTGTGAGGATCAAATGAATTAACATACGTAAAGTATTTTGCAGATCTTAAAGAGATATATGAAAAACATATACATGCACATACATGCTAGGCATTGTTATTGTATTTTATTTAACTATGTACACGTTATTTCCTTGAGGTATATATCTGTCAAAAAGGTGAAAAACAGCGGATCAAAAATTAACCTGCTTGATATTTTTAATCATCTTAATAAATGAAAAGAATCAAATCAGAGAATCATAAATTTGGAGTTCATCTAGTCTACTTTTCACTTTGTTAAACTCTCACTCTGACTTTAGGGACAAATTATTTAAAATTAGTTTTTAGCCATGTGATCCTGGACCAGAACCTCCCCACCCCACACAATCTAAATCAGATATGAGACAGGCATCTATTTCCTATACACAAAATTAATGCTAATAGACGCAAAAGAATCATAGCACACATTAATAGCACACTTTAAAAAAGATTTAGTAACAGTTTATAACCCTATTATGATCTCTCAGGTGTCTAATTTCTGATTAATATCAACAGTGTGTGGGACCACCAGATAGATTTGGCAACAAATCACTTCTGGATTGTCCAAACTACTCCCAGTCATTTTCCTGTCAGTGGTCACTTTCTTAAGTGAAGAAACTCCCCTTGCCACTGGTCTGCTGCACCTAATAGATGTCTCAACCTCTTAAACCTACAAGGTCTGCACATATCTACCTCAAAGTTGCTGCTCAATATCTACTTAGGGAAAGAAGCATAAATAGAAATGGATGGGGAGGGCACACTCAAGCTGGGTTCCCATATTCTAACTGCCACATAAGCGGGGTCGTCACAATTACATCATGGCAAGGGGCAATCTCATCTCCTCTCTCTCACTAGAAGCCTCAAAGTTATATGAAGAGACCAAGAGGGTTGAGGGAAGAAAACAAGCCAGATGTTACCTCTCCTTCTAAATGATAAAGCATTATGCTATCCCTCTGCTTTAGTCATAAGGTGAAGAAGGACCAAAGTCCCTCACAGAGTCTTGCATATCATACTAAAATAAGAAATCCATTCCATGTTGATCACATGGTCACAAGCCACCAGGAAACTTGTCATCTTGGACTAACCCAAATGCTGAGACAGTATATATAGTCCAATAGAATCAGGAGGAGCAACTCTGAACATGTTTCATGGGATATCCCTCATTACAGCTGAAGCAACTTGTCTAAGGTCACTCGAGGTGTAAGCTGGATTCTGATCTCTGATATTTTGACTCCAGAGTTAGAATTCTTTATAGCACACCAAGTAAATGTGCAAAAAACTGCTTTTAAAAAGTTGAAAAAGTAATTTGGGAATTGTGTACACAGTGATTTTCCATATCTCGCATAAAAAAGACTTGGAGTTATTTTGCTTTGTGTTTTTTAGTAGCTAGTTCCTTGAAAGCATTGTAAGGGGACTTGGGCAACAGTTTTTACTGTTGTTCAGCCATGTCTGACTCTTTGTGACCCCATTTGGGTTTTCTTAGCAAAGATACTGGGAGTCTGCCCTTTCTTTTACCAGATCATTTTACAGATGAGAAAACTAAGACAAACAGGGTTAAGTGACTTCCTAGGTCACACAGCTAGTGTCTGAGACCAGATTTGAACTCAGGAAGGTGAGTCTTTCTTGACTCCAGGCCCAGCAGTCTATCTATTGTGCCACCTAGCTACCCTCCAGGCAATAGTTACAAAGAGACCATTCATCTCACCCCACTGATGTTAGATGTGATATTTTCCTGCAGTTTATGGTGCAAGAGATGCAGGGGGTCATAATTACTTTACAGTAAGCACTTTCTTTGGTGATAGGCAACTCAGACTTATCACTTTCCATCACTGCTTATTGTCTTGCTGTGCTTAACTATGTTGCTCCCCATGGTTTTGGCAAGATGATGCAGAGCAAAGTAACATAATTAATCTCAATCCATGACTGATTACTTCAACTTAAACTAATTCATTATTTACATATTCCTGATTGCTTTACAATGAGCTGATATGATCAGCTAAATACATCAGGAACAAGAGTAGAGAGTAAGTGAATGTCATCTCAGAGTCTTGGCATTGGCATGGCTATATACACTAAAACATTTCATATATCAATTAGTTAACCCAGATTTCATGAACTGTTTGAGAAGCTGAGGCATCTCCTATCTTCTGTGCACATCAGAGTATCTGGTACATAGTAGGTCTTTAATAAATGCTAAGTAACTGATTTGTCCACGTATATTTAAATCATAGGATTGTAGATTTAAAGTCGAAAAAATGATCTAGTTCAACTCAATGACATTTCTGAAAGGAGAAAAGTGACCCAAAAAATGTAAATGGCTTTCTCAAAGTCACATGGGGAATAAGAGGCAGGACTCTAACCCAGGTCCTTTGATTATAAATTCAGCACTATTTCATCTATACCAAGCTGTGGATTGCAGCACAAAGTCATTTGAGTGTCTTTTATTTCTTTATGGTGTCAAAAAGAGCTCCTTCATCCTTAATTTTTGTTTTCTCCTAGAAAAAACGGTTACCAAGATGAATGCAATGAACTAGGAAAACTAGGGCTCCTGAATCTTATTTCCAGTGACACCATTGATATAATACGTGCTATGGGGCACCTCTTGTGCCCTTGTTTATTCATTTGTAAAATGTAGCATTTCATAGGGGTATCAAGAGACAAAACCAGGTTTTCAATCACATTGAACTTTTTTTAAAATTTGTCTTACAAACAAATCAAACTAAAAGAAAACAAATCCAGGATTATTTAGGGATAGATAATTAAAGAAGGTAAGTCTAAGAATATATGTGTGTGTGTATGTATATGTATATACATATATTAGTATACTTAGCCTAGAGACACTGACACTGAAGTAGCTTGGCTTAAATAATGGGTTGCCCTTGTTTCTACAAACCCCATGAGGAGATATTAAATTGAATTCCCCTCAACCATCCAGAGTAAAGTAGTAGGAGGCATCTCGGAATAGACTTTAGAAGGATACTTTGAGCATAGCCCTGCTGACCCCAGGTATATTCTACTATTACAATGCTTGGGAATTGATTTTTAAATCTCCTTTTATAGTCAATTGAAGATGTTTGCCTTGATGAAACCCAGGCATAATTTTAAGTGATGCTTAAAGTACATCAGAAGGTAGGGCAAGATCTGCAGTATGGGTGCTCTCAGGCCTTTCTTACAAAAATGTAAAGGTCAGACATCATTTCTACCACCCTCAACATATGAGTGACATGTGAGATCCTCAGGGCATGGAGACATGCTTGAAAATTCCCTGAACACATTTACCCTCACCTTCCAGGCCTTGTCTGTCAAGAAATTCTAAGATTTCACATTGAAATCCAATGACAAGTGTCAATAATAAGTAGACATGTAGCTCCATTTCTATTACCTCCAAGTAATAGATTTTAAAAGCACTCTTGGGATAGAATGTCAATGTCAGAAAGATGACCACTCACTGGGAGATTTCACCTAGTTATGGCAGAATTAAGCTTAGTTATAAAAGACAAAATAAGTGGTTCAGAGGGCAAATCTTCAGGATACAGTATTACTACTGAGATCATCCTTTCATTATTGAGTTTCTCATAGAATTTCAAAATTAAAAATGATCTTAGCTATAACAGACAAAATACCTAAAAAGACAAAAAGGGAAACTCTCAGACCAAAACAGCTGAGCTTCTGCAAATATCTTAGAAGTTAATCTACCATTCATTTTCCCATTATCTCATATTCCATACTATAACTCACACAAAGGGTAAGCTGGTATGACCATGGTATGCCAGCCCTGTAGGCAATACAGAGGTGTTTAATATACCTGCTCTTGTCACAGTGAAAAGGATGTAACTCCTGAAGCTCATCCCTGATGCACAGCCCTAGATAAAATGAACACCCCTATTCCAATGCTTGTTGCTAATAGAGACTTTTTATCAACTATAGGAAGTATGGAACATTTAAGGTGAACTCGGGTATATTCATACAGAATAGAGGAATAAGAACTTAACCTTTGATTTCATTGGCATAGAGAACTCTTAGCTAAGGAAACTATCAATGCAAATTGGTCCCTTCTCTACAACTTATAATTGTAGAGAGTTGCCTAGACGCTGAGATATTAAGTGATTTGCCCTGGGTCACATAGCCAATGGATGTCAGGGACAGGATATGAACCCAGATTTCCTGGCTTTGAGGTAAGCTCTCCATCTACCTCCATGCTATTTAAAAGTGCAATGATGATCTTGTAGCCCATCCATTTGGTGAACGGTTGCTCTCTTTAATAGCCCAGATTTTTTCAATTATTTATATGACAGCAAGGAAATATTTTTTTAGAAAACATTCCTTCATTATTACAAAATATCCCAATTTGAATTAAGGAATTTGAAGATTAGTTTCATTATTGAATTTTCATTTTAAATGTTGACATTCCTATATGTGCACACACCAACACACAAACACATCGTATATTCATCAGAATGTTATCCATAAACACTTTATTTTGAGGAATTCATTATATAGCTGGTGGCATTCCTAACATTTATAAAGTATACAAAAATTCAGTTGAGTTCAACAAGCTTTTATTATTATTAAATGTGCAAGACTTTGTGCTAGGTGCCAGAAGATAAAGAAAAGGAAAAATAGCCCCTGCCCTCAAGGAGCTCAGAGTTATCCTAGGAAAAATATAATTTCAACTTTATAAATGTGGAATTTGTGATTATTTAGACAATAATGGAATTGAAGTTTGGCTTTGCACTATCAATCAATGAAAGAAAATGTGCTGAACAAATTAATAGAATTAACGAAGTTTGGCTACTTAAGAAGACAAAGCATTATGAGTACTATAGAAAGCATCATATAGCACTTAACAAATGCTTATTGACTGACCAATATAGAGAAAAGTGCTCTATGTTTGAGAACCTAGTTTCTAACTCCAATTTCACCAGTAAGTAGATGTGACTTTGGTCAAATCATTTAACTTCTCTACATTGCCATTTCTGTACTTGTAAAGCAAGAGGATTTGACTCAGTGGTTCTCAGCCTTTGGGTCGTGACCCCTTTGTGGGTCAAATGAACCTTTCACAGGGGTCACAGGGGTCTCCTAAGACCATCAGAAAACACATATTTCCGATGGTCTTAGGAACCAAGACACCGCTCCTCTATCCCTCTCCAGGTAGGTCCACCCCCATGCAGACACATCCACATACAAGTATTAAAGGGTCGTGGCATTTAGGAAGGTTGAAATGGACTAGATGATTTCAAGTGACCCTTCCAGCTTTGATACTCCACCATTCAATGTAACTATGAGCAAAGGTCAACACTAGCTGACTGTTGATTTTGTATGCTAATTACAAATTATTTTTGCTTACTAATTAAAGCATGGCAACAACTAGTAAGCAACATTTTGGACCTGTTAATTGACTGCATGCATTTAAAATGAACAAAACTACATTTCTTTTTAAAAGTTTTTGCGTTTTCATACAGCTTTCTAACAATTATGACAAATTCAGTTTAGTTGTAGATTTCAGATTTCAAAGTATTGCCTAAATATAAAATATCTCCCATTCCAGTGAGGTTTATCACTATCTTCTCAACTTTTAGCTCCTGACTTTTGTATGAACTCCAAAGTAAAAACAATGCTGGGAATCTAGAAAGGTAGGAGGCTTTCATCTAGCCTTTTGAGGCTGTTTTATTCTTGCTTTAGTCATCAAGAACATCACTCTTCAACATCCTCCTTCAGTTACCAAATGAGTCTCTTCAACGAACATCTTCTCTAAATGAACACTTAGGTTGTGTATTTATTACATTCAATGTCATGATGGGGGAGTGGAGGAGTTGTTCTGTAGGTTGATGACATTAAGTTTCCTGAGTTTCTCTGGGAAGCTGACTGGAATTAAGAAGGAAAAAAAAATAAGGAGCTCTCTTTATCAAACTTTTAAGAAGGGCAAAGAACAGAACAAACTGATTCAAAGACTTGCATTTCTCTCTGTTCTACTTAGAAGCCACAGCCAAAATAGAAGACATTACCAAATCATCAAAACCAAGAGTAAAAAGGGCCTACGTGAAAATGTATCTAGGCCACTTTATTGAAAGCAAAAGGACCAGTTTGCTTTCTTCTTATATGCCATAATTTATTAAGATTATTCTTGAATCTAATGAATTGATGACAGACTTAATTAGTGGAAAGAAACCTTCCATACCCCATTTCTGAAATACCACCTGCGTGACCCTGGGCAGATCACTTAACCTCTCAGAGCCCTAAACAACTCTCTGAGCTCAGTTATAGAGAAGGCCCAATCAAATTAGTAGAGAAGAAATTCCTCATCTAGAAGGTCCCTACACTAGCAAAATTGTAAGTCCAATGACTACCCTATTTCTATCAGCATAAATAAGGTTTGTTTAATTGCATTACATTAATATGAAGTTGTTTCTTTCACTTTACTTTAATCTGCATCTTTCTACTCTCTTTTATATCCTCCCTTTTAGCTTACTTCATCCCATTAGACTGAGGAAATATTAGTTGCAAGAAACTAGGTGTACTTACTTTGAAAGAGCTTGATGAATAAGAATTTTCTTCCACTCTTGAGTCTACCAAAGCTCAAACAGCAAATCTATTGCAGGCTTACAAATCTTGCATAATAGTAACACAGGCCCTATATCAATCTTGTATATAAATCATAAATCTTTCTAGGCCTAAAAGGATTATTAAAATTTACATTTAGAGATTTTAGTACCAGCACCTAAGCTCCAAGGATCTGGGCCAACATTTTGTTGACCTAATACATTGTGTTCTTATTCTGAGACTTATTTGAATAATCTCAATGCATTACTCATGTCCTTTTGGGGTAAAAGGGAAAAAAAAATGACTTTCCTGCCACAAAATTCTGTCTTTTTCCTAAGTGGTACTTCCTAAATAACCCTGAAATTTCTAAAGAGAAAACACATCTTAGGAGCCACTTCCTACAAAATGGTTTTCCTGATCCCTGAGTTATTAGCACTCTTTCCCTCTTGAAATTGCCTTGCATTACTTTTCTTATACTTTATATTTACTTAGTTGTGTATGTGTTGTATATTTTCTGGTTGAATGTAAACTCTTTGAGGTAAAGAATTATTTTATTTTTGCATTTGTATTTCCAGCTGTTGAAATGAACTGAATCTAAATATACACAGGAGTGTCTCAGAAATTGAGTGGTTTCAGGATATGGTAATACATGTGCAGCTCATGTAAGCTATAGTGCATCCTCATAACAATTCATACTCATACTAACAATTCAGGTCCACAGGGCTCAGTTGGCTACGTTCCCTGGTGCCCTACCCAGGACTACAAGGAAATCTCTAAAAGGTGATGGATATTTTTCTCTAATACCATTAACTTAATAACCTATGAATGTACCTCTCTCTAAGATCATCCATTGTGAATCAACTTAGTCAGTTTTATAGCTTTTAGGAGGAGGTATTTACTCAAGTGATACAATAAAAACAATTAGGCTAAAATACCCTCCCCCTCACAAATGTCTATGATACATTCTCCCACAAATACATTCTCTCCCAGAATGAGCTTAAACTTGCAGAGGATTTAGGGTAAAGGGGAAAGCTACAGTCCCTGGTCACTAGATGTATCCCTCTCCCATTTGTGAGGTGCTGAAGAATTTCCCCTTAGACACGGTGAGTCTACTTTGTTTGTCCTTGGTTTCCAGTGCAGACATTCCAACAAGGATGCCAATGGGAAGTTGGAAAGTCCAAATATGTCAAAGACAGAAGGTCTTCATCTAGTCAAATGTGGTGAGGTATAGGAGAGCAGAAAGCAGGCCTGGCCAGAGCCAAGGCTGCTCCTTCCTCTTCAGGCAATTCCTCTTGAATGATATATGTAAAGCCAAATATTGCTAGGGTAAGACTCACTGTTCTACAAAGACCACTGGGAAAACTGGAAAGTGGAATGGAAGAAATGAAGTTTAGGCAAACCCTCACATCATATTAGTCAGTCTATAATGTGCTCCAAATGAATATATAACAAATATAAAAGATCACATCATAATCAACAAGGAGAAAAGAAAGAAGTTTCCTTTCAAATCAAGGGATAAGGGAATAATTTGTGACTAAATAAGGGACAGAGAGGATTATAGAATGCAAAATGAACAATTTTGATAAAATTAAAAAAAGTTTTTCACAAACAAAACCAATGAAGTTAAAATTAGAATAGAAACAGATAACAGCAAAAAATAAAAATAAAAGTTTTATATCTAAGATATAAAAAACTGATTCAAATTTATAAGAATAAGAGCCATACCTCCTCCAACTGATAAATTGTCAAAAGACATGAACAGGCAGTTCTTAAAAGAAGGAATCTAAGCTATCGAAGAATTCAAATAACTAATAAGTAGAGATAAAATTAAATTAAAGTAAATCTATTTTATACCCATAATACTGGCAAAAATTATAAAAAGGACAAATCAGGGTTGGAGAGGCTGCAGGAAAACGGGTAAAATAATGATGTACTGTTGGTGGAATTTTCAATTGGTCATTCTGAAAAGCAGTTTGGACTACACCGCCAAAGTTACTAAAATGTGCAAATCCCTTGACTCAGCAATACCATTTTTAGATCTTTACCCAAAAGAAATTAAAACACAAAAGGACCAGTATGTACAAAAACATTTATAGTGGCAAAGAATTAGAAATGAAGAGTGCTAATTAACTGGAGAATGGCTGACTAAATTGTGGCATATGAATGCAATGGAACACTGCTGTGCCTTAAGAAATGATGAGAGAGATTGAAAGACTGAGATAAACTGTTCAGGATGAAGTGAACAAAATGAGCATTATAATAAAAACAGCACTCTAAAAAAAAAAGTTTTCAAAACTTGAGAATTCTGACCGATGCAATAACTAAAATTGTGATTCCAGAAGACTGATGATGAATTCCATCCACTGCTCGACAGAAAGGTGGGGGACTTAAGATGCAGAACGAGACACTTTTGGACATGCACAATGTTTTGCTTGACAATGTATAATTTTACAAGATTTTTTTTTCATTTTAAATGGGGCAGGGTGAAGGTGGAGAAAATAAATGTTTTTAAATGGAAATTTTTCAAAAGGAAAAAAAAAGGGAAGTAATACACTTCAATTTAAAGAATTCCTTCTCCAGTGAACTCAATGTTTTTATAGAAGATTTAGAGGGCATGAAAATTCCCCAGTCAATTAGAAGAGAATTCTTGGCTGGTGTCATTTCACTTCATCAAATGGTTTTCAAGGACTTTTTTGCTATTAATCTTTGTACTTCAATCTATGACTGATTTATGAGTGATCAACCTAAGCTTTCAAGGTATAGCTTACACATACTGAGGTTTCACCTAGCTAAGGTATGAAGACTAAAATGGATTAGGGTGGTTACAACCTCACCTTTACACATGGATACTAATTCTCCCAAAAGATAAACATTTCAGACATTGGGTTAGTTAGGGACAGTTTTACTTTGATTTAGTTTTTTTTTTTCTATATGTAGTTGATATATAGTTTCTTAACAATTGTGTGAATTCTCCCAATAAACCAAGAACAGACCTGACTTTTGAGAGAATCACAAAGGGACAATACTCTAGCCTAAGGGCCTGACACTTTCTAGAATCCCAGCAGGAATTCCTGAAAGTTGTAGGAACCCCAATTCTTAAGGGGGAGGGGCGAGAGGAGAGAAGACCAATTGCAAAATTGGCCTTTGACTTAAGTGATCAAAAGTTTTCTAAAACATACTGTCAGTGATTTTCCTAATTCATTTTTCTGTCCCTATAATTTGTTAAACATGCTTACTCCTTAATGACCCATTTTATTAACAGTTGAAAATTCTGCTAGAGTCACTGTCACCAATTTTTGGATCTTCCATTCTATTACTATCATAAGAACAATTAGATATCTTAGAATTCCTTCTCTCAACTGTAATATTTATGATAGCTACAAAATACTAATATCCCTACAATTCCTCCCTATGAGACCCTACTAACGGTTGCCTGCAAGCTTGAGTATACACCATTAATCAAAGTACTGTACCTTCTGCACTGCTGCTAATTTTCATTTACTTGATTTTGGATTTTTCCCTGAGATTCCTGGAGTTCTATTTAAAAACCAGACTGTTTGAAGAATATAATATCTCTTCAACTAACAGTCTAAAACCTATGTAAAAAGAGCATGCCTTTTAAAGAGATCTTTGTAACTTTCAAATGATAGAGCATTTTAGAACACAGCTAGTTCACTAGAGCAGAAAAATGAATGGTATGTTTATTGTACACTTTAAAATCAATCTGCTGTGAAATAAATACTCCATGTGTTATCAACAAAACAATAAAGTATGTACAGAATTTGCTTTACTAGATATTGGGTTAGTTTTTAATACAAAAACTTGGAAGCATAGGAAGCCAAATAGCAATTTAAACAATCAATCAATCAATCAACATTTATTAAGTGCCTACTATGTGCCAGGCACACTCCACATGTTGAGCTATTTTTAATTCACAAGTGTAGTCAAAACATATTTAATATCTTCCACAGGAACTGAGATTTAAGAAGGGACTGGGTCTGTGATTGCATCCATTTTGGGGAGTCCCAATGAGGACTTTCTGTCTGCAAATACAAGACAGCACCTTCTGTGGAATTTAGTCTAGACTTAGACGTTTGCCACTGAGAGAGTAAGTGACTTTTCCAGGGTCACATAGCCAACGTAAGTCAGAGGTGGGGCTGGAACCCATCTTTCTGATTTTGAGACCAGTTCTTTGTCCGCTATTCCATGCCACCTCTCTGTTAATTTCTTATTACCGAATAAAACTACTTATCAACTATATTTCAGCAAGTTATTTGGTTCTTCGATGGAGATCTAGACTTGTAGCTCTAGTAGCAGCAACTACCCTTTCAATTAAATAACAGTTAATGAACTACAAATTGAATTGCATCTCTGCCAGGCTTTCATTTCAAAAGACAGAAATTTTAAGTTAGTCTATTTCAAAGCATGGAGGTGGACATCACTGCAAGGATGTGGAAAGGATAGAATAAGACCAGGGAATAACAGGAAGCCAAATTGGCCTGAATATAGAATACATGACAAGAAATAGTATGAAATATTCTTGGGAAGGTAAATTAGAGTGACATTCTGAATGGTTTCTGATGCCAGCTAAGGAGCTTATATTTCTTTTAGTTTAAGCAGCTAGTTGGTACAATTGGTAGTGTTGAACATGGAGTCAGGAAGACCTGAGTTTGAATCCTGCCTCAGAAACTTGGAAGCTGGTGTCCCTTTACCTCTATGAATTTCATTTTTTTTTTCATTTTTAAAATGACAGGAATAAACAGCATTTACTGTGGGTTGTTGTGAGAATTAAATGAGATATTTATAAACAACTTTCAAACCTTAATGAATTCTATAAATTCTAGCTGTTATAATTTTTAAGCAATGAGGAACCATTAATAGTTTCTGAGGAGGAAAATAACAGAGGCAGAACTATATATATTAGGAAAATGTTCTGGGACCAATGAGAATGATGTATTAGGGAGGTAAGAGGCCCCTATTACAACTGGTCAGGCAAAAGATGATCAGAGTGCAAACTAGGGTTATGTTAAATAGAAGGGGAAAGTACAAAAACTATGGAAACTGACTGAGTAATTGACTGGCTATGAGAGAAGAGCCAAAGATGATTCCAAGGCCTTGAGCCTTGGCAATTGAAAGAATGGTATTATCATGAACTAAAATGGGGAAAGTAATCATTAACAAGAGTAGCAATGATAATCACTATGATTCAAATAGCATTTTAAAGTTTGTAAAGCATATACTTTGCCTCATTTGAGGAAGAAACAGAAGGCATAATTAACTTTATTTTACATATGATATAACTAAGGTTTAGAGAAAGTAAGTATAGTGGTCACAAAGCTAGTATCAAAGGTTAAATTCGAACATCTCTCTCTCTAGACTCCAAGTACATCACACTTTCTACTGTATTATGATGCCTCCCTGGAATTAGAAGAAGGGTGAGGTTGGGGGAGGGGGAAAAAGATAGGTAAAGATTTTAAGTTTATCTCACACTAAAGTCAAACTCAACATTGAGTATAAGATGTTGGCTGTTATAGTGCCATGCATGAGCAGCTTTCCAGAAGAATGCTACTGTGAACAGCTTTTAAGGTTCTGATCACACAGTGTAGTGAACACTATTTATTCCATAACAAATCAAAGCAAAACATTCACAGAAAATCAAGGTACAGCATGCACAATATTACAACTTATCACAGAAAATCACAATATAGTATTCACAACAGCTTATCATTAAAATGACCACATAGTTTCCATCATAGTGGCCACAAAGTTTTGAACAAAGAACAATCATCTCGAAGTACAATAGTCAAAGTCTTCCACTCATGGGGCACACTAAGTTAACTCAATCAGTCACTTATTCAGTAATCAATTACTAACTATCATTAATCACTAAGTACAATCATTAGAAAATATATAGACCCTCCACCTCTAGGTCACTAGTAAACTACAGTTTTACCACTACTCAGTACCCATGGAGAGGTCTTTTCATCTTGACTGGAGGCAGGCAACTCCTACCTGAATCCACCAAATGGTCACCTGGACTCAAAGGCAGACAGCTCCCAGTTCCTTGTCCAGCTCTCCATGAGAGTCCTGATCCACATTGAAGTTCACAGGGTCCAGTCCATCTCAAATCCTTCACAATTTCTGTTTCCGGGAATTAAAGGCTCAACCAAGCCACAAACAGACAAAGTCTTAGCATCCCAGTCATGCTTCCTCAGTCTTCTGCAGTTTGTTCAAAAAATCAAAATCACCTTATCCTGACTGAGCTCCTGGGCTCCTGGGCTCCTCTTCAGCCTCCTGGGCTCTGTTTCAGAAGAAGTTCCACCACCACAAGTTCTCAGAAAATTCTGAGTCAGTTCTCAATTCTCATTTCTCTTCTGTAGCTGCTCTGCCTCCAGATGCTGGTCCCAAGAAATTCTGACTGTCCCTCCCTGGGACTTTTCCTTATATACACACAGCATTAGCTTCCTGTTTCAGCTAACCCCTTCCTATCATGTCAGTAACAGGAGACAGGGGTTCATACCTTTTGTTTCTGCAACAGAGGCTTGATCAATTACTAAGTGCTAAGTACCTGCTACCTTTGCTTACCTTGAAACAAAGTGCTAAGTACTTGCTTACTTGCCAATACAAAAAGCAGCCTTCAAATTCTAATTATATTACCATTAGAGCTCTATGTGGAAATGGAACATAGAAATATGAAACTAGAACTTAGGGGACAATTCAGTGCTAGAGATATAGATTTAAGAACCTTACACGTTGAAGAAGATAATTGAAGCAATGGAAATGAATGATATTAGCAAGGAAAAGAGTATAAAGAGTTAAGAGAATAGATCTATGGACTGAGTCTTGAGAAGGGCCTACTTTTAGAATCCTGACATCACTTCTAATCTTTTCCAGCATAGAAACAAATGAAATCAATACCTACCTAGCAAAAATAATTAGTTACAATAGAAAGTCCCCAGATGGCATGTATGTACTTCCTATCCAATGGCTTAGATTATTCACTTGTCCTAAGGAACTACCGTCTTAGATTATATGTATTGTATTAGAAAGTCCACATGGAAAATCACAGCAACTAGAAATTCAACAGAGTTCCAGCTAAAATTTTCCAGGACTGCAATAAGCATACAAGCAAATATGATTTAGGAAAGCTAATATAATCTTCCCACTTTCCCATACATAGAACCAGCTATTTTGTACAAAGATATTAATAGGGGCAACAAGGTGGCATAGAATGGAGCATTGGCCCTGAAGTCAGGAGGACCTGAGTTCAAATTGGGCCTTAAATACTTGACATTTAACTAGCTGTATGACATTAGGCAAATCACTTAACCTCTACTGCCTTGCCTTTCCCCCTCCAAAAAACAAAAAGATATTAGTAAGTTAAAAAAATCATGGTTCCCACTAAGAAAATTTTAAACACTGCCAAGTCTTCCATTGAGTTTGATTTGACAACGGAGAAAAAAAGCCAATATCCCAAAGAAATCTTTCAAAACATTAATTTCAGAAAATAATAAAGTGACTTCGAATCATTCTATAAGATTTCTTCATATAGAATAGAAGATCATTAACAATGCTGTCAGAATCTCTAAGCTATCAGAGTTCCTTTTACTCTGGTCCAGCTCTAGAATAAACTTAAATAAAATCATCCATAGCTTATCAAAGTAAGCAATTAATCAGATTCTTCTCTTAAGGGAAAACGAACATACATACATACATACATACATACATACATATATACACACACATACATATGGATGTAAATGTCATTTCAAGTAGGTGTGGTTGTTTTTTTCAAGCTTGGAATTCTGTTCTAATCCTAGTTGGGGCTGCCAATCTTTCCTGCATGGCAGACAGTTCTTTCTGACAAGTGAAGCATTTGAGTCAGGGGAAACGAGCACACACATGCCATCCGGCAGCTTCCTATTTAGCTAATTATTCTTGCTAACTAGGTGCTAAACTCAATTGTGTCTGTGCTGTTAAAGAACTGTGATTGCTATCAGAATTTTCTAACTATCATTGCCCTGGGACAGTATTCTGATAGTACTGCTCTAGTTACAGCTCTGAGAAAAAATCTTTGTAGGTCCTCTGAGGTGTTAACATGGGTGAAAACTGCTACTGTTAGATAATCCATTGTAGGATGGATATAACCACTTATTTGTTTCATCTGCTTACTTCACAGATTTGTGAATTTAGATCTAGAAGGTACCTTAAGGATCATTTAGTATGGTGGTTATTAATCTGAGGTTGGTAAACTTATATGTATGCATGTATGTATGTACATATATATAGACACATGTGTGTATTTGGATAAAACAGATGTGTGTATATAAACATGTGTTTCTAAATTTATGTTATATAGGCATATGTGTGTATAATATGTATACATATTTACATACATGCATGCATACATATACCTAAACAAGTTCACTGACCTCACATTAATAACCCCTAGACTAGACAATCCCTAAGGCATCTTCAAGTCTAAATTTATAAACCTATAAAGTAAGAGGAGAAAACAAATAAGTGATTCCATCCATCCTAGGTGGATTATCTTATAGTTTTCATTTTTACCTATGTTAGTAGGTCAGATATCTCATGAGAGAAAGAGAGAGACAGAAAAGTATGAATATGTACACACATATACATACACACAAAAGGCATATACATATTGACATCTGCTTGCACATAACTTGAAAAGGCAGTTTGTGGACATTCTTCCTGGACTGTAACCCCATTTGTAGAGTTGAGAGGATTTTTAATTCCCTGAGCAGACTGATTCTAGAATCTAATCTAGACACAGAAGAAATACTTCCTCAACTTGTTCATTAGCTCTCAAAGCTTAAATTCCAAATCAGAGTGTTGGAAAATACAGACTCTCTGGAAGGTCCAAGAATTTCCTCAATAATCAGCTCCAAGTTCACTGTCCTTCCAGACAGAACTAATGGAAATACGTATTTTTCCCCCTAGGGGTGGGAAGGGTCTGGAGGTAGTAGGCCTACCAAGGATGGGGAGAAGTTTAGAATCAATCAAAGGGTTGCAGTTGAAGATTCGGAGGGTCACATGTGGCCTTGAAGCTGCAGGTTCCCCATTCTTGTCCCTAGACTACTCACTCCAGTATAGGATGGATTACTACAGCTCATTTATAATTGTTTGATTTCTTTTTTGAGCCCACCTGTACTCCTTGCCTTAAAATAGCACAAATACAGACATCTTATCTGTGATGTGAGGGGTTAACCTCCAACTAACTCAAATTGCTTAATCTCAGGAAACCTACACATCTTTATGACTAATCTTAGTCTGATGTTTTGTTTTGTTTTGTTTTTTTTAGCTAACCTACTTACCCTAGCATGGAGTAATTCAGAACATTACATCTGATTCTCCATTTTAGACTACCCTATGCTTTGCAGTGATCCATTTGAGAAAGCTTTGATTTTTTAAGTCCATCTGGGATACTTTCCCTCTCAATGAAGCCTAGATAGCTGATACTATAGGAATTCTAATCAAAGGTTCCACTGAGGGTTGATTTCCAATCCATTCTAAGAGACTAAACTAATCACTCTTGGTGAACCCCAACACATCATAGGAACTCATTCATCTTTGCTTTTTGTTATTGATGTTGGGCAAGTCTGGCTTGTGTTATCACTGTGTGAGTCTATACAATTTGACAAGGATCTTTATGGACTGCAGGTTCTTAGGAAGGAGGTTCCCTGATGGCCTAGAAACCCTGAGTACTTTCTCTATATGGAAGTGAAGCTTAGGAATGTGAAATCAATCATTTCATCCATATCTCCATTTTTGATTGCTCTATAGATGACAGATATTCATTGACAAAGCTGATTTTTTCACATGAGCGGTTGACTTCCAATTGACCCAACTAAATCTGTTTTGGGAGAGCCTCACACATTTTTGGGAGCTTAGCTAGAACTAAACTTCTCTTCTCAAAGAGGGAGCATTTTTCCTTTTTCTTTCATCTTCTTCCTATGCTATTTATTTCTTAATTTTTTTTTTATGTTTACTAATTGCTTTTAGGTTTAGTAGTTCCTTACAAGCACCACAACAGACATGAGCTATAGAAACCTTGTGAAACATGTTTTTGCTCACCAAATTTGTATAATTACATATTTGGAGATAAACGTAACCTCCAGATCAATCAGTTATGAAAAGTCTCGGTCCTCAAAAAACAATGTTAATTTGGGTACCAAGAATTGTGGCTGATGTACATCTGGGAGATCTTTCCCAAATCTACAGCAGGCTTTCCAAAATTGAAGCTATGGACTAACATGCCCCAAAGTCCTTTAGTTTAATGTGCTGGAGGCAGCAAATATTTAACTGGGGGACATGTAAGAAGGGTTAGTCATGAGAGTCTTTTATTAATTTGATAAACTCCTTGCTCAACTTTATGAGACTAGGTTTTGAGTGCCCCTGTTTGAAGACATTTGACAGCCATGCTTTAGCTATAGGCAACTACTGGACTTGGTGGAGAAGGAGGGATTTGAGATATTATTTCCACTTACCCTCTTACCCCTTAACTCATTCTAGAAGAGAAAAAGGATAGAAGAGGTTTTGAAGAGAAAGGAGAAATAAGACCAAACTCCTGACAGTCTGTTTTGTTTTGTTTTTTTAACATGAATCCATTCTGAGCTTCAGTCACTGTTACTGTTGCTGTTTGTCCTTCATTCTTAATGAGAACCATGACATCAGTAAGGTGATGTCATGACATGCAAGTGAATTGGATTTAAGTGAGGGAAGGCTATGCAAAGTCGCCAGCTTCACTCTCCCCTCCAGAGTCATCTGTGTCCAGTGGCCAGATATAAATCAGGACAATTGGAGATGACCCCGAATGCGGTGGGAGACCTTGACCTTTTCAATGCTAAGGTCTTTAGCAGCTCTCAGTTTGACTGAGGCAGTGCCCATTCACTGATTAAGGCTTAATAAAAAATGAGGCCAAAAATGGCCTCTTTAAAAAAAAAGATCTGAGAGGGGAAGACATTTAGGGTTTCTGGCCAAAACAGAAAAAAATTGTCATTTCTATTCATTCTGAGCCAAAAAGGGCCCAAAATGTGACCAAGTAGGGCTTGGTCTGGGAATAGAGTAATTTGGGGTTAAGGCTAAACTTTAAGAAAAAAAATTTAAGAAGTTTCAGAGACTAAAATTTATATTCCCTTTGGGTAGAGCACTAGCAAGAGCTTCAGTCAGCAAACTATCAGATAACTGAAAACCAAGGGCTCCCCTGCTCAATGTCCCCTTACAGTAGGAACTTTGGCAGAAGTAGTAGTAGACTAAGCTTGTAATTCTTTTCCTCTCCCTTCTGGTGAATTCAGGCATCATCCCATCCAATCCCTTGGATACTACTTTCCATTAAGTCCCCAAAAGTCTCCTTAGAGACTTACAAGACTTCCAAAAGATGTCTTACCAAAACTATGGATTCCTATAGCAAATTTTGTGGTTAGATTTCTTTTTTCTAGAGCCTAACTTCTCTTTATTTCCAATCAATAACTATAATTCTTGCCATTATTTTTTTCTAAGATCTTTCTCTCCAAACTCAACTAATTCACCCTAGAGTCAGGTGATTAGCAATCAATCCCTAGACTATTACAATATTCACTACCAAGCGAGCACTAGGTAGGAAATTGAAGAGGAGTCTTAACCAATAAGTCACAAAGTATATTATCAGACTTACTATCCTGATTTAATTCATGTCCAAGTCTGTATCTTCACACCAGCCTTCCAACCAGTTTAATAACACCTTGGCCATTGTAATATCTTGAAATGTAGTTGGCGTAGGCTTAATGACTTAAAGTATAGCTTCTACCATCTTTTCACTTATCTTGCATCTCAATTCCCTGTTAAGTTTTCATGGTTTATAGTATTCCACCTGAAGACTAACCAACACGACATACATAAAATAAATTCCTCTTTGAAATCAATACCAGAAACTATCTCTGCAGTTTGCTTTCTGTCAGACAATGAGGAATATATTACCCAAAGTTTTCTTTTTTTTTTTTTTGTCTTAACTACCAGGAAACCCAAAGATAAATCCAATGTCCAACTATAGTAATTAACTCACCTCAGGTGTCTGGCAGCATCTATTATTCTGTCCCTCAAAAGAGATCTTTGTAAAGCACTTAGCACCATATCACGTACATAGTAGATATTTAATAAAAATTTGTTCCCCTCCTCTCTTCTTATTATCTCTATTTCCCAGGGTGTGACACAAAAGACAAGTCTGAAAAGGCTAAAGAGAGGAAATGTTAGGGGATATCAGGTAGCTGAAGGGCTGTCATGGGAAACAGGAAATTGACCTGTCTGCAAACAGCATATTACTGGACTTAAAGGCAGGAAGCATGGGTTTAATAAGTAGGACTATCCACAGGTAAAACTGACTAGAGGAAATGGGTTCCCTGTTGCCGGAGGTCTTCAAGAAAAGTCTGAATGACCATTTATTAGGGTCACCATAGATGTAATTTTTGTTAAGTACAGTTTGGCCTATGTGGCCTTCCATATCTGAAATTCTGTGCTTCTGGGACATAAAATTCTCTGTTTGGAATTCTTGTGCTGCCTTGAACTATTACACACTTAATAAATGTTCATTGAATTGAATCCTGGCTAAGATGTTGACAGTAAAACTTTTCATTTCTTTATTTTCTTTATACTGTGAAGAGTTGTTAAATTGCTTGGGGCTCATATAATACAGAACACAAATAATGGAGGGACTTTGCATGCAACATTTAAAAAAGCAACTACCTTTAATTTAACCTGACAGGCAATTTTTCTTAAGCGTCTAGAATGATGAAAGTAGCATTTTATATGAAGACTCTTGAGACTATAAACAAAATAAGAAAAATTATGTGCTTGGGCAAAAAAATTATGAACTGCAGATTCAAAATTTATTAGTATAGACCTAAGAGTCATTAAAAAGAATTGAAAATGATATGACTTTCTGCAGTATTTCAGTGCAATTCCAGCAGGGGACTGGAAAAGTCCATTATGACCATACACCTATTTTTGCAGAGAAAGTTCACATAACATCATGCTTAACAGAATATTGCTGATGACCAGTGGAAGATGCACTGAACTGGATAAGCTAAAAGAAATTTGGCATGAATGTATAATTTACCTATCACTTGTACACCCAGATAATTGCTATTTGCCTCTCATCTCAAACAGGAAGCTAGTAACAAGTATAATGCCTTTCCAAAGTACTAATAATGTATAAAGTAGAAGCTAAATGATCAGGGATTTCATTGATAGTATTCATGATTTGTGTAAGAGTTGGACCATAAAAATCTCTGAGGTCCATTCCAATTCTGTTGGGTGGGAAGATGGACTTTCAATTTTAGTGGTGGTGGTGGGGATCTTTGTGTAGAAACTCCTTCCATAGACACATATCTGCCCCTTGTGCATAATTTATCCTTTTGGACAGTTGTCTGGGATCTGAAGGCACCAAAAGGTTGTGACGTATTGATGATCACACAGCTAGAATCAGGAGAAGGACATGAACTGAAATCTTTCTAAGTCCAACATCAGTCTTCTGTCTAATACCTCACATTTCTATCAAAACAGCCAAAGGAGAAATTTCCCATTTCACCGGATGAACATAATCATTTCTTTCCAGAGTGTGGTGCCACAAATTCTTTTTTTCTAACTAAGAATGTGAGTCGCAGGGCAGAGACTGAGTCTTCTTGTAAGTCTTCAAAAGGCCCATCTACACTGCTGGTGTATAAACCAAGAATAATCATTTCAAGCTTTGTGAGGAAAAAGTATGAACTCTATGCAAAAAACAAAGAACCCACTATGGAAGCAGTAGGTGACAAAATCCTTATAGAATAAATGAAATATGCTACTAACTGTGCTTTATATATTGACATTTTTTAAAAATGAAAATATCACAGGGAGGATTAGCTCAGAAACTCCAGGCATTATTTGTAAAGTCGGCTTCACATTCCTTGTCCCTTATCCCCATGTCTGGAAAGACTACAGTGTTTTAGAAGACTTAGCTGCAGAAATTTATCTATAGGTCACAGGGAAGCTGAAAGCTGATTTGAATAATGTGTTCTAAGCTCTTTCTGTCTCCCTTCAACCTACCCTCCCTTCCATCATTTCTTTATTAATAACCTGTGTCATAATTAGTCCTAGGTGAATAGCAATAGAAACCAGATAGCAGATAGCAGGTCTAATTTTTGATGGTGAGTTGGCAGTATATTTAAAATGAATTTCAGCTATAAATAGAATCCTACTGGAATCAAGATATTTCCACATCACTTATTTTAAAGTGACAGTGATAGTTAACTCCTATTGTGTAGCTAAGAAAGTTTTGGATTTTATTGTTTTTGTTTTATTAAGGAGAGCTGTTTTCATTAATTTTAACACAACACAAAGGTCCTGTTGTATACATGGACTAGCAACAGGATGACTATTTTGTGCCACCTATACCAACAGGCCACATGCAATAGGCCCAGGGTAAAGATTGCTTGATTTGGAGCTAGAAAAGCTGGGCTCTAGGTCTGACTCTGGCATTTACTACCTTGTTATGGGAATCTAAAGATCTTCCCTGCCCCTAAGCCCTTTGCTAAAGTGGCTACATGACTCTGAGGACCCTT
>CM053585.1:452078780-452097476 GCA_028646515.1 Pseudochirops corinnae | reverse complement strand
TTGCTGTGAAGATTTGTCATATAAGGTAATAAATGTAATCCGAGCTTGTGATTGGATGAGGGATAATGATAAAAGACCTGAATGCGGAAGTATCCGTTGTTGGTTGGGATGTAGTCGCCGCTGAATAAACTACTTCTTGAAAGCCTCGGGCGTTCTGTTGGGTTATTCCTCCCCCGGAGGCCGGTTAGCTACCGAAGACCCAGGATGGGTAAGTAGAGGGCAGGGGCTAAGGTAAGGAACTACCTTAGCAGCCAAGGGGCATAGATAAGCCCCTGACAGAGGCATGGGTGTGGAACTCCAGAAGTAGCCACTGCTATTGCTGCTGCTGCTGCTGTTGCTGCCGCCACTGCAGCCTGCAGCAACAGTCACCTCTACACCCTAGGAACAGAGGCCAGACGATGGTCTTCTCTCACCCAGGTCCAACAGGGTTTCCCCATTGACCTTTTACTTTTTCTTGGGCATTTGTGGGTTACAAAGTCTGGAAACCACCACAGTTGCCAGTGATTCAATCTGCTGAGGTCTACCCTGGTCCAGTCTGTGCCACCAGGCTGTGTTAGCATGGCCCATGTAGGACTGTGCTCTGCTCCCACAACAGTGTTATAGACCTTTCTTGTCGGCTTGCAGACTGTCTTCAGCTAGAGATGTATTTCACTCGTCATTTTGTGGGTTCTGTAGCTCTAAAATTTGCTTAGAATCATTTTTTTACAGGTATTTGAGGTGATTGGGGGATGAGCTCAAACAAATTCCTACTTTTACTCTGCTATCTTGTCTCTACCCCCTCTCTACTAGCTTCTTTCTTAGGGCATAATTCATCTCTATGGTATAGTTAGGTTTACAAAGCACTTCCTTACAATTCTGTCCCTCCCTAGCTACCACTCTCCAATTTGTATTGTTTCTCCCATTGGAACGTTAAGTCCCTTAAGGGCAAGGATTTGTTTTGTTTTGTTTATTTTATATTTGTATCCCCAGCCCTTAGCACAGGAAGCACTGAATGATATTTTTCCTCATTCACTTATTCATTCATTCATTCACCTACACTTTCTTTTTGCCATGAGGACAGTAAGAGCCAAAGAAGTGAAGTGACTTTCCTCAGGTTACACAGTTATTAAACATTATAGCTAAGATTCAAACCCAAAGCTTTGGACTTTAGATCTTTTGACTCTGCCAGGATATCTTGGCCTTCCATTCTAACTATTCAGCTCAAGGAAGATTGTGGCATAGTGGATAGCACACTCAGACCAGATTTAGGAAGACTTGAATTCAAATACTACTTTAGACACTTAGTAGTTGTATGATCTTGGGCAAGTTATTTAATCTCCATTTACCTCAGTTTCCCCAACTGTAAAATGCAAATAACAATAGCACTTACTTCCCAGGGTTGTTTTTAGGATTGAATAAGGTAATTGTTAAATATCTGTCACATAGTAGATTCTATATAAATGCTTATTTTCTTCTCCAACTTCCCACTACTCATAACAGAAAAATAATCACCATTAAGGATTCGGACAATGGGGGCATGGGAATCTCATTCTTTCCTAAGTGAAAGAAAAGAAGCGAATATATTGATTCTATACAAACCAATGAAAGAGCGCTATCTGTAGATTTTGGTTCCCTTTCTCCCAGAATCTGAATGGAACTGATGCCAAAATAAATCCAAACATTATTGGGTTTTTTTTTCAAACTTCAAAAGGAAAAAAAGCTTCACCAGCCACAATTTAACCTGTATCTCTGACATATTTACATGAGAATCTCATGCCCTCCTCCCCCAAAATCTGATAAACGACTCAGTAACCTTTTGCCTAAGAATTGCATTTGGACTCTTCAGTATCACCTTAGTGAAATTAGAAACCATTTGGAAAATTGGCCCTGGGTTACTATTTTAAAAGAACTAGGAAAGCTGTACTTAAAGGTGCTATAGACATCTCAATTTTATTTTATTTTTTTGTCTCAAGGCAACATCATCATCTGTTTGCCTTAATTTCACTATGGGTTGAATCAAGTTACAAGAACCAGTGAATCAAACTTGTTGCTTAGAAAGAAAAACAACTCTTCTGTCCCTCCTGATATCAGACCTATTCATTTCAAGCAATATTTAATACAATAAAAATCTAATGTAAACAATCTATCCAATTATTCCTTCAGAGTTTGTTGTGATGAATTTGACTTATAGTTTAAAAATAAATACCAACTAGTGATGAAATGAAATTAATTCTGGGTGGTGACATTCTGTTGAGAGATAACAATAACAGATTTCCTACATGTTGGGTAATCTCTCAACCCCATTTATCCTACCCGCCACCAGAAAGTTTTCTACCCATGAACCACATCAAACCTCCAAAAAAATGCCACCCCATTCTCTACCCCCTCCCACAGTTTGTATTCAATGAGATTTCCTTCATATATGCTTTAAGTTATATTTTAAATAGTGGTGACACATTCCATCCTATTTCCCAGTTCACTGCATGAGGAGCAGATTAATGTTTAGTATAAGGGCTTCAATTCTGCCTGTGAAATATCTTTTAACTAAAGGACCTACATAGAGTGCAGAACTACAACCTTGATCTTTATAAAAACATTATGCTTCCAACAACCAAAGTAATCAGCAACATTACCCTCTGGGAGGGGCTCTTAACCTTTTTCAGCATCACAGATCCCTTGTCGGTGTGATGGAACCTATGGGCCTTTTCTCAGAATAATGTTTTAAATACATGAAAACAAAATATATGGAATTGCAAAGAAAACCAATCATATTTAAATAAAGATTTTAAATATTTCTCATTCAAACCCTCTGAAATCAAAGGAATGAATGATGATAATGATATTCAGTTGTTTCAGTCATGTCTGACTCTTCGTGACCCCATTTGGAGCTTTCTTGGCAAAGATATTGGAGTTGTTTTGCCATTTCCTTCTCCAGCTCATTTTACAGATGAGAAAACTGAGGCAAGAGGGTTAAGTGACTTGCCTAGGGTCACACAGCAAGTAAGTGTCTGAGGTCAGATTTGAATTCAGGAAGCTGAGTCTTACCGACTACAGACCCAGCAGTCTTACCTACTGTGCCACCTAACTACTTGTTAGGAATGTATAGGGGTCGCAGTTTAAGAATCCTTGTTAAGGACAAGAGAGTGAGGTGAAGTTTGTCCTCAGGCTCCTAATCTCCTTTCAGCTACTTTCTCAATTTCTTGATTATCCCTGTGTTCTCTCTTTCTCTCTCTCTTTCTCTGTTTCTCTCTCTCTCTGCCTTCCCTCCAGTGCATAGAACTCTCATAGCAGTCCATGGTGATACTATACCATCTTTATGCCATTCTGTCACTGGCTCTGTCACTTCTCCCTCTGTTCTATTAAAACTACAAAATGTATTTATTGTGGGCCCAAATATAAAAGAAAATTCTCTCACCTAACCATCAATCAGAAAGATTTTGATAATTTAATTACCACTCAGTGTTAATAGCTGAAAAGGTTTCATGTTTCCTTTCCCAAAGATATTTACATATCACCAGTCTTTAATGCAAAGGAGAAAATCTAATGCAAGAAGTGCCTGCTGTGAACAAGGTCTTGTGCCAGGTTTTGAAATATTAGAGAAATACCTGTTAAATTTTGTTTTTGTTGAGAATCTTAGTCCCTTGTCTAAAGGGCCTTCTACTAAACTAATTCTGCAAGATAGAGTATCAACAACAGGTGGGAGCTTCACCTCCTACTGCTAAGTAACTGCTTTCTTCTAAGCCCAGCCTTCTTATCTACAAAATAACAATTTAGAGTTCCCGTTTCCTTTCTCCCTCTTGGTACTATAGGAATAAGCACTAAGAAACAATACAGGGACAGGGACAGAAGTTAGAATAGACTAATTCTCTCTTCCCCATCCATTCAGTGCACTACTGCAAATAAATGAAAGATAAAACTGTTTTGAACTGCATATGGTCCCTTTAAAACTCTGAAGACCTCTTTGGCGGTCCTAATACCAAGCACTAAAATGAGAGACAGTCCCTTGTGATACATAAATACTGACTTATGGGCACCTTGGTTGGCTTGAGTTGAAATCTCCTTTACTCCATGGAATTTACGTCAGTGCTATCAAAGTTTGCTGCCACTTGATTTCCTCTCTCATGGTAATATAACATTCACATGGCTTGGATTTGACATCCTAAGAAGGCTTGCATAAATATACATTTTTCCCATTGAATTTATGATACAGCAACACTGACTGTATTCTTGACATCATGTCACCTCCTTAGTCATGCACTGGCATTATAATGTTATTTACTACAAAGTTGCATTGACAGCATCTTGAGAAACCCGAGACAGCATTTTAGTCACCATCAAAAAGAATATGGAAAGAACATTGTCACAAAAATCACTTGGATAAAAAAAAAATCTACCACACAGGGCTGAGTCAGAATTATTGTGCCTTTCTGAAACAATTTAATTCTCTAAGTACATGTTAGACTATTGTTTTGAAGAAGTTTCACTGAAACAAATGGAAAGGAAGATTAAATGGAGGAGAAGATATGGAAGAGGGCTGAATTTAAAGCCGGAGAACTCTGGGGAGGAGCAACACCAGAGAGTCTCTTCAGGTCACAACCAAGGACCCTAAAGTGTCAGTGAATACTCAGTAGCAAATGAGATAGCAGTAGTCCTCTTCTATCCTGAATATTGTGTGGCTGAACTCTTATCCTGCCTTGGGCATGTCACTTAGCCTTACTGGACCCCAATTTTCTCAATTATAGATGAAATTAGAAGGTTGGACTAGATGAATTCTAAGGTTCTTTCCAATTCTAAATGTATGATCTGATGATTCTGTGTTGGGGCAATCTGGGGTAGTTAGGGATCTGGTCTCAGAGTCAGAAAGCTCTGATTGGGCAACCCTAGGCAAATCACTAACCCTCTTATCTCACACAATTTGCTAAAACTGTATGTTTCAGATCACCAGGAGACCTCTATTCTAATGAAATCATAGGCCTGGATTTCTGATTCTCTCCCCAAAAAAGGCTTCCATAGAGAATCTGGAAACTTCTACTACCATTCTAAGGTAAAATAAATAGTAATTATTGCCAAAAGATTAAAAGAAACAAAGGAAAGCAACCTAAAGGGGCCAAAACACATACAACATGATGTCTTTTTTGATGGTATATTTTATAACTGTACCAGTTTTCAGTGCTCCAAAACATACCCTTAAGTATTTATTTTGTGATATCAGTTACATGAATTACACTGAAGGCTCTAAACGTTGGTAGGAAAGTATCATGGGAGACAATTTTCAAAATCTGCACAGGGTTTATAAAAAATATTGTTCTCCTTTAACCGTATGTCATTATTAGTTATCCATTCAATGATGTTGAAGTATAAGATAATTGTTTCAATGTAGGCCAATACACATTGTAAATGGTATTTTTAAATGGTTCATTAAAAGTAAGATGATATACAATTAGGTAGGATAAACTCCCTCTTTTCTTCACTTTTGCAGTGGTCTTAAGAACCTTTCTTATCCCTGAGTGCTGTCAGTCCAATAAACAAATGCTTCTGGGTGTCACTGGAAAGGAAGAAATTAAAAAAGGAAAATTAAAAGAAACGAGAAAAGAACAATGGAAGAGAGAGAGAGATGTTCATGTTTCTCAATGAGAGAACACCAACAATTCCTTCAGTGACTACTTACTGATACTCATAATATAGCTGCCTACCTTGCATCTCTATCAGATAATCCACTTGCATTTATTAAGTACTGACTACAAACCAGGAGCAATGCCAAGCACTAGGGATAACGAAGACAAAAATGAAATAGGCCTGACCCTCAAGTAGGTTCCAATCCAGGAGGGAAAAGCACATACTCATTTAATCTAATTTTGCCAAATATTGGCAACATAATTGATGAGAAATAGTTTGCCCACATAGAAAGAGAAAAGTAAAGGAGCCAGAGAGGTAGGCAGGGGAATGTCGGGAATAGCAAAGAAAGGGCATTGAAACCCCAAACTAAATATAATCGTAAAAAGTTGAAGCCTTGTCTAGCTCATCAAATCATTTAAAGAGTGATCTTCTTCGACACAATTTGCTGCAGGACTGGGATCTGATAAATGTAGTCCCTTTCCATTTCTTCCCCTTCCTCTGGTGAACTGGTGAGTTGTTGAATTAGTATCATTTTTCCTCAGGAGTTTCTCACTCTCTTTGTATCTTGCTTATTTGCTTTTTGTGTCCTTATAATGCATTTCATCTCCAGATAAATATAAATTGACTCTAATTATATTCTCAGTGAATGTTTGCTACAAATGAATGAACCACAAATGGGTACCTCCGGACCAATAGTCCTAGACGTGAAAGCAAGCCTATATGAAAGCTCTGTCTCCTCTTCTCTCTGGAGTCACAAAGAAGTACTTCATAATTATTTACAAAAATAAATACGTGATATTCATGTTTTAGACACTAATAGGATCCAAATGGGTTTTCAAAACATACCAAATTCTCATTTTTGCAATTAGTCCCCATAATTCCTGTCATCTAGTATTGTAACCATGGCTACCAGGGGATGCAAGTACTTTAAACACTTCAGAAGATAAGCATTTGGCACAGCTATATTCAACATCTGGGATATGGCCCATCAAGAGAAGAGTCAGGTTGTATGTACCTCAGACCTAATTTATGAAAAGTATCTAGGTGGCTTGGTGAAGGATACTGGATCTGGAGTCAGGAAGACCTGGGTCCAAATCCGGCCACAACTATTTACTAGCTGTGTGATCCAGGCAAGTCACTTAACCTCCATCTACCTCAGTTTCCTTAACTGTAAAAATGTCTTATTTTGTTATTGTGAAAATCAAATGACAGCATATTTGTATAGCATTTTGTACAGGGCCTGACACATGGTAGAAGCTTAATAAATTATTAGTAACATTTGGACAGAATTGAGGTGAGAGCTCTGAGGGTAATGGGGTGGGGCAGAGGTCCTCAATTTCAAGTAGGAAAACAAAAAAGAGAAATAAGAAAAAAAAAAGATCTATTGGTTGTCTTCTCTGTCAGTAGCTGATCAATTAGAAACTCCAATTTTGTAAAAAAATAATTTTATCTTATGAGGAAACTACATCTGGCCACAGGTAAATAAAATAAAAGGAGAGGGGGAAAACAATTGTGAGGCATTACCCAATGTTACAGAAGTCCCTGCAGGAATGAAAAGGGGAGGAGGAGGACAGAATGAGCATTTATTTTATTATTATAATAATTTTTGGCAAGGCAATCAGGGTTAAGTGACTTGCCCAGGATCACACAGTTAGTAAATGTCAAGTATCTGAGGTTGGATTTAAATTCACGTGCTCTTGATTCCAGGGTCAGTGCTTTGTCCACTGTACCAGCTAGTTGCTCCCAGAATGAGCATTCATTAGACTTCTACGTCTGATACGTTCATTTTTAATTTTACGTATATAATAAACATTAAAAATAAAGAATATTGAGATACACAAAGAACAGAAAACAAAGATTGCATATGAAACCATGAATCTACAATGTATAGTTTATTTTTTTAAAGCTTTTTTTTTTGGAGGGAGTAGGGCAGGGCAATTGGGGGTAAGTGACTTGTCCAAGGTCACATGGCTAGTAAGTGTTCAGTGTCTGAAGCCGGATTGGAACTCTGGTCCTCCTGACCCCAGGGCCAGTGCTCTATTCACTGTGCTACTTAGCCTCCTGTATAGATTAATTTTTAAAGTATACATTAACTTTAACATTGTAGTACCAATGTCTGTATCTCCTATTGAACTTTCTCTTCCTCTCTTCTGTATTTTACACGTTTTATTGAAGGTCTTCTCTGTATTTTCTTCTTTTTAAAAATCACTATCTCTATCCTCTTTCCTCCAACAACATTGTCCTCTCTTTTTTAATAAATAAGAATCATCAGGGCAGCTAGGTGGTGTAGTGATAGAACACTGGGTTTGAAATCAGCAAGACTCATCTTCATGAGTTCAAATTTGGTCTCAGACATTCACTAGCTGTGTGACCCTAGGGTCACTTAATTCTGTTGGGCTCAGTTTCCTCATCTATAAAATGAGCTGGAGGAAGAAATGGCAAACAACTCCAGTATCTTTGCCAAGAAAACCCAAATGGGATCATGACTTGCCAGATACCAATGAAAAACAACAACAAAATTTAAAGATGAGGAAAGTGATACCCAGAATTCTCTACTATATAAGGATGGCAACCAAGGAATTCTCCTCATCATTTCCTACTCAGATACTTTCTTGGATTTTATCATCTCTAAAAGAATCATCGTTCTGTAGGATGAAATAAAGGTGGAGAAGGAAATGGCAAACAACTCCAGTATCTTTGCTAAGAAAACCTCAAATGGGGTCATGAAGAGTCAGACATGAATGAAAATGATTAAACGTCAACTACAAAAGTATAATAATCAAGCAAAAAAAGTTTTGTTGCATTGTTTTTATCTGAAAACATATCTCCCACCATCATCTCTTTGTTAAGAGGTAGGAAAGGTACCTTAGCACTAATGTTTTGAAGCCATAGTTGGTCAATGCATTGCTCAGAGTACTGAAGTCATCCGAAGTTATCACTTTTTATATTGTAACCAATATATAAATTGTTCTCCTGGTTCTGCTTGCTTCATTCTACATCTGTTCACACAAGTCTTCCCAGGTTTCTCTGAATCTGTTCCTTTTGTTATTTCTTACAATATAATAACATTTCATTACATTTACTTACCATAATTTGTTCATTAACCCAAATGATAGGCACTCACTTTGCCTCTAGCTCACCGATCTAATAAAAGTGCTGCCTCTAATAATTTTGTAAATAATATTTTTATACATTAAGATGGGTGGCACATTTATTTGACCTTATTTGATGGAAAAAAGTTTGAACAAACTCTTTGTAGGGATAGTGAATCTCTACAACTAAATGGTTCATTCCAAGGAAATGAAGTAAGTCATTCAATTTAAAGTTATTTAATGATGAACTCCACGTAACTGAGTTCAGGGATCTTCAATAGCCCTCTCACCTTGGTTGTCAAAGGACCATAAAATACCAAATCAATATCCAACTATTTAAATATGGGCACTCACATGCATAGCATTACATTTACAAACTTTCATAGGTTAAAAGTAAATGATTGAATTCCAAGAGGAATTGGTTGTTTTCAACTGAACTTTGGAGGTGAGAACTGTGTGCTTTTTAGTTTAAGAAAACATATTGACTATTTTCTACTTTGAAAATGGAAAAAATCCAGTGGTTAAGCAATTAGCTTGAAAACTTGCTGCTCCTATTTTTATCCCCAAATATTATTCCTGAGGATTTAGCTTTTCTTTGTTTGATGTATATAGCTTAGAAAAGGAATAATTTTTTTGTATTTTTGCATGAAAAAAAATGTTTTTTTACCATATTTACAGGGCTATATCAAAGGTAGGTGAATAGTTGCATTACTAGACCATCTTCCCTCAACAGAAAATGCTATTTCTTAATTGATTGAGTTTAAAGTGAAGCATCCATAGCTCCTTCATTTCCCCTTCTCTGTGACTCTTACTGATTCTTCTCCTTTGCTCCAGTTTCAGAGGCTGAGGTGTCCCTTCTTGTTGTGCATGGTTAACTCCTTTACTTATTCCTTGATTTCATTCCTTTTCATCCTTCTTGCAGCATGCCCTTTCAAACTTTCATTTTCTAATTTTCAGTCTCTCCCTATCTACTGGTCCTTTTCTTAACCTATAAATATTGTCCAATCTACTCTAAACTTTGTAGTTAAAAAACCTTTCCTTTGACTATATTATCTCTTGAGCTATTATCCCATACCTCTCCTCTCAGTGTTAAATTCCTAAAAATAGTTGTTTAACCTTCCCTGTATTCATTTTGCTACTGCTCATTCACCTTTAAACATCTTGCAACTGAACTTTTGAATCCATCACTGCTGAAATTGCTGTCTCAAAGGTAATTAATCATTCCAAATTTGCTAGCTCTGATTACCTTTTTCACTTCAATCATCCAGGTACATAGCCTAAGTCATTCTTGAATTTTACCTCTTCTTCACCCTTCATAACCTACCATTTTCAAGTCATACATGTTCTCCACAGATCATTCCCATATCTCAATTCACATGTCCACTAACCAATATTTTTGGCCACATCATCTCATGCTTGGACTATTACAGTCACCTTTGAATTGTGTTTTCTGTTTTCAGGGTCTCCCCACTCTTCTCCAAATTTATATTCCTAAATCCTTCATCTGGTCCTGTGACTTCCCAAGCTTGATAAGCTTCAGTAGATCTTTATTACTTCTAGGATAAAATAAAAACTACTTAGCCTTCTACTTAAGGCACAATCTGGTGCGGACCTATCTTTTCATCCTTATTGCTCGCTAAGGGCAGGGACCATACGTTTGTCTTTCTTTGTATTCCCAGTGCTTGGCACCATGGCTAGAACATAATAACCACTTAATGCTTGTTGACACACTGACTAATCAAAATACTTTATTTCCTATCCAAATTAGATTAATTGTCCCCCAATCCAGACATGCCAACTCTTTTCTCTGCATTCTGATTCCCATGCCTGAAAAGTAATCCCTCAATACCATTTTGAGACTGTTTTTCCTTCATGACTCCACTCACATAACATCTCCTCCACAAAATCTTCCCTGATTCTTTCAGTTAAATTCTTTCTTCAAAATTTCCTACATCATTTTCTCCTCCTCCATTGACACAAACAAAGGTAGAATGAAGAAGCAGAGTAGATGATGATCTTTTTTTCACATTATTTATTATAGGTGAGAGATAGTATGGTATATTGGGAAGAGTGCAGGATTTTGAGTCAAAGGACCTCAGTTGCTATCCTTGCTTCCTAGTAAAACTCATAAACTCCTAGAAGGCAAAGGCTAGGATATTTTTTTTTAACATCCTCAATACCTTGAATATAGTAATAATAAAATCTGGTATTTATTTAAGACTTTAAGATTTGCAAAGCATTCTAAATACATTCTCTCATTTGATGCATGGAAGAATGGTAACAAATGTTTGTGGAATATGATTGAATTGAGTTAGATACGTTTTCTTTTTTTATCTTTTATTTATTTTTAGTTTTCAACATTCATTTCCACAAGATTTTGAGTTACAAATTTTCTCCCCATCTTTCCCCTATCCCCACCTTAAGATAGCAAGCCTACTGAATACTCCTTCCCCCAATCTGCTCTCTCTTATATCCTCCCCTCTGCCCCTCCCCCACTTTCTAGTAGGGCAAGATGAATTTCTATACCCCAACGCCTGTATATCTTATTTCCCAGTTGCATGTAAAAACAATTTTTTTTAACATTTGTTTTTTAAAACTTTGATTTCCAGATTCTTTCCCTTCTTCCCTCCTCACCTACCCCAACTGGGAAGATAAGCAATTCAATATAGGTTGCACATGTATAGTCATGCAAAATGTTTCCATAGTAGTTATATTGTGAAAGACTATATTTCTCTCCACCCTATCCTGCCCCCCCCACTTATTCTATTTTCTCCTTTGACCCTGTCCCTTTTCAAAAGTATGTGCCTCTAACTACCCTCTCTTCCAATCTACCCTCCCTTCTATCATCCCCCCTCTTATCCCCTTCCCCCCTACTTTTCTGAAGGGTAAGGTACCCAATTGAGTGTGTATGTTATTCCATCCTTAAGCCAAATCCAATGAGAGCAAGGTTGACCCTTTGCCTTTCACTTTCCTGCTCTTCCCCTCCATTGTAACAGTTTTCTCTTGCCTCTTTTATATGAGATGATTTATCCTATTCTATCTCTCCCTTTGTCCTCCCAATATATTCCTCTCTCACATCTTAATTTTATTTTTTAGATATCATCCCTTCATATTCAACTGATCCTGTGTCTTCTGTGTGTGTATACATGTAGACACATATACACACTCATATGTATATGTATACACACATATAGAAATATATACACATATATTCCCTTGGACTATCCTCATATTGAGAAAAGTCTCATGAGTTGCATTTATTGTTTTTCCATGCAGGAATGCAAATAATTCAACTTTAATAAGATCTTTATGATTTCTTTTTCCTGTTTACCTTTTCTTGCTTCTCTTGCTTCTTGTATTTGAATGTCAAATTTTCTGTTCAGCTCTGTTTTTTTTTTTATCAAGAATACATGAAAGTCCTCTATTTCATTGAATAACCATATTTTCCCCTGAAGCATTATGCTCAGTTTTGCTGGGTAGGTGATTCTTGGTTTTAATCCTAGCTCCTTTGACCTCCAGAATATCATATTCCAAGCCCTTTTATCTCTTGATGTAGAAGTTGCTAGATCTTGTGGTATCCTGAATGTGTTTCCACAATACTCAAATTGTTTCTTCCTGACAGCTTGTAATATTTTCTCCTTGACCTGGGAACTCTGGAATTTGGCTATGATATTCCTAGGATTTTCTTTTTGGGATCTTTTTCAAGAGGCAATCAGTGAATTCTTTCAACTTCTTTTTTGCCTCTGGTTCTAGCATAGCAGGGCAATTTTCCTTGAGAATTTCTTGCAGGATGATTTCTAGGCTCTTTTTTTTTATCATGGCTTTCAGGTAGTCCAATAGTTTTTAAATTATCTCTCCTAGATCTGTTTTCCAGGTCAGTGGTTTTTTCAATGAGATATTTCACATTGCCTTCTATTTTTGATTTGTTTTATAATATCTTGATTTCTCATAAAGTCATTCGCTTCCATTTCCTCCAGTCTACTTTTGAAGCAATCATTCTCTTCTGTGAGTTTTTGAAATTTCTTTTCCAATTGGGGAAATAAGGCTTTTTAAGACATTCATCTCCTCAATGCCTTTTTAGGCCTCTTTTGTCATTTGATTTAGTCTATTTTTTTAAGGTGTTGTTTTCTTCAGTGAAGCTGTTAACTCACTTTTCATGATTTTCTTGCACCATTCTCATTTCTCTTCCCAATTTTTTCTCCACCTCTCTTACTTGATTTTCAAAATCCTTCTTTAGCTTCTCCATGGCCTGTAACCAGTTCATTTTTTTTTCTTGGAAGTTTTTGGTGCAGGAGTTTTGACTTTATTATCTTCTTCTGGTTCCATGTTTTGGTCTTTTGTGTCCCCAAAAAAGGATTCTATGGTCTGATTGTGCTTCCTCTGTTTGCTTACCTTGCCAGTCAGTTGCTTGACTTTTGAGCTCTTTGCCACAGTAGAACTCTGCTTCCAGAGTGGGGAGAGTTGTGTCCCAAATTGCAGGGTTTTTCACAAATGTTGTCAGAGCTATGAGGAGGGTGCCCTCTCTATAGCCACCACAAGCTGCTGCACACTGGTGTTCCTCACCCCAGGACTACCACTCAAGACTGCGACTCAGATCCAAGCAAGTCAAAGCAAGAGTGACTGATCTCTGAATGGTAGTTTGGTCTACCTACAATGTGCAGGCCAGGAGTTCCAGAGGCAGCCATGCCTCTGCCACCTCTTGTCCCAGGGGCAGAAGCCAGACCATGCTCTTCTCTTACCCTGGATCAACAGGGTTCCCCACTGACCTTTTACTTTCTCTTTGGTGGTTATGAGTTGAGAAGTCTAGGAGCCATCACAGCTGCTGGTGATTCACTCTCCTGACATCTGCTCTGGCAGGCCTGGGCTGCTGGTCAGGACCACCCCAGGTCTGAGCGCATGTGGCTCACATGGGACTGAGCTCAGCTCCCAGTCCAGTGTGAAAGACCCTTTCTGTCAGCCTGCCAAGTTACCTTCAATGGGAGATTTTTTTTCTCACTTTCACTTTGTGGGTTCTGTAGCTCTAAAATTTGTTTAGAATCATATTTTACAGATATTGGAGGTGGTTGGTGCAGAAGCTTAAGCAGGTTCCTGTGTTTACTCTGCCATCTTGGCTCCACCCCAGTGATACATTTTCTTATCACCCTCTATAATGTGGATACCAATTTCAATTCTCCTATGTTTTTAAATCATGTGAAACTCTTGTCTACGTCTTTATGACGTAGTTTTCAGTAGTTCAGGGACCCCTCAAGGACCAGGGTTCAGGACAGGGTCATCTGGAAAGAATGCACAGACTCAAGCATTCTTTTTTTTTCTTTTGCTTTTCGGAGGGCAATTGGGGTTAAGTAACTTGCCCAAGGTCACACAGCTAGTTTTTGTGTTGAGTGTCCGAGACCGGATTTGAACTCAGGTCCTCCTGACTCCAGGGCTGGAACTATATTCACTGCACCACCTAGCTGCCCCAATTTACTTCAAGCATTCTTTAAGTTGACAAAGGTTTATTTTTACACTTTTTAGCGGGCAACAATTCTTAAGGAACTTGCAATCTTAGAGGGATACATTTAAAGTTTAAATAGGACAAACTATAGTAGAACATGCGCCAAGTATACTAACTGGGTGATTATGGGTAGGATCAGTGAGCAGTTAAAGAGTGGTTGCTTCTTAAAGGAACATGTACTTTTTGAATCTCCTACATAGGCATTTTACAAAAAGTTCACCAGGAAAAACCAATGGAGAGGGCACAGGGAGGTGTGGCTTTTAGGTCTGCTATATGAGGGCCAACTGAGGATTGCCTAATCTGCCACCAATTGATGTCTTGTTTGACAAGATAGATGTAAGGACTATACACATGTCTAAAGTCTAGGATACACATAATGAGGAGTCCAGGATGCATATAATGAAGTAGAAAGCTGGTATAGATGGACCAGGGGGTAATGATTATCTTTATGAGCTAGTACAAAGCCAGTTAAACTAATAATTCCTACAGGTGCAGTTTGATACTACACCAGTGAGAGAAATAAGTGTTTTACTGGTGCCCACTCATGAGTAATTGCTAGGCACAGTGTCCTTGGATTGGGGGCAAATTGCCAGGGATAGTGTTTTGATACTAGGAAAAATGTGACCTTGGAATTGGGGTCCAAGCGCAAGCACCCAAATATCCCATGATTTTCATAAAACCTCCATTGTCTTGGAAATATTCCTTTGACATTTTTAGCATTTCATGGAGACCAATGCAACATTTTGGCAACCTGTCATCCTTCACACTTGCTCCTTGACCATTCCTCTTTTTTTCTACTACTACACACCCTTAATAGTATATTTTACATGCTTCCAATACATATAATTATTGATAATACCCTCCAGCTTCTATACAGATACTTTAGGCACTTTAGGTCATCTGCAATTTTGATGATAGTGTTCCATGATCCAAACTCATGTATCATTCTAGAGAAAATATTAGTATTTTAAAGGATTGGCTTTGTGGCATGATTAGCATAGAAATCATTTAAGACACAAGGGAATTTCTTAAATATGATACAAATAACTCTCCTCTTCAGATCTGGATCCAACTTATTGCCCATTTATATTGCCTTTTGAGATATATGTCTTACTGAACATAAAGTAGGTCATTTACTTTTCCTGGATCTTCTCCACCTTTGGATTATTTTAAAAATTTGGAACTTAATCACACATATATACACATGAATGAACATTTCCAAATACAAAGTAGAACAGAAAAAGAGGATTATATGTGAAACCTCACATTTCTATTGCATACTGCTTGCTTTTTTATTAAAGTTTAATTTATGGGTATAATAAAATATTAAAGTATGGTTCAGGACGCTAAAGTATAAAAATTAAAGCCTATAACAAATTCAACATGTAATTTTCAAAACTGCATAGATCATTTTTTTTAAAGTAAGAGGAAAAATCTAGGGCTTAAATCCATCCTCAGATTTCCTGGGTAATTCACTTCTAATGTAATTATAGTCTTTTCAAGGATGAAATTTTGTGATAGATTGATAACATGAGAGTGTTTCACTGTCCACCATGGATATAGATGTTTGGTCATTCCTTAACCTTTCTCCCTAATTCTGCCACACAAAGATATACTCACACTGAAACAGAAACATTATACATGTTGTCAGACAATGCAAAAGATATAATAAATGTTATATCAATCATAGAGATTTGTATTATTTCAGAGAAGCTACTAGATCCTTGCACATGCTGGAAAAATATGAATCCAGGTCCTTTATCTTTTGGCTTTGAATAAATTGTGAAGTTGGGTAAAAGTATACTGGGAAAGCAGAGTATATCTTGGTCTTATGCAGACTACTAAAACACATGTACTAAATGCATCAGCTACAACAGTAATTGGAGTTTACTTAAAGCACACACTGTGACAGGTCATAACTCCTTCCCCTGGTTATCATAAAAGCATTGTCCTCTGAGAAATCCTTTAACATTCTGGGGGTGAATGCACAAAAATTTATAAATCTAGCTAAGATGCTTGCATTAGTCTTTGCACATATGATGGTAGCACAAGACAAGCGGCAGCCTGAGGTCATCACAAATTTAATTCCTGACATTTTTCTTGTTAGACACCATCAGCCAGAGTTAGTTGACTGCAGGTATCTGGTACAGGAAGTAATAAAGGAGAGGAAAAAGTCAAAACTCAATGTAGGAACGGAAGTAAGAGGGAGAAACAAAGCCTGGCTTTTATAATATTGTCTAATATTGATGAGTGTGTTAAAGTAACACGTGATGCACTGAGATGATTTCATTTGCACTCAATACTTTAATGATGAGAGTATATTCAGCCACAGCACCAGTGAAGTCAAGCTGTCTGCATATCTAGTATGCCTTTTCTTTCCTACATTCAACCAATCAATCAACCAGGAATAATTAGGCACCAGTTCTGTGCCAGGTATTATGTATTGATTCACAAATTCACTGTATTTTACTGGAAATTGAAGGTAAAAGCCTCTGAATATAGCATTTATCTTGTTCTATTTTAATTTCATAAATGATAGTGAGTGATAAAAACGTATGAAATGTATGTAAATAGTTTCAAAACTAGTCGAGATTGTTACAAATGGAAGCAGCATGGGGCAATGATACATATGCTACTTAAGAAGTAAGAAGACAAAGGTTCAAATTCAACTCTACCACTTAGGACCTGTTGAGGATAGCAGTTGGATTACCAATCTGTGAATTGACTCCAAAGGCAAAAATCTAATACAAAAGCTATGTATCTTTGATGTGATAGACACATACTCCAGCTCTTAGTCTTTGCTTTTATGCTTGCATATATATTTTCTAGCAACCAGTCTCCCAAATCTATCCACAGTTCCTGAGGCAGAGAAGGTGCGAAGAATTTTTGTATCCAAGACAAGTAACACTGTGTTTGGGGCATTTAAAAGGAACAATGATCGCTAAGTACCATCATGAACTTACCGAGAAAAAAACAATGCAACATAGTGGATCTTAAGAAAACTGGTGTTCTAACATTTAAAAAAAAAAAAGTCTTAGTTTGATTACTGTCGCTGACACCTACCAGCTATGACCATAGACAAACAACTTAATTTCTCAATACCTCTGGGAGTCAGTTCTCTAAGACTGTTACAGGTGAGTTGTGACAGTGAAAAGGAGTTCCTGCACCTATATATTACAAGCCCAGACTGCCCCTTCCCTTCCAAAAATGACTCATCAAATATAATATTAAAGACAAAAGCATAAATATATGTGCACAAGGATGTTTCTCATACATATTTCTATAAGCCTTGACTTTAATCTGGGCTGAATAACAAAATTCTTCTAGGTGCGAATTTAATTTGTTATACGTAATTATTTGACTACTGAATAATGCCTTTATTTTAGACATTCAAAATAAAGGCCCTCTATGTGGAGGAATGTGTATAAAAGAGTACTCAATAGAATGTACACTGCTCCAGTTTCATCGGAACTCTGGATATTCAGATGATACTTTATCTTCCCCTGGAATTCCACTTCCTCATGGAAAACTGCTCTTGATATCAGAATATTAGGTTTGATCTTCATCTCCTGCTGTGAGTGCTGCATTTCACCTATACATATACACAGTGTGTGTGTGTGTGTGTGTGTGTGTGTGTGTGTGTGTGTATTCAAATATTTTAGCATGGCCAGATTCTCCAAGGAAATCTCTTTCCGTATCTGGAACACCTTTTGAAGTCACTAGGAGCCTTGAGCATAGAGGAAGGCAGAGGGGAAATTCACCATGAGAGAATTGAATTTTAAACATCAAGAAATCTACATAAACCCAGAGAGAGAAAAAAGAAAAGCACAGAGCAAAGATAAAAGAACAGAAACTTTTCTGCTTTCCAATAAACATTTTGCTAAATACCATCAAAATTATGCAATGGACATATTAGAAGTCACAGGAGAGTAAAAAGGCAATCCCTAGGAAATCAGTAAGCCATGGTCAATTGACAAATGAGACATTACATCATTATATCATAAAGTTTTTCCCTATAGCAATTTATGCTGAATATTCTTCTATAGAAAAAGGAAACATTAAAAATGGGGGGAAACAGCAAAAAGAAATTATAACAACCAAAAATATATCATAGAAGTCTGGGAAAATGAAATTCTTTAGTAAATCTTTGGTCATAGCTACTATACTTAAATCAAGTTTGAAATTTAAGACCCCAGTCTTGGGCCTACAGGAACTGACAAGAGTTGTAGAGACAAAAGAAACAAATATTTGCCATTTAATAGCACTTTCATCTTGCCTGGGATAACATGTTACTATCAAAGCCAAAATCTTAAAAGCTCTATTCAAGGGATTCAGTTTATTCCACTCAGTCTATGGTTAGCTAAGGCTCCACAATCACTTGAATTTCAGATTTTCTCCCCTCCATTCCCCTCCCCCCCCCATGGTGGCATGCAATCATGTATAGAATCTGCAGATACTTTCACATTGTACAATAGTTTGGTTACATAGAAGGGTTGTAACCAATGAGTGATCACT
>CM053585.1:452038709-452078280 GCA_028646515.1 Pseudochirops corinnae | reverse complement strand
ATATATATATATATATATATATATATATATATATATATATATATATATATATATATATACACACATGAATAATTTTAAACTATCAGACCATTTTCCAATACTGTCACATAAGAACAAATAGCATGCTCACAGGCTCAGAGAATTAGTGCTGTAAGGGACTTCAGAGGTCATTAAATTCACACTGTTCTTTTTCTCATGTGAAGAAACCTAGGCTTGCTAAGGATGAGTGATTTGCCTTCAACCACACTAGAAGTAAACAGCAGAGTCAAAATTTGAACCCAGGACCCAACTCCAAAGCTCAGACTCTCTCTTCTATAATACTGCCTCCTCTAAGACCGCTTATTGCTTTTCAGTCATTTCAGTCATGTCAGACTCTTTGTAGCCCCATTTGGGGTTTCCTTGTGAAAAAACACTGGAGTGGTTTTCCACTTCCTTTCCTAGCTCATTTTACAGATGAGGAAATAGAGGCAAATGGGGCTAAGTGATTTGCCCAGGGTAATAAATATCCAAGACTACATTTGAACTCAGGTCTTCCTGACTCCAGCCCTGTCACTCTACCCACTGTATCACATAGCTGTCCTATTTTTTTTAATCTAGTAAAATTATGCATGCCTCTGACTCCCTAAAAAATTTCACTCAAAAAAAAATATTTTATTACCATCCTAACTCAAGTTCATTATGTGCCCTTGGAAGTAATAAAAGTTGGATTTTATGTAGAAAAAGTATGGAATATTTGTGCTAGCCATAATGCTCAATGATGACCAGTGATTTTATTTTCATAAGCATGTATAACAAAGGTAGGAATGCAGAACAAAAGCTCAGGGCTATAGCCATGTCTTGTAACAATAATAATAACAACCAGCATTTATATAGCCCCTACAACGTACCAGGTGCTGTGTGTATCACCAAGGCAATATTCAGAGCCCCAACAGCAAACATGTCAGCATAGTTCTGAATTGCAAAATTTAACAAACTCTTCATATAGAAGACAGAAGCACAATATTTATTCAGACTCCAGAAAGCCAAATCCCAACACCAGAAAACCAAACCCATCACAGCAACAAAGAAGTTAATATGCCTTTCCACATCCCAAAGCCTTCCCCCTGTTCAGCCCTTCCCACAAACAAATACTCCCAATTCTAGCTGTTTCCCTGCCTGAATCCTCTCTCCCCTCCACACTAACTGCTCTGACTCATTTCCTGCTCCACCCTTTCGGCAAACTTCTCCCACCACAGGCTCCATGTGATTACATTCAGCCTATTAAAGGGCAGCGAAGATCTTTGAATTCCATTACCATCACATTGTACTAAGCACTTTACACATTTTATCTCATTTGATCCTCACAACAACCACGGGAGGTAGGTGATATTATTACCCCCATTTTCCAGCTGAAAAAACAGGTCAACAGAAATTAAGTATTTGACCAAGGTTACACCACTAATAAGTATCTATGGCTGGATTTGAATTCAGGTCTTCTTAACTTCAGGCCCAGTGCTCTGTCCACTGATCCCCCTAGTCCCCAGTTGATGGATTCTTACCCATAGATGTATTTTCATGGGTGACCAGGTCCTTTACGGAAGCTAGGGAGAGTTACATTGCTCTAACCCCACATTCCTCCTTTGTGACTTTCTTGAATGAACTATTTGGAATGGTGTTTGGGACATATAGACAGACAGTAAAGGGTTTTAGTTAAAAATAATTTTCTAAGCTAAAATCAGATTATTAGCTAGACCAGAATTAAGTTACTTGGACTGAGGCTTCTTTCACTTTTTGTTGGCTCTCTGGTTGGATATATTAGCTCCCAATACTAGGCTACACACAAAAAAAATGTTACCCCCACCCCTTTCCAGGTAGGGATATGCTAGCTTAGCTGTTACATTCCAGAAGTTGGTAGCAAAGACCCGCAGCTAGCCCTGAAGTTACTGAATAGCTGAGGGCCAGAAGATGGAATCCTAAAGAAGCTACATAAACATTAGACTTACAGAACTCTCCAACAGAGAATGGAGACAACACCCAGCACAGATGGATAGTGGAGGGCAGAGGTGTGATATCCACCAGGGACAGCAGATGAATAATATCACCTGGGACCATAGGGGATTCTGCAGAATCCAGGTTACCTCAGCTATAATTATACCCTGACCATACATTTCCCTCCATCTAGACAAAGGGTGGGGAACCTGTGGCCTCAAGACCACATGTGGTCCCCTAGGTCCTCAAATGCAGCCCTTTGACTGAATCCAAACTTTAGTAAAAGGATTAATAAACCTTAATAAAAGGATTTGTTCTGTGAAGTTTGGATAATGGATACATGTATGTGCTCTCTGTATGCATATCCTCCTGAAGAAGTGATTTGGCAACCTGCTAAATAATATGCCCCATAGGAACATGGGGCTTGGGGAGATCTTTGCTTTTCACTCAATTGGCTATGCTATTTGATTAAATGTCTACTGTGTTCTTTGGACCTTATAAAAGTAAATCTACCATGGTGGGTCTAATAAGTTTAGGTAACCATTGCACCACCTTGAACTTGGAACAACTTTCTAGGCTGCAGGACTTCATAAAAATATTTTCTAGGGCAATTGTTTTTACTATCAAAAATATGCTGGAAAAGGAAGACAAACTACTTTTCCAAATTTATAAAGACTGACTGTCTACTACATTTTATAAGATTACAATATTGTTGAACAGGGCAAATTAGTGGAAGAGTTCCCAGTATTCCACAGAAGATTTGCCCCGGAGCCATACTATCAAAGATTTTACTGTTTTTCTTTTAATTCATAAAAGACAGCAAAAGTTGCATTGCAGAGTGTCTTTCTGCCTTGGACACTGAAATCACCGTAGACCATTAATAGACACTGGAATTTTCAATTCCAGAAATGCATTTTCCATGGGAGGAACTAGGTCATAAAATTCCTGAACCTAAGCCTGTCAATCAATGGAAAATAATAAAGACCTAGTTCTTTGACCCATCCTAAGTAATTTCCTAAGTATGGCACTAAAGATTTACATTAGGAACTTTAGGAATCAAAGATAATCACAAAGACCTTTTAAGATACTGGATTTGTTTTAAAAACTGAAGATTTCTCCATATTGACTTCATCAAAGAATTAACCACTATTTCCCTTTGAGAAATCAGCGATAATATAGTACATCTTACCACATGTGGACTTAATGGAATTAAGGTCAATACTAGTCTGGATGAAGTGTATGTACCAGAGTAACAAGCAAATCAAGGCTAACAAAAAGAACGAGAAGGCAAAGTTCTAAGATTCCACAAGAATGGCATTTTCTGAGATAGATCTTCAAAAGAAATTGATTCAGTTGCCACCCCTGTCTTGGAGCATTCTGGTCTTCCGCTGGTATCACAGTATATTTAATATAGAGTTATTTAAATTTTAAAATTCAATTATTTGCATTTATGGTTTTTCAGATTTAAAAATAAAAGCTCTTAAGTATTTTGTACTACTTGCCATTCCCTCCACTATTTATTTGTAAAGATATTTTCCTTTTATATCAGATACTGCTGGGAATGGCTGTTAAAAGGCTGTTAAAACCTTGACTTTGACAAGTACCCATGACAAATGAGAACACTCTTTTGATAGCTACTCACCATAAATGATGATTTGCATTCTTTTATTTTTCACATTTTCTTTTATATATATATATATATATATATATATATATGTTTTAAAATATATGTGTGTATATGTATATATATATATATATATATATATATATATATATATATATAAAGCTCTATGTGGTTGACTTCTTCCTCATCACCTGTTTCTGCAAATGCATTCAACTATTTGTTGCTTATGCTTTTCCTTACTGTGGTTGTACTATTGCCTTAATTCTATTGCATTTTCTCCCTGTCAAATATTGGCAAAATATCCACAGGGAACCGTGAAATCACAGTTCTCTTGTATTCAATATAACTGAGTAAATTTATATAATTTACTTTATAGAACTCTCATTGTGATTTCAGTCAAATGGATATTGTTTGTATAATTTCCATTTACATGATAATTTTAAGGTTGTGTTTTATTCCCAATTAAAAATTGTATCCTGAGAGTGAATCTTGAGCAACTTTTTGTTCTCATTAGAGCAGTATTATAAAAATGGGTTAATTGTTCACCATGTCTATTCCCATAACATTTTCAAGTATAAAAAGTAACAGCAAAGTTTCCAAGAGGAATTGGGACCTATTAAAGTTCCCACTTGAAAAAAGCAGTTTTATTTCTCCAGAAATCACAATTTTTAGAACACCTGGGATTCTTTCTCCCTTAAAATTCCCCATGTGATGGTTGCTTTGGGGGCATATCACATCTGACTCTCAGTCATAATGCGTTATTTCACATAATAAAGTGTGGCATGATTGAGCATATGCCCCAATGTCAATTGGGAAATTTAAAAAGGAAAAAAAAATGCCACAGCAAATTTATGAAAGCAAAGATATTCTCTTCCGAATCTGGATAATGCACAGAGATGAAGATTCTTTTAGCTGATAAATATTAAGGTAAAGAAAGAATATTAGGACTTGTAAAGATTATGCTTGATTTTAGAGATACTTTCATGATAAAGAAATAGAAAAAATAAGAAAGTAAAAAAAGGATAAATAACCCACTTATAGGCATGCACTAATACGTATGTACTATGTGCACTAGCAGAATGACAGTCTGGATTATCTGAGAACTATTACTCCTTTATATTATATCTACCATGAGATACAGTGTGGTATAGTGGATAGAGAGCTGTCCTTGAAGGCAGGAAATTCTGTGTTCATATCCTAACTCTGCAACTTATTTTCTATAAGACCTTGAGAAAATCCTTTAACCCGTCAAAAAAACAAAACAAACAATTCTCTAAAAGTAAGTTGCAGAGAAGCTACTGACTGTCATATCATCCTTACCTGGAAGTTCCCTAAACCAATAAAATTATAGGTCTAATCTCCGCCTTTATATTTCTCTAATGTTCAGGGTGGGGGAAGGGAGAGAGAACTGCTGGAAGGGAAAGAATGGACAAATTATTTTTTCATGTGTCAGGAAAGAAACTGTCATACCCAAATTACTGATACAAAAGCAATTAGTACTTGTTTAGAGTTTATACAACCACAAAACCTTAAAAGTTGAAAGGTGTTTAAATATTATTTAGTACAACCTCCCACCTTATGGAAGAATCCCCTTCATAGCATCCACACAGATGGTTATACAGCCAATACTTAAATATTTCTAGGCATAGAGAGATTATTTCACAAAATGGACCATTAATTGCATACAATTATAATTATTAGGAAGTTCTTCATATTAACACAAAATTCTTGTTAACATCTACCCCTAATCCTATAAGCACCAGCATGAGTAGATCCTGAAATAATGAAAAACAGATAGGAATCTCATAATCTATGTAAAAAAAGGCAAACTTTGTGCGTTTATTAATAATAGCTAACATTTATATAGCACTTTAAGTTTTACAAAGCACTTTTATAAATATTACTTCAGTTTATCCTCACCACAACACTGGGAATTGGATGCCATGATTCTTTCCATTTTTGAGATGAGAAAACTGAGACAGAACAAGGTTAAGGGATTTTCCCAGGGTCACATGGCTAGTAGATGTCAGAGACAGGGTTTGAAGTCAGTTCTTTCCAAATTTATGGAAGTGCTCTCTCCACTGTGCCACCTAGCTTTTCAGGTATTTCAGGGAAGACCAAAACCCAGCTTTTGGGTTGCTGTCAGCTGCAGAGACCTGTCACATGCCAAATGTTAGCATCCATTGGCATGGATCAGCAGTGAGCCCAAAGTCAGAGATATCCCCACAGAGTATGTGAGACCATACTTTAACTCTGAGACCTATTCTTTGGCAGCTGGGTTTCTGCTCATTTGAAAGCAAGGACAAGTCAACAAGTCATAAAATTTCATCTTAATCAGTTTAGCTTGAGATATGGAAATCTCACACATGAGTTATTTTTTATTTTTAGATGTGGCTTGTGACTTAGCACAAGAGGCACTCAGAGAGCACTTCCTGCTCCAGGATGAGGAAGACTCCTAAGCCCCCAAGCCCAGTTTAGAAAACTAAACTTTAATCTGCCCCAGAAATCCACTGCTTATGTAATCATGGACAAGTTACTTAATTTCTCAGGGTTTTAATTTCCTTACATATAAAAGAAGTCTAATAATACTTTTATTTCTTTTATCACAGAGATGTCATGAGAAGCCCTTTGCAATTCTTAAAGTGCTATAGCAGCATTAGTATCCATATTATTAATAAACTAGGTCTGTGTAACAGCAACCACACTGGTATACCCAGGATGACTGCTAGCACTAGTTCTTAGATCTGCTTTCCTTGGAAAGACAGCTGTTTAAGGGGTCAACAATCTTTTTTAATTATATTCACCAGTTCAAGGGAAAAATCAGTACCTTGAACTTCAGAGAAAATACAGAGAAAATACAAGCAGAGAAATAAAGACCAACAGACAGGGCTCTGACTGCCTGAATCAACTATGCACTTTAAATACACCCCTGGATCAAGAGACCATTTACATCTGAGCAGTTGGGGACCTGTGAACATACAGCCACTCAGAATCTCAACCAGGGAACCTCAAGATCCTTCTCATAAACAAGCCCCCAAAGCAAAATACTGAATCAAAGTATATATGAAGATAGATAGATAGATAGATAGATAGATAGATAGATAGATAGATAGATAGATGTATATATACTTCTTAGAGTTGGAAGGCATCACAACCCTCATGACTCAGTGCCTAATTGGAAATTAGCAAAAAGTATGAAAGCCTCCATACAACCAAGCCTCCTCTAAACAAGCTTCCCTTAATGGGCTCCACATGAGGCCTATTAATAGGTCGGGAAGATTTTAAATCCCATTAACACATGTAAGGCTGCTTGAATGTTAGAAAAACAGTCAATATAATATGTTACATTAGTGAAAAAGAAAACGCCAATGGATACAGGAGATCTGTGATAAAATCCAACATTCCCTAATTAGGCATAGATACATAGAGATATCTTATTTTACTTTCTCATGCATCAGGAAAGAATTTGTCATGCACAAATTCCTGATAGAAAAGCAATTAGTACTCATTTAGAATTTGTAGAATCACAGAATCTTAGAGATTTAAAGGAATTTGAATATGACTTGGTCCAGTCTCCTCCCAATGTAAAAATCTCCTTCAAGCATCCCCCCATAGGTGATTATACAAATATGTAAATATTTCTAAGGATAGAGGGATTATTTTTTGACAAAGCAAAACATATGTGTATACACATATACATGTATACATACACATATCATTACTGAATTCTGTATCAATTAATATGATTTTTTATATATATGTATGTGTGTGCGCATATATATTTATACTTCAGGGAAAAGATTTTTTCAATATGATAAAAATTACCTAAAAAACTCAGTATTATATTCAGTAAAGACACATTTCATTTACTACGTAGTGTTAGCAAAGCTAACAACTGCAATATGAAAGAAGTAATATATTAAAAAGATCTTGGCACTACAGAGACCAAAATTAAGTTATCACTTTATAAGTTACATGATAGTATATCTTGAAATTTGAATGTTTCCACAATTAAAAACAAATTTAATTGAGGAAATAAATGAGTTTAGAAAGGTGGCAGGATAGAAGGTGTTAAACACACACAAATCATCACAATTCTTACATACAAACAATAAAGACAAGTACATATCATAAGAAGAGAATCCCTTTAAAATAACCAAAAAACATTAAACACTTAGGAATTAATGTATCTAGACATTTATATGAACTTTAGAAAGACAACTACAAAACTATATTGACAAAAATACAGGAAGAACTGAATAATTGCACGTATACTCAATATTCATGAATGGATCAAATAAAAAAGTAAAATTGACAGTAATAGTCAATTTAATTTATTAAGTTAATGACTAACAATGGTCTTCTTTATAGAACTGGATAAAATAATAATGACATTTATATGGAGAAACAAATGTATGAGAATATCAAGGGGCACTATGGGGAGAAAGCTGATCAAGGTAAACTTTTAGATTTTTTGACATGACTCTGACACTCGAAATAATAGATTAAACAGAACAGAGATTTCAGAGACTGAATCACATACATATAAAAAGGTTTTGATGAACCTATAGAAGACAAAAGCATGACAAATAATTAAATACTTAATACATTAGTTTGGGAAATTAGCTGCGCCACAATGAACAATTTTGGCCCTGGGGCTATGGCTTTCTTGGACAATTAAAAGGAACTCTCAAATTAACTTTTTAATAATACAAGAAGTAATGAAGATCAGTTCAGTTGATTGGAAAGAAGAATTGGTTTCTATGGTAATTTGCCATCTTCTCTGTTACTGCACCCTCTGAAGCTGGTCTCCAAACTCCATGCCCCTCAGAGGAACTAAGCCATTCATGTTTAGGACCCTTTCCCTGGAATAGGGAACCCAAGAAGAGAAGTCATGGCCGTTTCCCCATCATTATTAATAGCTGCCCACAGCAATTTCAACATCTTGTTCTAGGAACAGCAGTCAAAAATACCAATACAATTAAATTACTAATACCAGTACTTCTGCAGAGACAATGTGAATCCCCTATTCGATTGCTTAATACATTAGGACCTCCCAGAAAAGCATACTTTTCCCTGGCACCGTCTCCCCTATGTATTGTCTCCTTCCATTCGAATATAGACTTTCTTAAGATAGAAACTATCTCACTTCTGAATTTGTGTTCTCAGGAGTATTAGCAAAGTGCTGGGCTCATAGTAAGTGCTTAATCAATGCTTTTCCATTCATTTATTCACTCACATTGTTGTTTTGGGGGGATAGAACCATAGATTTGGAAGCAATCTTAAAGGTTTTCTAGGACAACCCATGGAATTTGGGGCCCCATGCTCTTTCTACTCTACCAGAGAGATCTCTGTGAGGCAACTTGAGCAGGAGAAAAGGCAGCATCATGCATGTTTACTGTAGACGGGGAAGGAGAGAAGGGGAGGAGGGGAAAGTATCTCTGCTTTCAGAAGTGTGGAATTAAGGCTGGTCTAAAAGGAGGGAAGCATTTCCTTCTATTCTCCTGAAAGAACACTAAATTTCCTTAACTGGGACAAAATCCTGGTGACCCCATCCTAGTTATAGCTTTGGAGTCATTGGCAATATGACAATAAAGAAATTTAGATACATGTCTTATATACCTCATTAAATTGAAGCTGAAATATAAACAGACAAAAAAAATTTTTTTAAGATGGAAGTAAAACATTTCTCAATGACAGAGGGCAGATAAATTTCATCTATTTAACAAATAAAAGTTGAGAATGAGGTAAATGTATTTGATTGCTTAAAATTTCTGAACAGCAAAAAAAGAGTCAATAGAATCAAGACTAAAGAAAATAAATGTTGGCACAAACATAACAGATAAAAACTTTGAAAATGTATAATTAACTGATTTTTAAAATTGCTAAAAACCTAATTCCCAGTTTTCAAGGGATATAAACAGACAATTTGCTGGAGGAAAAATACAAATTTTAAATAATCACTTGAGAAAAAATGTTCAGTGTCACTAAATAATTCTGCTTACTATATTGAAAGGAACCTCACTAAGGACTCTGTTAAGTAGAAGAAAGAGAATGGGAATCAATCAACCGTGGGTAGGATCAGACATTCTCTGAGATCCTTTCCAGCTCTGAGATTCTAGACCCTATACCAGTGGTGTCAAACTCAAATAGAAACAAGGTCACTAAACCTTGAAGGATCCCTGAAGCCATATATTGACTTAGAAAATCACATACTAACTTCATCTAAGTTCTATTGCATTTTTATTTATTTTGTGAAATATTTCCCAACCATATTTTGATCTAACTTGGGCAACACTGATAGTGTTGGGCAGGTTATGTGTTCAAAAGTTTTGACCTAACCCAAAATAGTCACTAACGCTCCATATCAAGGAACACTATAGGTAAAAAACTGATAAAGGTGAACCCGAACTTTTAGACTTTATGATATAATACAATAGCAGCAGCTTTTTGCTACTCAGTAAAGAAATAATTTATTAAATAGAATAGAATTAAACTCAACTGAATTTGTCTAAAAAGAGATAGGAATAAGAACAGGATGTGTGATTTCTTTATTTAAGAAGCTCCTGGATAAGGAAATCCTCTTGACCAATGTATGTAGGCACTTTCTCTGCAACCTAATTTATGGTCTTAGCAAGTTGCTTAGAGCAGTGAATTCATAAATTACTTAATAATGGAAAGGGCATTTATTAAGTACTTATTAGCACTATACTAAGTACTGGATAACCAAAAAATAATCAAAACAGTCCTTGTTCTCAAAGAGCCCACACTCTAATTGAGAAAGGAATCTAAAAGAAAGTTCAGTCTCAGAGCAGATGGAAAGGCCAAAAAGTATTAAGGGAGCACTGGGGCAGGTTAGGAGTGGGGACTGATAAGGCCCAGGCATTGTTATAAACACAGAAGGATCTGCAGAAAATGGAAGCAGGGCAGATGGTAAGGCCTGCAGGACCTTTGGAGGGAGTAGCAGGGCAAGTGACTAAGACTTTTGAGACTTCCAGCTGACCAGAAGGAATGAAAGAAGGAGGACTAGTGTGTATTCCCAATTCTTGCCCAGGTTTGATGGGTTCCAGGTCTGGGTAGAAATGCAAGAGTGCCCTAGTGGTCTAACTAACTTGTCCAGGATCACATAGCAAATGGTGTGTGAAGAGACTTGAACCTAGATCATCCTAGCTGGAAGGCCAGTTCTCTATCCACTGTACTGCACTGTACTACACTGTACTACATTGCTTCTTAACGTCTTATTTAATGGATTATTTACTACACTAGATGTCCCAAAAGTCTTAGTGCAGTTTTTAAGCTTCAATAGCTTATTACTACTATTCTAATTACCACGTTTTTTCATCAGTAATTACAAAGGGGATTTAAGGGTTCATTGTATGATGTGTGCTTATTGGTGCTGCTTCCCTCAAACAGCAGTTGCACTGAATACCAAAATCGCCAGGTATGACACAAGTCCCTCTTTCTATCTTAGATAATTTTTTTTTAATTTGAGATATTCAGAGAGTTCTCTGAACTGGTTTCATTAGATATCTCTTCTTCATTCTTCTTTACAAATATTTGTCACATGTGTACAATAATTCAAATTTTGAAAATCTTCCTTCCCTTTCATCCACATTTGGAGCAACTAAACATGATACCCTCCTACCTATTGTTTCTCTTTCTTCTGCTTTCTTAAAATCTAAAAAAAAAATCAGTCAAAAAAACATCTGTCTGCACTAAGTTTCCCTTCCTTTGTTCTCAAGAGCTTTAAAATTACATAGTCACTTTCAAGTTCCATCTGGGTAATTTTCTCCCACTCACTCAAATTTCAGTTTAAAAACATTTATGTTGGGTCAGTAAGTCTCCTATTTATTTCATTCTCTCTAATCTTGAAGAACTATATTCCATTCCTTTTGAAAGGGTACATTATTCTTATATCATAAGCCATGGTTGAGAAACATCAAACATTGTTCTTTGACACCATCTACTTACCCAGCAGCTCACTTCTCATATCCTCCTCTCTCTTCCAAAACTGCTACTTTCAGAGGCAGAGATGAAAACATAGCCCATGGCCCCAAATCCTTCTATTCCTTCCATTTCAGGTTTTTTCTGACAGTATTATTCATTGCCACATGAATCAGCAGAGGTGGGTAGCAGTCAGTGGGTTTGATCCATCTTGTCTGGCTATCTGCCACCTCTTGTATACATGCTCTGGAAAGAGAACTCCTCCTGGTTAGCTGTTAGCTCCGCAATGGTGGCATCTATAACTCTCACTGTGTATCTCTTCATTATGTGAGAAATAACAAGGTTCCTCCTAGTACTTCCTTCTGCCACTCTTCTGTGGAGCAAGCGATGATAGTTTTTTCAGCTTTTTGGAATCACCTTCCATTAAAAAAAAAAAAGCCTTGTTGTACTTTAATGATACAGAGTTTCTGCTTTATTTATTTTATTGATAATTAATACTTGTGGAAGTTTAGGCAAGTCACAGTCTCCTTGACTTTAAGATTTCTGATCTGTAAAATAAAATAAAATAAAATAAAATAAAATAAAATAAAATAAAATAAAATAAAATAAAATAAAATTGGGGATTGGGCTGAATTAGCCTCCAAAATCCCACGAAGCTCTATAAATCTAGCATTTTATCAAAACTCTGTGCCACACTTTTTCACTGAGGAGTCTCTAGACCAGAGGTGTGGAGGCTCTGGTCTCAGGGCCATATGTGGCCTCCATTGAACCCTTTGACTGAATCCAAACTTCACAGACCAAATCCCCTTAATAAAAGGATTTAGTAGGGAGAGGATTCTGGGAAGAAGGTGGAATAGGTCAGAAAATTGCAAGCTCTTAATATTTTCCTCCACAAAATAGCACATTAGGGTGAACAAAGTGTGGGTAGAGATAAATAAGAATTAGGGCACAACCTAGTCTTCCTGCAACAATTTGAGAAGATCAGAAGAAAAATCTCTGCTTGAGGTTTGGTCCCTGTGAAGAGTAAACACCTCCAGCCTAGGTTTCTTTTTAACAGCAAGTGGCTAGCCTCTTAAACAAAAAGTAGCAAGTCCTGGGGTTAGTTGAGAGGCTGCCTCTGTCCCAGCTCTGGAAGATCAAGGGAACCTCTGCTGACCAGGAACACCAGACCCAGCTGTGCTGCAAAGAACAGTGGGGGCAAGAAGGAACCAGCACATGCCTGGTGGGTGCAGAAGCAGTGAGGCAGAAAGCCCTTGGCTGTGAGCAGTTATAGGAAATTGGAGGTTTGGCTTTGATTTCAGGCTAGTGCAGAAAATTGAAGATCTTGGACAAGAAGCACATTTCCTATACCCCCAGGCTAGAGGTGATGACAAATACTGAAGCTATTGCTACAAAAAATGCACAGGAAAAGGAGAAAGAATCCAACCATAGAAAACTATTATGGGAAGAGAGATGACCAGGGTTCATCTTCAGAGGAGGATATTGAAGTAAAGAAACCCTCAAAGAGTAACATCAGATGGTCACCTGCCCAAAAAGAATTCATGGAAGATCTTTAAAAAGATTTTTAAAATCAGATGACAGAGATGGAGGAAAAGCTAAAAAGAAAATAAGAATAATCCAAGAAAAACAAGGAGAGTATGAAAGGAAAGTCAACCAATTAGAAAAGGAGATCCAGAATCTTAAGGAAGAAAATTACACTTCGAAAATTAGAATTGGACAAAGTGAAGCCAGTGAAATTACAAGAGATCAAGAAATAATTAAACAAGATATGAATAATGAAAAAATAGAAGAGAAAGTGAAACATTTTATAAGAAAAACAACAGATTTGTAGAATAGATCAAGAAGAGAAAATATAAAAATAATTGGACTAACTGAAAGTTACAATCAAAAAAGAATCTTGATACAGTAATACAAGAAATAATCAAGAGAAAGAAGAAAGAAAACTGTCCTGAAGCATTAAAACCAGGGGGAAAAGTAGAAATAGAAAAAATCCATCGATCACCACTTAAAAGACATCCTATGAGAAAAACTCATACGAATATTATAGTCAAATTTTGAAACCCCCAGTTCCAGGAAGAAAATATTAAAAGCATCAAAATTAAAACAATTTAAATATGATGGTACCACAATTAGAATTACACAACACCTAGCTGCAGAGACATTAAAGAACTGCAGGTCTTAGAATACAACATTTCAAAGAGCAAAAGGACTAGGGCTCTGGCCAAAAATATTATATCCTGCAAAGTTAAGTATTATTCTGAATGGGAAAAATGGACATTTGATAAACTCTCAGACTTTCAAGACTTGGTTAAAAAAAATCCTGAACTTAATAGAAGATTCAACATATAAGAACCAAGAAAAATACAAGGTACATAACAAAGACTGGTTATAGGGGATGCAAAAGGACAGACTGTTTACTGTATGTCTAAGATTCTTATCAATAATTGGGTAGTTCATAAGAAAGATTGGGGTAAACCTGAGTATGATATGAATTTTAAAATAAAACCATTTAGGAACAACTTAAAAGGGATCCTTGGAGGGGGGTAGGCAAGTCATAGGAGGGCAAGACAATGGGGAGAAGTAAAGTAGAGGAGGCAAGAGGGATAAGAAATAAGAGATATAATTATAAATAAAATCAAAGATCAGGAGTAGAACAGGTTTGGGAAAGTATATGTCTATATATGTATGTATGTATATATATATATATATATATATGTGTGTGTGTATATGTATATATTTATAGCTATAGAGAAACATATCTAAACTTTATTGTGCCCTTCTGGGTGAGGTGTTGGGGGAGGGGAAAAAAGAACAAAGTGAAAAAGCACAGAGCAGAGAACAAAAGAAAACTCACAAGGAAACAAAGAAAAGATGGAAAATTCTCAACACAATGAGTATTATTTATCACATAGACTTTCTTGAAATGAAAACTTGTCACATATTTTGAATCCTCTCTTATGTTCTGCCATGCATATGACATGCTTTTTTTTCTCTTTCTAACTTTGTATTGAAGTCCCAATATTTAAGTTTATGATATGTTTTTGTTTCTTTTCTCTATCCTGTATTTGTGTTCTGTCTCAAATAAAATGAAGGAAAAAAAAAGTATTCAGTCAAAGGATAGCACTTGAAGACCTAGAGGGCCACATCTGGCCTTGGGGCTGCCAATTCCCCACCCCTGCTCTAGATATTGATTTTCATGCCCTTTGGCATTTTTTTCCCTGAAAGATTCTTTTTTATTCCATCCAGAAATGTTTGGTGCAGGAAAAAGGGGACTGAATGTAGAGGTAAGGGGCTAGGTTTAAGCCATTACTCTTCCAATGAAAATCTCTGTGTCCTCTTGAAAAATCATTAAACCTCATTGGATCTCAATTTCTTCCACAATAATACTAATAATAGCACCTAACATCAATATAGTATTTTAAATTTTGCAAAGAATTATATTTATCTATATGATATATATATGAACATATTTATGCACATATAGATGTCTATATTACCTCATTTTATCCTCACAAAATTCCTGTGAAATAGATAGTATTATAATCACTGTTTTAAAGATGAGAAAACTTAAGAAACACAGGGTTTAAAAGATTTGCCTAAAGTCAGCCAGTAGGCAGCTAGGTGGTGCAATGGATAGAAGACCAGGCCTGGAGTCAGGAAGAGTCATCTTCCTAAATTCAGATTTGGCCTCAGACACTTACTAGCTGTGTGACCCTGAGCAAGTCATTTTAACTTGTTTGCCTCAGTTCCTCATGTGTAAAATGAGCTGGAGAAGGAAATGGCAAAAGCCACTTTAGTATCTTTGCCAAGAAAACCACAAAGGGGAAAACAAAAAATCAAACACAACTGAAACAAGGGAACAACAACAGAAAGCTGGTGTCTATGGGAGGATTTGAATCAAATGCTTTCTTATTCCAAATCTAGGGCTCTATCCACAACAGAGTATGGGAGAGGGAGTAGATAATCTCTGGGATCCTTTTGCATTCTTGGTCAATGACCTTAAAATAGTCTGAATGTTTTTTTATTATGTTGTTTTCTACTAATAGACCAAAAAAAAACCACCACCATCACCAACAACAATAACAACAAAAACAAAAAAATCCATAATCCCAAAGGCTTTGTACCTCCATTGTTAGCAAAGAAACCTGCTTGCGTTTTTGGTGCACATAACTGAAGACTGCAACTCTACTCATTAAACTTTACAGGCATTCATCCATACAGGGCCCACCATGCGCATGCACGCACACGCACACACACACACACACACACACACACACAGAGCACTGGGCTCTGGCTATCCCTGCTGTGATTGGTTTGCTCCTCCCCATTATCTCATGTTACTACTCCTGGGATGAGCAAGGGCAAGGTTTGCTTGACCAGGTAGGAATTAAATGACAACTACCTACCTTTGTCTCAAAGAAAGTGAAAATGACCAGCTCTTGAAAAAAAAAAAAAACATCCATTTCTTTTGTTTTTGGACCCCTTTCTCATTTACCTTTTCTCCAGCATCTCAGTTGTGCTTCTCAAAATCCCTATAATGGCACTCTAACCAAGCTTACACTCTCCCTCTTTGACTCATGTCCTTGGATAACTATTTTCTAAATCTTGACCCCACCTCCACCCCCAAGCCAAATTATCATTACTTTAGGGCTAAGGATTAAGAAACTAATTTCATTGTATCTGATTATTGTATTTTTCTGAAAAATGTGACTGCTTTTGTACTGGCTACTTTGGTTTAGCCACACACACACACACACACACACACACACACACACACACACACACACACACACACCCCTACCTTTCTCTGTCTTGATGACACCTAGCATTAAGAAGGCCCTAAAGGCAGACTTTTCTTTCTTGTCTTAGCAGAAGTAGTTGTCAGCTGTCACTGTATCCTCAAGCCCTGGAACCAGCTAACCAGACATTTATTTATTTTGTTTTCCTCTCAGAAAGCTGATAAGGAGAGCAACTGAACCTCAGTTGTCCTACAAATTGCCTGCTTACAGATTTGCCCGTCCTTGGGCATTGAAAAACTGGCTTAGGTAGAGTAGATACTGGTCTCCTAAAGCTGGTTTAAAACAGATCAGCACTTGTACCAATAAATAGACCTGCTGGAGTAAAAAAAACATATATACTACAGTGGGAAAAGCACTGGTTCTGGAGGCAGAAGACCTGGGTTCCAATCCTATCCCTGATGCTTACTATTTCTGTTACCTTGCTCAAGTTCTTAAACACCCTGTGTCTCAGTTTCTCTAAATGTAAGATCAAGGCATTAAAACAGGTGACTTCTCTATGGTCTCTTCCAGCTCTAGATTTATGATAATATGAAAGGACTCTTCTTCAAACTGAACACAAAAATGGTTGGTGTGACTAAGTTAAAACAATCTTATTAGTTTTCTTCTATATAATTGACAATTTAGATAAGCATTACATGGTATACTACCAATTTTGTGTCTATCAATAACCATTTGTTAAATACTTATGATGTGCTATGTACCAGTGATACAAATACTGTGAGAAAATGAGACAGTTCCTTCCCTCAAGGAGCTTACAATCTACTGGAATATTCTCAAAGTATACCAGATTGACTTTTCTGCTGGTTTTATTTAATTTCAACTCTTCAAATGTGTGTTGTCTTCTCTGTTTATTGCTCTTGTAGTATGGTTATCCGGTCATGGTTTTAAAAAGTTAATAAGAATATGAGTGAACACCTCAGGCAAGAAGACAAACATAGCACATTATCTACAATTCGTTAAAACAATCTTTTCAGTGAAAGGAGCTATAGAAAGAGGCTATCAGCCTCAAAGGTATCTTGGAGTAGAAGACTCAAGATGAGGCCTACTTGTACCCAACTCCTCAAGGATGGAAGGACGTGGAAAGGACGTGGAAAGAAAAAGGTTTACTCTTTCCCCCAATTTCCACTCAGTGTTTGTCTATCAATAGACCCTGTAATATATTCCGTGGGGTTTTCTTAACCAAATGTTTCTGGTAAACTGAATTTTGCCTCAACACAAAGAGGCCAGAGATTATCAAAAACCAAATATAAATGTAAATTAAAATACAGAGCTAAACCTCTGTTAAAATGTTAGAAATATTCATAACTATGTGCTCAGAAGTCATGTTAGTGGTACTCCTAAATTTTTATTTAATATAAACTCTCTAAAGCAGGGGAGGAGACAATCATACAGAACTGAGGGACCATTATATAGTTCCTAGGCTTAAAATGAGCTAATTATCTTAACAGTGTTACAGTAAGATCTTATTCAGTGCATTAATGTATACATGATTCTCTTCTCAGCATTTCTGCGACTCTTGCTAAAAACATTTTTCATTCTACCAATCAAAATGTGCTTATACTTCACATTTAGGATCAAGTTTATCTGCATTGTCCAAAAATTTACCTAAAAAAGTAGTAGTCAAGTCACTTGAATTTGGATACAATTCCCTCATTTATGAAAATGAGGAGGTTGAATTGATTTCTTTCTTTGGGAGAGGGGGGTTGGAGGCAATAGGGGTTAAGGGTGCCCAGGGTCACATAACTAGTAAGTGTCTGAGGACAGGTTTGAACTCATGTCCTCCTGACTCTAAAGCCAATTGCTCTATCTAGAAGCCCCTTGAATTGATTTATTAAGGTCTCTTCCAGTTTTAGAACCATAATCCTTTAAGCCCCAAAGGAGGTACAAAAGCTAACTGAAGAAAATTAGTTAAAAATTAGAATTGTGCATATGGAAGCTGACACAAGGAGACATCAAGAATCAGTCAAACGAAACCAAAAGGATGAAAAAATAGAAGAAAACATAAAATACCTTATTGGAAAAAACAACTGACCTGGAAAATAGATCCAGGAGAGAAAATTTAAGAATTATTGGTATACCAGAGTTATGATGAAAAAAAGAGCCTCAACAGCATCTTTCATGAAATCATCAAAGAAAACTTGCCTGAGGTCCTAGAACCAGAGGGTAAAACAGTCATTGAAAGAATCTACTGATTACCTCCTGAAAGAGATCCCAGGTTGAAAACACCAAGGAATATTCCAGAATTATAAGATCAAGGAGAAAATACTGCAAGTACCTGGAAAGAAACAATTCAAATATCATGAAACCACAGTCAGGATTATGCAGGACCTTGAAGTTTCTACATTAAAAGATTAGAGGCCTTGGAATATGATATTCCATAAGGCAAAGGATCTTCGATTACAACTGGGATCAACTACTCAGCAAAACTGGACATTATCTTTCAGTGGAGAAGATGAACATTCAATGAAATAGAGGACTTCCAGACTTTCTGATAAAAATACCAGAGCTCGACAGAAAATTTGATCTTCAAATACAAGACTCAAAAGAGGCATAAAAAGGTAAAAAAAAAAAAAAAAAAAGAAAAATGAAACATGTTATTCAATAAGGACAAACTGTTTACATCCCTATATGGGAATATAATACTTATAACTCTTTAAAAGTGTATCTTTATTACTACATCATCTAGAAGGGAAATATATAGACATAGAGGGTGAATTTAAGTTGATTTTGGTGTGATGATAAAAAAAATCCAATCAAGAAGTGAAAAAAGATTGTAATGTGAGAAGACAAAAGGAGGCAGAAAAGGGTAAATTACATCACATGAAGAGGCACAAAGACATATTACAGTAGAGAGAAAGAAGGAAGAGAGATGAACATTGTTTGAACTTTACTCTCATCAAATTTGGCTCAAGGAGGGAATAACATACTCAGTTGGATATAGAAATCTAACTTGCCTATAGGAAGTAGGAGGGAAAAGGGGAAAGAAAAGAAAGGGAGAGATAGAAGGACGGAAAAAGTAGGAACAGAAAAGAGAAAGAAAAGGGAGGGGGGCTGATAGAAGGGAGGGCAGATTGAGGGAAGTGGTGGTCAAAAGCAAGACTCTAGTGAGGAGGGAAGGGGAGAAAGGAGAAAGAAAAGTATAAACAATAGGGGTGTAGGGGTGCAGGGCAATAGGGTAGTGAGAAAGACACAGATAGTAATCATGACAATGAGAATGGGATGAAATCTCCCATAAAATGGAAATGGATAGCAGAATGGATTAAAAATAATAATCCTACACCATGTTGTTTAAAAGCAACACATTTGAAACAGAGGGGATACACACAGGGTAAAGGTAAAAGGCTGGAATAGAATATATTATGCTTCAGCTGAAGTAAAAGAAAAAAACAACGGAGTAGCAATCCTAATATCAGAAAAAGAAAAAGCAAAAAAAGAACAAATTAAAAGAAATGAGGAAGGAAACTATATCCTGCTAAAAGGCACCATAAATAATGAAGTAACATGATTACTACACCCATATGCATCAAGCGATATAGCATCCAAATACTTAGAGGAGTTACAAGAAGAAACAGAAAACAAAACTACACTTGTGGGGAAACCTTCTCCTCCCTGAAGTAGATAAATCTAACCACAAAATAAACAAGAACAAACTTAAGGAGGTGAATAGAATTTCAGAAAAGTTAGAGATGGTAGACATCTGAAGAAAATTGAATGGAGATAGAAAGGAATATACCTTTCCTCAGCGGTACATGGCACCTAACAAAAATTGACCATGTACTGAGGCATTAAAAACCTCACAGTCCAATGCAGAAAGGCAGAAATATTAAAGGCATCATTCTCAGATCATGATGCTATAAAAAGTATATGTAATAAAGGTCATGGAAAGATAGACTAAAGCAGAAATTAAACAATCTGATTCTAAAGAATGAGTGGGTCAAAAAACAAATCATAGAAACCATCAATAACTTCATCCAAGAGAATGACAATAATGAGACAATATACCAAAATTTATGGGATGAAGCGAAAGTGGTTCTTAGGGGAAGTCATATCTCTAAATGCTTACATGAATAAAATAGAGAAAGAGGAGATCAATGAATTGGGCATGCAAGTAAAAAAGATAGAAAAAGAACAAATTAAAAATCCACAATTAAATACTAAATTAGAAATATTGAAAACCAAAGGAGAGACTAATAAAATTGAAATTAAGAAAACTACTGAATGAATAAATAAAACTAAGAGCTGGTTTTATGAAAAATAAAATAAAATAAAATAGATAAACCTTTGGTTAATTTAATTTTTAAAAACAGAAGAAAACCAAATTACAGGCAAAAAAAAAAAAGGAAAGGGTGGCTTCACCACCAATGAAGAGGAAAGAAAAACCATAATTAGAAAATATTTTGTCCAGCTGTATACTGATAAATTTGACAATCTTGGTGAAACGGATAAATATTCCCAAAAATATAAATTGCCCAGATTAACAGAAGAGGAAGTAAAATACTTAAATAATCCCATTTCAGAAAAACAAATTGAAATAGCCATCAATGAACTACCTAGGAAAAACTCTCCAAGGCCAGATGGATTTACAAGTGAATTCTATCAAACATTTAAAGAACAATTAATTCTAATACTATATAGGCTAATTGGGAAAATAGGTGAAGAAGGCTACCAAATTCTTTTTCTGATACAAATATGGTACTGATATATAAACTGGGAAGAGTTAAAACAGAGAAAGAAAATTATAGACCAATTTCCCTGGTGAATATGATGCAAAATTTTTAAATAAAATATTAGCAAAAAAATTACAGCAACTTATCACAAAAATAATACACTATGACTAGGTAGGATTTATACCAGGAATGCAGTGCTGGTTCAATATTAGAAAAACTATCAGCATAATTGATCATATCAACAACAAAACTAAAAGAAACCCATATGACTATCTCAATAGATGCATAAAAAGTTTTGAAAAATACAACACTCATTCCTATTAAAAGCATTAGAAAGCAGAGAAATACATGGAGTCTTCCTTAAAATGATAAAAAAAAAAAAAGCATCTACCTAAAACCTTCAGCAAGTATTATATGTAATGGGTATAAGCTGGAAGCATTTCCAATACAATCAGAGATGAAACAAGGATGCCATTATTATCACTGTTATTCAATGAGGTACTAGAAATGTTAGCTTTAGCAGTTAGAGAAGAAAAAGAAATTGAAGGAATTAGAGTAGCCAAAGAAGAAAGTAAGTTATCACTCTTGGCAAATGATATGATGTTATACTTAGAGGATCCTAGACAATCAAGTAAAAAAAAAATACTTGAAATAATAAATAATTTTAGCAAAGTTGCAGGATATAATATAAACCCACATAAATCCTCAGCATTTCTATATATTGCTAACAAAGCCTAACAGCAAGAAATAGAAAGAGAAATTCCATTTAAAGTTACTGTAGGCATTATAAAATATTTGGGAGTCTACCTGACAAAACAAACCCAGGAACTATATGAACAAATTACAAAACGCTTTTTTTTTTTTGCTTATTTTTTTTTCTGGAAGGGAGAGAGGAGGGCATTTGGAGTTAAGTGATTTGCCCAAGGTCACATGGCTAGTTTTTGTGTTAAGTGTCAGAGGCTGGATTTGAACTCAAGTCCTCCTGACTCCAGGGCCATTGCTCTATTCACTGTGCCATCTACAAAACACTTTTCACAAAAATAAAGTCAGATCTGAATAACTGGAAAAACAATAGTTGAACATGGGTAGGCCAAACTAAGATAATAAAAATTACCTAAATTAATTTACTTATTTAGTGCCATACCAATGAAACTACCAAAAAATTATTTTATAGAGCTAGAAAAAATAGTAACAAAATTTATGTGGAACAGCAAAATGTCCAGAATATCAAAGGAATTAATGAAAAGAAATGCTAGGGAAGGTGGCTTTGCCATACTAAATCTTAAATTGTATTATGAAGCAGCAATCATCAAAACTTCCTGATACTGGCTAAGAAATAGAGTGATGGATCAGTGGAATAGTTTAGGTATATAAGACACAGTAGTGAATGACTATAGCAGTCTACTGTTTGATAAACCCAAAGATTCCAGCTTCTGGGATATGAACTCATTATTTGACAAAAACTGCTGGGAAAACTGGAAAACAGTATGGCAGCAACTAGGCATAGACCAATATCTTACAACATATACCAAAATAAAGTAAAAATGGGTACACAATTTAGATATAAAGGCTGATACCATAAGCAAATTGGGAGAGCAAGGAACAGTCAACCTGTCAAATTTATGGAGAACAGAAGAATTTATGACCAAACAAGAGATAGAGAACATTTTGAAGGGCAAAATGAATAATTTTGATTACATTAAATTGAAAAGGTTTTATACAAACAAAGTCAATGCAACCAAGATAAGAAGGGAAGTAGAAAACTCGGAAAGTATTTTTACCACCAGTTGTAATATTAATGGGATCTTCCCTGCCCATTAATAGGCATCACATGGAGTCCATTAAGGAAAGTTTCCTTTGGGGAAGCTTGCTTGTAGAAAGGCTTTTACACCTTTTGCTAATTTCTAATTAGGCACTAAGTACTGAAGGTTGTGATGCCTTCTGGCTCTGAGTTGGTATTTTGCTGTAGGGGTTCACTTATGAGAAGGATCTTGTGATTCCCTGGTTGAGATTCTGAGTGGCTGTATGTTCAGAGCTCCCTGACTGTTCAGATGTAAAGAGTCTTTTGATCCAGGGATGTACGTAAAGTGCATAGCAGTATTACTTTGATTCATGCAGTCAGAGCCCTGTCTATTGGTCTTTATTTCTCTGCTTGTATTTTCTCTGAAGTTCAGGGTGCTGACTTTTCCCCTGGACTAATGAATATAATTTACAAGATTTTTGACCCCTTAAACAGCTACCTTTCCGAGTAAAGCAGATCTTTGCTTTGCTAGCAGCCATCCTGAGTATGCCAGTGTGGTTGCCGCTACACCAGTATCTCTGATAAAGGCCTCATTTCTAAAATATATAGATAATTGAGTCAAATTTGTAATAATACAAGTCATTTCCCAATTGATAAATGGTCAAAGGATATGAACAGGCAATTTTCAGAAGAAGAATTAAAGCTTTCTATAGTCATATGAAAAAATGCTCTAAATCACCACTGATTAGAGAAACGCAAATCAAAACAACTCTTAGGTACCACAACACACCTGTCAGATTGGCTAACATGATAAAACAGGAAAATTATAAATGCTGGAGATGTGGGAAATTGGAACACTAATGCATTGTTGGTAGAGTTGTAAACTGATCCAACCATTCTAGAGAGTATTTTGGATTTCTAGGGCTGTATTCCAAAGAGATCATAAAAAATGAGAAAAGGACCCACATGTAAAAAAAATATTTATACCAGCTCTTTCTGTGATGGCAAAGAATTGGAAATTGAGTTGGGGAATGGCTGAACAAGGTGTAGTATATGAATGTGATAAAATACTATTGTGCTATAAGAAATGATGACCAGATGGACTTCAGATAAACCTGTAAAGACTTATATGAACTGATGCTGAGTGAAGGGAGCAGAACCAGGAGAACATTGTACACAGTTGTAACCACATTGTGCTATGACTAACTTGATAGACTTATCACTCTTCTCAGCAATGCAAGGTTCTAAAACAACTCCATAAGGTTCATGATGGACAATGCTATTCACATCCAGAGAAAGAATCATGGAGTCTGAATGCAGATAGAAGCACACTATTTGCTTTCTCTTTTTTGTTTTCCTTTGTTGTTTCTTCCTTCTTGTGGTTCATTCCATTGGTTGTAATTCTTCTTTACATCATGACTAATGTGAAAATATATTTTGCATGAATGTGTATGTAGAGCCTATATGAGATTGCACATGGTCTTGGTGAAGGGCATAAGGAGGGAGGGGAAGAAAATTGAAAACTCAAAACATTGTGGAACTGAATATTGAAAACTGAAAATTAATTAAGAAGCTTAAAAAAAAGAAGAAGCAGGAGGGTGGCACAACAGATAGAGTGCTGGCCCTGAAGTCGGGAAGCCCTGAGTTTAAATCTAGCTTCTGCCAGGCATGTGATTCTGTGCAAATTATTTAAACTGTCTCAGTTTCCTCAATTATAAAATAGGCATGATAACAATAAAATCTACCTCCCAGGGTTACTTGAGAATCAAATGAGATAATATTTGTAAAATGATTAGCACAGCGCTTGACAAATAGTGCTTAATATTTTTCTTCTACTCCACTTCTAACCATACTGAGATATTTGAGGTAGTCTCCTCTGCCTCCTACCACTAAGAATTGCTTATAATTTTTGTACACTGTATTTATTGCTACAGTCCCACTTGCATCACATCCCTGTCCTAATCAAAAGTAGCAGTTAGATGATGACTATGCTACTTAACAGATGAAGACATGAAGAAAGAATTCCCATTACATGCCAAAGTAACCTGCTACAGAGAACAAGGCATTTTTCTGTCACAAACCCAGGTGACATTGCCATAGCTAGGGAGTACATGGGAAATATGCCACAGAAGCCATTTTGGCATATGCCAGTTTCTCCCCAACTAGGCAAAAATATATAGTCCTGGGAAAGGGGGGTGGGTAGCCCCCATGTTCTCACCTTTGAGTTTCATTCCATTTCAATTTAGACCAAGTTCAATTTAGACATAGAGCCTTAAGTCCAGCTGTTATAGAAGCATGAATAACCCAGAAGGCAGCAAAGGATAACAGTTTAGCTTAAAGCCACAACATTTAGAAAATGATCAAAGGCTTGCTTAAGGAAAACCTAGTAGTACAGCAATCCAGCAGGATGCTAGCAATCAAACCCTCTACTGATCCATGAGGGCCAGTGCTGAGCCCCAGGCCAAAGCAAAGACCACTAAAAAGGTATTAGGTTATTAAGAGAAGGGTGAAAATGAGATTTTACTTTAAGCTAGCATGGACACCAGGTGGTGATTAATGTAAACAAGAGAACAAGTGTTTTTAAATGGTAGAAATAACCAAAATGCTTTGCTCATTTGAAATTTTAGTCCATTTCCTATTTTAAAAATAGACTATTTTTCTAACATTCCATATCTTCCTCAAACTAAATGTGTAATTTATATGACTGTATTTTAAAAGGAGATATTTATTTTCTATACAAGTGAATACAGTCATGGTAAATCCTAAAATTGTTACTATTTGAGACAATTTAGTCACCATAAATTGCAATCTGGTGACAGTAATTTAAAAGACCTGCCAGAGTTGGCCAAGAATAATCCCTGATAGGGGTTCTCTGATAAGTTGATCCCTACTTAATAAAATTAGTTAGGGTCATCCCCATCATTGCCAAGGATTTCAAAGAACTGAGAGGAGTCTCTCAACAACCTATAATCTCAGAAAGTTGCCTGAGGCTCAGAGAAATTACATGATTTAAATGTCTGTGACCTTACACTGTCAGACACAAGCTCCAGACCCAGGTCTTGCTGACTCCAAGTTCTTGATTTTGTTATAATGATTTTTCATCTTTGATTTCCTTTAATTAATTTTTATTATGGGGGAGGTCAGGGATATTTCTCCTGGTTAGGCTCTTATGGAGCTGACCGAAATCTGTCCCATGTGATGTGAAAATTTACTTAAGGCCTCAAACATTCCTCAGGTAAGAAACCAAAAAGGGAATCAAGACTCCCCAAGTAGTTTGCCCTGTCTTATTTGAGGAAGGAATTTTAGTAGAACGACTCTATGGGCTTATAAATCTCCTCCCTCAATTAGCCCATTGTGAACCCTCTAAATGTACTTTAATCTGTACCTTGACTTAGTTTGGCAATAGAATCTGTTTAACTAGCTTTGTTTCCTTAGTGGATATAGGAGATTATGATTATGTTTAAATTTGTTCAATTTAATGACACTGAAGGAAGCATGGGATTATGAATTTGTCTTTTCCTTAACTTTTATAACCTAAAAGGGTATACAAGTTTCTAATATGTAGAATTATTTCTCTGTCCCTCCGACATAATTTTGTCTATTAGAAGCCTTATTCAAATACTAATAGTGGTTTAGGGATTATTTCTCCTACCTCCCCTGAACCTGTACTTAAGCATCATAAAACCTTGGTTTTTACCTCTACAATTTCTGTGTTATGGTAGGTCTATTTTGGTAGCTGTTACCTCCCACATGAACTCAAAAAGGAGATATTTCTCCCACAACAGTTTTATCAGCTAGGTCATGCATCCTCTCTCAATCTGGCAAGAGAAGAAAAAAAATTAACCATCCTCCAGAATCCTGGTGGCTTTGAAAGCCTGCCTGGCCCAGTGAGGACCAGAGAAATTTAGCTAAACAAGAGCAGAAATGCTCATTGGTTTTGCTGCTGCCCACTTAACAAGAAATAAGGCCTAAGATCAGGGCCAAGAAATTTAACTCAGAGCATTCAGAAGGGACAGAACCTTATAGAATCACAGCTTAGAGCTATTGAAGAAAACTCGGAAGCCATCTATTCTAACCCCTGTGTTCTACATCATTGTTCTTGTCTGAGGAAGTAAGGAGATAAAGGCAAAATCAAGAAGAGAACTTTTGGGTTCAGAATAAGACAAACCCAAGGGTAATCTGAGATGTGGGAAGACCAACTTACTAATGATGGCTAACATGTATATAGATGGCACTTTAAGCTCATTGCACATTTTAAGGTCAAAGCGCTTGATATATATTATTTCATTTGATAAAGTGACTATGAGGTAGATAATATCATTGTTTATAGCTAGGGTAACTTGAACCTGAAAGACTTATCTCAGGTTGCAAATCTCATAAATGTGTGAGGCAGAATTTGAACTCAGGTCTTCCTAAGTCAAAGTTCAATACACTATCCCCTACATTACACTGTCTTTCGCCAGAAAAGAAATGTAAAGGAAACTAGCAGGATTTAATGTGTCCAAAAGGAAAGGAGGAAATGTCTGTAGACAGAGACCAGGTAGTATCAGCTGAATTGAGTTTTGGGTGAAAAGAGCAATTTTGAATGAAAGCCAAAAAGATGCCTCTGGAGTTTAGATGGAAAAATATTTTGCTCCTCTAGTGACAGAAAATGACCTAATAGCAAATTAAGTAAGGTAAAGTAACTAAAGACAATGAATCCCAGGAGGATCAGGTAACCAGAATGGCAGTGAAGCCAACTTAATCTTGAACTTCTACAAAGGGAATGAAATAACACATACCTTCTAATCTGAAAAAAACAGTTTGCATCCTCATATTCCCTCAGCTATAAAAATTGACCTAGCTTTCTTTTAAAAAAAAAACAACTCAGTTTCTGTTATATGTGAAATGTATTTGAGAAATAGGAAGGGGGAAAGGCAAAATGCCTTTAAGAAGTCTCAAACAGAAAGGAAAATTAAAACTGACTGCTTATCTCAAAAACTCCAACAGAGAAGGGTAAAAAAATGTAAATTCCCCCATTAAGAATAAGTCAGGAGCTTGGGTGAAAGTGATAAAACATTAGAGAATCACTCTGAGAAGCCAGTAGCTAAATGGGTCTCTTTCAGTAGAAGACAGTAATAGGGGAGACAGTTGTGATCTTTTTAGGTTTTGGGTACTATTGCTATTGCCACTGCTTCTATATACCATATTGAGGGGACTTTCAAGTCTCAGATGTGGCAATTAGCATTAGAATCGAGGCAGCCCAAGACCCAGGAATAGATCAAGTCCTATCAGTGGTTCTCAACCTGTGGGTGGCGACCCCTTTGGGGATTGAACAACCCTTTCACAGGAGTCACAGGGGTCACCTAAGACCACCGGGAAAACATATTTCCGGTGGTCTTAGGAACCAAGACACTGCTCCTCTATCATTCTCCAAGCAGGTCTGCCCAAATGCAAATACACCCACACAGGAGTATCAAAGGGTCTTGGCATTAGGAAGGTTGAGAACCACTGTCCTATATAAAAGCAGGTGGGGGAAGGGCAGGGGAGTACAAGAGGTATACAGAAGTTAAAAGAAGCAAAAACAGGTTTAGGAATAGAAAAGAAGGTACAAAAACTTTATGGGAAGAAAAATCTATTTTTAAGTTTTCATGTTCAGATTTCCTCCTCTCTATCTTTACAGAAAGAAGTACTCAAGAGAAGCAGCATGAGAAATCTAAGGAAGGAGTCTTATATCTGGGGGCTATAAGACCGAAGAAGGTAGCTGTTTCAACAAAGTTTTTATTTTGGTTCACTTATTTTGTCCCTCTTTTAAGAAGACCTGCTGAATTTTCTCTTCATTTCTTGACCTCTTAATCCAAGTACTTGGGCAAGAGTAGAGCTCAGGTCCTGATTATTAAACTGTTTTAGGGATGTTCATCAGGAAAGAGAGTTAAGGATTAAGATTCACAAGTTAAATTGCCCAAAAAAGGGAGGTATCAGCAAATCAACCCACCTCTCTAGGCAACCCAGTGAGACTATGAATTACAGAGAAGGGACCTGACTGCTTTGGTTAATGGAATTTCCTCACTAACACCAACAAAATCACAGGGCCAGTCTGTATCCTATTATTTCTGTATTATAGTTATTTCTGTGTGAGTTGTTTCTCCCCTGCGCAGTAAGCCCCATGAAAGCAGAGATTGTATTGTATCTAAATTTGGCACTTCTTTCATCATTTAGCACAGTTTTGAATTAATTAATTCATCTAGCAGGAACATTTATGACTGATTAAGCTGGAATCAACCTGCCCCCTCCAGGGTAGAGATCTTTCCAGTAGGTCTTCACAAACTAGCCTTTGACAATCAAATTCCATTGGAGCAACTTGCACATCTGAGAAACCAGTCCTATGCTATTCATAATCTCAGTTCAGCTCCTACCTTCACTCACTGTAGTCCTAAAATTCTAATTTACCAATCTTCACCACATTTGAACATTTCAATTTCCTGATCTTGACATTGAACATGGTGGAAAGAGTCTTGGGCATACAGTAAAAGGATTTAAGCTTAGTGCTAAATCTGATATTTACTACCTGTGTGATCTTGGGAAAGTCCCCAAAACCTACACAGACTTTAGCTTCCTCCTTTGTAAAAAGAAGAGATTGAACTAGATCAGAGGTGGGGAGAATTTGTTCTGTGAAGTTTGGATTCAGCCAAAGGGCTGCATTTGAGACCTAGGGGGCCACATGTGGTCCCAGAGTCACAGGTTCCACACCCCTGGACTAGATGGTCTCTAAGGTTTCTTCCAACTCTAGATCAATGATCCTAAGATGACCTCCAGGGCACCTTCCAGTTCTAAATTTATAACCCCATTCCACTCAAGTTACCTCTTGTCTAATTTTAACTTTTTCTATGTCTCAAGTCTCAGAGTCTCACCTTTGCCTGCCTAAAATGATGTTTCCTGCTCAGAGGGCTTGAGAGCTGGGCTGACTGCATCTAACAGACTGCAGGGTAGACAGAAAAGAAAAGTTGACCAGAAGTGAGATAGCCTAGCTTTGAGTCTTATCTCTGAAACTTACAAGTTAAGTGAATGCTGACAAGTTGCAACCTCACTTTGTGCTTTGGGTCTTTTTATCTCTCAAATAAGGATAATAATATTAATTCTATTTAGCTCTTCACTGTTTTGGGTGTGTTTTTTGCTTAGATTTTTTGGTGAAGATGATGATATATATGCAGACACATATACATACATACATATAAAGATATAGCCATATATACATACATATATTATACACATACATACATTGTGTATACATATATACCTCCTCATATTATGTATGCCTATTTAAATATGTTATACATATATCTACATATATGTTAGTTCTCACATGCCACCCAACTTTGGCTTGCAAATTAACTCTGTCAATCTAGGTTACAGCCTCAAAAGGTCATAACATCAGGACCTTACATGTGTCTTCCCTCTGGGAAAAATTCTTAGAGGATGAGTCCACTTTTGAAATGGTCTTATTCTCTTTTGCTGCCTTCTCTAGCAAGTGTCTTTATTTTGCCCTAGCTTGATGCCTGTGTCAGCAACACGGTGGGATGTTCTGCCTCCCAAAGGTGACAACATCAAAATTGCTAACATCCTGAAAGAATTTTCAAATGATTCCTTTGATTCAGAATTACTATTATGAAATAAAGAGGTAGGAGTATTCATAGGATCACAGATTTAGAATGGAAGAAAATTTAAGTCATTGAATCTGAACCTTTTATTTTACTGATGTGGAAACTGAGGCCTAAAGAGATTGAGGGATTTACCCAAGATTTCAGTAAATAGCAGCCAGGGTTTGGAGGTCGTCTGTTGGTTTATTTGTTTTTTTGTTTTTTTACTTCAAATCTGGAGCTATTTTTTCCCAACTATAGGAGAACTGGATCTGGAATCAGGAAAGACCTAAGTTCAAATCCAACATAAGACACATAACTAGCTGTGTGAACCTGGGTGGGGTCATTTAACTTCCATTTGCCTCAGTTTCCTCATCTGTAAAATGTGGATAAAAGTAGCACCTGCCTCCCAGGGTTGTTGTGAGGATTAAAATGAGATGTTTGTAAAGTACTTAGCAAACCTTAAAGTGTTAGGTAAATGCTAGCTATTATCACTATTATTATGATTATGATCCCTCATTTAATAAAAATATTAATTAATATTTAATAAAAATTAATAAAAATAGGCCTTGGAGACAAGGATTATTTAGTTTTTGTCACTGTATCCTCAACATTATTGCTCCTTTCACTTATTAGACACTTGATATTCATTGAATTAATGAATGAATTGAAGTTAAAGTAAATTTTTATTAAGTAAATGCTAATCTGACACGTTTCCAGTAGGATGAAATAAAGTTAAATTTTTTATGTGTTTTACTAAAAAAAACTATAATTCTTATATGTATGAAATTCATAGCTAAGAATGGAGTACATCTTTGTAAACTGTATATTTCAAATAAATACAAGAACTTTTTGATAGAAAAAATATTTTGAAATTAACATCTTGAAATGTTAATAGTAATACTAACCTGTACTGAAAAAAAAATTTCAAAATATATAGGAAGTGAAGATGTGGTGCAGGTCCAAAACTAATGGTGATACACCAATTAACCAACTTACCCATTCCCATTCTACGTATTGTTCCTACTATAGATGTAACAATCTTCCTGTTTCACATGCCTTTTTTTAACTTCCCAAAAAGCCTCACTCTATCTGATACAGACTCAACCTGTTCCATTTGAGTTTTTATCAATATTATTCACACATACATTCCAAATTATCAGTCTTTTCCTTTTGGCTAATTCTGTCTCCTTAACTACATGCAAACTCCTTGAGGGTGGGAGTTATGTCTTACACTTCTTTTGCATATTCAACAATACCTATTGTAGCAAGTATTGAGCAAATAGCAGAAATTCAGTTACTATTTGCTGATAAACTAACACAATGCTCTTCTCAAAACAGTGTTGACCCCAGCCTTCTCCTGATTCTCTTCCTTGAATGACATCACTTTGATCTACATCTAGCATATTTATATGTTTATTTCACTTTCATTTTCCCATCATTTGATCCTATTGGTCTCTTGCAAGTTGCATGTGGAGGGAGCTGAAGCCAGCTCATAATGGCTCACAATGACTAATTGTTAAATTTTCAGTGTGAGTATTTGCTATTCAGAAATCAGTGAATGCTAAAGACTGGGGCTTGTTTTATTCATTGTCTAGATGTAACAAAGTCATAGAGAAATGTTAATTATGCAGATTTAAACTTCAAAGTGTGTCCTGCATATATATATATATATATAGTATATATATAGTATATGTATATATATGCATGTATGTATGTATGAGAGACAGAGACAGAGAGAGCTGGTTGTTAAATATTTACCAGCACACTCCTGATCACATTGTAACTAACTTGGAGTTCATGACCTAGGGTCTACAGACCTCCAAAGGGTCTAAAGATACATTTTAAGTGTCTAGGAACCAGAATAGGAAAAAGAATACGTTTTTATTTTTACTAACCTGTAACTGAAATTTAGCATTTCCTTCAATAATTTAAACACATTAAATGGAGTAGTCAGTAGGTTTCACCAAAATGCCAGAGAGGTCCATGACAAACAAAAGGTTAAGAATCCCTGCTTTAAAAAACTGTAAAATTAGAGCATCCTTGGATGGGAGGAAAGAACAACATGTGCAGATGAGCATGATAATGATCAATTATTGTTTAGAAATAAAGATTTACCTCATCATCTACTGGTCCATGTCATTATCTTTCAACTGGCTGACATCTGACAATGATCCGAAAATTAATATATTACAACATTATTGGCCATACAGTTCCCAACCTAATGATTAATTGTATTTCATTTAAATGATGATGGTTTCATCATTAGGGGAAGTTGGCACATCAAAATGATACATGGTAAACCTAGAAATGTATTAGCAAAATCAGACTTTATTCAATTGCTAGTCTAACTATAATTGTATTTTGAGTAAGCATTCCAGATAAGGGAAACATCAGAAACAAGGCAGGGGTATGAGATAATAGCATGGAGTCCCTAAATTTTATAAGCTTATAGGGTACTGAATCTTAGACAGACTTGGTAACTTAATTTTCAAATAGGGAGGAGAGATTGATCAGGGAACTCTAGATCAGTTGAGTTCCCCTAGACCTCTTGATAAAATTATAGGTTGTAAGGAACAAGAAACAGACAAAATGAAATGTTTCAATATTAAAAGAAGTATTTTTGTTGGGACATTTCAGTCGTGTCCAACTCTTTGTGACCCTATTTGGGGTTTGCCCAGCAAAGATACTGGAGTGGTTTATCATTTCCTTCTCCAGCATATTTAACAGATGATGAAACTGAGGCTGATTTCAAGTCCAGTGCTCTATCCACTGCACCACTTAGCTGCCCAAAAAGAAGTATATAGATGTATTTATATTTGTTATCCTCTTTATTATGCTTTGAAGCAATTACTCAATTAAATTTAATGAAATTATAGGATGGCTAGCCACAGTGGCTAGCTATTACATGCAAGTAGGTGGAACAATGGATAAAGTGCGGGGCCTAGACACAAGAAGATGTGAGTTCAAATCCGACCTCAGACACTTTCTAACTGTGTAACCCTAGGCAACTCATCTGTTTGCCTCAGTTTCCTCATCTGTAAAATGAGCTGGAGAAGGAGATGGAAAACTACACCAGTATCTTTGCCAAAAAAAAGAAAAGAAAATCCAAATGGGGTCATGAAGAGTCAGACACAACTAAAACATAGCCAAAGGATCTCTCACAGCCCTGATGGTCTTTTAAAAGCAAGACACTTTCTAAAGATGCAGTCAAGACAGGAAACAGTTCTGAGAATGAGTTTTGTGAGTTGAGAGGTAATTATAGAAGAAGAACCCATCCTTTGAAAGAAATTCCTCTCTCCCAATCCTCCCAGCATCATCCATGATGGCTAAGACATCTTTTAGGCTACTCAATAAGTAGAAGACATTCTACCTTGAAGCCAACAGGTTCAGAAATCCAAGCATGAAATTGGAGTTTTGTGTGTGAAGAAAGAGGTGACCTTGGCACTCAGTAGTTAAGATATAGAAAGGAATAGGCCAAGGGAGTCCAACTGAGTAAACTGCTCAATAGAGATGCAATCAACAGGGAGAGGAGTAGAGACTTGCTAAGTCAGAGACATGAGGCACCTTGGCCCTAGGTGTTTCCTAAGTATATGCCTCCCTAGCATCAATTCTCTGTGTATGCCTATTCTTCACAATGATCCTGTGTGTATTTAATGGAGAATGTACTTCAGGTTCATGATGGGAAATGTTTTATAGCTACTGCTCTTACAATGCCATCTCATTAAATGCTTTTGCTTTGAGCTGATTGCCTCCTCTGGCTATTTTAAAGGTAAACGCCAATGAGGATTTACGAACTAGTTTTAGGCTTATAGACCCACAGAATATCTAGGATAATCATCCCTTAAAGTATGCAAACCAGAAGTAAGAGAGAGGGTAGTATACAGGACACAGGGGTATGGCACTTTATGTCAAAATCTCTTCTGGACTTAGAGCTCACAGTATCAGCAACATTGTGTGATAATCAACTATGAATAACTCACCTCTTCTCAGCAACACAATTAACCAAGACAAGAACAAAGGACCCACAGAGAAAAATGCTATCCAGATCCAGATAAAGAGCTGACAGACTCTAAATGCAGATCGAAGCATATGTTTTTCACTTACTTTATTCTTTCTCATGGTTTCATTTTTTTCCTTTCTATCTGTTTCTTCCTTTGAAACTGTGACTAATATGGAAATATTTTTACATGATAGCACATGTATAAACCATATCAAACTGCCTACCATTTTCAGAAGAGGGGAGGGGATGATGGGAGGGAAAATATTTGTAACTCAAAATCTTATAAAAATGAATGCTCGAATTGTCTTGACATGTAATTGGGGGGGAAATGAAATACCATTGATTTAAATTCCTCAGAACTGTCCCTACCTTGACGGACTCCTTATGAAATATGCCTTAATTTTTTTTAAGGCCAGTAGGAGTAGGGAAAACCCAATCCAAATCTGAAGGCCAGCCAATCACTAGCTACCCTGAGGTTCCATAAAATTTATCTGAAGAACTTCATATCATATAAATAGTCAACAATATATAAAAACATTTCTTTACACCTTATTTTGGACCTTAAATATCATCTTGTAATCTTTTTTACCTTTTCCTTGCATCCTGAAATTCCATCAAGCTGGTTGGAAAAAATTCAACTAAGTGGAGATCTCTATCTCTGTCTCTGTCTCTGTCTTTCTCTCTAACACACATACCCAAACAACATATGGAATTCCTGAAGCTTAAAATTACTTGGTGAATTTTCATTAACTGAAAAAAATGTGCTGCAAATTTAATAATTATAATAGTAATAATTAATAATAACAACAATAATGATATTTGCAAAGTGTTTTACATATTATTTCATATACACAACAACCGGGGGGGAGGGGTACGTACTATCATTAGCTCCTTTTACAAATAAGGAAATTGAAACTAAGAAAGCCTAAGTGACTTGCCCATGGTCACACAGCTAATTATCAGAGGAAAGATTTGAAATTAGGTCTTCCTGACTCTAAGTCCATCAGTCTAATCCATGGTGCCACACCAAGGACTAAAATAAAATCCATTTTAGTTTTCTAAAAATAGGTATTTTTACCATGAGAAAATATAAAGTCTTAGCTCTACAGCTGAAATCACAATGGAAGACCTGGGTGCATATCGCTCCTCTGATACTTAATATCTGTATGACCCTGAGGAAAACACTTAACTTCTATGAGCCTTCTTTCCTCATCTGTAAAAGGAGATTAGAATAGCTATCTTCTAACTATGGCCTCCACATCTAAAACTAGCATCTAAATTCTGCCCCTGACACATCCTGAGTACATCACCATAGGCTTGCTCTTTCAGTGCAGTGCTGGGATTATCTCTCGAATTATACGTTGAAGAGAAGGGGCCAAACCACATTGGTCAAGGAAGTTCCTCATAGGCAGGAGTCATAGACCTAATTCTGCTTCTCCCTTCACTCCCCAAAAAGGGTGTAAAATGTTTTATTGACTAATAATTATGGGAAATAATGTTAAACCTTTCAATGAAGACAGGTGGCTCAGTGAATAAAATGCTAGACATGAATTCAAATTGGTCTTAGACACTAGCTATATGATTCTGGGCAAGTCACTTAACTTCTTGTTGACTTAGCCTCAACCTTTCTAAAATGTAATAATAGCATTTATCTCCCAGGGTTGTTGGGAGGATAAAATTAGATGACAGCATTTGTAAAGCACCTAATACAATACTTGGCATATAGTAGGAGCTTAATAAATGCTTATTATCATTATCTTTATCATTGGAATCAAAAGCTTCCACTCTGAAGTATGGACTGAGAAAATCTTTTCTGTGATTTTAAATTAGAAAAATTGTCACAAAATAAAAACACTTAAAAATCCTAGTATAATATATATATATTGAACTTTGATAAATGCTAAGAAAGAATATGCATATATATAATTTGTCTCTTGTTTTAAAAATTATATTAATATTAAATTTAAATTCCCTTTCTTTTACTTAATATTTATAGTATATCAATAATTGAATATAATTCAAAATTAGATATGCTCCTCTACTAAACAGATTTTGCAGATTCAAACTTATGTCATTTTAAACCTGGAATACAGCAAACATTCATACAATAAAACACATTCATCTTAGATATTTGACAATTCAACCTAGGTTCAACTGAAATGAACTTCTGTATAATCTGTAGCAAAAGCTTCGCTAAATAATTCAGAGTGTTTATTAAGCTAATTCATAGTGCAAATAAGGTTACAGGGCAAATAAGACATGGACAGGTAAAAACTTCTTTCCTCAGTTAACTCATCTATAACTTGAGGGAATTGTACTATTTGACACAAACCTTTCTAGAGCACCTACTATTTGTGAAACACCAGGTTAAGCACTATTCAAAAACAAACAATATAAAAACTACATTCTACATGTAAACAAATATAAAGCAATTTTAAGAAAGAGAGATCCCTAGCAATCCAGGGGAAAGAAAGGGCAATCAGAGCCTTAGCTTTTTTTTTTTTAATAGCACTTGCAATTCTGAAATTTTATTAATCTATACTTAGATGTAGCCTATTCACCCAAAACTCTCATAAGACGTTAACATAATTGTTGTTTGTATTAAGATCAATGATGTTGGCTTGGATCAATCATACAATGTTATATATAGGCAATAGTTAGTAGGCAATCAACATCTATTAAATAACTCCTATGCGACAGGCACTGTGCTAAGCACCGAGGATACGAAAAAGACAGTTCCTGCCCTCATGCAGCTTACAATCTAATGGAGGAACTCAAATTGGAAGGGACCTTGGAAGTAATCTAATCTAACCCCCTTATTTTACAATTGAGGAAAATGAAGCCCAGGGAGGTTAATAGACTAGTTCATAGTCATTCAGGGTAAAAGTGGCAGAGAGCAGAAGCATTTATTATGTATACAGACTCACCTGTTCACTGAAGTAAGCTCAGTAGTCAGCAGCTATGTACTTGAAAGCAATAAAAATATATTTCTCTTGAAATGTTTCCTACTTCAGAGTTTCCAGTAATTCCAACTGTCCTTTGACTTAATTAGTGGTGTTTTATGGTACTATTAGTGTAGAAGAACAGTATGAAAGCTGAGAAGGAAGGAGGAAGTAGAAACAGTCCATAAATGTGCAAGAGAACAAAGTCACTTTTCCAGACAGCAATCTGTGAGGACTCCTGGGAATGTGCTGAATTTTTAAAAGTGGATTTGGGGGGAGTTTGGGTCTTGACATCACTCTACCATTCCTGTCAAGAATGAAAATTTATAGCTGGAGGGAATAAAATTTAAAGATAGGATTTTTTAAATGAGTTCTAATTTCAACAATATAATATTGAGAAGAATGAGTGTGATTTCAAAGACACAATGTGAATTCAGGGGATGAGGACTCTTTATTCTGTTGATGTTATCTTTATTGTGTTATTCTTCAAACAACTTAATTCCTCCAAGTCTTGCTGCCTATCTTATTTATTTGATATTCATCATGTCTCTCAATCCAGCTGTATACCTACTTAAGAGATTATCTTCAGAGCGCAATTTGTGGTATAAAAAATATAATGCTTTCTGAAAATAATTTAATTGTTCATTATTCACCATTAAGTAGCTCTTCAGCCATAGACTAATTCTCAATGATTACTTTGTGCATTCTTTAAAATAAAAATGTAAAAATAAAATGTTTACTTTATTTTGGTTTCTTTAGTTTTTATTCATAGTCACACAAGGGAAATTGCATGATATTTAGAAAGAACAAGACATTATTTAATCATGGTAACTGACAACATAGATCTCTGTCTCTGAAGCCTTACCTAATGTTTGATTGCTTACAGAACTTCACCAATGCAAAGTCAAGAGATTTTGTATGTACTACTAGGTTTTCTAAGGCAAGTACAGGTACTTCCCCTCTTCTAAATCTAAATATTTTCTATAACTTCACCAAATGCAATCTCTTTAGTCTGATCTAAAATTAACCCTTGTTTTTGGTCTAGACCTGTGATTTCAGCAATGAAGGAAACTCCCTCCACTGGTGCAAATCAACAACTGCTCTGAAACTTGTAATCTTAGATACCCAAGACCCTGAAAGGGTTGTGGAGCCCATGTGTATCAGAAGTAAGACAGGAGCAGAGCTTCTTCTTGACTATGAAGGTGACTCTACCCACTACAACATGCTGTCTCTATATAATTGACATATTATATCCCTGAAGTGTCCAAGGAATTAAACTCCTGTATATGTTCAAAGAAATGTTGGTAGCATTCATTAACACCATTTACGAGACTAACATCATATAGCAGAATAGCACATTTAGAATATTAACAAAATATGTTTTCTTAAATACTTTTCTAGCTTTATATACTTTTGAAAAACTTTGTTATAAAGAAGAACACTCTGGAGAAGTTCTTCGAAAGAATTATAGCAAGTTAGCTTTCTAAAAATTCTTATTTAAAATTCACTAAAAGTGAGATAATCAAAAGTGCATTTTCAATAGTAGTAGCAGTAGTAGTAGCAGCAGCAGCAGCAGCAACAGGAAGAGGAAGATGAGGAGGAGGAGGAGGAAAGCTTGCATTTATATAGCACTTTAAAGTTTGCTTAAAAACTTTAGAAATATTATTTCATTTTATTCTCAAAACAATCCTAGGAAGTAGACATTGTTATTATTCCCATTTTGCAAATGAGGAAATTGACACACACAGATATTACATGGCTTACCCAAGGTCACATAGCTAGTACACATCCAAGGCTAGATTTGAATTCAGATCTTTTGTGACTCAAGTCAAACATTCTATACACTGTACCACCTAATTGCCAATAAAAATTGTAATTATTTATCATCATATAGTGTTTATGTATTGCTTTAAAGTTTCCAAAGCATTTTATCAATATCATCTCATTTTATCCTCACAACAACCATAAGAAGTACTATTATCCCCATTTTACAGATGAGAAAATTGAGGCAGATAGATATTAATTGACTTGCCCTAAGATGTATAGTTGATTAGTGTCTGAGGTCAGAATTTAATTCATTTCTTCCTGACTCCAGGTCCAGATTGCTATCCACTTCAGCATTTAGCTACCTAAGCATCTACTATGTGCCAATCAACTGTACCTAGTACTGGAGATATAAACCAAAAAGAGTAAAGAGTCCCTGCCCTATAAGAACTTATATTTTAATGTGATTAAAAACATGTCAATAGAAAATGCAATGCAAAATA
>CM053585.1:452017373-452038209 GCA_028646515.1 Pseudochirops corinnae | reverse complement strand
ATCATTTGAGTTGAGTACCAAAGGAAGGTAGGCATTCTATGATACAGAGGAAAGAAGGAAGTGTTTTTCAAGTCATTCAAGACAGCCTATGCAAAGGCATTGTGAAGGGAGATGAAATGTTTGGGAAGTGGCAAAGCAGGCTGACTTGACTGGAATATATGCATTAAGCCTGAAAGGTAGACTAGAGCCAGACTGTGAAAGTTTTTAAATGTTCAACAAATATAATCTTAAAGACAAAAGGAAGCCAATAAAGATTTTTGAGCAAAAAAGACACTAAAATATATACAAAATCTTCAAGTTCACATACAGAAACAACTTTGCATAAAGTGGAAATGACACTGGATATGAATCAATGCAACTGAGTTTGAATATAGGCTCTGCCATTGCTACTATTTTTGTCCCCTTGGGTGAAATAATCAGACCTATTCTGGAAGTTTATTTTGGTAACTGGATGTAAATTGAATTGAAGACTTCAGAGACTAGAAGTGAGGAGACCAAATAGGAGGGTATTACAATAGTCCAGGCTAGAGGTAAAAAGGGTTGATAGAAAGTGGTTGAGATAAGATAGATATAAGATACATTGTGAAAATGGAATTAATAAGACTTGGTATTTGGTTACATGTGGAGGCTGAGGGGGAGGAAAGAATCAAGAATGATTCTGCGATTATTCATCTGGATGACTGGAAATACATTAATATTCTCAACAGAAATAAGCAAATTTAGAGGAAAGACAAGTTTAGGGAAAAGATAATGAATTCTCCTTTGGATATGTTGATTTCTGAGATGCCAGTTGGACTTTCTGGTGGAGATTTTTCAACAAGAAAAGGTAGAAAAGGAATTCAGGACAGACATTAGAGTGACTGTAGACTGGGGAAGCATCTGCTTAGTAATGATGACAATGTAGATCAACAAAAGAAAAGAATATAAAGAGAAATGGAGAAAAGGGTCCAGGACAAAACCCTGGGGGACCTCCATGTTTAGTAGATGCACATTGATCCCAATAGGAAGAATCTGAGGAACAGTCAACCAAGTTAGACCAAAAAAAAAAAAAAAAGAACAGGGTCACAGAGACCCAAGCAATGAGATATCCAGGAGGAAGTCAAATTCAATGACAATAGATGCACAGAAATGGAAGATGAGGACTGACTGAAGAAAACAAACAAACACTGGATTCAGAGTTGAGAAATCATTGATCTTAGAGGGGATCATTCTATTAGAATGTTATGAAACCAAATTTCAGGGGGTTGCAAAGTGAATAGGGAATGAGGAAATAGAGGCATATAGAGGCAAATAGATGACTCTGAAAGGCTGACTGAGACATTAGAACAACATAAAAGGATCACAGATTCTAACGAAGGAAGTTTTTAAGGATTTGGGAGCCCTGAGAACATTTGTAAGCAACAGGGAAGGAGACAGTACATAGGCCAAGATGGATCACCAAAGATAAAATGGAGAAGAGAGAAGGTAGGAGTGGCTGAAGAGGTAAACTTACCAAGGAGATGAAGAGATAGCATCAAAGGTACAATGGAGGGATAAATTATAGTAATAATAAGTGCTTACTTCATTGGATTATTGTGACACTTAAACAAAATAATGTATTTAAAGAGCTTGCAGATGAAAAACTGCTGAATAAGATGTTATTAAATTGTCATTCTTTATTGTAAAGCAATTAGTAAAGCACAGGAGTATCAATTTTCAATCACAATAAACCACTTTTTGTTACCGTCCTCCTGTTAGTCTGAGTATCTTGAGCTCTCCTCTTATTTTCCATTTTGCCCTTCCCTTCACAATAACCAATTCCAAGCCTCAGCATACATTCTGTTCATTTGGTCATAGCATAACCTAAAATCTGAATGCAATGATTCAGGCCATTTCTTAAAACAGTATCACCAGATAAAATGATCAGTTGCAAATCTGTGTTTACCTCAATAAAGCTCTCTATTTTACTCTTGCAAAGAATCCAGAAACCAACAACCAGCTGAAATCAGAATCTGTGTTTCAGTATTTCTATCTAACCTACTATAAGATGTACGATCCTAACAATTAGAGCTGGAAGGAACCATAAAGATAGCTCAGCTGTCGGAGTGGCAATAGACCAGCGGATTCATTGCCAGTGTTATTATGGTGATCATTAATTAAGGCATGAGTTGTTTACCTAGAAATCTTATTCTGAAATAAACTCAGAATTTTAGAGCTAGAACATTTGAGATGATACACTGAAGGAATTTTGCAATTATTCTGTTTACGTTAAATGATAAAAATAATGCTTCTTTTAAAAATTCATAGAAGTTATTTCTTACTCAAATACTTAAACTCAATTTCCCTTATCTCAATTCCTAGGTTTCTTATGATTTCCATAACAGTTTCAAATAGATACTACTGAAAAACTATGACAATCCCTCTGCTCTACAATATATAAGAAGAAAACAATTGTGATATTTGCTCAGATAATTTCCTCTCCTGTCTCCTGATTGTTTCACTTCATATCAGAAGCTTCGGAGAAAAATAATTATGTGAGCATCAGGGGCCTGATCTATCACCCCTTCGGGAATGATGCTTAGAGATGGTTTGTTTCTTTAGAGAGCATTACTGCCAGTTATGGCAGGAGCTGTCCAGTTGCAATGAATTTCAGATACTGGAAAGCAGAAGCAGGTTCACATAGCTAAGTGTATGAACACATATTTCTACAAGGGAAAAAATGATTACAGTAAATTGTCTCAAATCTTTATGGAGTTTGGACCCTCTCTATGTTCCTAGTATTGAATCCATCTCCTTAACCCCAGAACTATCTCTCTACACACTCCACAGCCCCCACTCTGTCTGTCTTCAAACTCTGTTTTAAACCCTGATATTAACTCTTGCATCTGAGCAGGAAGCTGCCTTCTGCCTCTGGCCCCTCTGTACTCCTGTTCTTAATCCTGTTATTAAATTGACATTTTGTACAATTGAGTCATTTTCATTTTTGTTCGATATCTTTGGGATGTATATGTACCAGCAGTACTTCTGGATCAAAGGGTATATACTATTTAGTAACTTCTTAGACATAGTTGAAAATTGTTTTCCAAAATGGTCAAAATGGCTTATAGCCATTACTATACTCTGTACTCCTGACTGTTCACTCCAGTGTTACATGATCAGTTCAATGCTTCTGGCTGATCCTTATAAAGGAAACTTCTATCTACATACTTTTCTCAGTCTCTGGCCTGGGGGACTTCAGCTTACATCATGGAAGAAGCTCAGCTCTGATTCATATTCCATCACAGGGTAGGACTGGGAAGAATGCTCTACAATCTGGGGAGTGAATGGATGACAGGAAAAGAAACAGAATTATCTTGTCATGATTAGCAATGTGAATGAATTACAATGACTAGTTTGCAATTCCTTTTTCTTTTAAGTTTCAATTTGGAGATTAACGGATTTCTGAGAACTTCCATATCTAACATCTTTAATATGACTTAAGCATATTTGTTCAAGACAAAATCCAAACAAGGGTTTTTAATCTCTTTTGTGTCATATACCCCTCTGGAAATCTGTCAAAGCCTTTGAATTCCTCAGAATAATGTTTTTTAACATATAAAATAGAATACTAAGGATTGCAAAAACAAAACAAAGCAAAGCAAAACCTCAAAGTATATTGAAATATGTGGGGATTTTTTTTTTCCCATCCAAGTTCATAGACCCTCTGAAATCTTAACCACAGGTTAAGAACTTCTGGTCTCAGGAGAACCTGGCAGCTGTTGCATACATACATACATACATACATGCACGCGTACAAACATACATACTTATATACATATAATACGGATGTGGAGAGAGAGATACAGAGACAGAGAATTATTATTATTAACAATTAAATTTGTCTCCTGCCATTTCTTAGAGTGAGTGGCAAACAACTATAGATACTCCTTTCCTCCTTTGTATTGGTTATTACAAAGTACATTATATGTATTTTAAAATAAGATCATCATTAATATCTCCCTTTCCTTCATCTCATATAGCAATCTGTCAGTCACCCCTATTAATTTTTACTTTTAAATGGTCCCAATCTGACACAAACTAGGTATAGGATAGCATCTCACACCATATACCAAGATAAGCTTCAAATAGGTAAACGACTAAGACATGAAGGATAACACCATAAATGATTGGAGGAAAAAAGAATAAATTTCCTTTCTGATCTATGGGTACAGGAAGAGTTTATAACCAAACAAAGGATAAAGAAGATCACCAAAGATAAAATGAACAGTTTTGATTGTGGAAATATTTACAAGTTTTTGCATAAACAAATCCAATACACCTAAATTTGAAAAGAACCAGGTAGGAGGGAAAAAAATCGTAGCATCAAGTTCATCAGATAAAGGTCTTATTTCCAAGACATGTAGAGAATTAATTCAAATTTATAAGAATAAAGGCTATTTCTCAATTGATAAATGGTTAAATATATAAAGAAATATAAATATTTATATAAAGATATAAATATGTACTCAAAGGAAGAAATCCAAATATCTATACTGATGTGGGGGGAAAAATGTTCCAAGTCACTAATAATCAGAAATATGCAAATTCAAACAACTCTGAAGGGCCATTTCACATTTATGAAAGTGGAAAAATTGAAAGAAAAGGAAAATGACAAATGCTGAAAGGATTTTGGGGAATACTATGTATTAACATAGTATTGGTGAGCCCTGAGCTTTTTTGACCATTATGGAAAACAATTTTGAACTATGTCTAAGAAGTTACTAAATTGTATATACCCTTTGATCCAGAAGTACTGCTAGTAGATCTATACCCCAAAGATATCAAACAAAAATGAAAAGGACTCATTTGTACAAAAATATTTATAGCATCTCTTTTGTGGTGGCAAAGAAATGGAAACAAAAGGAATATCTATCATTTGGGGAATAGCTAAACAAATTATACTCTCTCTTTATATAGATACAGATATATAAACATGCACAATACAATTGTATGTACACATGTGTATTTATGTATGTATATATACTTGGTATATACATATGTATATATGTATATATGTATACACACATATATACACGTACCAGGAAAGAATTCTATGAATTGATGCAGAGTAAATTAGAAAAACCAGGAGAATAATACATATAATTATTATATTTTTAAAATAAATAGCTTTGAAAGATTTAAGAAATCTGATTAATGAAATGACCAATCATGATCCCATCAGATACATGATAAAACATGCTCCTTCTAACCTAACAGTGAATGAAAGCAGCAAATTGCATCAAATTTTTATTGAGGTCAACCCCTCTCTGCTATCCTAGTATTGAACTAATTTCCTTGATTCCTGAACTATCTTTTTCTTCACTCTTCAAACTAATGGATTCAGGATGCAAATTGAGACATATTTTTGGACAAACCAACATGGGAATTTGCTTTGCTTGACTATTCATATTTATTACATACATTTTCCTCTCTTTTTCAACTGGTCCAACTGGTGGTAAAGGAGGGCTCACAGAGGGAGAGATAATATTTTTAATTGAAGAAAAAAACAAAATTTTTAATGAAATGTCTCAAAGATGGTCCTTCTCCATCCCTATTGTCAACACAATAAGTCTCAATCATTTCAAAAGGAGGTTAGCATAACAGTCTCATAGGCAGTCTCCATCTCCACTCACTTTCCTCTCCAACTCACCCTGCTTATTTAATACATTCATTTCAAATTAATCTTCCTAAAGCATTGCTTTTATCACAATGCTTCTCTGCTCAAGAGTCTAGTTATTCTCTTTGGTCTACTTTATGGAATCTCTCTTGTTTTCAAGGCATAATTTTATGCCACTATAGCCATCTCATCTTATTTCCCATTACTTCGCAACATTAAACTTTTGGCTTCAGGCAGGCAAGGTCAGCTCTGATCTCTGCCTTCCATGATCTCCTGTTGCACTTTCATTTTGACTTAATGTAAAAAGCACATGCCAGACTACCCCTATCTCACCATTTTGCTCATGTTATTCTATTTGCTTGGAGTATTCATTCTCATTCCTTCTACTTATCCTGATCTTCCATCCAGATCCTTCATCTTTCAAGGATCCAGATCCTTCAAGGGCCAGGTTAAGTCCAAACCTCTCCTCTCAGTAAATCAATCACAATAATTTATTAAGCACCTATTATGTGATAGGCACAATGCTACACACTAGGCCTACAGATACAAAAGTAAAACAGTCCCTGCTCTCCAGTGGCTTGCATAAAGCCTTGAGTAACCATTGTAACCTGAAATTACTTCTCACTTTTCATAACTCTTCCCCTTTAAAGACTGGATCTCCCAATATTGTGCAAAGGTTATTAATGGACCCTATCTGAGTACCAATTGGTAACCTGGTGGCCTCTCGATCCTGGGGACTCACCATACTGATTCCGCACTTAACATGAACACTCAATTTGTACAGACCACTGCAGCTCAGAACTGCTATGCTCAAGATACGCACCAACTTCCATTTCCCTTTTGGCTGGGATGACAGGTATGTACCACAACACCTGGTTGCTGCTTCACTTAAAGATAATGCTGTATGGTTTAGAAAAAAAGTTTTCTATTTTTTCTAACTGAATAACTTCTTTACAGGTAGACTACAAAATTCATGAGCTTAGCTACCCTGGCTTTTAATTCTTTTTTGTCATCTAGAATAAGTTGAATGGTGTTAGGCATGCTGTATTCATAACAAGTGTCAGTTGTGTAGCAATTTTTTTTTTTGCTTTTTGGAGGGCAATTGGAGTTAAATGACTTCCCCGGTCACAGGGCTAGTAAGCCCATGTGTAGCATTTTTTTTAAATTGAAAAGTATATTACAGGAGCAGCTAGGCAGCTCAGTGAATAGAGCACTGGCTCTGCAGTCAAGATAACCTGAGCTCAAATCCAGCCTCATACACTTGATCACATTTACTAGCTGTGTGACCTTGGGCAAGTCACTTAACCCCAATTGCCTTGCCTTCGCCCCTCAAAAAAAGTATATTACACATATTATCTCATTTGATCCTCACAAGAAACCCTATGAGATTGGGCATGTAATTTTTATTATCCCAATGTTACAGATGGAGAAACTGATTCCCAAAGAGTCAACTTGCCCAAGTCATCCAGTCAACAAGTGGCAAAAGTGAGATTCAAACCCATTTCTCCCAGCTTTAAATTCAGAATTCTTTCTAAAACATTGTATTATCTCCTCTAGGGCATTCTTAATAATAGCTTGCTGATTGATTTATTGATGATATGAAAATGGTTCCCTTAAGAAGTGCTCTACCTCTCTAGCTGTAAAACAGATGACTATAAAGCTCCCAAGAGATTCTGCTGGCAAACATGGCTGATTTGTCAATGCCAGAAAGAGGGGGGGATTAGGAAGGGAGGGAGAGGGAGGAGTGAGGGGAAGAGAGACAGAAACAGAGAAACAGAGAGAGAAAGAGAGAAGAGAGAGACTTGTAAAATTATGCTTGGGTTGAGAGAGGAATTTCTGAATTCCTTTCTAAACAAGGTACATGAAAGAGAAGGAAATGTATAAGGAAGGAAATGCAAGTTAAAACTGCTACTCTTTGTTCAGGCCTTAGTAAATGGGAGTCTCATTCCTGCCTTATATAAGCACATACCAGCCCCCCTATAAAAGGAGGCCAGGCTAAGGCACACATTATGTATAATGATATATCTTGTTTTCTTATCACCTGCTCAAGCTCAGCTACCTTAACTACTTTTCCAGTGTTTTTGTCTGGGCTGTCTTTTGGTCGTTTGTCTCCCCTCTGAGCTAATCCTGTCTGTTTACTTGCCCTTTCTTAATCTGGTTTTGATATTTTTATCATCTCTGTTGCAGCTTCTCTTTCAGGTTGGCAATCTGCATGACTTCTGATTTGTTTTAACTTGTCACCAGGGTCCCTGTTTAACCTTGGCATCCAAATTAAGCCATCCTGTCTTTCTCTCCTGTACTTAGAACAGCTGTCAAAACTCTGAACAAAAACTCTCTAGCAAAGATGCTACAGCTGTTCATTGAACATCTCACTACTCAGTAGGATATTACAGCAGAGAAAAAGCATAATCATTCTATATTTCTAGAGAAACAACTCCAGAAAATTCACTATAGAATACAACTGCAGGAAATCAAAATAAAGGCATAGTGTCAGGAACTTAGAGGGTTAAGGTCTGGATTTTACTGTATAGAGAACTCCCAGGTGATTACAAACTCTCTTTACCAATACAGTTTGGTGCCTTCCATGCAATTTATAGTTTTAGAAAATTGCCTAGAGAGCATAGTGAGATTAAGCAAATTGCTTTACATTATGCAGAGAGTATGTGTGTGAGGCAGAACTCGAACCCAGAACTTTCTGGCTTCAAGGTCAGCTTTCATGTACAGACAGCTGGGTAGTACAATGGGTAGAGTTGCGGATTTGAAATTAGGAAGACATAACTTCAAATCTGGTCTCACATACTTACTAGTTCTGTGAGCCTGGACAAATTACTGAACTTACCTGTCTTAGTTTCCTCTATCAAATGGGGATAATAGCACTTACCTCCCAGAGTTGTTGTAAGGACCAGATGAGATAATATTTGTAAAGTACTTAGCACAGTGCCTGGTACATTATTGTGCACTTAATAAATGTTCCCTTCTTCTTCCCCATTCCCCTATCTACTATACCAAATTGCCTCAGAAACTCAGAAGGATTTTTTTTAAAAAAAACCTAGTATTGTGGCATATTGCTTCAGGTCTCCCTGACATATAGGACTATAGATTTAGAACAGCAAATGGCTTTCAAGTGCATCTGTCCCAATACCTTCATTTTACAGGTAAGGAAACTGAGGCCAGAGAGGTTAACAGTGGCAGGTCTTGAATTTGAATTCACGTCTTCTCATTGCAAATGAAGTCTTATTTCTACTAAAAAACATGAGCAAAGCTTATTTGCAGGGAAATAGTGTTTGGTTTCCTGCCTTTATCTACAACATGGAGGATAGGTTCCATCCTAGCAGCTAGGTGGCGCAATGGACACCAGGTCTGATGTCAGGAAGGCTTATCTTCATGAGATCAAACCTAGTCTCAGACACTAGCTATGTCACTCACTTAGCCCTGTTTGCCTCAGTTTCTCATCTATAAAATGAGCTGGAAGAGGAAATGGCAAATCCCTCAGTATCTTTGCCAAGAAAACCCCAAATAGGATCACAGTCATACAAGATTGTACAACAACAACAACAACAGATACCATTTAATTACACAACTTCTCAATCATCCATCCTGTACTTTACTCTGTCCTTTATCCTAACATTAAATTGCCTCAAGTCAAGCTTGCCAGGCCATGGTCTCACAGAATCATTATCTATAGGATACCAGATGTCTCACATCCTTAAGAGCAAAAATGAATCTTTCTATACAGAAAGAATTTGGAGCTGATAGTGCCTAGGTCTCAGCCAGCCCTGAATGCTGGCTGAATATCAAAGGATGAGAGTTCTGGACACTAAATCATTGCAAACAGATAGTAACTTGGGTTAAGCAGGCAATCTAGAAGAAGAAAGAGGATAAAGACTGTAAAAGCTTGGAAGCGCTCATTTCAGATCCATCTGAAAGTGTCTTTGTCCTAACAAGTACAGCATCCATCAGGTAAATGAAGTTCTACAATTCAGTTCTCACAAAACAGCCTATGCCTTAAATTTCTGTCCCCCCCCCAACAGTCAAAAAGAACCATCATGTTCTGTACCACGTTTCTTTATTTTTTTCCATTTTTGGAGGGGAAGGGAAAACTATGATCTCACTGTATCATAAACTCCCAGTTTGGAAACTCCTTTCAGCAACACAGATCAGAAGCTCATTTGACACTTAGACCCTTAGGGAGCTGGCTGAGGCATTGAGGGGCTTAAGTGACTTATCCAGGGTCACACAGCTGCTATATATAGAAGGCAGAATTCAAACTCAGGTATTTCCAACCAACAATTGCCCTCATTCTACTCCACCACTGTGCTTCTACATTTATCATAATAATAATATACATTCTTATAGAGAGAGGACATATAATCATATAATATATAAATATAATGTATATTACATCATTAATATTATCATTCAACTCCAGGAAACAATTGACCCTCCCAGGATTAGCTCATCACTTCTCGTTGCCATGCTGTTAACTCAAACCTTGAATACCACTTTCCTCAGCCTCCTCTCCCCTCCAACTGGAGTGCTGGAAAGTGGAGTACTGAAAAAGTAGAGTACTGAACTCCTCCCAAACTCTTCTTTTATAGAAGGCACAATCAGATCAATCCACTTTGCACCTGCAATTCTGCCTGGTTTCAGCTTAGTGGAACAAGATGTCCATGATCTGGGAACCCCCTATTGTCCCCTTCCACTTTCCAGCTTCCTTTTGTCTTCTCCCATTAGACTGTAAGCTCCTTGAAAGCAGGGACTATCTTTCTTTTTCTTATTTGTGTCTCCAGCACTTAGCACAGTATTTGGTACACAGTAGGCACTTAATAAATGTTTGTTAAATTTAATTGATATAATTAATATATGATAATATATAAATTTATAATATAATGATATAATATATAAATATATGTCTAATAATACATAAAAAGTTATTTTAATTAAATTATTATATGTTATAGTTTAATAACATTCACTATATTATATTATTATTAATACATCTAAAACCTTTGATATGGTTCACATGGTACATAGGCATTTATCACAATCAGTCCATCTTTTTCTTAGCCAGGGAGTAAGGCATAACCATCAGAAAACCCTGAAATACTGAACATTAGCAGCCACCAGGTTCTTCTTTGGAAAGCTATTAAATATGGAAAGACCTTAGAAATCCTCTAAGATCCAAACTGAAACTTAAAAAGAAGGAAATTATAAATGTGCTCACTGTTGTTCAACCATCCCTTTGATCAATCATGACCTATTATAAATGAAGTTTTACTCTGATACTCCAGACAATTACCATTAAAATCTGATCAATTAATAGGCAAATAGTAAATGATTCAACTCTACACTGTCTCCATAAATATATTAAATGGAAATGGAAAATACTTAGTTTCAGTAAAAAGTCATCCATCATAACACTTATAAACTGGTAAATCCTTGGTAAGTGTTGACTAACTATTCTCAGAGTAGAGGGCAGCATTCTTTATTACAACTGACTTGCTGCTATATATGTCTCTGAAAAAACAATTAGAAACAAATGATCTTATAATCCTAATGGCATCCTATTTGTCCTTTTACTGAATCAACCTGATCTTCTCTTCATCATGTTTCCAGTATAGGCCATCAGCAACATTTTGCATTTATCTAGCAATAAGAATCTAATTATGTTTATGAAAAACGATTCTATGTTAATGTTTACAAAAGTATGTAGCTTATATGGACCATTGTAAAAGTCTAGACTCTTTGCCTCTATAAAGTTTAATTAGATAGATAGATAGATAGATAGATAGATAGATAGATAGATAGATAGATAAATAGATAGTTGTACATGTAAGACAGCAATTATAATGATGGAAGCATTTACTCATCATACTTCAGGAGAGAACCAATAGAAGGTGGTCAGGGATGTGGGATGGAGATTGCCCTAATTCTGTTGAGGCAGGAGAGAATGTGACTGGGGGACCAGTTTTAGAATTCCATCCCGTTCCTGTGATTCCTCCAGACAACCACTCATTTGATAATGCTTTCTCTGGTGTTTTTCTTTGTTAGGTCTCCAACCCACTGTTAACTAACAATCAATTTATCAAGAAGTATTCATTAAGTACTTACTGTCTTCCAGGTACTGGCAATATACTGGAAATAACTCTATAAAAGTTAGATGATTTCTGCCTCAAGGGAATTATTTATATCCAATATGATCGCAGATAAGTAAAGAGTATATATGTTAAATAAGTACAGTAATTTGAATGTGGACTAATAACTGCGGGGTGGAACAGTAAAAGTTGGTTAAGGATATGATGCTTTAGTTGAACTTTTGAGGAAGTTAAAGTCTGCATAAGATGGAGGTGAAGAGGGAGAATATCTTATTTTATTTTATTTGCTTTTTGGAGGGGGGAGAACAGGGCAGTTGGGGTTTAGTGACTTGCCCAAGGTCACAGGAGAGTATTTTAGGCAGGGGGATAATACCCTGTACAAAGACATGGAGACAGGAGACAGAACATCTCAAACAGGGAACAGCAACAAGATCAACATGATTGGAGTGTATAGTGTCCAAAGAAAAATAATGAATAATCAGCTTAGAAAAACAAACTGGAGACAAATTGTAAAGGGATTTAAATTCCAACAAAAAAGTTTATATTTTATCCCAAAGGCAATGGGGAACCATTGAAGCTTCTTGAGGAGTGACATACCCATGTACTTTAAGAATATTAATTTTGCAGCTATGTGGAAGATGGATTATGAAAAGGTGAGACTAGATATAGGGAGACCAATTAGGAAACCATTGCAATGGTCCAGGTAGGAGATAATGAGGTCCCAGATGAGTACGCTGATCATGTGAGAGGAGAAAGGCGAAAGGATATGAGATGCTGAGAAAGTAGAATTGAATGTTTTGGCAAATTATAGGATATGGGGAGGAAGTGAGAGTGAAGGGTTGAGGATTACTCCTTTGGTGAAAACCTGGGTATCTGGAAAAATGGTACTGCTCTCAACAGAAAGAGAAAAGTTAGGATGAGGGGTAGCATTTAGGTGGAAAGATTATGAGTTCTGTTTTTGAAATAGTGAGTTTGAGATGCCTGTGATCAAATGCAGTGATACCTAGATGATACAATGGTACTTGCGCCCTTTCCCTTCCCACTATGGGGACATCAAAGTGAGATGTGTAACTAAATTAGCATAACTTAAGAATAGGAGCTTGCTATAGCAAATACAGAATGGAAGAATCATAATCATAACCTTATGTCTTCTCTCTCGGACCAGCTACTCCTAAAAGAGTTATGCTATTTAATTTGGTCCCAAATCCAAGAGGTTTTTATGAAATTGTAAATCTATTAGTCTTTCAGATGAAAATACTTTAATGCTCTTTTGGGGCCAGAATAGAGCAATAACTTTGCATCTAAGGCAAAAATCATTGGTATCAAGTTGGGAGAAGGTGGGGTTGGGAAATATACTGTTGTAGCATAGAAAACTGAGGACATCATTGTGCTAAATGAGGGGATAACTAACCCTTATATGCTTGAGGGAGAGGGGTTTCATGATGATGGGACTCTAAGGATGGCAACCAGTGGACTGTGAGATGAAGGACAAGAGACAGTGGTCCCCACAGATGTCAGCTTCCTGAGGTGAAAAAAAAACTAATTTTCTCCATTCAAGCTATAGCTTTAAATGACATACAAGTTGAATAATATGGTGTTATGATCTTGTTCTTTCTTTGTCCCAAAGGTATGTTTTACTCCTTCCTCACCTAGATTGTAAGATCCTTAAGGGAAAGGACCATCTCATATCTGATGCTAACTACTTGTGAGACTTTAAACAGATTACTTAACCTCCAGGACAACAAGTTCCTCATAAGTGAAATGAAATGTTGGAACTGTATAGCCTTTAACATGCTTTCCAGATCAAAAGTTATGATCTTAAGATGTGCTTAATATATATATATAGTCAACTCTCACTCCAGTAAAATGTTAGCGCAACAGTAAATAAAAAAATATTTAGTGAATTAACTACTATCAAATAGGTATAATTATTATAAGAGACAAATTTAGTCATTAGGCATAATGTACAATTGCCATCAAAAGATTGCTAAGCAGCACTTTAAAATAATTTTTTTCCACCATTTTGGTATTTATGTACTATAAAAAAAAACATGCAAAAGCATAGTAGAGTGAATAGAGAGCTGGCCTTCTAGCCAGGAAACCTTAAGCTTAAGTCCACATATACTGGCTGGGTGACCCTGGGTAAAAGTCACTCAGTCTCACAAGGCTGTAAGTTGTAGGAAAAGGCCTGACCTATACTGGTAGAGGGAGTTTCCTCACCTGGGAAGTCCCCATTTCAATGAAATCACAAATCCCATCCCGATCTCTAATTTCATTACAGGAAACAATCTTGAGAAAAAATAGTACCTCACTGTGGAGGAATTTTGAAGGGATGTTAGACAATAAAAATTTTGGTTATTGTTGGCGTTTAGTCATTCAGTCACATCTGATTCTTTGTGATCCCATGGACCATGGACTGTCAGGCCTGAGGGGCTTATCCTCTGATATCATTTCTTTTAACATTTTAGTATTGTTCATGAGATTTTCTTGGCAAAAAGAGTGGTGTATGTACCGTTTCCTTCTTCTGTGGATCAACTTTTGTCAGAACTCTCCACTATTCTAGGGTAGGGGTGGGGAACCTGTGACCTCATGGCCACATGTGGGCCTCTAGGTCCTCGAGTGTGGCCCTTTGACTCCAAACTTCACAGAACAAATCCCTTAATAAAAGGATTTGTTCTGTAAAATTTGGACTCAGTTAAAAGATGGCACCTGAGGACTTAGAAGTCTACATGTGGCCTCGAGGTCACAGGTTCCCCACTCCTGGCTAGGGTAACCTTGCCCAGGATAGCTCATAGTTCCATTGAGTTACACAAGCCCCTCTGCCATGACAAGGCAATGATCCCAGAAGGGGAAAGATTTTGGTATTGCTCAGCAATTTGCTATGATTTATATACTTTGAAATTATAATTACTCATAAAAAAGGTTTCAATGTCATCCACTCCATTTTCTTTCCAAATCCATGTAGGAATATATGATAATAAAGTCAGAGATAAAAATGTTATTAGATGAACCAATAAAAGATTGCTTATAGCAAAAAACAAAAGCAAAGTAGAAAATTAAGGGAAAAGATTATTGTGGGTGATTTTTACTGCCATTGGTAAGTAGTAGGGCTTGAAGGTCAGATACACAGCTTTCTCACACACTCTCACATGATTTTTGTCTCTGTGACTGTGTACATAACGAAAGGTACCTGACAGAAATCTGAGTGTACTGATGACAACTAGGACAACAAACATTTCACATTAAAATTCTTTAAGAAAATATTCTGTGTTGAAAAAAAGTTTATTGCCATCCTGAAGCATCATTAAATATCCATATTGACCTTAAAACATTAGTAACTTTTATCTATGTCTTTTTATATGAGAATTATTTCCCAACATTCAGCTCCATTATTGTAGAGAAGGCAGAGTAGACTCTTCTTACAGAAAAGAGGTACCGTCTCTGTGGTGGACTTCAAAACAAAGAGAAACTCTGAAAACTTGTATCCAGTGAAGCCATACCTAGAAGTGACCAGCAATGATGATAGCTCAAACTTTGAGCTCTGTTAAACAGCTGCTGAAAGCTCAGCTATATACCTGGTCTAAATGTATCACAATAGAGTATGGGCCTGACAGAGAACATATGCCACTGGGGCACGGACCCAGTTGGAGTGGCAAGATGTAAGCACCAGAAGACATGAGTGTCCAAATGCATCAAGGACAAAAGTGGCCCCTCCAAGTGTACACCCTGGGTATATGTATGTCCCTCCATGTGTACTCTTTGGTCGTGCCTGGTGCCTATCTGTGCCCTACCATGTATGTATTATGTTCATATGTGTTTCCTACATTAATGCCACTGCACAAGTATTTTCCTTGGTCATCTCTCCTCCCTATATGAGTGACTCTCCATATATGTATTCTCTAGGTTCACCCACTCTTCCTACTTATATGTATTTTTGAATGAGTGTTCTTTAGGTTTATAGGGGAAATCTATTGCTACTAATGATTCTATTTCATTCACTACATTCATTTTTTTAAATAATTGTGTTCTTTAAATGACTAGACAATCCCAGTGAGTTTTTTCGGTTCTAAAATTATTTCTGGTCTCTCACTTATTTGCTAAGGGAGCAGGTAAATGAAGTTAAAGTCAAGTCAACAGGCATTTCATTTTGCATTCATCATGTGCTAGACATTGTGCTTAGCAGTAGGGATATAAAGAAAAGTAAAGACAGACAAACAGAGCTTCTCCTGCTTTCAAGGAACTCACAGTCTAATGGGGAAAACAACATGCAGACAACAATGCAAAAACAAGAAACATGCAGAATAAATTCGGGACAATCTCAGAGGGAAAGCTATAATAGCAAGCAAAGTAGGATTTTTTGCTGTTTTCTGGATTGAGTTTTAGCCAATCAAGTGCCTTTGATTGAGTCTTGTCTTTGATGTAATTAAGAGTCTTTGACTGAATCTTTGACTGGAAACAGTATATGTTATATTGCCTGGATGGAGAGGACAGGGTGGAGAGAGAAGCAGAGTTGACTGAGAGAAGTCTGTGTAAGAGGGGAACTTGCTTGTGGGGAGGCTGAACAGAAAGAAAGAATGGTTGTAATGTCAGTACTCTGTTGATCTATGTTAATTTCTCAGACAGAAACCCTGTCTATTGATCTGTCTTAATTTCTCAGATAGTAGTACTATTTGTTGGTCTGTGTTAATTTCTCAGATAGAAGTCCTGTCTGTTGGTCTTTATGCACAAATTGAGCTGAAAAGTGGAGAACCACCCATGGGAAGGCTTAACTTAAGCCCCTTTCAAGAGTTATTAAAGTGAATTGAGATGACAGTGCTGCTAATATGTATAAATATTGTTGTAGTCCTGTTAAGCTTTGTTTTCCTAGAAACAGAAGCTGTGGGCAGGAGCCCCTGGAGCCATCTGTTGAACAGGAGCTTGAAGTGGAGCAGTCCCCATGAGCTGAGACATGGAGCAGAAGCAGAGAGCTGCCCAAGTGTGAATCCAGGTGAGAGCTCAGAGTGGTTGGCCCACAGAGGAAGAGCCATGGGATTTGGAAGTCAACCTCAAGTCAAGGTGAGAGAGGACTTTACTTGGACACTGTGTATTGATTAAGGAGATTGTGACTTACTGTGACCTAGGAGTGGATGGCATGGTATTTTCTGTTACTCCTTAAGGATGTGTTGTGCTAGGTAAAACCTTAGTCTGGGACCCCTTGTCTTTGAGAATGCATTGCTATATGCTGTGTAGTGTGATGGTCTTACTGTGACGTAGGGGTGGATGGTGTGGTATTTTCTGCTCCCCTTAAGGATGTGTTGCGCTAGGGAAAAACCTAGCCTGGGATCCCCAATTGTATAAGCAAGTATTTTGGGAAATGCTACTGAATGTAATGATATAAGCTATGTACCATATGACATAAAATGTTATGATATAAATACATATATATGTATTAGATGATATGTTTTGCTTAAAGTTGTTGCTATGAATGTTAAGCTTTACTTTATTGAACAATATTTAGCTTTTTGCTGAATAAATAGAGTTCATTATACTATGCAATTAGATCCTTAAAATTATTCATGGCTGCAATCCTCAGGTGTGCTATCATTTTTAGCATTCCAAAAGTACTAAATGTTAAGAAGGACCATGAAAAGCTTCCTTTAAGAAGGTAGAAATCTAGCTGGAACTTAGAGGAATCCAGAGAAGTCAAAAGACAAAGAGAAGGAAGGAGATATGCAATCTGCCTGCATTGGAGATAGCCAATGAAAATGCACAGAGATTGGGAAGGGAGTGTCATGTACAAGAACAGCAATGAGGTCAGTTTCAATGAATCACAGAATATATAGAGGGGAGTAAGATTTTAAAAGACTGAAAAAGGTAGGAAGGGGCCATTTTTATGAAGGCCTTTTTTTTGGAGGGGGGAAGTGAGGCAATTGAGGTTAAGTGACTTGCCCAAGGTCATACACCAGGCAAGTTTCAAGTGTCTGAAGCTGAATTTGAACTCAGGTCTTCCTGATTCCAGGGTTGATGCTCTATTCACTATACCACCTAGCTGTCCCTTATGAAGGACTTTAAGAAGATTTTATGTTAGATCCCTGAAGTGAAAAGGGGTCCCTGGAGTTTACTGAATGGAGGTAGAGGGTGACTTGGTCAAACTTGCTCCTTTGGAAAATCAATTTGAGAGCTGAGTGGAGAATGGACTGGAGTAGGGAAAGACTTGAGTCAGGGCAATCAGCCTGAAGGCTATTATAATAATCCACTTGTAAGATAATGGAAGCCAACACCTAGTTGGTGGTCTTTGATGGTAGAAGGGGGTATAAATGAGAGTTGTTATGATGGTAAAATATACAGATTTAACAACTGATTGCAGATGGAGGCAGGGTGAGAGAGCATGAAAAATTAAGGGTGACAAGTGAGTTTTGAGCCAGGATGACTGGGAGAATGCCAGTGCCTTCAAAAGTACTAGGAAGTTAGAAAATGGAAAGGATTTGGAGGGAAGGAAAGTGAGTTCAGTTTGGGACATGTGTTTTAATGTCCTTGGGACATCCAGTTTGAGATGTCTAATAGACAGCTGGAGATGTCAAATGAGAGGTTAGAAGAGAGAGAGGTTATGGCTTGATAATTAAATCTGAAAATTATCTTCACAGAGATTACAGTTGAACCTATAAAATTTGAAGAGCTCACCAAGCAAAATTTTATAAAAGGAGAACAGAAAAGGGCCCAGGACAAAACTATAGGGCTGTAATGATAATGAGATTTGAAGATCTTCCATGCCCCTTGAACTTGCTGATGTAGCAGGAAGGGGTAGAGCAAGAGAAAGCCAGAGGCAAGCTAGAGTTGGTGTGGTGGTGACTGGAAGCAGTGGCAGTGGCTGTGGCTGCAGCTTGAACTCCTTTTTTTTTTTTTTTGAGCCAGCCAGAATCTCTGCTAAGGACTCCTGCTGAGGACTGTCAGGGATGGGAACTGCAGGGGAGCAAGCTGCCTGGATGCTGAGTAGTTGCTGTGAGTGAAGAGAAGAGGATCTTTGCCTGAGGTGGCCTGTTCTATTTTGAAGACCTGAGAATGTGGGTGTTTACTACATTAACTACATGTGCCAACTTCATAATTACCGTAATGGCTTTGACTTTCTGGTTTGAGGACTTGATCTTCTGGTATTTGAATAAATGTTCTAGCTATATTTCCCTTGTAGAGAGCCTGTTAAATTTTGTGATTAATAACCATATCAGCATATTTATAGTTACTGTAGGCATTGTGAATACTGCATTGTTGATACAAGGGCACACACTCATGTTTATCAGGTATAACCTGGAAGAAGACCCAGAAAACTGAAAATGTATAGTCAGAGGACAGAGTGCTGTCAAGAAAATCTAGAGAAAAGAGAGTGAAAAGGAGAAGAGAGTGATTGACTATGTCAAAGACTACAGAGGTAAAGGTTCAAGGGAAATGAGAAAAGGTCATTTGATTTTACAAATCAGAGATGATTGGTAACTTGGGAAAGAGCCTTATCGGTGATATAATATGAATAATGAAGTAGGAAGCCAGATTTCTAGAAGGTAAAAAGAGAGTGAGAGAAAGAAAGTGGAGGCACCATATAGATAGCCATCTTGAGCAGTGTAGCCACAAAAAGAAGCAGAGATGTAGGATGATAACCAGTAGGGATGAAGGAATCACGACTGTGTTTGTAAGCAGTAGAGGACAGAGGCAGAGAGATAAAGTGGAGACAAAGTTGAACCTACACTAAGAAGACCTGAGTCTGATTCCTGCCACAGAAATTTTGCTAGCTGTGTGACCTTAGGCAAGTCATTTAACTTCTATGGGCCTCAGTTTCTAACATTCGCACACTGAACGAGTCAGAATTGGCCATCTCTAAAGTCATTTCCAATTTTAAACCTATGATCCTAAAAACAAATTTCCTTTGGGCAGAACCACATTCATGTATTTCCCTCCAACTCAATTCTTTGTTTCAAATTTATGCATTTATTTTGTATATGTGGACAGCAATAAGCTTTGAGCCACTTTATGTAGAAAGGGATTACCCAGGTTGGTTGTTTGATTAATTTTAATCAATTAATGAAATAAAAATTCCCATGTAAGATATTACTCTCTTTTCTCATGTAGGTCATTAGCCAGGTTTATTTCAAGCAGTGGAATTTTGTGTGTTTGCATGTTTACTTGGGTAGACCTGGGTAGGGAGGATGGAGGAGGAAGAGATCAGGTTAAAACTGTGGAGTTCACCTTCAGGAACCATTAATTAATTGTAATAGTTGAATACACAGCCTAGAAAAATGAGGTACATCCTTAAAGAATAAACACATCAATTTGGCATTAAGAAATGTTATAATTCAATAACTTTAGAAGGTGAAATGGAAGAAGCATCCTCTGACTGGTAAGTAAACTAAATATTTGGATAGCTCCTTTTATACTTGTCTTTTGTGAGGTTGTTATGCTTCTTAATTCTATTCCCAAAAAGACCAACTGCAAAAAAGTCAGTGCTTCCAGAAAATGCTCTTATTAAAAGATTTATTTTGTTGAACATTTCAGAATACTTGTGAATTATGATGAGTTTCATAATTTCTCGGAAAACATATTTTAATCCCCACCTGCCTCTAGCATAATTAGAGACGTGTTACTATTAAAACATTTTGAGAAACACTATTTCATTAAAACTATAGCACCCAAACAGTCTAACAGATGGACAAATACTATTATGGTACCTGTTTATACCTGCTGTGTTTATATCTGCATATATTGAATACAATGAGTATAATAGGGGTTTGGATTCAGTATGTGGAATAACAAATACATGCATATGTATTTATGTGTATATATATATATGTATGTATGTAATTTATAATATATATTTGTACTGAATCTGTATTCAAAATGATTGGATGATGTAATGTAAATAACATACTATGCAAACCATAAAGTATGATATAGAGACTAGCTATTGTTACTATTTATAATACAGTAAAGCAAACATTTATTAAGCACCTACTGTATAAAGAGCATTGTGCTATCTACCGAGCAAAATAGAGTATAGATAAAATATTGTATCAGCAAGCTCCCTAGCATACTCAGGGTGGCTGCTAGCACAGGTTCTTAGATCTGCTTTTCTAAAGGAAAACAA
>CM053585.1:452004878-452017273 GCA_028646515.1 Pseudochirops corinnae | reverse complement strand
ATCAGTTACCTATTCAGTTACCAGAGAGGGAAGCATCAACATCTGGGTTTTTCAAAGCTGAGGGACTCAATAGCTTCCCAGAGTCTCATCTGGCCAAATCACACAACTCTTCTCAAAGTGAGCCCCAAACCAAAACTTCACATCAGGGAGTATATATAGCCTTCTCCTGGCTCGGAGAATTTCACAGCCCTCTTGACCCACTGCCCAATCACAAAGCTACAAGGCATGGGGCACGGGCATTCCCAAAAAACAAGCCTCCCACCACAGGCTCCACGTGACCACATTCAGCCTATTAGGGCACAGAGTATACTTTCAAATCTGGGAAGGTTCTTAGAGTCACATAGCCACTTTAGCAAAGGGCCTAGGGGCAGAGAAGATCTTCAGATTCCTATAACGGATATGGTCCCTGCTACCAAGAAGTTTAAAGCCTAATGGGAGTAAAAGATAGGAATATAATCATCATCTTAGATAACGTTCATTGAGTGCTGTGATGTTTGCAAATTTCTTTGTAAATGTTATCTCATTTAATCCTCATAATAACCCTCTGAGGTAGAAGGGATTATAATCCTTGTCTTAAAGATGTGGAAACTGAGATTCAGAAGAATTGTGTGACTTACCCTCAATCCTTTATCTAATAAATGCATGAGGGCATTCCAGGCAAAAAGAACAGCCTGGATCAATATCCTAGGAGTCCAGTTTGACTAAGAGGGTTCATGAGAGGGAAGTAATATAAAATAAGGATGGAAAAATTGGATAGCACTAGGTTGAGTTTGACTTTACTTACAAGGTTTTTATTTTGCTTGGTAGTAAAAAAAATTCAAGTCATTGACAACTTCTTGAGCAGAGAAGTCAATTGAGGGAAATAGAATTATCCCCGTGGAAAGAGGACTTAGAACTTGTCTTCAAGTACTTGAAGGGCTAACATGGGGAAGAGGAATAGATTTGCTGTTTGGTCTCTAAAGGCAGAACTAGGAACTAGGAACAATGAATGCAAGCTGCAAAGAAGCAAATTTAGTATTGATGTAAGATGAAACTTCCTAATGACTGACTGTAATCAAAATTGTAATGGATTGCTTCAGGAGGCAGGGTTCAAATCAAGCCAACACGCATTTATTAATCACCTAAAACAGCGGTTCTCAACCTTCTGAATGCCGAGACCCTTTAATACTCGTATGTGGGCGTACCTGCATGTGGGTGGACCCGCCTGGAGACGGATAGAGGAGCGGTGTCTCGCTTCCTAAGACCATCAGAAATATATGTGTTCCAATGGTCTTAGGTGACCCTGTGAAAGTGTCATTTGACCACCAAAGGGGTCGCGACCCACAGGTTGAGAACTGCTGACCTAAAATAAGACTTTTAAGTGCTTTACAAATACTATCTCATTTGAGCCTCACAAACAACCTTTAGAAATAATAATAAGCTAACATTTATATGGTGCTTCCCATGTACTAAGTGCTTTACAATTATTATCTTGTCTAATCCTCACCACAACCCTGGGAGGTAGATGTTATTATTACCCCCCATTTTACAGGAAATTGAGACAGATATTTGATCAGTGACTTGCCCAAGATCACACAGCCGGTAAACATCTTGAAGGCACTTGGAAATACATATCTAGAGCACAGAACAGAGGTGAATACTGAAGGTAAAGAGTTTGGAATAGAGCAGATTCTTTTTCTTTATTTAGTATTTTTTTCAGTTACATGTAAAAACAATTAACATTCATTTTTAAAATTTGAGTTTCAAATTCTCTCCCTTCCCCTCTCCCCATCCCCACCCCCATTGAGAAGGCAAGCAATTAGAAATAGGTCATCCATGCGCAGTCATGCAAAACATTTCCATAATAATTATGTTGTGAAAGAAAACAGAGGAAAAAAAATTTTAAATAAAGGAAGTTTTTTAAAAAGGTTTCAAATCTGTATTGAGACAAAATCAGTTCTTTCTCGGGGATGGACAGCATTCTTCATCTTCAAAGTTGTCTTGGGTCATTGTATTGCTGAGAATAGCTAAGTCATTCACAGCTGGTCATCTTACAACATTGCTTACAACATCTTACAACAGTACATTTTACTTTGCATCAGCTTATGTAAGTCTTTCAAGGTTTTTCTGAGAGCATCCTGCTCCTCATTTCCTAAAGCACAAGAGTATTCCACCACAATCACATAGCACAATTTGTTCAGCAGTTCCCCAAATGATGGGCATCCCCTCAATTTCTAATTCTTTGCCCTCCCCCAAAAAAACAGCTATAAATATGTGTGCACATATAGGTCCTTTTCCTTTTTGTTCTTTTATCAAGAGAGTGAATTCTTACAGTGGAACCCTCTATAAGCTTCATTTAACAAATTAGCTGCATAAACTCCTGGGAAATGCAGATGGGTGTCATTTCTTCTGAATCTAGGAGAGATTGAGAGTGTCAAGGGCTCTAAGCAATAAATGTGAGTGTAGGGAGAAAAGCACAATAATAGGATGTGATTAGGAAAAACAATTAGATAATTGAGAAGAGGGAGGAGTTTCTGAACACAAAATTCTAATAAAAATAAGCTCCAGCAGGAATTATGCAATGCCAGTCAAGAGACTGTGGATGGAGGTACAACAGTCTGTGTTGTCTGAGCCATAGAAGCTAGACCCATCATTCCTTCCAGAGGACAGAATGGAACAGTTGGAGGCTCTGAAGAGTGAGAACAGGAGCTGCTGGCAGCTGCTGACTTTCTACGCAAAAGAACATGTAGCTAGCTGGGGAGCACACGGGCCTCCCCTTGTGCTTCCCTCCCTCTCTGTCCTAATGGGGCAAAAGTCGATCCCAGAGCTTATTCTGTCCTGTAAATTTACCTTTCTAATTTATGCTTAAGTAGCTTGATTTTTTTTTGGTCAGCTATATTAAACCTAATCAATTTTAAACTTTTCAACAAGGTATTGCCTTATTTGTGAAGAGGAGAGGGGATAATAAAAGAGCCAGTGAATAGCTGGGATTAGCACAGAGAAAAAAAGAAAAGAATCAATGGTTTAAACTAGTGCCCAGGCTCCTGGCTGGATGCTGAAGCAAATGAAAGAGAATCTAATTGCTATCGATTTATTAATTTTCATAAACCTCCCAGTTAGGGCAATAACTCATGGGAATCTGGACCATTAATCTTAGGTAATGCCTGAGTCATGAGTAAACATGCTCAGGTGGTGGAAAGATGCTTGGGTGAGTGAGACAGGTATCTCAGGCAATTATACTTCTTCCACTGTCATCTTTGCAAACTGGTCTTTACTTGGTGAGGTGCAGAGTGGAGGTATGAATTAAGAGGAAGTCAGACCTCCAGGGCCAGGTAAGGAAGAAGTTAGGAACAAATGACCCCACCTATTTTCAAACTTCTTCTTAAAACGACAGAGGGGGTCCTAAGAAGCAGAGATGAGGAGGCATGGCATAGAAAGCAGGAAGAAAATGTATGGAACAATTTCTGTTAAGCATGAGATAAGGAAACAAATGAAAAAGGAGTAATAGGACAGCTGAAGAGCAGTTCAGACACAGCAGAGGGTGTGTACCATGAATTTGTAGTGGACAAAGTTAGTTTTATTGCATGACTTTCTTTAACAATTTGTACTGAAGTAGGAATGGAGAAAATAAATGGTAGGGTTTATCCAGGAATAAGGATTTTCAGGTTGATAACAGTGAAACTTCAGAGAAGCAAGTGATTTCTGAGTAACAGTTAAAGTGTCAAACATGTATTGGAGCAAGGCTGGGTGTGATAACAAGAGAATTTAGAGTGGATCACTAGGTTGAGAAAATAAAAATGGACCATGGGAATGATGGTTACATGCGAGTAAAGAGTAGTTCTGTGTGGATGAAAGAATAGAAGGGGAAGAAAGATAGGAAGTTGTGGTAGGATAGTGTAATTTCAGACCTCAGGTGCTCAGAAGTCACTGACGTAATCACCTTCATCCCCTGCCCTCCACCACCTCTAAAGTTAAGATCTAAAGTGTAATGACTGTCTTATCTAACTGAGGTGCAAGTAAAAAGGAGTCATTGGAGTAAAAAGAGATCAGGGAATTCTGTGGTAGGGTATCAGAAAGGCTGTCAACTGGAATATTAAAGACCCTAGGTTGACGGCAGGGAAAGGGGGAGAAAAGATTGTTAGCTACATGTTAAAGTATTTGAAAAAGTTGGGAGAATGCCTGAAATTCTGTATATGATGGCACCAAATCTGGGAAGAGGATAAAGCAAGTGGACACTTGAGAAATTTCTTAGTCTGGGTTCCTGGAAAACCCAAGGAGGTTCTCACCGACCAGGGGGTCCATTGAATTTGGGAGGGGGGAAGAATAACTTAAGTTTATCATTATTATTATTATTATTACTGAGATTGAGTGACATGGGGGGCTACACAGCTAGCTAGTAAGTGTTTGAGGATGTATTTGAACTCAAGTCTTCCTGACTCTAGATCCAGTACTCTGGCCACTGCACCACCAGCTCTCTGTGAACCAGTAAGAGACAGAACGACTGAAAGATCCAGCTTTCCATTCAAGAGAGAAGGAAAATAATGGCTCAAAAATTTGACAATGGAGAAGACAGGGACACTTACTTTTTTGATAGAACTTGAATTAGTCCAAACATTACAGAAAACAATTAGGAATTGTGTAAGAAAGTGACTAAAATGTTTTTACATTTTGCCCAGATTTTACCTCTATATAGATACCTACAGTCAACAACTTCAAAGGCTGTGACATATTAATGTAATGGAAGGTTATCGCACCATAAGAAAAGACGGCTATTAGAAATTCAGAAAAAAAATTGAGATTTATATAAATTGATACACAGCAAAGAAAGTAGAACCAAGAGAACAGTATGCACAATAGCTAAAAAAAAATGTAAAGAAAAACAATACTAACACATCAGAATTCAGATTAATATAATGAGCAATCTCGATTCTAGATGACTGATGATGAAGCATTTCCCTCCTCTCAACATAAAGATAGTGAAATATGAATATAAAATGCTGCATATACAATTGGATATGGGCATTGAGTGAGTGTTTTCCTTAACCATTTTTTCTTTGTCAGAAGGGAAAGGATAGCAAGTAGTTAATAAGATTTTTAAAAATCATACTTTCTAAAAAAGAAAATATTGAGAATACAGAAACATATATGTAATAAATATATACTGTTATACCATGGTAAGAACAGTAAGCTTATCACCTTATCCTATGCAAGTTGGGCTCATTTTCCTTTAAAATGTATTGACATCCATCAAGACTTGTTTGGCTCAAGAGATTAAACAGGTAAGGCTCTTGACTTCCTTATAGTTGAATACAAAGCAGCCACAAGGAACTCCAGAAGCAATCTGATACTTGTCTGGTAGATTACTATGGGAAACTCAGGCAAGAGAATCAGCTAAATCAACTCAATGTATCTCCAATGTCTGTCCTTATCAAATATCCTTCCCCTGCAATGCAAAGTAAATATCTTTCCATCAATTGTTGAATGACTTACAAATGTCTCATTTTGTCCCAATATCAACCTAAACTACTAGGGGGCTAGCCTGAGTAAAGCCAACCCAGAACATCTACCAAGCATAAGCCTATTAAGTCCATTTTTATTTGCATAACAAAAATACATAAAAAGAAATATGAGGTTCCATTTTATGGAAACAGTAATGGAAGGGTTTTGAAAAAAGATTCTACGTGAAGTATGAAACTTCAAATAATAGGAGTAAAATGTTTTCCAGCTATTTCACAATTCATTATTTAATAGTTGTTGGTAAAAGGTAGTTAATTCAACCAGTTAAAAACATTTCATTTCAACTTGTTGACTGTCTGAAAATCATAGTAAAAACCCAAGATGAAACTTCGAAATACTGGTTTAGCATAAGCTCTCAAAATGGCCCTACACTTGACCTTTGCACCCAATTTGCCAAGAGTCATATGAGAATCAACATAAAAGGACATTCATTTTTCTATTTGCTGTTTTACATTATCTGAAGGTTAAGAATCATCTTGAAGTATTATATTGGGTCAAAGAAAAAAAATATTTAAAAATATAATTATTTAGAAAGTTTAACATAGGACCATCTCAGCAAATATGATTCTGCAAATGACTTGATACAATGAGGCTGTCAGCCAGGACATATCCTTTTCCTGTCAAATTGCTCTCCATTTCCCAAATCCTTCCATTTATTTATGACTCAGCTATGAAATAGCTAAATGAACTACCTGAATCATTTTGTAAGCCCACAAATTTCCTCAATTTTGAAGGTTGTTTATACCATGTCACAATATGAAGAAAATATACTTTATCTTTATTATGCTTGTCAAGTGTTGTGTTGGGACTGTGCTCACCATCTTACTGAGGCTGTGGTGAAGTTCTAAGCTATTTAAGTAATAAAAATACATGCTCCTTACTTCAAGAGAGTCAGCATGGCATAGTGGATAAAAAGATGGCCTCAGAGTCAGAAAGACATACTTCTGACAGATATTGGCTTTATAACCCCGGACAAATCATAATAACCTCTCCATGTCCCCAGAAATCTCTCCAAGACCATAAATTGCAGAGCAAATACTCGTCTGCATTGGTAGAGAGAGTTTTCCTACTGGGAGTTCCTCATACCAATAAAATCCCTTAAATTAAAATTAATAAAGCAAAGCAGTGGTGTCAAGCTCAAATAGAAATAGTGGCCACTAAACTGCTCATGTGGAACCCTGTGGACTGCATATTGACTTAGACAACTACCTGTGTTTATATATTTCTTTTTTATTAGTACATAAACACATCAAAATCAGGTAGGAACTACATTTTAATCTGGTTTGGGCAGCCCTCAGGAATGTAATGAGCTGCATATATCCCAAAGGCCACGTTTGATACCTTCTCAGAAGAGGGCAGAATTGGGATCCAAAAAAGACCTAATAGTCTAGAACATGGGACTGATACTAACAACATGAAACTTTATAGAGATAAATTTAATGTTCTGAGATTCCTAAAAGTAATAGCAATATATGGTAATAAAAGAGTTTTATTACTATGTATGAACTGAATAAGTATGAAATTGTGGAAAAGTGACTAGAAAGCAATTTATATTAAAAACAGGATAGGTGTTCCAGTGGATTGTAAGCTCAATATAAGCCAGTAGTGTGCTCATATAGGCCAAAAAGTTAATACATATTTAAATTATATTAATCTACATTGAAAGGCAGCCTGGATAGTCAATAAAAGCCAGCCTTGGAATCAGTAAGACCTGATATCTAACCCTAGACAAAATGTTTAAGCTCTCAGTACCCACAGGCCACTTTCTCAGACTATAAATCACAAAATAATTGCTGTTCTACATTGATAGAAGGACTTTGCTCACTTGGAGCACCCCACCCCAATGAAATCACAAATCAAGGCTTACATATGTTTGTAAACACATATATATGTATATATGTACACACAAACATATATGTTAGAGTAAATATTTGTCCTCCCATACTCTGCCCCAATTATATCATACCAAAAGTATTATGTATAGTTTAGATGCCATATTTTAGAAAGAACATTAACAAATTGAAAGTTGAGGAGAGGAAGACAACCAAGATAATGTGGAAGACTTGAATCTAGTGTCATACAAATATGGGATCAAAACAATTAGGGATGTTTAGCATGAAGAAAAGAAGACTTGAGTGTGTTCTGGAAGGTAGAGGATATACATAATAGCAATCTTCAAGTATTTATCATGTGGCAGAAGGATCAAACCTGTGCTTAGCCTCAAGGGGAAGAACTTCAACCAATGGCTGGAAGACAATGGGAAACAGTTCCATTCAACTTGAGGAGGAAAAAATATTTACTAATAATTACAGCTGCCAAAAAAAAGTATAATGCTTTAGGCAGGGGCTGGATGATCAGTGATTGGGGATATTATAGATAGGATTCATGATTTAGGTAGGGATGAAAGATAATCTCTGAGGTCCCTTTCAACTTCATGGTTACGATATGAATATGATCTAAAGGTTGTTGATTACAGTAAATAAACAAGTGCTTATTAATGATCTATCTGGTATCAAGTACTCTAAGCTTACAATGAAGTATATTATAATGCAGATGAAATAAATACATTAGTCTTGGACTCCGTTACTAGCATCATAGAGTCCCAATAACAGGAAGTAATAGTCCCATTATATTCTGCATTGGTCAGATCACATCTAGGCTCTTTTGTTCGATTCCGTCAGGGAAACATCAAACTAGGGTGTGTACAAAAGTCTGTGATGAGAATGGCATCTGGAATCCCATGTCATAAGAAATAACTAAGTAAAGAGAAAATATTTTCCCAAGAAGTAAAGTTGAATTTTCTTAAAGGAGCAATTACTTCAAATAAGTTAAAATAGCTATTATACTGAAGTGGTATAGGGGTTGGAGGTAGATTTGTTTTGTGTTGCTACCAGAGACAAAACTAGGAACAATACGTGGAAGTTCCAGGGATATAGATTTCAACTCAACATAAAAAGAACTAACAATTAGACCAGTCTAGCACTGCCACAAGGTACTTAGCTACTCATCACTGGATTTGTTCATGCAGAGGCTGCATGACCATCTGTCAGGGACAATTTAGCTAATGTAGAGATCTCCATTAAAGCAGTATTGGGACAATAAGAAATAAAGATTGATGCATCATTTCCATGAAACATGTGCACATAATTTTTAAAAAATCACTTTTGGAAGTTATGTGTATTTGATAGGAAGTTGGACTAGGTGACCCTTAAGATCCCCTTCTACCTCTAAAATTATAATTTCATGATTCCTCACTACTATTCTATTATGTAGCTCTCTATATAACACTTTTTATATCATTGAACTGCACTAATCTTTGATATAGCACTGAAATTAAAATTAGCCCTTGGCATACATTTGACACTCAACAATAATGTAAAATGCTATGTGTATTTTTCATTCATACTAATGAATAAACTTATAATAAAACAGTGGGGCCCCTAAAAAAGAAGTACATTTCCTAATGTTATATATAGTTTCCTAAAAGATGTAAACCTTTTATTCTAACATGAGTTCTTCTGACAAAAAGAATACTTTAAGGTAATGAGAAAGATGTAACAAAACCAGAAAAACAAGCAATAGTATAGTGGATAGAATGTTAGATGCGGAATGTGGAGAAAATCTAGTTCAAATCCCACTTTAGGCCACTAATTAGTTGTGCCTCTCCTCAGCCTCAGTTTTCTCATATATAAAATGATGGTGATAACTTGTTAGAGTGTCAAATGAGACAGTATACATGAAATGTTTTGCTCATCTTATTACTATGCAGATACCAGTTATCATTATTTCAATTCACAAAATTAACAAAAGGACTTAGAGATTTCATATCAGTAGCAAAATGTGGGATTTTTACATCAATTTACTCTAAACAACACTAATACCATATAGGCAAATACCTACCACTACTGACAATCTCCTCATGTAGGAATTTTTAATATTACACTTTATCATTGTTACTATCATTATCATAATGATTGACATTATCAATCATTACTTACTGATCTGGTTCCATAATATAAGACTATATTCTTAACACAAATCAATATAAGTAGAAAATACTGCTATTATTCTCTTGAAGATTTGTCATATAAAATACAGATTTTAAGTTAATTGCATTATTACAGAAATGCCTTAGATAACAAAAACTCATATAATCATTATTCATATACTAAATTATAACAGCAACCACACTGGCATACCCAGGATGGCTGCTAGCACGGGTTCTTAGATCTGCTTTACTAGGAAAGATATCTGTTTAAGGGGTCAACAATCTTTTTTAATTACATTCACTAGGTCAGGGGAAAAGTCAGTACCCTGAACTTCAGATAAAATACAAATAGAAAAAGCACAGACAAAATACAAGCAGAGAAATAAAGTCCAACAGCCAGGGCTCTGCCTGAGTCAAAGCAACATTGCTATACACATTACATACACCCCTGGATCAAGAGAGCCTTTACATCTGAGCAGTTGGGGAACTCTGAACATATGGCCACTCAGAATCTCAACCAGGGAATCACAAGATCCTTCTCATAAGCAAGTCCCCAAAGTAAAATGCCAACTCAGAGTATATATACATTTCTCAGAGCCAGAAGACATCACAACCCTCATGACTTAGTGCCTAGTTAGAATTAGCAAAAGGTGTGAAAATCTTCCTACAAGCAAGCTTAAGCAACCTTCCCTTACTGGGCTCCACTGGGTATGCCAGTGTGGCTGCTGCTATAATTTAGTATGTGAATAGAGATTTTACATCCCATTAACATTACATAAATCGAGAAATAAAGAAGTGTTGGGATTTATGTTTGTATCTTGGAATGTTGTTTTTCTGGAAACCACTAACAGCATGTGTATATATATAATTTTCTATATGTTTCTTGGAAATACATATTTTATATTTGCAAGCAAATTTGCTCATTATGAAGTTGTCTGACAAAACCAAGAAGAAAAAAATCTCATTTCTGTATATCTCTGAAAGTTTTGCCCTTTCTGATATTTAGCTTCATTGTATCTAAGCAAACTATCTTGAAAACATTGGTATTTTGCATTTTCTAATGCTTTTTATCTATTCTTTGCAAAATCAAGTGTCATCCCCCTAGTCTCACACATTAAGTTAATAATCTATGATCCATTTGAACTTCTGTTCACAAATATAATTGAAAAGTGAGATCACAGCCAGCACACATGCTTGCAAAAATAAGCCACATTTTGGTGCATGCTTTTTAATCTGACACCAAATGACATGTGGAATTCTTAAAAGAGTATCTCCAAAGTTTTGTTCCAGCAACACAGAAAAACTGCCATAACAGCATCATCAGGAAATCTTCTTTCCTTGTATAAAATGAGTTTTCATTGTGTGAAGGGGAGAGGGGGCAAAAGATAGTACAAGATTTTTATCATGTGTTATGTATATTCTTCTAAACCAACATGCATTTATTAAACATCTGCATTGTGCCAGCCCCTCTGCTAAGTGCTAGCCACACCAAGACAATTGAAATAAATAGATTCTGCCTTCAAGGAGCTTCCTTTTTCTTTATTTTTCTCTTTTGACAAATTAATTCATTTTTATTTAAGGAGCTTACTTTTTACTGGAGGGACATAACATGTGTAAATAGATAAGTACACAATAATTTGAGAAAATAATATTAATTGGGAAACCAGGAAAGATTCTCCATAAAACATGACACATAACTGCACCTTGAATGAAGATAGGTATTCTGAGAAGCAGAGGTGAATAATCATTAATAATAATAACAAAAACATATATATGGTACTTAGTATGTGCCCAGGACCATGCTAAGTGCTTACTTACATCTATAGTGGGAACAATATGTAGGGTAGAATGGATGTGTTGGTTACATGGTGTATAACCACTAGTTTGGGAAATGTACCATATCTTCACTTTCTATATATATTGAATTTTTTTTAGCACAGGATAGTATTACTGTTAACATTTTGAGATATGTTCATTTTAAAATACCATTTTATCAAAAAGTCCTTGTAATTTTTACAAATACAGAGCTTACAAAGATGTGCTACATTCTTGGGCATGAATTTCATACATACGAGAGTTATAATTTTTTTCAAGTAAAGCACATCTGCAATTTTATTTTACTCCATCTTACTGGGAAAATAGCAGAATAGAACTGACAGAAATTTACTTTAGGTATAACTTTAATTCACTAAATCAATTAATATCAAGTGTCTGATTAATGGCTAGAGATATACTTATTGAGGATGCAATGACAAAAACTAAATAGTCCTTGTACCTAAGAATTTTATCTTTTTTATTGAATAAGAATTCATAATAACAATAATAGTTAATATTTATGTAACACTTTAAAATTTGCAAAGTGCTTTACAAATATTATCTCTATCTATCCTCAATACAACCCTGGAAAGTAGGTGCCATTATTATGCCCATTATACAGATGAGGAAACTGAAGCAACTGAAGGTTAAGTGACTTGCCCAGAGTTACATACCTAGTTAAGTGTCTGAGGCCAAATCTGAATTCAGGTGTCACCAACTCCAGGGCTGCCATTCTCTTCACTGCTGTGTAAAGGCATGGAATTCTGAGTTCAGGCAAGTACGCCAATTGAATGTAACCACTGACTTCACCCTTTGCAGAGTAATTTTTACAGGATATTTCAATGATAAATCCTAAAAGCATTTATATTTTCTCTGAGTTAAGTGGCATCTTCTTCCATTGTATCAGCAAGCACCCTAGCATACCTAGGGCGGCTACTAGCACAGGTTCTTAGATCTGCTTTTCTAAAGGAAAGCAACTCAAAATGGGTTAACAATCTTACTTTAATCAAACATATCATTTACCTAGTTCAGGGGGAAAAGTCAGCACCCTGAACTTCAGAGAATACAAACAGAAGTTACAAACAAACAGAAAAAC
>CM053585.1:451950536-452004378 GCA_028646515.1 Pseudochirops corinnae | reverse complement strand
AAAACAAGCCTGGCGCCACAGGCTCCACGTGACCACATTGAGCCTATTAGGGAACAGAGCATACTTTCAAATCTGGAAAGGTTCTCAGAGTCACGTAGTCACTTTAGCAAAGGGCCTAGGGGCAGGGAAGATCTTCAGATTCTCATAACATCCATCAAAATTTTAAAGATCAAATCCCAGAGTCCAAGTAATCCAATATATACACAAAATTAAAGAACCAAGAAAATGGGCAACATCTGGTCAGACCTATGGAGTATAATTAGAGTAGTAGGAATTGTAACAACACTCCTAGCATCACTTCATTCTCCTGACTCCTCAACCATAGAAACAGGTAGGACACTTACATTATGATTACAAAACTTTGACATTACCTCCTTATGATTTTGAAGAACTAGCCATAATTGCATACTGTTGTTGCTAATGAACCCACTGTTCTCTCCTGGTTCCAAAGAGCATAATATACCTGAAAGCTATAGTACTGGAGAAAACTCTCCATTAGCAGCAACTATTACAGGGTAACTAGAGGGACATATTTTCCCACCCACTACCATAGAGCTACAGGTGCATGCCCCAATTTAAAAGAAAAAGAACTAGTTGTGATATTAGTAAGATAAATATAATACACACAAGCAACAGTTCATCCAATCCCTTTGGCTTTCCAAAATATTGGATGTCCACAAAAGACAAGAATATTAAGCTACCTCATGCATTTGATCATGGCAGAGGTTCACACGAGTGTGACTATCATATTATGATCTTATTCGCCATATGTAGTAGGCTGAGGATTTATTCGAAAACTCAGCAGGTTGTTATGATGTGTTGATAATATAAGATGGGTACATCCTTGCTGCAACATAAAAAGAATTATCATGGGAGGAGAGAGAGAGATGGAACATTACCTTTCTGCAAAAATAATTTAAGCATATTTTGACCTTACCTGTACTTATTGATAATATTTTTCACAGGTAAACAGAATACTGAATATGTTCGGCATGTGTCTCCATACTTTTAAGTAGTGTGGACACAGTGGGAACTGTGTTTTCACAAATAAAAAGCCACAGACCGGAGCATTATCCTCCTCTTTGACTCTAACTCCTCTCTACATGACTCTGGTGGGAGTTGTACTTCACAGTAGGCAGCAGAATTGAAGGCTGATGAAATCTGATCCATCCTCAGGCAGTTATTTTATGTGTAAAGTGTATCAACATGGAACAAAGTCCTAGTCCGTGTTTTCTACAAATTCAGCTGGTTTAAACTGTTCTACCAATTAGTTACTAATAACAACCATATTCAGGGTTGCAAAAGTAATGAAAACTAAACTAAACTAAATAAAACCTACATTACAATAGCCCCTAAATTTGAGACTACTACCCACTCACTACTTAATAATGGGCCCAGTTCCTCTCTTTGCCAAAGTCAGGCATTAGCAGTAGTGCTTAAGAAGAATTATGCACCTCCCTGAGTGCCTAATTTACTGCCAAAGAGTGACCCAGACACTGAAAAGGATAGTCCATTATTCCAATATAACTTTGTTACCAAAAAACCTTTTTAAGTAAATATGCATTCACTCTTTTTGAAATTTCCTAGGTAAAATTTATGACTTGTGTAAAAATAGAAATGGAAATAAACCACAAAACAGCTTGGTGAGATGTGACTGATGGCTGAAATATATCAATGGAAAGGTATAACTTATTCAAAACGAAGAGATAAATAAAATGGTGGTGGTATGACATTATATATATCAAAAAGATATATAACTATGTGAGGAAATTCACAAAGCAAGACTGGAAAGAATGATGGAAAACATTTGGGCAAAGATCAGTGCAGGGAGGAGCACAGGTTGTATTGCGTTGGGAGAATTCTACGGACCACATGAACAGAAGGAAGAAATGAATGACTTCTGAGATAGATTACAAAAATGGCACAGAGACATGAACCAAGACAGATTCACCAAAAATTGCTCATTTCCATTTTTGACAAAGTTACTAGCTCATAGGAGTGCTATAGGCATATCTTAACTGTTTTCTAACTTAACATTTTTTTTTTGTCTTTTAAGAGGGGAGAAGGCAGGGCAATTGGAGTTAAGTGACTTGCACAAGGTCATACAGCTATAAAGTGTTAAGTGTCTGAGATCAAATTTGAACTCAGGTCCTCCTGACTCCAGGGCCAGTGAGCCACTTAGCTGCGCCTCTAGCTTAACATTTGACAAAATGTTTTATGATACCCTTGTAGACAAGGAGAGATTTGCCTGAATGAAAGTAGTTAGGTGTATTCAGAAAATCCACAGGACACAAAACAACAATTATCAATGAAGCAATGTTAGTCTCTAGACAGAGGTCTCTAGTGGAGCAGCTCATGAATCCACCTTGCCCCTATTCTATTCAACAAAATTACCAGAAATCTGAATGAAAGAATACCTGGAGTATTTATCACATATTCTGATGACATGAAGCTGGGAAGGGTAGCTGACATGCTGGATGAGGGAGTCTAGATCCTAAAAGATCTTGATAGGCTAGGACAATGGGCCAAGTACAACAATATATGTTAACAGAGACAAATATCTTTCATTTGGATTTTAAAACAAATTGATCAACATCACAAATACAGGAATGGAAAAGCCTAGCTAGAAAAGAGTTTGTGTCAGAAGGAAGTGACTATCCAGAAAGTAAAATATAAACTCTATATCACTAGTGTCTTTCCTCTGGTGATAATTTCCAATTTATCTTGTATACAGGCTATTTTTACATAGTTGCTTGCACATGGTCTCTGCCATTAGTTTGTGAGTTTCCAGAAGGCAGAGATTTTTGTTTCTCTTTCTTTGTATCCTCAGAGTTTAGTACAGTGCCTAACACATCGTAGGGACTTAATAAATATGTATTGACTGTGACAAAGCAACCAAAAAAGTTTATTTAATCTTGGGCTGCGTTAATGGAAGCTCCAAGTCCAGAATCAGGAAAGCAATAGGCCCACCGTTCTCAGACCTTGTCAGATTTGGATATGTCTGGGATATTTCTAGAAATATCTGGAATATTTTGTCCAAGTGTATGTGCCACCTTTTAAACCATTTAAATTAAAAAATCTGTAATAAGCTCCAATTCTGTGTATATGTGTATTGTAGGGATACAAGGACAAAAAGGAAGTATTCTCTGTCCTTAAGAAGTATAGCTTACATTTTATTGGAAGACTATAATACACACAAAGATAGGTAAATACAAAATGTATGTACAATAACATAAACTAATTCAGGGTGGATAGAGGGGAAACCTTGACAACTTAAAAGATTAAGAAAAGTTTTGTGTATGAGGTAGCACTTGAGTTGAGCTTTGAAGAAGAAATACAAAAGCAGCAAAGCATTTCAGGCATGAGAGATAACCTTTGCGAAGGCACAGTCATGGGAAATAGAATGTTGTACATAGAGAACACCAAGTAAGCAACGAGGTGAGGGAAACTTGAATGACGGATTCAAATTTGAAAGGACAGATTGGAACCAGATTGTGAAGTGCTTTTAAAGTCAAAGTTTCATTTTATTCTGGAGGCAATATGGAGTCACTGACATTTTTGTTTGAGGAACAAAATGGCATAGACTTGTGGTTTAGAAACATCAATTTGATACTGTGTAAGGAATGGATTGGAGAGGTTTGGGAAGACTGGAAGCAGGAAGACAAATTATAGGGCTTTTGCAAAGGTTAAGATAAAAACTGATGAGGCCCAAAATAGAATGGTATTTATATGAGTGTAGAGAAGGAAACGAAGATGAGAGATATAGAAATAGGATCATTAAGATTTAGAAGCTGATTGGATATGAAGTGATGAAGGAGAAGGAAGAGTTGAGAATTCCTGGTTTTCAGACTTAGGTGGTAACAAAGGAAAGGGTATTGACCATGACAGAAATAGGGAAGTTAGGAAGATGATTGGTCAGGGGTGGAGAGAAATATTGAATTCTACTTTTTACATTCTGAGTTATACCCAGGTAGAGATTCCAATGACAGTTGGAGACTGATGCTCAGCATAGAAAATAGAACTGGATATATAGATCTGGAAGTCCTCTATATAGAGAGGATCATTGAACCTAAGGAAAAGGAGAATAACATGTTAGTCCAGCAAGGGAAAAAGAGTTCAGGACAAAGATCAGGAATACACATCGACAAACTGGAGAGCATCTAGAATAGTAGTTCTCAACCTTCATAATGCCGCGACCCTTTAATACAGTTCCTCATGTTGTGGTGACCCCCAACCATAAAATTATTTTCGTTGCTACTTCATAACTGTAATTTTGCTACTGTTATGAATTGTAATGTAAATATCTGGTATGCAGGATGCATTTTCATTGTTACAAATTGAACATAACCCACAGGTTGAGAACCGTTGGTCTAGAAGAAAGTAAACAGGACAAAACGGGAAACAAAAACCATGCCATGTGAAGATCTGTTTGTGAAATATGCAACCCAAAAAAGCAAAAATGTAGAGAATTCTAAAGATTCAATGAAAATAAAATGACAAAATAGCATCAGTGAAGTAGCAGAATATAAAATAAACACACAAAAATCATATGCCTTTCTGTATTTTACTAACAAAACTTAACAGTAATAGATAAATTCCATTCAAAATAATAAATAAAGTATCTGAGTTAGCCATCAAGACATAATCAGGAATTATAAGAATACAACTAAGAAACGTAACATATAATTGGAGATATTAAACAAACATCTTACAACATATACCACAATGAACTCCAAACAGATACATGCTCTAAATATAAAAGGTCACATCATAAACAAATAAAAGAAGAGAAAAAGAGATAGGTTTCACAGCTATAACTGAAGGGGAAATTATTAACTAAACAGGCAAAAATTATCATAGAAGACTAAATGGAAATTTTCAATTACTTAAATTACTTAATTAAAAAAAAACCTTGAATTAGCAAAACCAAGTCAGTGAAAAAAATAATAACTGGGACAAATCACTGTACCAAATTCTTCTGATAATGGCCTGATATTCAATAGAAAAGAAATAAAAAATAAAAATAAGTGAGAGAGAGAAATGAAACATGAGATTTAAAGTTAAAATAGATCTAAGTTCAAATCCTGCCTTACTAGCTATATGACCCTAGACAAATTAACTTTTCAACCTCAATTTCCTCATCTGTAGAACTGGACTACTAGCACCTATATCAGTGACCAGATGAGTAAACGTATATAAAGCACTTTGTAAGCCTCAAAGTGTTATATAAGTTCTGACTATTAATATTATTGAAGTTGTTCATGAATTACAGAGCACAGAACAAATCCAGGTATGCTGTTCCTTGTTTCTCATCAATGCATCTATTGCTGCTTTTTCTGGGCTATGTAGCTTGGTATAGCAGAGAGAGAGATGGCTTTGGAACCAGGCAGACCTGGGTCATATCCCACTTCTGTGAAAATCATTTAACCTCTCAGCACTCTAGGCAAAAACTATGTATGAGTGACAGAGAAAGTGCTGAGATATATAGTGATGGAGGAAATTTTCTTAAGAGTTTCCCATGCCAGTGAAATTATAGGTCTAGTTCCATTTTTTGTTATTATCTCATATCTATAAATATATCTTTTATTTTTTAAGGGTGTTTGATGTGCTTAAGGGGAACTATCAGAATGGCAAGCAGTCTTCATAAGAGAATGATTCAGAAATGTGAAGCAGCTTCCCTAAAGTCACTTAAGCTGTCCCCTCTCTTCCCTTCCCTCCCCTCCTACTCTCAAAAAAATCAAGGCTATCTTGCATAAATAACGTCTGTCGTCTCCATTTTTGCAGTGGTCTCAGAGGATTGGATAGTTCTTTTATTTGACAGTATCATTACCTCTACTTGTAGCCTTGATTTCATCCAGTCTCCTCATAGAGCTTTCCCTTTCATACCCCTTCCTGTCTATTTATATTCATTTAATCTTTGTCCATCCATTGATCCATTCCTACTACCCTCAAATATATATAGATCTCCGCACTCTCTTAAAAAATTTTCAGTTGGGGGCAGCTAGGTAGCATAGTAAATAAAGCACCAGCCCTGGAGTCAGGAGGACCTGCATTCAAATCCAGCCTCAGACACTTAACACTTACTAGCCATATGACCTTGAGCAAGTCACTTAATCCCAATTGCCCTGCCCTCCCCCCTCCAAAAAAATCAAAGAAAAAAAATTTCAGTTGATCTAACTATTCCCTCAGCTGTAAATCTATCTTCTTCCTCCCTTTACTGCCAAACTCCAAGACAAACTATCCTTACTTGTTATATCCATTTCCTCACCCACCTATGTCTCAGCTGTTTGTTATCTAACTTCCTACTCTGCCACTTAACTGAACTTGTTCTCTTCAAGATTACCAAAATTTTATTAACTAATAAACCCAATGGCCTTTTCTTAGTCCTCAGTCTCCTTGACCTCTTAATGGCTTTTGACATCATTAACCATTCCTTCCTCATAGACACTCTCTCTCCTCCTTGACTTTTTGTAACACTGGGCTCTCCTAATTTTTTTTTCCTTCCTCCTTCTACCATTTCTTTTCAATCTTCTTTGCTAGCTCACAATCCATGTCTCCCTCTTTTTGCATGAATGTTTCTAAGAGCTTTCTCCTGGGTCTTCTTCTCCCTTCATTATAATCTTTCTTAGTTATATCACCTCCCATAGGTTCAATGATCATCTCTATGTATATTATTCCTAAGTATACAGTACAGAACCAAATCTCTTCTTTCCTAAACTACAATCCCACACTAACAATTGCCTGCTGGGTATTTATCCACTTGCATATTCCATAAACATCTCAAATTTAACATGTTGAAATGGAACTTACAATATTTTTTCCTTTCTTTCTTTTTGTTTCTTTCTTTCTTTTTCTGCTTTTTGGAGAGGGAGAAAGGCAGGGCAATTGGGGTTAAGTGATTTGCCCAAGGTCACATGGCTAACAAGTGTTAAGTGTCTGATGCAGAATTTGAACTCAGGTCCTCCTGACTCCAGGGCTGGTACTCTATTCACTGCACCTCCTAGCCACCCCTGGAACTCACAATCATTCTCTCCCATACCCATCCCTATTCAAAACTTTCTTATTCTGTCAATAGCACAGTTAAATCCCAGTCACTCAGACTCCCAGTCTTGGAGCTATCCAATCAGTTTCACTCTTCCATTCCTGGAATACCCTCTTTTCTCTCACTTCCACCTACAAGACATCCTAATTTCCTTCAAAGCACAGCTCAGATGCCACATCCTGCAAGTAGATGTTCCTAATTACCTTTGTTGTTAGGGTTTTTCCACAATGAAATACTTTGTTTATTCTGTGTGTGTGTAATACATATATATATGTATATATATATAACACACATGTATAAGTATATTTGTATACACACACAAACATATATATTTATAGATTTGCATGTTATTTTCCCTCAGTAGAGTGGCAGCTTCTTGAGAGCATGGGCTTTTCAATTATTGTCTTCATATTTAGAGAGCACTTAGCACAGTACCTGGCAGATTCTAGGTATTTAATAAATACTTGTTGAATCGAATTGAGCAAGAAAGTTGATAGTCTCTGTACTTTGATCTGGTCAAACCACATCTGGAATATTGTGTGCATCATATTTTAGGGAAAACATTGACAAGCTAAGCTCCATAGTGAAGAGAGCAACCAGAATTGTAAAGGGTTTGGTGAAGGGATGTGGGAGAAGCAAATCTTAGCTTGAAGAAGAAAAGATACAGGAGGGAACAATTAATGGATTCAACTATTTGGAAGGTTGTATATGTAGGATTTGTGAAGGAAAAACATGCTCTGCTTCATGTAATACAAATAATGGATGGAAGTTACTCATGGTGTAGATTTTGACACAATGTGAGGAAGAACTTCCTAAGAATTAGATGTGTTCAAAAAATGAATCATGCCACTTCCCAGAAAGGTCTTTGAGAGAAGATTAGATGACCACTTGCCAGGAAATTGATAGAGGGAACTCCTGGCAGGCATAGGTTGTAACAGAAAGCTTCAGGCCCCTTTCAACTTCAGGATTCTGTGATTCTGGTTTAATTGCATAAATATGCATAGATAAGACACATTGCCCTGTCCTTTCTGATTTTTTTTTTTTAATCACTGAAGTCAGTTGAAGTCTAGTAGATCTGGATACAGAAGAGCTGCAGAAAGTGAAAATTCAGTTTAGCCTGACCTGAAGTGATTCCAGAGCCCTGTAGGCTAAAAATAACCCCAGTAAGCTCTGGAGGAAGTTTCCATTCCTACTACCCTCAAATATATATAGATCTCCGCACTCTCTTAAAAAATTTTCAGTTGGGGGCAGCTAGGTAGCATAGTAAATAAAGCACCAGCCCTGGAGTCAGGAGGACCTGCATTCAAATCCAGCCTCAGACACTTAACACTTACTAGCCATATGACCTTGAGCAAGTCACTTAATCCCAATTGCCCTGCCCTCCCCCCTCCAAAAAAATCAAAGAAAAAAAATTTCAGTTGATCTAACTATTCCCTCAGCTGTAAATCTATCTTCTTCCTCCCTTTACTGCCAAACTCCAAGACAAACTATCCTTACTTGTTATATCCATTTCCTCAAATGGATATAACCATATATCCATTTTTTTTTTGAGAGGTTTTGAGAGGAAGAGCACTTGAGAACATTTTGATCCCTGAGGAGTAAAGAGAAAATATAGTCAAGGGGAGAAAAGAACACAGAAATGGGAATTTGAGGGGAAAGGTAGAGTTCCAAAAGAAAATTTGCCTATTTCACAATTTTTCTTAAGGGCCACCACTGACAGATTGTCTCTGAAATATGGCAGCTTCCCACAGTCATCAAGTTTTTGCCAAACAAAGCAATCAATCAATCAGCTTACAAGTATTTACTGAGCACTTATTGCCCAGCACATAAAAATATTTTTTGTGTGATAAGCAATATTTTAGAAACTTTAAATGAAATGAAAATTATATATGGAGAAATGTTTCAAATAAGACTTGTTTTAGGAGTACAAAATGCAGCAATATTTATTTTGGGATTTACCATAAAATCATAGAGTTGGAAAGATTTTAGTAGATCTTTAGTGATCTTTTAATTCACTGCCTCATCCTACTGATGAAGAAATTAAAGCTCAAATAGGGTAGACAATTTGCCCAAGGTCACAGAAAAAAAATAATCTGTAGTAAAACTAGAAATAAAGCCCAGGTTTTTTAACTTCCAATCCAGTGCCCTTTCCTTGATACCATAGCATCTACTGCTTACATTAAAAGGATTACCACATGTGAATGTGAATAGGAAATAAGATGATTCATTATTCTTAAATTTTTTAATTAAATTAGGTTACATACATATCTGAATAATAGAACAAAAATACTTAAAATATTCTTATTCCTTGCACTTATAATTTATAGGACTTTATTTAAGATTTTAATGTTAACTTGAGATAAAATTTATTCTGATATAACTATTCTAAGTATACTCAACAGAGAACAAAAGCATATAAAAATTGAGTCATGGAATCTCTAAGGAGGTTTCGAGGTTGGGATAAAATATGATTTGCATATTTTCTTTTTTAAAAAAAAGTTATTTCTTAAATTGATTTCATTCATTTTTTATTCAGTAGATATTTTAGGACATACTGTGTATAATGTACTATATGAAGACAGAATGAATTTGGAAAATGCAACAGTTTCAGGCTTGGGAATCACTGATTTTATTTGTGAGACTCAGATGCCATCTATTGTTGAAAAGAGTGAATGCACTTTCATGCCCAAATGCAATCAATTGCTTTGTCCCTGAGCACCTTGGAAGACCTAAAAGAAATTGTGAACACAATAAATAATCTTATTCTCCAAATCATAGACTTGAAATTTTAAGGGCATAAATACACAGAGAGAAACATTTAGTGGGTTCATTTTGGGGTACATGATTTAAAATCTTTTCCAAATCACTGATCTCAATGAATCTAGTTCCTTTAAGAAGAAGAAAAGCATTTTTAAAATGAAAAATTAAAATTAAAAAAGCCCTATTCTGGGTGACATACTGCAATTTGTTGACAAAAGAAAGTACATTCCATTATGTAGTAACCTCTCTGTACTGTCCCACATTCTGTGCTCTCCTGACTGATTTCTATTTGCTGAGTAGTTACTTCCATTTGGGTTATAATGTTGTCATTCATCTTACAATATAGCTTATCTAATGTGATGCTTTGGAATCTATTTCTGCCTGATCCCTTGGCTTGGATATCCATATTCCATTAATTAGCATTGGATTCTTTCAATGTTAATCTTGACCTAGCCCCAGAATGACATCCTTCTCCATTTCTCCTTTCCACTATTCCCATCCCTCTCATGATCCTATTCTCCCTCACCACATTTTAGTGATTCCATTAACATCCTTGCTAATTAACAGATCTTCCCACCACCACAAAAGAAACCACCAAAGAATTTCCTCCATTACAAAGTTTCTGATGTTATGTTGTTCCAATACAATCCTGGCTCCTTTTGAAGATATGGGAGGGAGGTCGAGGGAAGTGTTATGTAGAATAAGGGCTGTTAAATTCTCCAGGTAAATTCATTTAAGAGGAAGCAATTTCAATAAAATCCAGTATTATTCAAATAAATTTCAAATATAGCTTCAGCTCCACAGTAAAAAATTAGCCTATTTGGATCTAACCTTTCACCCAACATTTTGCTAAGATAAAAATGTTTGTAGGAAGGACAAAATAGACTTTGAAATATATGTGAAAATTTTAAATGTCAAAAGAGAGAAATCAAGGCAACAGCTATGAAATTATTTGAAGTGTCAACAGGAACAGGCAGTGGTTTTATTGCTGGGAAGAAGTAGCTAAAGTAACCAGTGCCTTCAATCTTTACTCCCCAGCTCTTGGATTTATATGGAAAATAAATAGAATTAGGAGACCCAGAACAGGAGGAGTGGGAATGTTAAGAATGTCCTCACCACAGATTCTGAGCTTCTTCATAATTTTGCTAAGTGAATTTCTTGGAATCTACATGCTGGGATTAAGAATTAAAAGGAAATCTCTGACCATAAATAACCTAAGGGCTAGGCTGAGGTAGTCCAAATGAATGTCAGCAGGAGAATCAGTTCAAAAGGACAGACATTAATGCCTAAGGGCTGCTCTTGCAAGCTGGATGAATGTGATGTGGGTGGCTGAGGTATACATTGCAAAAAAAAAAAAAAATCAAATGGCCTAGGGCCATTCTCAGAGTTGAAATCCTAGAAGCTGCCGCAGAAGCTGAGCAAAGAAGCCATTACTGCTAAGACCAGTATACAGCAATGAGGAGAAACTAGGCAAAGTTGTTACTGAATAGTAGAGATGCTTGGCAGAGGCACCCAACAAAGAGCTGAAGTGTCTAACAGAGAGTAGATATGGACAGAAAGAAAAAATACGTTGACCTCTTGTGAAAGTAGAAGACATTGGTTCCTCTGTAATAAAGGCACATGAAATGCTCCAATTATGTATGTTCCTAAGACATACATATTCCCTCCATGTATGTTCCTTCATGTATGTTCACTATACATGTGACCCTCCATATGTGTTCCCTGGCCATGATGGAGTCATGGGACCTGAACCCCTAAAAAGAAAAGACCATGTCTTTGTCCCTGAAATTTTCCCATACAACCCAGTCCCTGAACCCCAGTCCCTGGCAATTGCCTGAGACATCTGGCACATCCTAATCTACTCAGATACGCAATAATATTTTAATTGTCCTTTCATTGTGGCCCTACCACTTAACTCTTTTCATTATCTGAACCTGGCCCACCCAAGGCTGTTTGTCACTCCTGTGTGGGTCAGAAACCACCGACTTAAATAAAATAGGGAGACTTCTCAAGGCAAAAACAAAAAGGAGTTTTATTATGATCTTGCAAGAAAGGGTGTCTCTGCTCAGATCAGGCATCAAGCAAGAGAGTAGAGAGGCAGGAAGCAAGCACTGGGTTTTATAGCCCTAACACAGAAACCTCCCAACCCCAAACTGTCCTTCACTCCCATTGGTGGGGAGGTGGGCTCGCAATCTAGGCTCGGTCTACTTCTGAGACAAAGAACACAGAAACATGTAGGTGTCCAGTGTAAAGCCAGGAAAGCAGTTTGGTCCTTATTTGGCATATCTTGTGCTGAGGTGGCACTTAGGGAAAGTCTCTTGCCCTAAGTCTCAGATTCCTGTAAAGTCAGGAGACTTCTAAACTTAGGCCTAATGGATGCTGAAGCCACTCTAAATTTGAAAAGTATTCACTTGGTTTTCTCACCTTACTTATCCCCAACTTAAAAATGCCTCTAATTTGGTCTCAATAAATAATCCAATCAATTGTATTAATACCCAATAGCTCTTACATTACCTTGAAATACACAATGACCCCATATATAAGAGGAAACAATACTGAACTTAGTTACAAAGTATAAAGAAGAAATAAGAATGTAATAGGATGTTCAGAATGGGGAAACTTCACTGCAAGTTATCCCTCACACTCCTTAATCCCATCTAGATCTTCCCAGTCTTTTTCTGCATAAAAGTACCAATCTTACCCCCATTAAATTGCACAGATTCTTAGAATCCCACCTGCTCCTATTGGCCACACAATAAACCTTGTCTATTTACTGAAAGAAATTTCGAGTGGTCAAATTCTTTCAAGGTAGACTTACCCTGTACCCTTGCATTTTGGGGTTCCTAGCACCCAAAACCACTAGAGCCACATGTGTTCCAAACAGATTGCCTCTGAATGTATGTCCCCAAATGTGTCTCTTGATATTCCTGTTTGTGTTCCCTTAATATGTCCCTTCTCCAACCAATGTCATGGTGACATATAAATCAGTATAGCCTTGTATATAAGATGTCCCAAAAATGTTAGTGCAGTTTAAAGCTATTAGAAGAGTCAAGGGATGACCCCTTTAATAAAAAAAAAAAAAATCAAACTGGGAGGGGAAGACTCTCAGTATTGCTGGCCAAAAGAGAAACAATTACTATTTACATTCACTCTGAACCAGGAGGGCCCAAAAAGTAATCATTAAGTGGTGCTGGGGCAGAGACCTGTCGTCCAATCAGTGAAAGTCAGAGTGTATTGGGTTTGAGGCGTGGTCTTTAGGAAAGAAAGCTAGGTATTAAACCCCAAGATAGGTAGATATATAGGTTTCAGCCATCAAAATTTGACTTCCTTTGGGCAAAACAGCCTCCAATAAGAGGAGAGGAGAGAAGGGGGAAGAGGAGAGAAGAGAGGAAAGGACAGGACAGGGGAGGGGAGGAGAGGAAAAGGGAGGGGGGGAAGAGGAGAGGGGAAAGGACAGGAGGGAAGGACAGGGGAGAAAAGGGGAGAAGAGGGGGGAGGGGAGAGGACAAGACAAGCTAAGTGCCCCAACTGGAACTGCCCAGCTGAGTCCCTGTTGGAGCAGCTCAGGCTACTTACAGGTTGTGGTTTTATAATGGCAAGCAAAGAAGTATTTAGCACCTTTTTTCAGCTACTTAAGTATTTAGCACCTTGTTTGAGCCCCTTGGGATTTGAAGGTGGGAGGAACTTGCTGATGCAACAAGAAGGGTGGAACAGGAAGGAGAACCACCATATATAAGGAGGAGCACAAGCCAGGATGGAACAGAACTGGGGAGAACATTTGTGGTGGCTGGCATTCTATTTGTCTGTTTTGTCTGTGTTGATTTGTGTTTGTGATACTTTGTACAGAAGCCCTGGGACCTTACTGGAAGCCCTGAAAGAGGATTTTCTTGTCTGTTTACAGAAGTCCTGGAGGAGGGTTTCAGAGGTCTTAGGACTATTCTGATGATTTGTGTTGACTTCTTGGACCTTGTTTGTGGGTCTGTGTTGATGTCACATAGTAAATTGATGGTGCTGGCAATGTGCGTGAATGTTGTTTTGGCTCTGTTAAGCTTTGTCTTCCCAGAAACAGAAATTGTGAAGGACTTGAGGTGGACTGGACATTGTGAGCTTCAGTATGGAATGCGAACTGGATGAGGAACTGGATGAAGAGTTGGACAAGGAGCTGAGAGCGGCCTGCCTGTGAATCCAGGTGACAGTTGGGCTAATTCAGGCAAAAGCTGGGACCATGGAAGAGGAACTATGGAATCTGAGAGCCAACCTCAACTCAAGATGAAAAGATCTCTCCTTGAATACTTAATGCTGACTGAGAAGATCATGATTTACTGTGATCAAGGGGTGGGAGAACTTTGTACTTTGTACTGCTTGAGGATGATTGGAAACTAATCTCCAATCAAGAAGAAAGAAAACTTTTTGACTGAGAGATTAAGACAATGCCACCTAGGGGTGAAAGAACTTTGTATTTTGTATCCCTTAAGGAGGATTGTCCCTTAAGGATGATTGAGTTAAGAATTTACTAAATGATATCTTTTGTTTAAAAACTATGTGGCCACTTTAGCGATAAGTTGTTATGTTATATCACTGTGAATACTGTATTTCGATTTCTGTGAATGTTTTGCTTTAGTTTACTGCTGAACAAATAGAGGTCACTATACCATGTGATCAGAATCTTAGAGCTATTCACAGCAACGGTCCTCTGGAGACCTGCTCGTTCTTGGCTTTACAGGTTTGTCCTTTTTTCCCAAAGAGGACCATGACATCAGGAAGATGATGACAACTGAATTGGATTTGATTGAGGGAGGGCTGTGCAAAATCACCAGCCTCATTTTCTCCTCCAGAGCCATCTGATTCCAAAACTTAAAACTATACCAAGATTTTTGGAATTCTCTGTATTGTAGGGACAAATGTTCCTTCCCCCCCCCTTTTTTTTTTTTTGCTTTTTTAAAAATTAAATACCTTTTTCTTTGAACTATGTCCTTTAGTAAAAAGAAAGATATTGGTGAAAAGTTGTGAAATACAATTCTGAATGGAGACTGACCTACTAAGTGCCTTGAACTTGAGATATCTTCTGGGGTCCCACATGTGAAGGGGATCCCAGAGTTATATGACTGCTATAGTATATTTGTTTTACCAATATTTGAAATCAAAAATTTTCTATCTTAAAAGTAAATAACTTTTCTCTTAGGAAAAGAGGGAAAAAACAAATTGAGTCATGCCCTACCTTGAGAAGATAATAACTACAAATAAAATAAATTAATTAGTTGTCCCAACTCCAATTTAGCTTCTCCTAAGCTATCAAACTGATCTTCCTAAAGGACAGGTCTGACTATGTCACCTCCTTATTCAATAAACTCCATGATCTCTAGGATCAAAGATAAAATATTCTGTTTGGTTTTTAAAGTCCTTCATAACCCAGCCCTTTCCTACTTTTCCAATATTCTTGCTGGGAAAAGGAACTTACTGCCCTGCTCATACTCTATGATCCTATGTCACCGGAGTCCTCAAGCCAACTCTAGGCAATTTCATTGGCCATCCCTCATGTCAGCAACTTTCTCTCTTCTCATCTTCACCTGTTGGCTTCCCCTGACTTTTTTCAGTTACCAGATAAAATTCCACCACAAACCTGTCCTGGTCCTCCCTAATACTATTGCCTTTCTCTTTGAGATTATTTCTGATTTCCCTTCTTTTATCTTTTTTTGGTACAGAGTTGTTTTCTTGATGCCTTCTCCATTAGACTGTGAGCTCCTTAAGTGTGGGGGTTGTTTATTTTTCTTTCTTTGTATCCCCCTTACTTATCATTGTGCCTGGGACATAGTGGGCACTTCATAAATGCATGTTTACTTGGCTCTCTGAGCCTGTTTGTTCATTTGTAGAATGAGGCTAATAATAGAACCTACCTCACCAGGTTGTTATGTTGATCAAATGAGATAATCTCATAAAGGATTTTTGTTGTTGTTTTGTTGTTGTTCAATCATGTCCAACTCTTCATGACCCCATTTGGGGGTTTTCTTGACAAAGATAATGGAGTGGTTTGCCATATTCTTTGCCAGCTCATTTTATAGATGAGGACATTTAGTCAAACAGGGTTAATGACTTGTCCAGGATCACGTAGCTAGTGTCTGAGAAGAGATTTGAACTCAGGAAGATGAATCTTGCTGACTCCAGGTTAAGCACTCTATCTACTATGCTACCTACCTGCCCTCTTGAAAACCATCAAAAAGTGCTATATAAATGTGTTCTATCATTATCTGTGATTTTATTGTATTAAAATTATATTTTAAGACACTACCATTTTTGTTTGGACTTATCATTTAGTAATTATGGGCTACTGCAGGTACAGAAACCCCTTATCTCCATATAGATGGACAGTTTTTCCCTAATTGTAGTCTTGGAGAATTAACTGGAACACAGAGAAATTAAGTGACTAACAGATTAAGTCAGGGGAAGGGCTTGAAACCATGCCTTCTTCCAACTCCAAAATTGAGCCTGTCTTCTGTTCTACTATACCACCTCCCTTCAATGGAATATTGATTCAAATTACAAAATGTGGGTATAATGTGGAGACTGACATCTTCATTTGATTGGTAACTGTCTCTTAAAACAGTTACAAAACAGGATTTCAAGAAATGTTTTGAGCAACGGTAGGATGATGGAAATAAAGGAATCATCTAGTTAAATGATCCCTTTCAAAGGCAAATAAATGTAAAAGGGATGGTATAATTATGTCTAATACAAAAGTACAATTCTTACATGAATATTGTTCTTCAAATAGCTGTCTGGTAAAATAATTAGCTTCTTTCCAGTTAGAGTTTGAGATTAGACATCAAATTCAAGGGAAGTGATGAGAGAGCATGAAAACTAAGTTTACTTACTTAATTTCTTAAATCTTCCGTAATGAGTGCTATTCTTTAAATCTCATAATTGGCTAAGTACCTGTAGAATGAAAAACGTTCTCCTTTTGTGGTATGTTCTTCAGGATCCCAAAAGATATGGACTTTGTTTGTTTTAATTTAATGTAATGAGGAAGCAAATATGCTGCTTGTTTTGAATGGTACTGATCATTCACAGGAGTTTATTGGCTTTTGGGAAAGACACATAGTTGTTTTTAGCTGCCTCTGAAGGTATCCCTTAGGATTCAGTTAATTTAGTATAATAGAAACACAAACATTTGTTACTGAGTTAAGATTGCTTCCATGCCCACCATCTCTGTATCTTCCCCCTCCAGGGTTCCAAGGTCCATTCTGGGGCTTCTCTGAGTCACAGAATAATTTTCATGGCTTCTTACTAATCACCAACAGAATGGCAGTAGTTAGAATGACAAGCTAAAAGATATTTGAGGACTAATCATCCTCAGACACAAAAAGAATCAGTAAACGATAACTGACTGTGTGAGGGGCTAAGAGTGGTAGCTAAGGACTTTTGGTTGAGAATGAGTGAGTTGATCTTCAGGCTATTTTCAGAACTGTTGAGGAGATCCCTTCATACCAGCCCAACATTACTGCGGGGACAAAAAACTGACAATGAAATTGCCCCTGAACTAGTCAAGTTGGCCTGAACTGCCTCTTTCTAAAGGAATTGTGGTAACAGTAACAGGAAGCAAATAAGGCAAAGCATGCTCGTCAGACAACTGACATTTAGGTGGAATGGATCCAGTAGAAAGAAGAATCAAGTGGTACCGGCAGTGAAAACATGCACCAAAAGAAAAATGGAAGCATTCCCAGAAAAAGCCAGAAGTCATAAGAGTCAGAGCAAAGGGAAAATAAGATATAGACCCAAGAAGAAGAGGAGAATAGCTAGATGTTTCCTTTCAATGGAACCAAGTCGTGTTGACTGCAAGGTCTTTGTAAAGTGGTATAACTTTCTACTAATCCTGAATTGTTTCCTCACTTAGGAGAGGGAACATCAATCCCTGAGTACACCATAAATATGGAGGGACTGTACAGGTCATTGGTGAAGGTGGGGCTTATCAGAGCAGTGGAAATTTCACTATCTCTCAACCTTCATATTCAATCTGTGGCCAAAGCCTGTTGATTTCACCTTTGCCACATCTCTCAAACAAGCCCCCTTCTCTCCTCTGAAGCTGCCACCACTTTTTTTTTTCCTTCATAACCTCACATCTTGATTATTGCAATAGCCCGCTGGGTTCACCTGCTTCAAGTGTCTCCCAAACATAATCCATTCTCTGTTCATCACTGAATTCATCACTGAAGTGATTTTCTTAAAGTACAGGTCTGATCATGTCACCCTACTCAGTAAAGTCCGATAGCTCCCTATTGCCTCCAGGATCAAATGCAACACACTCTGGCAATCAAAACCCTACTTAACCAACCTCTCCTACCTTTCCATTCTTCTTAGTCCTCTGCCATCTGCTCTTTCATTCAGTGACACTGGCCTCCTGGTTATTCCACAAACAAGACACTCTATTGCTTGGATCCAGGCATTTTCTCTAATTGGTTCCAATGCCTGGAATGCTTTCCCTCCACATCTTCACCTACTGTCTTCTCTGGCTTCCTTTAAATTCCAACAAAAGCCAACCCCTCTTAAGTGTAATGCCTTCCCTCTCTAACTTATTTCCTATATATTCTATATATAGCTTGTTTGTAGAAGTTTGCTTGCTTGTGGTCTTCCCATTAGATTGTAAGCCCCTCGATGGTAGGAGCTGTTTGGGTTTTGGTGTGTGTGTGTGGTTTGGTTTGGGGTTTTTTTTGCCACTTTTTGTATCCCCCAGCAGGTAGCATAGTATTTTGCACATAGTAGATGTTTAATAAATGTTTGTGGCTGACTGATAACTCCCCACCAACTTGAGTTCCAGCTGAACAAAGGGAGCTCAATACCAAGGTGATAGTAACATTATATATCAACTTCAAAGGTCCCTGAGAAGAGTGATACTTGCTAGAGGAGAAAATATTATGACTGCCTAAAGGCTCAAATATAAATTCTTTCTGAATTTTTTGTTGGATATAATGTGAATTATTCTATATCCCATGTATTATAAATTTGGTGCTTGCATGGCAATTGAGAAAACCTAAACAACAGTTAGAAGTAAACTAAATTCTTTTGTTTCCAGATAGGAAATTCTCTGGGGAGAGGAACATATCATCTAGATATGCTATGATTGCTGAGTATCCAAAACTAAACCTAGTTCTCCATCCACACATGGATTATATCAGTAATTTGGACACAAATATGTTTCTCTGGTGTTCATTTTTTTTTCATTATTCTGAATGTGAGGGAGAACTAGTTAATCTAATTTTCATACATTTGATCTCTATTTGGAGCAACTTGTTATTGTGACACTAAGCACAAGCCAAGTAAATTCATTTTTATTTGTGATAACCAGATAACCAATCCTCATTATTCATAAGGACTGGCATTACCATCTATGTTGTGGTGCCTCCTATCTGCAGTTAGCCAATTTTTAAATTCTTAAGTATTACATCACCCAATAGTGTGAAGAGACAGGAAGTCAAATATTCCTAGTCAATCAATGTGGTCATTTTTTAGTAGGTGGTAGAGATTAAAACTAAACAAAATGTAATCACACATTTAGGGATTATCTGTGAATTTTGCTTTTCTGTAATATTCTAGTATTTCTATAGAATTCAATTATTCTATCATATTTTAGTATTCTACACTCCCGTTATGATGGATAGTCAAAATTAGTTATATTCAAGCTACATAAAACATAAGGAGAGACTCAAGTATGAGTGAGTGTGTGTGTGTGTATGTGTGTTTGTGTATGTTAGCAGTCTCAGCACCAGATGAAAACACTTTTAGTTGTTGTTTTAGGTAAATAGTATTATGCCTTTTTGGTACTAATTCATGTCTTTTTCTCTTTTTATGTGTTCTCTATACTAAGATGACTTGCCTTTGCCTCTAAATTCTTAGATGATTTATAAATGAAATGATTGAGTTCCTCAATGAAAGTAATATAAAGAAGGATTACATATAGAGGAAAAACCACACTGGAATGTAGAATTAGAACTCCAAGTAAAGAAGGGGCCTTGGAAAACACCTATGGCAAATATCTCATTTTGCTGAAGAAATCGGGACCCAGAGAAATTGTATAATTTATCCAAGAGCATATAAGTAATTGGTAACAAAGTTTGAATCAGAACCCAGATGTCCTGATTGCTCATTCAACTCAATAGGAATCATTGAAATTCCTCATTTAGAATATTTGCAGAGAATTAGCAAATTTGCTGATTTAGCACTATTATCAAGATTAATAATTTATAAATTTTAACTAATTTGCTCTGCCTTCATGAAAAACAGCATTCAGACTCAGAAAAAAATGGCCATGTGATTAAATTTTCAGAATTATATGTGAGTATATACCTGTACATCTTATATTCCAAAGACAGAATACAGGATCAGTTAATATTCCCCCTTACCAAAACCTGTAATTAAAACACTGAGTCTAAACAATCACAGAATCACAGTCACTGCATGATTAATAATGTCATCTCACTTTTAAGATTTGCAAAGTACCTTACATGTTATCTCATTCAAGCCTCACAAAACCCTGTTAGTTAAGTAATATTAATATGCCTGTTTTATAGATCAGGAAACCTGAAAGAGATTAAGTGATTTGCCCAAGGCCATACATGGTGATTAAGTGTTGAAACAGGATTTGAAACCGGGTCCTTCTCTTTCAAAGTCTTCTATCCATTACTCCATGTATTAGCATATAATACATTATGATAATTATAAAAATACACAATTATTCTTCAAAACATATAAACAGAATGCTGACCTGTCAAGAAACTATACAGCTCTTTCATTGCAAAAACCTATAACCTTTCTCAACACAAGTATTATTTATCACACAGGCTTTCTTGAAATGAAAATTTATTGTTATATATTTAGAATCCCCTCATGTTCTGCTATGCACAACATGCTTTTTTTTCTTTCTAACTTTGTATTTAAGTTCCAATATTTCAGTTTATGATATGTTTTTGTTTCTTTTCTCTGTTGTATATTTGTGTTCTAGCATTTGAGTCTAAAATAAAATTAAAAAAAAGAAAACCTATAACTTACATTTATTTATCTTTCTGTAAAACTATCCATCCCATTGTTCCCTCAATATATCTAAGATTTCAACTTTATATAGCTACTTGTATAGTAACTTTATATAGTTACATCACTAGTTACTTGGATGTTCTAGAAAGCAAACATTTTTTGAAGATTTAAGAACTCTAATCAACACAAAGATCAACCACAATTCCAGGAGACTAACATTGATTAATACTATGTCCTGACAGAGAGATGATGGACTAAATATGCAAAATGAGACACATATTTTCAAATGCCAATATGGGAATTTATTTGGCTTGACTATTAGTTACAAGTGCTTTGTTTTTCTTTCTTCTTTCAGTGAATTGAAAGGTAAGAAGTAAAGAAAATAAATACTAGTTGATTAAAAATAATTTAATAAAAGGAAATAAATAAGGAATCAATTTTTTTATAATTAAGGCAATAAAGGAGGGATGAGTCAGCCAGCAAATGTTTACTTGATCTTGAGATGTGAAAATTGTTATTTTATTTTTTAAACTTTTTCTAGATCTCCAAATTAAAATTATTATGATGCAATCCTACTCTTGCTGACCTTACTAAATAACAGATGCCACAGACTTGTAGCATCATTAAACCCATCCTATCCCCATGTACCTATAGCAGGTTCCAGCAAAAGCTACTTATTTGGGACAGTCAGGATGGAGCAATGGAACTGGGGGAGATGTTAGTTACCTGCCTCGTCATGCTTCATAAACAATGCTTTCCTTTTTTATACGTCAAACAATGGAAAGCAATACTAGGCCAGAGACACTTAGGGAATTATGGCATTGCCTTCATAGCAGTGTAGCACAGAATGGATTTGAAGCAATTTCAATTAGTTTCTGTAAGTTTTTTTCTGAGACTAGGTCAGAACAATAACATATGCACTGCTCCTGGGAAATACCTGAAAATGATTTATTTTTCTCTTTTTTGTTTATATACAAATTGTTTAACACTCTAGCAAAATACTCTGATCTGAGCTTATGTAAACCTCAGATAAGCTTCTTTAAACCCATCATTTACTTTTGTGGATATGGGGGTTCTGTTGTGATAGTCTTTTCAAATGAGGCTTTTCAATAGAGACTTCCAGAAATATTTATAATACAGTTAATGTTTATACAGCATTATGTGCCAGATACTGTACTTTACTGTTGCTATCTCACTTATCCTTACAATAGCTCTGAGAGTTAGGTGCTATTAATATCCTCATTTAATAGTTGAGGAAATCTAGTCAAACAGTGATTAAGTGACTTTTCTAGGATAATATAGCTACTGTGTCTGAGGTCAGATTTGAACTCCTGCATCCAGACCTGGTATTCTATCCACAATACCACCTAGCTGTCCATACCTGTAGGTCTTTGACAGTTTAAGAATTGACATAATTCAGTTCAAAAAGCATTTATTTATTAAATGTTTATGCAGATCACTATGCTAGATGAAGAGGAGAGGTACAAAGTATACTTAAGACTATTTCTGCCCTCATAGGGTTTGTAATATAAGAGACGATAATGCATATCTTTTAGGGTCTAATCATGACATGGAAGTGACCTTGGGTCCTTGAAGGCTGTACCAATGAAGCATAAGCTCCACCTGGCCCTACAATAATGGAAAAAGTTTTAGTAAAGGCCTAATGGTAGACTTTATATAAATCTAGCTAAGGTTGAAAAGGCTCCTTACCAGACAGTCTGCAGGATGATAAATTTATTAGCAACTCCAAAAGACCATACAGCATAGAAAGGGTGCTATCCATATAGGTTGAAGGAGTATCCATACCAACATTCATAAATTCTTAATGACCTGAAGTATGATACCTATTCAAATAACTATAATAAAAGGAAATTTTCAATACTTTGACAGATTCATATTTTCATCACTGTAGATGTTTCTTCCTTCAGTATAGATCAAAACTCTCTTCAGCTTTTCTTTCTGGATGATTTGTACATTTCCTTCCATAAATCCTCTTTGAGGGACATATCAAATGCAATGGAGACTCTCTTCTAAGTATTTTCATATTTTTGTGGATACTAGTGCAATACTCAGGCTGTCTATCAATTATCCCTCATTCTCACTATATGATCAACGGACCTCCTTTTTTTGAGGCATACACACACCAAATGACATCGTTTGTTCAACTCTCATGTACTTAGATATGTTGATAACATGCTATAGTCTACTTATGTCCACCATGCCTTTGAGCCACTTACAATTTTGATTCCATTCAGATCAACAAATATTTCCTGAACATTTGCTTTGTACAAGGCACTGGACTACACTGAAGGAAAGAATGGCAAAAACAAGACAATCTCTACCCATAAGGAGCTTACATCATTAAATTGTGGCATTTCATGACTTCTAGTCTTATAGTAAGAAAGGAACACTATTCAAAAGGTGGGCATTTGTGGCAGGGTGGAGCTTGGCCCCATTGAAAGCACTGTGCAATTTTGCCAAACTGTGTGGTTCATTCTCTTCCAATTTCATTCTGGGTCTCTGCATTTTGTCTCTTCCAATAAAACACATGTTAATTAACAGTATATGTCAGTTCTCTGCTTGGTGATGAGGATTTGAAGAAAAAAAATAATAACCCCTTAAGAAGTTACCTTCTACTGGAGAAATACAAGTGCAAATATCTAGATAGATGGATAGATAGATGCAAAGATAGATGGTTGGATGGATGGATAATCAAACAAATGAACAAATAAATAAGTGAATAGATAAATAGAAGAATGAATGAATGAATTCTTGGATAAATGAATTGTTGGATGAATGAATGAATAAGCAAAGAAATGAACAAATAAATGAATGAATTATATACAGGGCATTCCAAAAACCTTAGTGCAGTTTTTAAGTCTTAATAGCTTATATAACATGATTATAATACCATTATTCTAGGGATCCTATCTATATCATCCAAAAAAAGTCTCATAGCTCAGACCTCTAGCTTGTTGGCTGCTCCCCTTCATTGCATAATTTAAAGTCATTTACAAGGACATGCTGCATGAAAGCTTTCATGAGAATGGAAGAAATAAAGCAAGTTGATATTCTTGCTTCTTTCCTTTATTACCTACATGACCTTGTACAAGTCACTTAACCTCTATGAGTGTCAGATATGTAAAATGAAGCAACACAGGAGTTTTCCATTACTAAATCTTTTTCAGAGAAGTTTTGTTGGTGCAATGCATGAGTACTTCAGAGAATGAGAACTTGAAATCTCTGTCAATCTCTTTCAAAGGCAGCAGGGATAAATGATAGCACTAGGGGTAATTTTCCACCCACAGAATCACCAGACCTGGGAGGTAGAAAAGAACTCAGCATCCATCTCATCTAATCTTTACTCTGAAAAATTTCCACTATAGCATAACAAACAAATATATGTGAACCACCACTTACAAAGGCATTCCATTGTACTTTTAGACAGGTCTGATTTTAATAAGATGGTTTTTTTCTGACATCAGGTCTTAATTTTTCTCTTTTACCAATTGTACCTAGTTCTGCTCTGGGGAGCAAAACAAAAAACAACACCACCACACAAAAAAACCCCTCTCACCCTCCTTCTGAATGTAACAGGTGTTTGGTGCATGTTAAGTGTAATGAGAGTTTAGCATGAGCCCAGATCACTCCAGATGGAAGCTCCTATGTGGGAGACTCCAGGGGTATGCTTCTGTGAAATAGGTAGACTGGGATCCCTCACTTGGGTTTTATTAAAGTGATATGAGCATGAGCCAAACACCTGTTAAATAGATAAAAGTACTTCAAGTACTAGAAGACAACTATCCTATCTCCCCAGTCTTCTTTTCTCCAGGCTAAATATGCTCTGCTATTTCAACCAGACAAATACCATTCTGCTCCATGATCCCTGGCTCTCTTTTCCTCTTGCTTTCAGGTACATGATTTTATTTTTGGTTCTGATCCTTTAAAAACAGGGAAACAAATCCGAAGGGCTTCCACAACCCCTCACTTACTCCTGCTTCTCATGAGTTGTAAACTACCTCATTCCTTTAGTTCTGCTAAGGCATTTGAAAAGAAGAAAGGCACTTTCCACCTTACCTCCCTTTTAAACCATCCCCCTTTGATTTGTGTTTACATCGAGGATCTAGGAAAGCATACTGCTCAGCTATGCTTGCCCTTGCCACTCTCGTGGTCAAAGAAAAGTATTATTTCCAGTAGTAGACAATACTAACTGGGAGAACCACCAATCTCAGGAAGTTTTGATGGACAAAATCAATGGACTGACCATCAGACTATCTAGCATAATCTTAGTGATATATGTGTGTGTGCCTCATTTACATGTTTTCTGAGTAGATTTTTAAATTAATATCTTTCGAATGAATATTGATCTCTCTAATGAGGTCTTACAATGTTCTCAGGATTGATACAACTTGCACAGTGATATCTACAAAGATTAACATCTAGAGAACCTCATAATTCAAAGAGAATCTTTCTGCCATCTTGATATGCTCAAGACATCCTTGAAATAGGATATATACTGACCATGGTAAATGGAAAATGCATAAAAATTACAATAAAAATATTGGCTCTGATTATTACCATTTCTTAGGCAACTCAATTTTCAAGCATTTATTAAGTATTTACTATATGCCAGGCATTATGCTAAGTGCCAAAGACACAAAGAAAGGCAAAAACATGATCCCTGGCCTCAAGGAGCTAATATTCTAATGGAGGAAACAACATGCAAACAATTATGTACATAAGGTACATACAGAGGTAACTGTAAATGAGAGGTATTCTCAGAAGGAAGGCAATAGGGCAGAGGGGAGGATCAGCAAAGGTCTCTTGCAGAAGGTAGAATCTGAACTGAGTCTTGAAGTAAAACTAGGGAAGCCAGGAGCTGGAAACAAGAAAGGAGAGCATTCTAAACCTGTGAAATAGCCATTTAAAAGGCATGTAGTCATGAGATTGGAGTGTTGAATGAAAGAAACATCAAGAAAGTAAATGTATGTGAAGAAGTGTGAGAAAACTGGAAAGACAGGAAGGAGTCAGTTTATTAAGGTATCTAAAAACCAAACAGAAGATTTTATATTTGATCCCAGAGGTAAAAGGGAGCCATTGGAGTTTACTGTGTAGGGGAGTAACACGATTAGATCTATGATTTAGGAAGACCACTTTAGCAACTGAATGGAGGATAGACTTGAAATAGGTGGTGATCTGAGGCAGGCAGATCAATTAGAAGGCTACTCTAATAATCCAAGAGTCAATTAATGAGAGTCTGTATGAAGATGATGAGGTATATACAAGAGATGATGTTTAAGGTAGAAACAAGAAGACTCAGTAATAGATTCGATGTGTGGTATGAATGCAAGGAAACAGTCCAAGTGATGTCAGGTTTATAAGCCTCAGTGACTGGGAAGTTTAACCAGGGTGAGACAGTTCCTGCAATAAGGAAAAAAGGAAAAGAAACTGCCTCAACCAATAAATGTTTCTCCTCCTTACCAAGGGCAATATCAGTTTGGAATGCAAGATCATTTTAAAGACATGGTGGAAGATTATTGGCAGAACAAAGTTATGGATAGTGCAGAATAATACATGACAAATGCATAAGAAATGTGAATAAAATACTTTGTGAGGTTGAGGGGGAAAATAACATTGATGGGGGATTGATCATTCTTTTATTTTCCAGTCATTTCAAAGTGCTTTTTCTTACATAAATCATTAGTTTTCTATGAAATACTAAATGTCTGTACATTGTACATGAAGAATGATTTTAGAATTGTTAAAATTTATTTTAGATCTCAAAAGCTGTCTTCAATCTATATGCTCATTGCCTTAGGTAATAGTCTATGCTAACATTCAAAAGGCTAACAATCTGCTATATAAAAAGGCATAGATCATGAAGGTTGGAATGGAATCTTCAGAGCTAATCAAGTATAATCCATTTACAATGACATCCAGAGAGATGGAGTGACTGAAGGTCATAGAGTTCGTCAGAATTCCCATTTTCTATGCAATCATCTTTCTCCTATACCATGCTGCTACCTCTTGTTCATCTGAATATGTTTACTGCGTGTCTTCATGCTATGCTTAAATAGAGGGTGCAACAAAAATAAAGAAATGAGATAAGATTTTTACTAATTCTTGAATTCTTTTAAGTAAATCCCAGATCCCTCAGTTTAATAAGTTCTGACTTCCTTTTCAGTATTACTACTACATTATTCTGAACCTGATTCTCCCACTGCTACTACCCTCCCCCTTTTTTCTAAGCTTAAGGAGAGAAAGTGTTACAAGCTTTTTTGTTTTTGTTTTTGTTTTTACTAGAGCAGGGATTTTAAAAAGTATATAAGATATGGCAGTCTCTACCTAGATGATGAGAAAGATTTCTCTTTTCACTTCCTGTTTTCCCCCTCACTTCACTTCTCACTATTTCCTCTCTCTCTCTTTCTGTCTGTCTCTTCCTCTCTCTTTTCCATACACACACACACACACACACACACACACACACACACACACATACACACACACATACACACACACACACACACACACACCTCTTTTAATGTAATCTTCCCCTGCCACATAAAGTATTCTCAATCTGCATAATATAAAATTGAAATACTGTCATTTTATGATTATACTCACATTATGCATTAATTCATTTAGATACACCACAAACATACACAAAAATGCCACAAAATTCTCATTGTGACCTTATCATGTCATAAAAGTAGCAAGATTTGCCAACCTGTAAAAGCTTCAAGTTTAGGTTCAGAGAAACTGTTTAGTTATTCTCCAAACTGTTGGAGAATATATTTTCCCAATTCTTTTCCATCACAAAAAGTTGTGTTTTAAATATTTTGTTATCTATAAGGACTCCATTCTTTTTTTTAATTATTAATTTATTTATTTTTAGTTTTCAGCATTCACTTTAATAAGTTTTTAATTTTCTTCCCCTCCCTCCCCAAGATAGCATGCAATATGATATGGCTCTACACATACATTTCTATTTAACACATTTTCACATTAGTCATGTTGCATAGAAGAATTATAATGAATAGAAGAGACCATGAGAAAGAAAAAACAAAACAAAAAAGAAAATAGTCTGCTTGCTCTGCATTCTGACTCCATAGTTCTTTCTCTAGATGTGGATGGCTTTTACCATAATGAGTCATTTGGAATTGGTTTAGGTCCTTGCATTGCTGAAAAGGGCTAAATCTATCAATATAAGTCATTGCACGTTGTGGTTGTTTCTGTGAACAGTGTTTCCCTGGTTCTGCTCACTTCATTCAGTATCAGTTCTAATAAGTCTTTCCAGGATTTTCTGAAGTCTGCCTGTCCATCATTTCTTATAGCACAATAATATTCCTTTATATTCATATACCACAACTTGTTCAGCCATTCTCCAATTGATGGGTATCCCCTCAATTTACAATTCTTGGTCACCACAAAAAGAGCTACTATAAATATTTTTGTATATGTGGGTCCTTTTCCCAGTTTTATGATTTCTTTGGGATAAAGCAGTATTGCTGGGTCAAAAGGTATGCACATTTTTATACTCTTTTGGGCAAAGTTCCAAATTGCTGTCTGAAATAGCTAGATCAGTTCACAGTTCCACCAACAATGAATCAGTGTTCCAACTTTCCCACATCCTCTCCAACATTTATCATTTTCCTGTTTTATTATGTGAGTCAATCTGATAGGTGTGATGTGGTACCTCAGAGCTGTTTTGATTTGTGTCCCTCTAATCAATAGTGATTTCAAGCATTTTTTCATATGACTATAGATAGCTTTAATTTCTTCTTCTGAAAACTGCCTGTTTTTATGAGGACTCCATTCTTGTCAAAGATCTTAAAAGGGTAATCTCTGGGTCAAAAAGTATGAACACTATAGTCACTTTATTTGCATAATTCCAAACTGCTTTCTGAAATAGTTGAACAAATTTGCAGCTCCGCCAGCACTGTACCAGTGTACCTACCTTCCCACAATCCCATATCTTGATTTCTTAGAGTAGCTTAATCAAGGCAAAATAGTCACCACAATAAGAAAGTCTATAAACTGCCTCATCAAGAAAATGCTTGATTTCCTTGCCAATCTGGGATGTTGCTGAGAAGGGAAGGGCAACATAGAGTTAGAGTATAAGCCCATTTGTCAGATTTTATGGAAAGTCAACAAATCAACAGCAAGAATATATTAAGCACCTACTATGTGCTAGGCAGTGTGCTTAGGGCCAAATGACATAAGATGACAAACAGCATAACTCACAAAACAGTGAAAAGCAGTTGAGGGAAAATATTAGTATGAAGTTCTTAGAATTCAAATAAGGTAAGAAAAGACCGTTTATAAATTAAACTGGATGAACAATATAAAGAAGTGAAATGGAACAAATCTGACCTTACTATGGTAATTTTTTCTCATTAGTGGTGATAATGGAACACAACATTTGGGCTCTACCTCTTTAATACCTTATTTACAAGATGAGGAAATGACAATAGCGATTGAACAGATAAAACTAGAAAGACCACTTGCATCTGACCAAACATACAAAGAAGAAATCCATAATGATAAAATTTTGCAATTAATTAAATTAATTCAACAAAATTTTGAAAATACTGAAGGATCTGTCTTCAAGGTATCTAAAAGAAAAAAAAAAGATTCCAAAATAATTGAAAAGGTCACAAACAGAACGTTTTCTTTTTAAAAATGGTACTCAAAAATACAGCAACAACTAAGGCTCACACACATTCCTCATCTCCATAAACTAAAGGAATGGTCTATATTTGGTATTCGGAATGGATTTATCATAAGGGAAGAATAGTATTTCAGAGATTGTTATAAAAAAGACTATATTTTTTTAAAGTGCCTGCTTTGTTATTTTTGTTAATTTTTAAAAGTATTTGACTCGGAATAAAATGTTTAAGGTTTTCCTGAAATATGGTATCCCCAATTCCTATGCTAAAATCAGGTAAGATTCTGTGACAGATGCAGTCACTCACGTAATGGGGGACAAAATAGAGAAATATTTGCTTCCTTTAGGTGTTTACCATTGTCCTGGAGGATGTCCTTTGAACAATGAAAATGAAAGGATCCCAATCAATTCAATGCAATTCAACAAACATTTTAAAGTGCCCACTATGTGCAGGGGACTATCATAGAGGTACACAGAGACAAAACTGTAATTGCCCTTGAAAAGATTACATTCAATTAGAGGCATATTACATGAGCACATAAAAACAAATAGAAAGTAATGTGAGGAGGAATAGAGTGTCAATAATGAGAGGATCCTAGGAAAACTTTGTAGAAGAGGTGGCACCTAAACTGAACTTTCAATGAAAATAAATTCTAAGGATGGAAGAGGAAGAAAGAGAGTATTTCAGACAAGGGGATGGCCTGGCTGAATTCATTGTGATGGCACACAGAATGTCAAGTCTGGGGAAAAGTTAATAATAGTCCTATTTGGCTAGAGTATAGCATATAAAGTAGGGAGCGATAGGAAATAAGGCTGGAAAGGCAGGTTGGAACCAAATTGCAGAAAGATTTAAAGAACAGACAGGAGTTTTCACTTTATTGTTATAATTACTATTACACTATTAGTCAAATTATTGCAATAGACTGGGTGGATAGAAATTAGGGTCAACATTAGAATGATTGGCTAACTGAAACAAAGGACGCAGGTATAAGAGATGTTGTAGAACTAGAATATACAAAGCCTGACAACAAACTAGATAGGGGGTGGGGAGGGAACAAGGGGAAAAGAAAACTCAAAGGTGATTCCAAAGATAAATTTGAATGACTGGAAAGATGGTAGTTTTTTGAACAATAATAAAGGTGTTTTTTAAAGGAATATATTTAGAGTGAAAGATAATGAAATATTAGGGATAGATATATAGATTTTAGTGCTATCTGCATAGATATTAAAAGCAGCAGGGTTGATAAGGCCATCAATGTGGAGAAAAATAGAGAGAGCAAAGAGGACAGTCCAGGCCAGAATCTTAGGGAACATTGCGTTGAGCCTGGAACCTGAAGATGATTTCCAGAAAAGAGGACTGAAAATTTAAGGTCAGACTGGAAGGTAAATCAGGAGTATTCATAGTTATACAACAGAAACCAGACCAGGTAAGAATTTCTAAGAGGAAGGAGTTGATAGCAGTGTCATAAGCAGCAGAGCAATCAAGAAGATTGAGAAACAGTCATCAGATTTAGCAGTTAAGAAATCATTGGCACCTTTGAGAAAGCAATTTCAATACAGTAGAATCATATAAAACCAAATTTCAAGGGGCTCTTTAACATGTAAGTCAGTAGTACAAATGTGAAGGGAATAAATGTAGATGATTCCTTCTAGGAACTAGGCAGTGGGGGAAAAAAGTGGATATATGATTTTTAGCTTATCCAATGAGGACTTTTTGTAATGGCAGAGACCTCTATATGTGTGTAGGATTCAAGGGAAAGTTTAGCATATAGGGAGAAACAGAAGGTGAAAGAGGGAGAGAGGAGAAGAAAAAGAGGGGTAGCATCAAGGACACAAGTAGAGAGATTGACTTTGATGAAAAGGATTCTCTTCCTCAGAGACTAAAGGAGGGGAAAAGAGGATGTGAAATGTTGTAGTGGCGATTTACAATGTAGAACAGAGGTAACTCATAAGGGATCACCTCAATGTTCTCAGTAGGGTAGGAGGTGAGGTCGTCTGCAGAAACAGGAGAGGGACTGTAGCACAAATGCCTTGAAGAGAAAGGAGATGTTTTGGTACAGACAATGGAGAGGCTTTGATAAAGAGTCAATCAGGAGAAAAGAGGAAGATTGGAATGTAGGTGACTTTTCTATGAAGTTACCGAAAGAAAAAAAAAATCACACAGGATGAGAATATGTGTTGCAATCTGTAGAGAAAGTAACAATACTAATTAGATAACAGATATAATTAAACAATTATTTATCTACCTAAAGTTGATGAATATTGAACTAGTACAGAACTTAACAATGAAGAAGACATACGCTTAAATCTTACCTTAGAAACTTATATGCTGTGTGACCTGGACAAGTGCCTTAACTTCTCTGGCCCCAAATTTCTGCTTCTCTCAAATAAGGCCAGGATAATAGCTACCTCATAGACTTTTTAATCAGTAGAAAATTATATATTTAACACACTTTGAAAATCTTAAAGTATATAAATATCAACTATTGTTTCCAACTGTTACTACACCATAATTATTGCTTCAATTAAACGTGTTTCTAAGGTCAGACGTGGGGGAGAAAGAGAGAGAGAGGGAGAGAGGGAGGGAAGGAGGGAGGAAGAGGAGGAAGAGGAGGAGAGATAGAAAGAGAGAGAGAGAAAGAGAGAGAGAGAGAGAGAGAGAGAGAGAGAGAGAGAGAGAGAGAGAGACTGTGTAGGATTTGATTTATATAGGGGCAGAATTATCTTGACAAGCTCTCACCAATGTGAAATGTGCATAATAAAGTCATCTCTAACCCCTAGAAAGTTCCTGTCTTTTCAAGTTTTCAATTATGATGCTTAGAGTATACTTTTTTATAAGTTTAAGTGCAATTTGAAATTCTACCACTAGATGGCAAAGAGCTACATGAAGAACAAAATGGCATGGAAAAGTGAGATTTGTGTAAAATTGTAGGTATTTGCTATGAATGATCAAAGAAAGCAGGATGTGTTTACAGAAGAGATAATAATAGTTGTCCCCATAGGATATCAACACTGAGAGTGATCTAGACCAAAATCTTTTTGAATCTCTTTAGTTCACGTTCTTATTAATCAAACACATAACAATAAGAATAAAACTTAAAATAAAACTTAAATGGAGTAACTGTCCAGGGTGCCATCTGGAATTTTTTTTAAAGTGTACAAAGATTTATTACTGAGAAAAGACATTAAGAAATAAAGTATTCCCAAATAGCCCTGTTGAATAAACAGATTTATGCTTAAGTTCTCCAACCCCCTTCATCAATGACAGTCATGTTTGGGAAAGGACAGTTATTACTGAACTGCCAAAGACACTGCCAAATATTTGGATTCTCACTGGGGATTTAGTTTGTCAAGTCCATAACAATGGCTCGCTACTTCTGAATATTTCATCTATGCTGACAGATAGTTACTTGTGACACTGTCCTCCATACCACCAATAATCCCAAGCCTGATACTTCTGCCTCCCTGCACTTGCCTGTGAGAACCACAGCCTAGTTGGTAACCTCTTTCCCTGTACTCTTCTTAATAACTTGATTCCATCCCTGCCCTGAACAAAAGGAACAATTGCCATAGGAGCCCCTGACCCGGCAAACTATGTCTCAACTACACCTGCCTCTTCCAAAGTTCTAGAGCCTTTGACCCCCACCTTCCTCAAGACTGTCTGCCTCAGTGCCTTCCTGACTCAATTTTACTTTGTCTTCACCTCCACCACAGTAATCTAGGCCATGGAGTCTTTCTCTCGTGCCGTAAACCAGTGTCTCAAGCTAAACCAAACCAGAATGCGGGAAGGAACAATATACATTGTTGAGGTGGCTTTTGTCACAAGGTGTCTGTGAAAAGAAATCAATTAATTTTTTTAACAATATTGACTATATAGGTTACTAATCCAAATACATAAACCCAAAAGACATTTCCCCAATAGATAAGTAAAGCATATGAATATATAATTCTCAAGAGAAAAACATTGTTATCTATTAACAATCATTTGAAATATTGTTCCAACTCACTAATAAGATAAATGAAATTCAAAACAACCCCAAAGTTTCAGCTCACACACAGAAAATTGATAAATATGACAAAATATGGAAATAGTAAATGTTTGAGGGGTTTACCACCCTAATGTATTGTTAGTGAAGCTGTAAAATGGTCCAACCATTCTGGGAAGCAATCTAAAAACATACTAAAAAGTGGCTGAAATGCACATACCTTCTGACCCAGAGATCCTATTGTTAAGAATGTACCAAGGAGGTCAATAATAAAAAAAGTGGTCTCACGTACACCAAAATATTTATATGACAGCAACTAAATAGTATCAAAGTACTAGAAACAAATAATGGGACATTAATTTAATGATATTACTGCACTGTAAGAAATGATGAAAGTAATGTAAACAAAGAAGCATAAGAAGACAAATTGATGCAAAGTAAAGTAAGAAGAAGCAGGAAAAATTATATACAAGGACTACAATCTAAATGGAAAGGATGATAGAATAATCAAAACAGATATTGTGAAATTATAATAACCATGCTTTGCCTACAAAGAAGAGAACTTCACTGAGAGCTCCCTCTGTTGCCCTCCTTATCTCTGATGTCATTGCCCAAAATCTTCTCTTTCACTCAAGACTCTGATGATGAGATGGTCCTTCTATTCACCAAAGCAAAACCCCTCTACATGTACATCTTGTTCTCATCCTTTGCAGTATATTGACCCCCACCATAATATTCCTCTATCTCTTTCTTTATCTTTGTCACTCTGTCTCTGTATTTAGCACGTATCTTCTATCTCTCTTTATCTACTAATTCTTTCCCTACAAATATTCCTAAGTCCTCTCCATTCCTAAAAATTCTTGTTGGATCCAACCATTCCTTACCAGCCATCATGCTATATCTCTACTTAGTGAAACTCCTTGAAAAATAGTTGTCTACAATCTTTGATACTTCTAAGGTCTTCTCTCACTCTCTTTGAACTCATCATTCAACTGAAATTCTTTCTCTGTTATTGGTGATCTTGTAATTGCCAAGCCTAATGGCCTCTTCTCATTCATTATCCTTTTGGTCCTTTTTATAATGTCTACTGTTGACCACCTTCTCCTTCAAAATACATTCTCTTCTCTGTGTCTTCTTAACTTTACTCACTTTTAGGCTTCTTTCTACCAATCTTATCCCTTCTTCTATTTTTTTTTTTAATTTTTCTGGATTATCACCCATGTCGTGCCTAATAACTATGGGAGTCTCCTATGTTTCTGTCTTAGGATTTCTTTTCTTTTCTCTCTTTCCATTCCCACTTAATGATCCCATTGGTTCGATTTTCATCTCCATGTAGTTGATTAACAGGTCTATTTATCTAGCCTTACTCTTTCTTAAGTTCTAGTCCCACATCACCAACTTACTACTAGACATTTTAAATTTGACACTCTATAGGCATCTCAGACTCAACATGTCCAAAATAGAACATATTGTTTTTCTCCAAAAACCCATCCTTCTTCCAAATTTCCCTATTATTGTGAAAGGTACTGTTCTTCCAGTCACCTAGATTCACAACTTTGGTATCATCCTCAAATCTTCTCTCTTGCTACCGCAATGTTCAACCAGTTGCTAAATCCCATAATTTTTCCCATCAAGGTTTCCCATATATACCACCTTTTCCTCCAATAAGACAATCACCACCCTAGAGAAGGCATTACCTTTGCCTGTATTACTGTAATAGCTTTGTAATTAGACATCCAAAGTCAAACTTTTCCCCACTTCAATCCATGTGATTTTTTTAAGGCATAGTTGTGACCATAAACTTTCTACTCTATAAACACCACTGGCTCCCTATTATCTCTAAAATTGAAATAAAGCTCCTCTGATTCATTTTCAGGACTTATCACAACCATATATTTTTCTTTCAATTCTTTCAACATATTACCATCTACATGTTTTGCAGTTCAGCTAAACTGACTTATTGATGGCCCTCACACATCCCCACATGAGATGCTGTCCTGGGCTTCCATCATTTGTCTACATTTTATCTAGTAGTTATCTCATAAACATCACTAATTTCATATTCTCTCTCATCTCTAGAGGACATCAATGAATATTTCCCTGCAAATGACACTGAAATTTGTATATACATTCCTTATCTCTTCCTTGCGTTCTAGTCCCAAACTTTCAGCTATCTAATGTCCATCTGCTCCTGAAGGTCCAAGAAGCACCTCAATTCCAACACTGTTTTAAACTGAACTCATTATCTTTCTCCAAAACTCCCATCTTCCTTGTAACCTCCCTTTTTCTATTGTTGCTAAGATCAGCCTCCCAGTCACCAAGGAAAACCTAGAAATCATCCTTTATTATTCCATTTCCCTTATCTTCCACAATCAACTGCCAAGTCCTCTACCCTATAAAACATCTGCTAATATACATACAGATGTGTGTACATATATTTGTAGGTATATATGCATTGCATAATATATTGTTTTCTGATATACCAGTCTGATCATCTCTCCCCTGTTCTAAAATTTTAAGAGGCTGTCCTTTGGCTATTGCATGAAATACAAACTTCTTAGCTTGTCCCTTAGACTCTTTCACAAGATGATTCCAACCAAACTTTTCAACTCTTATTTCACACTATTTCCCTTTCATGCATACTACTTTATAGACAAACTATTTCTGGATGTACAACCAATTTCAGTAGCCTCTTGTATAGAGGTTTTCTATAAATGCTGTTACTGTTTCTCTTAACAACCATGTAGAATATGGAGAGTAACAAGTTAACTGACATTCTTTGAAGAGTGATCCTGGAGTGAGACTATTATGAATGATGGCTTGTGTATCAGCAAGCACCCTAGCATACCTAGGGCTGCTGCTAGCACAGGTTCTTAGATCTGTTTTTCTAAAGGAAAGCAACTCCAAATGGGTTAACAATCTCACTTTATTCAATCAAATGTATATCATTTACCTAGCTCCCAGAGTCTCTTCTGGCCAAATCACACAAATCTTCTCAAAGTGAGCCCCAAAGCAAAACCTCACATCAGGGTGTATATATAGCCTTCCCCTGGCTTGGAGAATATCACAGCCCTCTTGACCCACGGCCCAATCACAAAGCTACAAGGCGTGGGCATTCGCAAAGAACAAGCCTCCCGCCACAGGCTCCATTTGACCAAATTCAGCTTATTAAGGGGCAGAGTATACTTTCAAATAGGAGAAGGTTCTCAGAGTCATGTAGCCAGCCACTTTAGCAAAGGGCTTAGGGACAGGGAAGATCTTCAGATTCTCACAACAGCTTGAGAGAAAATAAAGAAGAGAAAGAGGAAAGATAAAAGAGAACTCTTCTGGAGTGAATTATTTTAATCTTTATTTCATGAATTGAGAAGAGAATTATCAAGAAGATACTTTAATCAGTATCTCACGTGAATTGAATGATTGGACTGTCTTTTCAGAATTCATCTGTTATTGTAACTTTGCTTTAAAATTGAATCTGGCTATAATCTTTTTCACAATTAAGACATTATAAATAATTATATTTGTGTTATTATTTGTTACAATGTTAATAAACCACATAGTCTATAACTTTGGTGTTTTATTTGCCTAGGAGAGTAGGAGGTTTGATTTAAAAAATATGTGTACATATACATGCAATTTTTACATGTTATATATCTGTAGAAAGAAGCAGAGAAAAAGAGGGACAGACAGAAACAACTGCTTACAGAAAAAGTGTTTCCCCAGTTTATTATATTAATCTCAAGAAAAAGTCCAAACTAATTCATGACAAAGATGTTGTAATCTCTGTAATTAACAAGATGAAGTGAGTGGGAAAGAAAAGGTTTTAATATGAAAGGAAGTTTGTTAACTATAGAGTAGGTATTCTAGAAAGCAGAGTGAAAGAAGTAGATGAATGTGGAGTGGGATTTTTGGAAGAATTAGGTTTGGTGGGAAAGGATTAGACAGCAAAGGATGGAAAATGGGGTTTGTATGACAGCTGGAAATACTACAATGGGGTGGAATAAGCTATCTCTTGAAGAGTGAATACTAGCAATGGATCAGTGTCTGGAAGAATTTCTGTTGAAGGAAGCGGGTGATTAGATTTTGTTCAGCAACCTCTTTTGAGGTCTAACCAAACACCCATTCTAAAGTCAGGAAGTAGGTTGGAAGAATGATCAAAAAAAAAATAACATTCAACCATAAAAAACAGGAGACAGAGATGCTCAAGATATACACTCAAAAGAATATAATGACTCTAAAATATTGACAAATAAAGCCTTAAGGAAAAAAACTCAGATTAGGCATCAATTCAACTGGAATTCCTAGAAGAGATGAAGCAAGAGTTTTTTTTTAAAGATGTTAAATATTTTCACAAATGAAATGAGTGTTTGACAGAAAAATTGAAAAGAAATGAGAGCTATGCAAGAAAGAACTGAAAAGTTAATTACCAGATTGGCACAAGAGATACAAACCATTAGCCAAGCAACAGATTCTCCAAAAATTAGAATGGACAAAATAGAAACCAATGAACCAGACAATAAGAAATATTAAAACAAAGTCAAAAGGCTGAAAAAATAAGAGGGACTATAAGGTATCTCATAGAAAAAACAACTGATCTGAAAAACAGAGCTACAAAAAAAAATTAAGCATCATCCAATTAATTGAATGTCATGACAAAAAAAAGCATAGACATCTTATTTCAAGAAATCTTAAAACTTCTGAGATCTGTTAGAACCAGAGGGCAAAGTGGAAATAGAAAGAATCTGTTAGTCAGTCCTGAAAGAAATCTTTAAATGAAAACTCCAAAGAATATTACAGCCAAAATCTAGATCTTTCAGATCAAAGAAAAAGTACTACAAGCAACCAAGAAGAAAGAATTCAATACCAAGGAACCACAGTCAGGATTACACACAATTTAGAAGCTACCACTTTAAAGCAGTAGAGAGCTTGGAATACCATGTTTCAGAAGGCTAAGGATATAGGCTTACAATCAAGTATAACTTACCTATCAAAACTGAATATAATTTTAAAATAGAGGGGATAAAGAAGTGGAGAATTTCCTGAACCATGTAGACATTCTGATATTCGAACAAAGGAGTTACAAGAAACATTAAAATGTAAACACAATAAACATTCATAAGGGACTAAACAAAGATAAATGGTTTATATTCAAATATGAGAAGATGATACATGTTCTCCCTGAACCTTATCATTATATGGGATCATAAAAGGAGTCTAATTAGAGATGATCTGAGAACAGTTCTGTTATATCTTGATCATCTTAAGAAAGGAATAGAAATAAAGAGGAAAAAGAATGTAGTATAGATGTAGGGAAGGAGGAGAGAAAGGAGATTTAAAGAAAATTGCCCCAAATAATCTGGGTGCACAAATATATACATATGTGTATGTATATACATATATATTTATTTATATTTATTTACATACATGTGTATGTGTATATAAACATACATATGTCTAAACAAGGAGTGGGGATCAATTGACAACTGAATCTCACTCTTCTCTGAACTGGCCAAAAGCAGGAAGAATATGCACACAAGTGTGCACACACACACACACACACACATACACACATGCACACACATTTGTTTGCACACACATATACATACAAAGTTGGCTTGAGAAATATATTCACTCAGAGAAATAGGAGGGAAAGAGAAAAAGAGAGAAAGAGGCATTACAGGAATGATCGGTTAAGGAAGGAATTATTCCTAAGCAAAACAAACTCTAAGGACATACCAAAATATTTATAGCTCTTTTTGAGGTGGCAAAGAATGAGAATCTGAGGTGGTACCCATAAACTGGGGACTGGTTGAATAAGTAACAGTATATAAATGGAGTAAATACTATCCAGCTGTAAGAAATGGTAAAGGGGGTGGATTCAGAAAAACCTGGGAAGACTTATATGAACTGGTGCAAAGTAAAGTATACAGAGCTAGGAGTAGAATCTATATGCATATATAATATGTGTGTGTGTGTAGTATACATTTTAGTATACATTATCACGTGTACTGATACATATTACTTGAAGTGATGCACACTTACATGTTGTTATATATCTGTGAGTTTACTAGAGGCAAACACTCCAATAATTAATCACTTATAAGGGAAAAGAAATATATTCTATCAATGATATTATATTTTAATATTTTATCTAATGTATAATAAATGTGTTTAAAAATTCAATCTTCTTCATGTTTCAGAATAAAATAACTACAGTTAGCTCTAAAGGTAATAGTGATTCAGGGAAGGAGAATAAGCAGTATAATGATGAAGAATTGCCTGGAGAAATAAAATCCATTAATAATTTCTGATTTTTCATTTTAACTAGTAGTTTCAATATCCCCCCCCTTTGTAAAACCTTTTTACTATAATTATTAATTAGTATTTTGTATCCCATTAACTTCTGGTGGAGGATTTAATGGTCAATGAAATAATCTAAGAGTAGGCAATGGGTCATGAAGATGGAGAAGCAGAGGACTGGAAAATTAGACCTGGAACTAAAATTTTCTAATCACATAACTGAATTCTTACGCATTATTCATTGTTATCATTACTATTACAATGGAAGATTGTTATTCCCTCTGCGGTGACTAACACAGAATTGGTATAAAATCTTCATCCAAGCAGGATGCTACTGAGATACTAAGAGAATATTCTCCATAGATGCTTTCACTTCTACCTGCTACAGCACTAGTGGACCATCAATCAGGGACTCTGAAGACTCAGTTATATAGTAAGGCACTAGGGCATCATGATCACTATTTCTTTTTGCAAGTTCTATGATTTTCATTTATGTGGGGAACACCCTGTGTACCTTACAGTCTTAGAGAGCTATCTTGTTCACACAGCCAGTGTAGGTCAGAGGCAGAATTTGAACTGAGGTCTTCTTGACTCTGAGTTTGTCTTTCTCTTCACTATGCAGCACTATCTTATACACTATTAATATTAAGCAAGTATATTTAAAAAGCAGTATTCCCATAGCTTTCAATATAATATATAACATTTATAATCATATAAACATTTTGTAATATATATAAACATAACATAATATTTTAAATAATAGCATATGGAAACCTAAGGGTACATTGAAATAAGCGTGTGTGGGAATGGAATATGGTATTCTGCAATACAAATGGGGAATAGTTATGAAGAAGACCAATATGTAATAGGTGAATCAGTAATTTGACCTTAAATCAGAGGTCTTTCTACATGCAGATAAGAAGGAAAAAATAAAGGAAAGCAGACAAATTGATATATTTGAAATAACATTCAAAATTTTATTTTATAAGAATATTTCTTTTATTTATATATTTGTTTATTTTAATGAATTCTGTTTTTAAATGATTAAAATATTATTTTAGTAATGCCAACTAATTGATAATTCATAAATATATTTTAGCATTCAGAAGAGTTATTTCTGGGGATAAATCAAAAACAACCTTTTAAAAACCTCAATGAGTCACATAAGACTTTCACTCTAAGAAATTATGATGAGCAGAAACACAAACTGAGAAAATAGATCAATGAAAGAACTATTTACTTTACAAAACAATTCATCCTGTTTCATTTAAGTATCTCTCGGTACATTTAAAATGATTCAATTTAGAAAAAATGCAATGTAATGCTACTTTTCAAGGTTATTTCACAAAGTAAGATAAATCTCTATCTTGTATAGTTAATCTAGGTTTGAACATGGAAAATCATGTTATAGAGAAAAGAGTTTCTTAACACTTAAATATTAAATGGTCTACAGAATAATTATAGTATTATATGGAGACTAATCCTCTACTTTGTGATATTCAAGCAGTGCCTCATTATGTGTCCTTTACAGTAAGATCTTACCAACAACATCATTAGCTGATAATGATGTATTTTAAATTATCCAAATGCTTCTACAAGGGAGAAAGATAAGATCCTAGAAGCTTTTGTTTCTAATAACTTTCTGTGTCATTCCTTTCCAGTTTTTTAACCTTTTGTTCAAGCTCTATATTAACTTAAAATGTTTTAGAATCTTTGTGTCTATGTATATTTATAACGATATAATAAAAACTAAAGAATAAATTCATGTCAATTCAACAGTATTTACTAAGCACATCTAATGGGCAAGGTACTGTACTTAGGTGTCAAATTACGCAAAAACAAAATACTTCCACCCCTAAAGGAGCTTAAATACCACTATGTATAGACCTTGTATACAACATGCACAAAGGTTAAGCAAATTCAAAATATATACAAAGTTAATTATGTACATTTAAAAAGTAAAATTTAAAAATCTCAAACACAGTCAGAATAACAAGTGAGGGGATCAGAAAAAATCTGCATTTAGTTAAGTGGTAGATTTGTACTATAAGAGGAAAACAGAAGGGAAGAAAGCATTCTAGAAATGTAATCACAGAATGAAATATGCCCAGGATTCTCACTTAGGAAGAGAGCAGCAAGACTGCAAGATGGCTTGTAAACTGAAATAGGAAAGCAGAGCTTAAAGGGACCTCAAGAGACCCATCTGATACAGCCCCTTGCCTGATGTATAGCAAGCAAAGTAGAACTTTGCTGCTTGTTTCAGCTATTCAAGTGCTTTTGAGCCTTTCCTTTGACTGTATCAAAAGTCTTTGTTGGAAACAGTGTTGCCCTTAATAGGTCTAAGAGAGTTTGGAGACCTTCCCTGTCCTTAAAAGGCCCAATGCTATCACATGGAGCCCATGATAGAAGGAGCTTGCTGAAAGAGAGGAACAGGAAGGGTGGAACAGGAATAGTGGAAGAGGAAGGAACAGAGCAGAGAAAAGTTCAAGCAGAACTGGAATCAAGCAAAATTGAGAGGGAGAATGCTTGTGATTTTGGTACTCTGTAGCACTCTGTTGGTCTGTCAGACAAAAGCACCTGTTTGTTGTTTTTAGACAGAAGTCCTGAAAGAGGACTTTACTACTGTTATAGAAGCCCTCAAGGAGGACTTTATTGTTGTTACAGAAGCTATGATAGTGGACTTTACTGCTTTTACAGAAGTCCTGGAACTTTACTATTGATTTATATTTGATTTCTCAGACAGAAGCCTTGTCTGTTGATTTGTGTCACTTTGTCAGACAGAAAGTGAATTGAGATGATAGTGCTGGCAATATGCATAAATATTGTTATAGCTCTGTTATGCTTTGTCTTCCTAGAAACAGTAACTTTGAAGAGCTTGGAGTGGACCAAGTAAGCTGAAGTATGAAATGGGAGTAGAGAGCATGTGGGTCCAGGCAAGAGTCATGTGAATCCAGGCAAGAGCTGGGAGCAGCCAGTTCACCTGTGGAAGAGGAGCCCTGGGGTTTGGAAGTCAGTCTAGTTAAGATGAAAGAGAACTTTACTTGGGTCTTCTGTATGGACTGATGAGATTGTGACTTACTGTGACCTAGGGGTGGGTGCTGTTTGTACTTTCTGCTACCTCTTAAGGATGATTAGCTTAAAGGTGATTGGAAGTCAGCCCCTAGTCAAGATGAAAAAAGACTTTACTTGGGTGCTCTATATTAACTGATGAGATTGTGACTTACTGAATGATATATTTTGTTTAAGGCTATGTGACCACCTTAGTAATAAGTTGTTATGTTATGCTGTTGTGAATGTTATGTCTTAGTTTCTTGAATGTTTTGCTTTGGTTTATTGCTGAATAAATAGAGAGTTTACTATACTATGCTATTAGATCCTTAAAGTTATTCACAGCCCCAGTCCTCAGGAGAGTTGCTCATGATTGGCTTTATACCTTAAGGTAGGGAAATCTCTAAGCTAGGCTTTCTCAAACTGTGTTCCACAGTAGTGTTTGGATCCATTAGAAAGTGCAAAGGATCTTAAAGAGAAAAAAATCTGGTAATGGTAGACAAGACTCCACATACAAACTGTTTTGCTCTTTGTCTGTGTCAGTTTCAATCTGTCAAGTGCTGCTCCTATTTTATCTGAACCTATATCTGGGAGTGGAGAGGAATAAGGATGTGCTTATTTTATGGCAACCAGTGTTCAAGAATAAACCATCTCCTCTGCCTCAGGCCTACAACCAAGTTGGGGTCATGCCCAAGGATTGCTTTCCTGACTCAGTACTGCTTTGTTGCAATAGGAAGGAAAGTCTCAGATGTACACTGTTTCTCAGAGCATGTGATCAGAATTAAACTCTGGTAGATCCTCTTGGAAGCCTAAGAAAATGGAGGTCACAACCTCTGCTTGCTCCTTTAAACCATGAATGGTCAAAAGGAATAAATCTCCACCCCCAGGATCCCTGTTCTCCTTAAAATCACACCTACTCCCTGAGTTCAAAACCTTATGGAAGAAAATCAAAAGGAGTTAGAACTATTTACACATGAAGATGAAATTCTGAGGTCACTCTCAGTACAGGACTGTCCCTGTATCTGTGACCCTGTTGAGGTTTAGGAACTTAGGGGTGCTCAAGACGCCAAAATACCAACACATCAGATCCTGTCGAATGAATTTGACTCAAGCCTTCTCTCACTCAAAGCAAAATAAAGTTTAATAAAGATTTGCCATAATGGGTAGACTCTTAAAGAGCCTAAGTATTTGTGAGCTTGTATTGACAAGCCAGCCAGAACAATCTGACACAGAATGAGTCTGCGCTAGATTGAATCTCAGCACCTTCATGGAGGCAAGATGGATCTTACTTACAGAAAGATTATGGGAGGGATCTAGGTGTAGTCTAGAGGAGGGGTTTGGGGAGGGTCTTGAGGAAGAATCTATAGAAGATCTTATGGAACTGAGATCAGACTCCAGGAATGGGATTAAGGGTAGGAAGTAGCTGAAGGCTACCTGGAGATGACAGACAATGGAGGGCTAGGCTAGTTTAAGAGTAACAGATTTGGGTATAGATATTTTGATAGGATCAAGGGTGGGAAGTAGCTGGACAATGGAGGGCTAGGCTAGGTCAAGAGTAACAGAGATTTGGGCATAACAATAATGAAAGGCTTTATGGTCTCAGGCAAATGCCTCTTCAAGTGAGAAAATTCCAGGGGGTTCCCAGAGCCCAAACACCATCAACCCTTGCCCAATCTTCTAAGTAGTAAATCCATACCTGTGGTACAGCATGATAACTTTACCTCATCTAGAATTAACTAGGCTAGTTTCAAGGTCACCAGTATCAGCCAAAGCTCTCAAATCTTTCTATTAGGAGGGGGTTAGAAGCAGGTAGCTGAATTTTATGGTATTCATAGTGATGACATAACAATAGTGCCATATAGCCTAGTAGCCCCATAAGTAGACAGAGTCCTGGCTCTGGAGCTACAGTCAGATCATGCCTCTTATTGCTTACTACCTGTGTGACCTGGATCAAGTCTGTTTCCTTATCTATAAATAAGAGGGTCAAACTATATGGCCTCTGAGCTCTCTTCTAACTCTAGCTCTATGAGGTGGGATTCTCCACAACATCTCTGCAACTAGGCTTGACAGATATTGTCCCTAGAAGATGAAATAGGCTCAGAAAGATTGTGAATGCACCAGAGGCAATATCTGTACCCAAATTTTCTTGATCTGAGGTCCAGCATGCTGGTCATTATGCCATGTCATAGACCCTACTTACTATATCAGTTCATACGACAGGCATTTCCCTTGCCATTGTGCTCTATGTGGGAATATAGCTGTCTACACTGAGTGCACTTTTTAAGAGTATTGCTACTGTTCCTGTGTCAATAAAAAGCCTATTGCTACACCACATATTGAGCCCTGTGAGACTAGCCTACTGCAGTTATCTTTTCTGGAACACAAACAGCAGGGACACAGTCAGATGCAAATGGTTAAGCTGGGCCATGCTGAGTGAGGTAGCTCCCTGGGACGTCATAAGCTCGGATTTTAGGATCCTTTGAGCAATAACCACTGCCTCTAAGCCTGGACCTTTTCCAGTTGAACTCTGTTACTTAAAGTAAGAGATAAGAGTCAAAGAAAATCCCATTTTTTCTACTGCTGGGGCTCTGTAGTGCATTATCATACCTCAGGGTCTAAAATCAGTATAAACAATCTTTTGAGATTGTTTATAAACAGTAGAGTTTTGTAAGCTTTCAGGCTAGCTACGAGTTTGAGGTAGGATTCCAAATCGGGTCTTCATGGCTATAGTTCTGTACTCTTATCTACTAAGAAGACTGGCTGTTCTACATCCACAGATGTGGGGCTAGCAAGGACCTCAGAGGCCACCTATTATTACCCCCTAATCTTACTGGTGAGGAAACTGAGGATCAGGTAGGTTAAGTCATCAGAGTCAGGGAATAAGCATCAGAGTCAGAATTTGAACCCTAGTCCTTTCATTCCAGAACCAATGCTCTTTGAACCGTACTTCCAGAATCGCTTCCCAGGATTAAGTGGGGATTTCACAAAAGGTTGCAAATAGATACTGATTCTCATCTTGCTTTGAGGGGTCAAACAAAGACATAGACCAAATTACCCACTCTGTCCATCTCTTCCCATACTTTCTCTTCTGTTACTCTTGCCATGTGGTCAGCTATTAGGCAGAAGTCAGTTATTCAACTCATAGGCTTCCACAAGGAGGTGAGTGCCTAGCCTATAACACAGCGGTTCTCAGCCTGTGGGTTATGTTCAATTTGTAACAATGAAAATACATCCTGCATATCATATATTTACATTATGATTCATAACAGTAGCAAAATTACAGTTATGAAGTAGCAATGAAAATAATTTTATAGTTGGGGGTCACCACAATATGAGGAACTATATTAAAGGGTCACGGCATTAGGAAGGTTGAGAACCACTGCTATAAGGGATATGAGAGCCAACAGACAGTGCCAGGCTGCTGCAACCAATTATTGGCTCCCTCTGTGAAGCCTGTTGCTTCAAAGTAATAGAGAAGAGATAAGCCCAACTAAAGTCCATGTTGTAAGCCTAATTTTATAGTGTCTGAGCTTGGAAGGCAGTGTCCTCCTCAGAATTTCCTTCATGGTACCCCATAAGGAAAAATCAATAATAAGACCATGAGGGGCAAAGACATAATTAATGTATCAGCATGTTGAAATGACCCCACCCCATTTTAGCCCTAATTTTAACTGGTGGGAACATGCCTCTACCAAGTAATCATGAATAGGCCTTAGAATAAGATCTAAAAAGCTTTTGACATTAAAAACATAGGGATCATATTTGGATAGTCAAGGAAGTTTGGCCATATCCCAGGGATGATTTATAAATTATCAAGGGAGTTGAAAAGAAATGGAATTCCAGAAATTGTGGCATGTGACTCTCCAACTCAGTGCTGAGAAGGAACAGCTGAGAGGTCTCAGTTTCGATCATCTTTCCTTCTCTTATCTCTTCCACCACCACCACAACAACCCAACCTCATGACTAGATGAGGATCCTGCCAGCTTCATAGAGTCTGGAGGATGGTGGACCACCAACATTACCATCAATGTCCTATCATCATATTCTCCAGGGCAGCAGTGGGTCCCATCAGCGTCCTAAGGAGCATCCTGGATCAGTTGGCTAGAGTGTCTATCATCAGGAATCAAAAATAGCCCAGACCATTAGCTCTGCAAGGAGTCCAGCTAAGAGAATAAATATACCATGCCTAAGAGGAACCTATTGGGCACCCTGTGAATGAGAAAAAATCACTTCCAGCAACCATGAGCTGTGAGTTATCCTTTCCATATGTTCTTTCTAAGCTTGAGCCCACTTTCTGCTGGGCCCTGTATGTGCTTGAGGGAGAGTGTGCCACAGATTTTTGACAGTATATTTCAGATCAATTGTTCTTGTACTGCCTTAAAAATGCCTTTCTAAAAGTTATTTAAGGCTAGCTTATTAAAGTGATTCTCAACTGATAATGAAAGGGACTCCACTTGGCAGCTTGAGCCAATGGCATTGGAGAACTCCAAAAGTCAGTTTAGCTATGGGAACCCAACCTGTCAGTGTGAGTGGGAGTTGGGATTAGGATACCCAGAGTCTACACTGGCTACAAATATATACTTCCTTTGCATCTTCAGTTCCTGTTTCTCTACAAAAAAAAAGTGAAAAAACCAAATTAAAACCCTATTTTAGTTTCAATGCAATTAATTCCACAACCCTATTCTACCACAACCTCTCCTAGATTCTTCTTCTAAAAGACATACTTTTCCATTTCTCACATGAATAGAATTTTCAAAGGATCTCATTAAAAGTAAGACCTGAGAATTATTACCCTTAACTTAGATGAGAAAATGAATTAGTGTCAACTCAATCAGGAATAAGGAGTCATAAATCTACTCTGTTTTCTTTGTAGAAAAAGGCAGCTTTCAGTCAATGAGAACAAACCACTTACTTATCAGATTGGAGATTCAGCAAATTGCAAGACTTAGAAAGTTAATTTCTGGTTCCTGCTGTTTTATTACCTTTGTTCCTCCATGACTAGAATGAGCAGGATCCATTCCTTTTCTAACCTCCCTTCTTGTACTCTCTCCAGAAGCACCAACATATTATGTTGTTTCAACTCACTAAAATAAAACCACTTTTCTCCAAGGCATAATCATAATTTCTTTCTACCACCATTCCTTTTAAAATGTTTGCTTGCAGCCTAGATGCAGATATGCAAATCATTCACAGGTGAATGCCAATAGTCTCTAATTTTATAGACTTTGTTAAATGCATTTAGAAATCCACCCTGACAGACAGCATCAAGTCTGATGCATGCACTATCTTTTTAGAGATTGGATTTAAATCTCTCAATGATTCTTCATCAAATTATACCATTGATAATCCTCCAAATGATGAGCTGTTCTACAATAGGAACATAGCAAAATCATTTCCATCTTACTATAATTATATCAAATCCATTCTTAAATTCATATTAAAATAGCTATGGTAAATAATTTCACAACACAATCAAAAAAATGAAAACTATGGAAAAAATTAATAAACATGATGACTTTTGCCGAGTGATCCCTTCAAAAAGAGTTCCAGTTGATTTTTTTTTTAAGTTTTTGATAAAAACCAAAGGGAAATTATAGAAAGGCAACAATTTAGGAAGCAAATCCAAACATCCCTTGGTTCACTGAAGAATTCAATAGAGAGAAATTACTTGGATAGACAAATTCAGTACTAGTCTATAAATTTACCAATCTCATGTAGGTTCCAAATCATGATTTGTCAAGCAACTAAGACTATCATTTCATTTCACATTGGCCAGATATAGGAACATGAAGCAGCCAAAATATGATAATTCCAAAAATCATCAATTTTTAAAGGTCAAAGGACCATGAGATCCACGATTTGCAGTTATGTTCTCTCCCCTACTCTTTTTTCTCCAGCCCACCAGAGTTTCATAAATGTTTTTGTTTTTCTCACTGAAACTATCAACTTCATCCCAGCACAAATTCAGAATCTTTGTCTAATTGATTATCTCTAATTTCCCAAGTTTTCTTATACTTTGTCCATAGTGGGACTAGTAGCTACAGGGGATTCTGGTATTTGTAGTTTTTGTTCTGTTCTGTTTTGTTTTTCCATATCTTGGAAAGGAGGCTAAACTACTGAAAGATATAAGAGGAACAGAAAGCTACCAGGATGCCTGATGGTCTCTGGTTATGTGAGGAAGAGAGGGAGATCAGCAGAAGAAGGAACTGAAGCTGGGGAATTCAAGTTCCATGGTTATAAGGATCAGGTTCCAGAGGATGTCTAGGCACCAAGTGTGAAAGGCTAGACTGAGGGCAGCTCAGTTTGATTGATCAAAGAACTCAGCTTACAGCTAGCCAGAGACCACTTTTTATTAAAAAAAAAAAAAACTGTAGCCAACTAAATCATTATTGATTAAAGAAAGTCAAATTAAAACAGCTCTGAGTACCACTTCACACTTATCAGACTGGCTAATATGGCAAAAAAAAAAAGGAGGGGAGAATGATAAATGTTGCAAGGGATGTGGGAAAACTGAGACGTTAACAATCTGTTGGTAGAGTTTTGAACTGATCCAAATATTCTGGTGAGTAATTTGGGACTATGCCCAAACGGCTATAAAACTGTGCATACTCCTTGACCCAGCAAAAGGGTTGCAACCCACAGATTGAGAACTGCTGCTCTATACTCTAAAAAGAATAAAGGAAAAGGAAAAGGACCTATATGTACAAAATTATTTATAACAGCTCTTTTTGTAGTGGTAAAGGACTGGAATCGAGGGGATGTCCATCAGTTGAGGAATGGCTGAACAAGTTGTGGTATGTGATTATGATAGAATACTATTGTGCTATAAGAAATGATGAGAAGACTGCTTTCAGAAAAATCTGCATAACTAATGCAAAATTAAGGTGTGCAGAAGCAGGAGAAGATTGTACAAAGTAACAGCAATATTGTGTGATGATCAACTCTGAATGACTTAGCTACTCTGACAAAAAACAGTGACCAAAGACAATTCCAAAAGAATTATGATGAAAAATGCTACCTACCTCCAGAGAAAGAACTGAGGGAGTCTGAATGCATATTGAGGCATGCTTTTCTTGCCTTGTTTATTTTTCTTGCGTTTTTTGGTCTGTACATGTATATGAATTGCTTGTCTTTTCAAAGAGGGGGGTGAAGGTAGAGAAAAAATATGAACTTATTTTTTAAAAAAAGGAATGCTAAAAATTTTTGTTTACATGCAATTGAGAAATAAAGTAAAATAAAAATTAAATGAAAAAAAATTAGCCAAACTGTGAAAGGTTTTTCTTTCTACAGGCCCCTATTCTCCATGCTTTACCATTGTTTGATATTTCTGTATTTTGTTTTCCTACATTCTCTTAAGTTGTGTTTCAACTGAATTTAGCCTTGTCTCCACAGAAAAGTCTGTTATCACCCATGAATGTTGTATATTAACCTATTCAAATCAGCAAGCATTTATTAAGTGCCTGGCATATGTCAGCCTAAGCTAAGCCCCCATTTTTATTCCAGTCCACCCATTTCATGAGGGTTTATTTAGGTTTGCATTAGTAATACCGAAATAGGGCGAATATGAAATCCAATGGCTAGTCTATGAGAAAAGTCTCATTTTCCAGTCTGGGTACTCATGAATATATATTATTCATGGCCTCTGAATAATACATATATATTATTAAACATTACTGTTTTCTTAAATTTTTCTAAATTTTGCTGAGAAAATAAGCCCTGTGGAAACCTCCAGATGAAACACATACTATAGTAATTACTGAGCTGGAATAGGTAGTATGCACCTGAGGGAAGGCAGGTGAGGGGTAAAAGCATCTGGTCAGAGGGAAAGCCCTGCCTGTGGGTGGAGAGAGGCCTGGTAGGAAAGATTCAGCCCTGCTCTGCTTTCTGCTAGGAGGTGTGAACTTCTCGACCAAACTCAGTCCTCCATAGAAACATGTGCTGATTATGACAGTACAGAATATTCCCCAAACCAAATTAGCCTCACATACTAATGTAGGCAAATTCAATCAGGCAGCAAGGTGGCTGAATAGAGAGAGAGCTAGATATGGGGATCAAAAAGATGAATTCAAATATTTCCTCAGACGCTAGCTATATGACCCTAGAGATGAGATGCTATATCAAAAGCTCTTTGCCTATCCTTAAAGCACATATCTATTATTGCTATCTGTTATTATAAAGATGTCCACAAGTACAGATCTAACATAGAACCCAAAAACTTTAAAAATGATTATTTGCTTACAGGAGGGTGGCAAGTACCTGAGACACTATGATGGAGTTAACTTTCCTGGATATATGCCAAGTCTTTTAATTTTCCAGTTTTGCCTCAGTTACCCCAGCACAGTCTCTTCCCATGCTCTTGTGCAATAAATATCCTCCCCAGCACCTCCTTCATTTTTCAGGGACACCTCCTCCAGGCAGCAAGCAAGAACTGGTCCAAGCTTACTTAATTGTCATACTCCTTTTTTTTTTTTTTAAGACTTCCTCTTACCCAGTCTGGAAGTGTCCTTTATGTCTAGGTCATGTATCCATTTTGACTTTATCTTGGGAAATGGTATAAGATATTGGTCTATAGTTTCAGCCAGACTGCTTTGCAGTTCTCCCAACAATTTTTAGCAAACAGTAAACTCTTTTCCCAAAAGCTCAAATCATTACATTTATCCAACAAGGTTACTATAATCATTTGCTACTATATATTATATATCTACTCTATTTCTTTGCTCCACCATTCTATTTCTTGGCTAATATCAAATAGTTTTGATAATTATCACCTTATAATACACTTTAAGATCTGGCACTACTAGACCTCTTTTCTTTACATTTTTTTCCCCATTAATTCCTTTGATATTCTTGACCTTTTGTTCTTCAAAATGAATTCTGTTATTATTTTTTTCCACCTTGATAAAATATTTTTTTTGGTAATTTAATTGGGATGGTACTGAATAAGCAGAATATTTTAGATAGAATTGTCATTTTTTTAATACTGACTCAATTCACCCATGAATAATTAATATTTTTCCAATTATTTGAATCTGACTTTATTTATACAAAAAGTGTTCTATAATTATGTTCATCCAGTTCTTGTGTTTGTCTTAAAAGGTATACTATAAAGTATTTTATATTGTCTATGGTTATTTTAAGTTTACTATCTCTTCTTGAAGGGCTTTGTTGGTGATGTGTGTGTGTGTGTGTGTGTGTGTGTGTGTGTGTGTGTGTACTGATAATTTATGGGGGTTTATTTTATATCTTGCTAATTTGCTGAACTTATTCATTTTTCAACCAGTTTTTTGATTTGAATCTCTATCATTTTCCAAGTATACTGTCACACCATCTGCCAAAAGAGCTAGTTTTATTACTTCATTGCCCATTCTGATTCTTTCCATTTCTTTTTCTTCTCTTATTGCTATTGATATTGCATCAAGGATTTTTAATTTGTCCTTTTTCTAGTTATTTTAAATTCTTTGATTTGTTTTTTCTCTATTTTACTGATGTAAACATTTAGAGATATACATTTTCCTCTTATTACTGCTTTTGGGGCATCTCATAAGTTTTGATACATTGTCTCATCATTATCATTCTTTAAAAAAAATTTTTTAATTGCTTGTTCTTTCACTAACTTTATTATTAGGTTATATAGTTTCCAATTAATTTTTAATCTGTGTTTCCATGGTCCTTTATTAAATGTAATTTTTATTTTATTATGACCTAAAAAAAGATGCATTTAATATTTCTGCTTTTCTACATCTAGGGTAAGTTGATTTTTGAAGCTGGGTATTGAATTTAGTTGTGAGTAACAAATATTTTCCTCACTAGTCAGTCTGGCACCAGTTTCCATCAGTAACTGCCACCCCAACCAACCTGTCAGATAAGGCAAGAAGGAAAAATATACAGGGTTATACATTGTTCTCATCTGATAAAAAGAAAGCACACAAGTTTGAGCAGACAAACTTTTTCCTATTCCCAATTCAAGGAGGCATTGATCACATAAATCTTTACTTACAGGACACTGGGTAAAATAATGAACACAGTCTTCGACAATAATTTTGCCAAAACCAGAGAAATGTACAAATGGATGCTTGTTATATCGACCCACTATAACAGCTAAGGATATAACAATAAATCTTAACTCAGTGAAAGCACTTTCTGTAGGATGCTGAAATAAGATGGTCCAGGTATTCTGACTTTTGTTTATCTATCTTAATACAGAGAGAGAGCTGAGCAAATCTAGAGAAATGTATAGTGAATACATCCATTAAGCTTCTTTCTGAAATAGCAGGATTTTTAAGGGGTCACTTGGTAAATATTGGACACAATCAATTCTTGTTTAAATTCTCTGACAAGCACTTGAAGTGCCAATATTTTGTGTTGTTGATTAAAGAGGAATCCATATGCTCTAGGTACCAAACATCTTGCTAGGAATCTTAAAAGTCTAGCTCTTATTTATTTTACCTAGATATAGGGGCAGCCCATTTCTGAACTAAGGTGAGGTGTAGGAGTATCTGAAGACAGAGCAAATATTTATCTCAAGAAGAAGCTGGTAAATTTCCTCACTCACGTAGATGGTACTTTGACAGAGATCTGAGGATTCATTATACACATCAATACTTCAATACTTTGCGTACATCACATAGAAGAGACAAATTTGGCATCTGAAAGATTGAAGGACAGATGTTACCAATCAATCACCTGAACCACAAAAGAATCTCAAAATGACCCCTTTAGAATACTTAAAAAAGAAAAAGAAAAACAGAATTACAATCTCCTGAGCTTTCAAAATGTAACTCCAGGAGATGATCTTGGAGTCATTGTAATGACCAGTCTTCATCCTGGAGAACAGATGATCAAACACACTTCTCTCAGTAAAGTAGGAGGACTGTGAGGGTGTTATGAGAATCTGAAGATCTTCCCTGCCCCTAGGCCCTTTGCTAATGTGGCTACGTGACTCTTGAGAACCTTCCCAGGTTTGAAAGTATACTCTGTTCCTTAATAGGCTGAATGTGGTCATGTGGAGCCTGTGGCGCCAGG
>CM053585.1:451932597-451950036 GCA_028646515.1 Pseudochirops corinnae | reverse complement strand
TGGGGGGGGTATACAGTGGGATCACTCTTTTGGGGTGGTAGGTAGAGGAAATACGGGGAGAAAATTTGTAACTCAAAATCTTATGGAAATGTTGTACATAAAGGGATATTTATTGACATTATTAGGGAGTTAGATTAGATCCTTTTTTTTAAGTCCTTCATTTAAAAAAGAAATTTTCCAAGTTTCATTTTCAGCTCAAATGCCAGAACACAAATAGAGAGTAAAGGAATAAAAATATATCATAAACTTAAATATTGGGAATTAAATGAAAAGTTAGAAAGAAAAAATAAGCATTTGTGCATTAGCAGAACATAAGAGAGGATTCAAAATATGTAACAATAAATTTTCATTTCAAGAAAGCCTGTACGATGATATTAGATCTTCCTAGAGAAATGTTATACATACCAAGAAATTTATTAGCTGAACCTCTCTGGCATTAACTGAGATCAATGTGGCTAATCCAAACTTTCTTGTATGAAAATAATTTTTTTAGTAGGCTGGATTAATTTTCCATTATACTTTCTCCCCCAACTATTCCCAATATGTCCCAGGATTGGGGATAGCTTAGCCAAATACACAAAGGCCAAAGACAGAATGTTAAGCATAGGGACCAGCTACAGTACAATTTGTCTAGGACATGAAATTGATCAATGAACAAGGATTTAAGTATCTATTATGTACTATGTACCAGGCACTGTGCTAGGCCAAGAGAACACAAAGACAAAAAAATGAAACAACCCATTCTTTCAAAAGGACCTTACACTGTAATGGGAGAGTGAAGAAGTATATGTAAAAGTATATACAAAATAAATATAAAGATAATGCACAGAAAGTAAACACAAGGCTTTTAGGGAGGGAAAAAATCAGCACTGAGGGCAAGAAGGTAGGAATGACTCCATGTAAAAGTGGGGCAGGAGGTAAATCCATGTTATATAACCTTAGGTGGGCCCTCATTGCTGCTAGGGAATCCTATTGTACCTACCTTATCAACTCACCACCCCACTATCCACAGAGGCTCATACAAACCTTTTGATTCCTCCTCCCCTCACTCTCAGCGGAGATCCTTGCCTCATATTTTAAAGAATAAAATGAGGCCATTTGTCATGAATTCCCACTTTTCCCCTCTTCCTTATCTATCACTCAAATGCTTTCTGCTCCTTTCTACCCTTTCACCTCAGTCTCACATGATGAAGAAGCCTTACTCCTTACAAAGGTTAACCCCTCCTTAGCCTTCTTCAAGCAGTCCCATTCTATTCCATTTTAGATTGCCCCACATCATCATCACTCTCTCAATTATTTTCCATCTGACTCATTTCCTACTGCCTAAAAACAAGCCCAGGTCTCTCATATCTTGAAAACTCCCTCACTTGATCCTTCCATTCCCCTCTAACATTCCTTATCTCTTCTGCCCTTTGTAGTTAAAATTCTTGAAAAGACCCTCTACAGCCCTCACCTTCTTTCCTCTCATTCTCTTCTTAATCCCTAACAATCCAGCCTCTAACTATATCATTCCACCAAAAACTGCTCTCTCCAAAGTTACTAATGATCTTAGTTGACAAATTCAATGACCTTTAATCAATCCTCATTCTCCTTGACCTCTCTGCTGCCTTTGATACTCCTGTATACTCTCCTTTGAGTTTTCAGAACACCACTCTCTTTTGGTTCTCCTCCTATCTGACTTGTTCTTTCTCTTCTCCTTTGCCAGATCCTACTTTAGTTCACATCTTCTAATTCTAGATATCCCTCAGGGTTCGATTCTGTTCCATTTATCTCCTTCTATATATTGCTTCATTTGGTGATCTCACTAGCTCTGGTGGATTTAATTACCATCTCTATAGGATGATTCTCAAATCTGCCTAATCTATCCCAATCTAGTTATCTCTAATCTTGCATCTCCAACTGCCTTTCAGACTCCTTAACCTGGATATTCAGTAGACATCTTAAATTTTCTTGAAAGGTTCAAGACCACATGTTTTTAATGAATAAATTTAATTTCCATAGAGAAGTTAGAAACTCAAATGGATAAGAATATATCAATAGGAAAAACAAGTGTGCAAAAGCAAACAGAAGATGAGATTTTAAATCATTTTTCTTAAAATGTCTGTTATTTAATGATTATGAGACCAACCCCAAAAGATACCCACGCTGACTTTAACAAATTAGTACCTCTTGTCCTTGTTTTCAGGATCTTTTTTCCTTTTTGTGTATATCATGTATATTTGTTACTGTTATTGTCTTTAACATGATGGCTTGTTTCATTGAAATCACATTGCATTATTACATCTAAATCTTACCATATATGAAAATATTCTTCACATTTGTTATTAAAATAAAACAATATTTCATTATGTTCTTATGTTTTAATTTGTTTGTTTATCTCCTCATTATTATATGCCAAGTTTGTTTCCAGTTTGGAGTTTTTGTTTTTCTTTTTTAACTCTCACAAATAGCGTTTCTAAGAATCTTTTCATGTTGATTGCTCTTTCCTTCCTGTCAATATAGTCCATAAAGATACAAGTCCCAGCAGTGGTACAACTGAAAGAAAGAATGTATTTATATAATTGTGCACATATTAATGAATCATTATATATTTTCCTCAAAAGATAACATCAAACTCTAACTCAGGGTTGGGGAACCTGTGGCCTCAAGGCCTCATGTGACCCTCTTTGTCCTCAAGTGCAGCCCTTTGACTGAATCCAAATTCTACTACTAGTTTGGGGTCCAATTCTTTAGCAGCTAACTCCTCCAGTGCCTCCACAACCACACCAAAATTAATTGTGCCACATTTTAATATCTGGCAATTTGAGGGGTGTGTAATGTTAGTGGAATATAAGATCTTCCCCACCCACTAAGGGAAGCTTGATTAGAGGAAATATGCTTGCAGAAAAGCTTTAACACCTTTTGTTAATTTTTAATTAGGCACTGAGTCAAAAGGGCTGTGATGCCCTCTGGCTCTAAAAAGGGTATATACACTCCAAAGGTATACATATATATATATACATATATATATGTATATATATATACATATATATATATATATGTATGTATGTATGTATGTATGTATGTAGAGGTTAGCATTTTGCTTTGGGGCTTACTCATTGGAAGTGAGTGTTTTATGTGATTTGACCAGATGAGACTCTGGGTAGTCATTAAGGAGCCTCCTGGCTTTTAAAAATCCAGATGTTAGTGCTTCTCTCTCTGGTAACTATGCATGTACTGCCTTGGTCAGACAGTTAGAACTGTCTGTTGATCTGTGTTAATTTCTCAGACAGTAAGAAGCCCTGTCTGTTGGTCTTTATTTCTCTGCTTGTATTTTCTCTATTTTCTTTGTCTAGATTTTCTCTGAAGTTCAGGGTTCAAACTTTCCCCTGAACTAATGAATGTAATTAAAAAGATTTGTTGATGCCTTGAACAGCTATCTTTTCCTAAGATCTAAGAATCTGTGCTAGCAGCCATCCTGGTTATGTCAGTGTGGTTGCCACTACAGAGTATTAAATGGCATCTTAGAAATATTTTTACTTGAATTTTTGTGATTACTAGAGATTTTAAACTTTTTAAGTGTTTGCCAATTTTCATTTCTTTGGAGAAGGGTTTGCTCCTAACCCTTGATTTTCTAATATAGAATGATGGTTCTTACTCTCATACAAGTATTACTACCTTACAAATCTTTGGTGTTAGGATATGGACTAGACCCACAATTTCATTGTTATAGTGAATTACTGAGTGAGAAAACTCACTCTAGAAAAACCAATCAGTGCCTTATCAACATACAATTATTTCTTCCACATCACTTGGGTGAGGAGCCATGTGATCTGGAAACTCTGCATTAAAATTTTTGGCCCTCCCTTTGTACTAGAGAAGAAGTCTGATTTTTTTTTTTCTTTTTCACTTACAGGGCATTTACAGTACCTTCTTGTAAAATTTGGGTTAAGTATTTGGTCATGGGCTCTATGTCATCTATTGGCCTTTGTGTGTCTTCTGTGGCTTCCACAAAACTCTCAAAAAATTGACATTTAATTTCTTAGACTGACCCGTGATATATTGAAACCGTGATGAGGAAAGTTGCCAGGTGGAAGGGATAACTGTAATAAGGATCTGGTAACCTGCAGAGACCTCCATTACTTTGGATAATCAATGCAACTTCTTCACAAGCAGATACTCAGGATTCTGCTTCCAGGATAGTTCTAGTAATGTAATGGAAGTGGCTTGTAGAAACTGTGAAACATGTATAGGAATTCTTTAACTGGTTACAGCCTGCTAACAATATGGTTAGGAAATCTTATTTTGGGGGGAGGGAGGATTGACTGTATAACTGAAACTTGGAATTTCTTCAAAAGGGGTTAAGTCAGCTTCACTCCAATTTTTTTTATCCCAATGTTTTTGGGACATCTTGATGAAGCCTTTATTCCTAATATCTACTGAGAGACAATGCTATAAAGGGAAAGGCCTTGAAATGTTCTCCCTGTTAAGGTCACATGGTACTGAGAAGAACCTTGATCCATGACCTCTGCATTTTTTTCCCCTTTAGGGGAAGAAGACTAATCTGGAGACCAGGGGAGTGAGCCACAGAAATCTGGGAGTTAAGAGTCTAGACCATAGTTTTGTAGCCAGCCCACCACAGATGACCAGAAGAGCAAGGAGTAACCTTCAGGAGTTATCTTCTAGACCTTCTACATCAAGAGAAGTTGAACCCTGGACTCAGCTGGCAGTCAGACATATCTGAATGTAACTTTGTTGGGACCAATGCTCCATAGAAACTAAGCTCAGAGGGTGTCCTTGAGGTATTGGAGAAAAGCATTTGTACTTTTGTTATTACTACATCTTTAAAGTAAATGTCCTTCTGTAAAAGCTGACTGATGTTAGTTAGTTAAATGGAACTGAGATGCAAACTGGTAGCACTTATTAGTGGGGATAATACCACCAGTGGGAACCCAATCCAATGGCAGTGGAGAAGAGATACCAGACAAACTCTTCAGGGCACTCTAGACATAGCCTAGCTGGTTCTGGGGAGGATAAGCCAGAGCATATCTGTTGCATCATTTTTGGAAGCCAATCACACCCAGAATTATGTACAGAAAGCTAATAAATATCTGTTGACTAAGTAACTAAATAATGCTGTTCTCTTTCAGTGAACTTTCCTCATTACTTTTAGTTAGGCTCTCAGGCCAAGCTTATCTTTCCATTTCATTCCATCCTGTGCCCCTGTCTAGTTCTCTCACAAAATTACATTTTTCCCCTGGCTTCTAATTTATCATTAAGGTGGATAGATACTATAGATAATAGAGTATACATATTTTCCCTGGCCCTTCTGATAATTCCATTTTATATTCAATTTATAGGAAAATGATTTAACTAGAATTCAAGTTAAACAGTTTTTAAAAATCTCAAATAGTTGGTAAAAAATGAAATAAAGTTATCTCATCCTTAACCCTACTCCTGCCTAATAAGATCCAGGTAAAATAACATAACAGTCCTTTTAAAACCATGGATATGCATGTGCCTGGAAAGAAAAATCTATTTCACGAAATTAAAAGGACTTCAGTGGTACTAAAGAAAAAAAATGACACCAACTTCTCATTTGGGACACTGGCCACCCAGAAAATCAAAATCCATCTGATTTTCCCAGATCAACTGGAAAGTTGATCTTTCCACTTTTATGCTTCCTGCTCACTTTCTAGAATTTTAAAATAAAATACTAGAGTTGAAATAAATGAAAGACGATGAAATGCTACAATAAGAAGGTAAAAGATGAAACAGTAAAAAAGTTCTGCTAAAAGTCCAATATAAATTTCCTTATCTAAACTAAAGTTAAAATTACTATTATCATGAGCCCAGAATACCTCAAGATATGAAACTATCTTTCTTCATAGAGGGGAGGTTCCTAAAAGATTTACTGAAAGACCTGAGCACTCCAGACAGAGGTGGGACCCTTAGGATTTTGAACTTCTGATGAGACAGTTTATGACATAAGTCAGTGATTAACTGAAGTTAGCAATTTGACAAAGCCTTAAAAGCTGCTTTTCCAGGCAATTCCATGCAAACTAGGAGAAGCTTTGCCTTCCTAGTCACAGTAAGGTTGGTTAGAGTGTATACTCCAAAGTTTACTTTTTAAAAATTAAAATATGACAGGAAAGTTATTTTTATTCTTCAACAGTTGTGCTATCTTCAGGATAGTTTGCGTGAGCCTAAAACATTGTTTACATGTTATTCATGACATTTTAAAAACAAACATACAAACTGAAATATTAGTGAAAATATAAACAAAATTATTCATAACTAACAAAGAAACCTTAGGAACTTAAGTTTTACATCATGGAATATTTAAAATGTTACAGAAAAAAATCATCTCCAGTTTTATTGCTATCTACTCCATGATTTAGCCCATTTTAATCTCTATGCTGTTATTTATTTTTTAATATTTTAATATTTTAAATATTTAATATCTTATTTATTAATTATTAATTATATTATATAATTATTAAAATAAATTAAATTAAATTAATATTTACTTGATATTTAAATATTTTAAATATTTAAACACTATTGCCTTTTCTGAAAAGCAAATGCCAAGATATCAGAAACACAAGTATACTAAGATATAACTAAAATAATAAAGTAGAGAAATCATCGTCAAGCCATTGACATGTTTGCAAATGTACATATGCATACATATACATAAATATAGATGGGTAAGGATAAAATAAAGTGGCATGAACATTCTTTTGTCCTGTTTTTGGCATCACTTGGGGTATGTACAATAATGAAAGTTCAGTGAGGTAATTTAACATTCTCATGATTTATACATGGAAACTTAATGCAAAAATAAAGAAGAATTATGGGCATTTTAATCTTCACAAAGAAGCTCAGTAACCTTACACATATTCTTGAGTGAAGAAAAGTTATTTTTTAAAAAGTCAAGTAAATATTTCTTTTCTATTTTCTTGTCAAGTAGTCACAAAAATTTGGAAAATTCTCTGAGGTCAAGAAATAGGTCAAAGATTGTGAAGGAAGATCCCTTAAATTTAGGATTTACATTTGTACTGTCTTTAAAATATTCAATCCTTCTAATAAAGGGAGTATTAGGCTACGATGGCACTAATTCTTTGGCTATGACAACACATGAAAATGAGATTATCAAATGAAATGGCAAATACTGAATAGAATAATATAATAAGCATCAGCAAATACTAGGTGAATTAATATGCAAATGAATGATATATATGAAAGTACCTTGCAAATTTCAAAGTTAAACACCTTACAGAAAGCTGTTTCCATTAAACTCCTACTCTTAGGCTTCATCAACAGTTGAAGGTTACCTTGCCCTGGCAAGTATGCCCAGGCTAGCTATGTGTCCAATAGTCAGAAGACAATTATAGTTCTGTTCTGAGAGGCTAACAATCAGAGGCTAACTAATGAGAAATGACACATAAAAGCAACACAGAAAGCCTTCTCCTTAGGGCATGAAGAGTGTACCCATACCGATAAAGTCCTGAATCATTTGAAATGCTGACACCTTTAAATCTAAGGAATTACACTTTTAAAAACAATGTAAGTGGGAAAATAATCTGGCTTACAGTATTTACATTGCTTTCAGATGTCAGGAAATTTCATTGACAATGATTTTGAAGTACTTTACTTTAAAATGATGGTGCAAAAAGGACTTTCTCTTTCTTTCAAAACACAGAGCAAAAGGAAACTTCATTTCAAAAATATACACTATTGTAAAACCTAATTTCATTTCCTAAAAAAATTAAACCACTTCATCCATATAGATCTTACCTCCTTTGATTATGGCAGACCAACTTAAGAAAATTTAATAGGAGAAAGCCTCTTTTAGACCGCTTGTTTCAGGAAAAATGGGTTTGTTAAGGTTCTTCTGAATTTTATATTGAGAAATTAGTTCATGATGACTATTCAAAAAAAAAAGAAAATATATAAGAATATGTTGACCTTCATACAAATGAATAATTAATACTGTCTAATTCTCAGACTAAAAGCTCAGAGACACCAATGCCCTACAAATATCAAAAGTTCTACCAACTTCAAGGGGAGGTGAAGAGGGATGGAAAGGGAAAGGGAGAGAAGAAATAAGAAAAAAGAAGGAAGAGGGAAAAGGAGAGAAAAGGGAAGAGGAAAGACAAAGAAACAGAAGATTCCTAATTATCCCATTTCTACAAACACTTACAAACTGCTTACTTTGTCCAGAATAACATGTTAGGCTACAGAAAATAAAAAGGCGTAGCCTTGCTTTCATGAAATATTCAGTCCAACAAACATTTTTGACTCAAATATAAATAATTATAATGCATCATGAGTGTATAAGGAAAATACAATCAAAGTAATATATAAAGTTCAAAGATCCTTCTGTCTTGAGGGATCTGGGAAATATTTCAAGAAGAAGACATTTGGTCTTTAAAAAAGTTGGACCTGTTCGTGACACAGAGAATAGTGTTGAGCCTGGAGTTAGGAAGACTTGATCTCAAATTCTTGAGCCCCAAAGCCTTAGACACTAGTGTTGTGACCCTGGGTAAATCACTTAACCTCAGTTTCCTCAAATGAGAAATGGGGGTAACAATAGCACCTATCTCTCAGGGTTGTTGTGAGGATCAAGTGAGATAATAATAATCATAAGGCACTTAGCACAGTGCTTGGTAGTGGTAAGTGCTATTTTCATTATTACCAAGGAGATTGACATCTACTCTGCAACTTAAAGACTTAGGAGAATTGCCTGGAGCACTAAGTAACTTGCCCAGGTTTTACATAGCCATTGGGTTTTAGAAGGAAGACTTCAACCCACATAGTCTTGACTCCAAGACCATCTCTCTATCCATTATACCACGTTGTCCTCTATTTTCATTCTTTCTCTAATTTCACTGATGAAATTATTTTTTAGGGGACACATTACTTTAAAAAGGGTATTTGCTAGACTTGCTAAGGGTACTGATCACTATAAATTGCAACCTATCTTTGTGAATTGCGTGTGTGTGTGTGTGTGTGTGTGTGTTAAATCATCTTGTAAATCATAAAGCACTATATCAATACAATTAGCATATAATCACATTATATATATGTATATATATACATATACATATGTATATATATATATATATATATATATAAAATCATGGTGATAATAAATATCTCTGTTGAAAGTTAGTTGCTACATCAAGAGGAGCTAGAAGTTACTTCTATAAGGAATTAATTAATTCCTTAAATTCAGTTTTCTAGCAAATGAATACCTTAAGAGTATATTCTATCCAAGACCATTCATTCTTAAAGATTTTTAAGCACCAAGTAACTGCCACAAATACGTAAGTTAAGATGATAATGCAAGACATGTATATAAGTCTTCTTCAATCAGTTCCAAGGAGCATCAAACACAGTATCACTGGCTGCTAATCACGCTAACCTACCTGCCCCTAAAATTCCTAACTTAGCTTTCTTTGCCAACACTGACTATACAGTTTAATATATTAAAACTATGTCTCTAAGTTCTTAATCTTTATGTTCTATTGCCTGTAAGTCCTACTAATTTGATGGCATTTTCAACATAAGATATGTTTACTAGAAAAATTTAATATCACACAAGAGTTAGTGAACACAATAAATAAAATCTATTTTAAATCTATAGATTATAAATAATAAATTGTAAAAGATTAAATTATAATTGGTTATAAATAATAGATATAAAAGATAATTAGGGCTTTGAAGCATTAGCATACTAACATTGAATAACCATTACAGGTAGCATATTCCTCAGCTGTCAATCCATAAATGTCTTGGCGAGAGAGGTCCACATCATGTTGTAGGAGAAGATTGACTATACCAATCGGTTCACCACCAACAGCAAGCATAAGGGCCGTTCTGGAAAAAGAAATATAACTTAGGCATTTCAGGGATTTTCTATAACTATGGATGGAGAAAAATAAAACCTGTTCCCCTCTTTCTTCCTTTCCTCTTCCTTTTCCCCCTTTTCTTCACTGCTTATTTGGAGAGAATGGGGGAATTGTAGCAAATGAGCAGAATCTAATACCCTTTAAAGCAGATGTCTATAGCAACAAAGGAAGCAGAATTTAAAAAATAAACAAACATTGGTGCTGTGTTGCCCAAAGAAAATTATTCATGTTATGGAAGAAGAAAAAAAAAAATCACATTTCAAGTGCTGGTGGTTCCCAGCTACCTTATTTAAGTTCAACAAAATTACCTCTGTAACTTATCTGAAGCATTCACATCTGCTCCTTTCATCAAGAGAGTGGCCACCATTTGGGGGTTATTTTCAGTAATAGCAAGCAAAAGTGGTGTGTACCCATCCTGCAAAAATATTTTAAAACAGTTAATGCAGAATGTCAAAATGCAATAATATCTCCACAAAAGTTTGACTCAAATGCCATTATAACAGACTGGGCCTGATGAGGGATAGTCCCTTGCTAATTTAGGTCTGAAATCGGATTGAAATAAAACACTCAAAATCCAGCTAACAATTTACTTAGCCATGGCAAAAAAAGGATATTCAGAACAGGGATGAGACGTTTTTTCAGGATAATACAATTATTCGGCTAAGCAGAGTTTTCTGATGTTAATACTCTGTGAAAATGTTCTATAGTCTCAGGGAGGGACACTAGCGCCATAAAACAAGCTGAGTTGAGTAGGGGAGGGACAGTTGAGAGACTTCAAAGTTCAGAACACAAATGTCTGTCTATGGGAAGACTCACAGATGTCTCTTAATAGCCTTGAATACCAACAAAGCATCTATTAGGGAAGCTATTGCTGGGGGAAGGGATCAAGGTATGGTTAGACAGGGGAGAAGCTTGCTTGGGATATGAGAGAGATGCATGTCCTGTCTATTAGCTTTCTTTTTTTTCTTTTTCTTTTTTTCTTTTGCTAATTGTTCTCTCTAATCATTCTCTCTAATTAGTTAATTATTCCCTGTTTCTACCTGCTGAAGTAGCGCACGTATTGTCAGTGCCCTCTAAATTTTGATGCCCTGCAGAAAAATTGTTCCATGTTAGTTACAATTATGGCTTTGCAACAGCAGCATGAGCTATAATCATGCTATGATACTGGAAAGGTGAAATATGTCTGTTTTTTCAAAGATCAGCCTAAATAAGGAGAAGTTCTTCACCAAAAAGTTAGGCATAAGGTGATGACATCTTTGGTCACAGATAGCAACAAATACATATACACCACATACTAAGTTTGCCGGGGCTGTACTTTCCTTTGATGGAGCAAGTACTCACACAAATGAAATCATGGGTCTATGTGAAAGCATGTTGAGATTATCTATCCTTAAAATTAAGATACTTGTGATAGGGTTAGGGATGATAGGAACCCTGAGAATCTCAGGGTGCAAGGCAGAGTTGCCTAAAATGAATTCCCACACTCAAGGCATATTTCAGTCAAGCGACAAAGTTTATTGTGACACTGGAAAACAGGTTTCTTTAGGGAACTTACAAATTGATGAGGATGGTACTAGGGCTTAAATGGAAAAGGAATGCCAAGGATGCTTATTAGGTAATCTAGGGACTTCAGAGGAATATGCCAGTAGTCAAGGTGCCTTGGGAGCAGAAGCCTCTAATCTATAGAGGGGAAAATACATGAAGTCTGCAGAGATAACTATATTGATGCTGGACAATAAGGGAGAAAAGATAGTTTTTGTTCAGCTGCCAGGGGCATTGGTCCTTAAAGATCTGGCACCAAAGAGAGGCCTTGGATCTGTATACCCTTTGTCTGTTCTGATAAAGAAATTATAGTGTCATGTGTTCTGCAACAAGGAAAAATTTTTTCTCGGGGGGAGGGAGGGCTGGGCTATTCTAGAGACAAAGTCTTATGGGTTTAGGGGTCCAGGTCACATCACCCCATCACTAGGGTTTAGTGTATATAAGATACCACCAACTAAATAATTTTTTAAAAAATAGTTTGCTATGCAATACTTAATATTTTTTTAAATTTGACACATAAAACTTTTTCTGTAACTAAAAATCTCGGAGAAGCACCTAGATCACTGGCAGGTTAAGCTAAATCGGCCAGGGTCACACAGCCAATATGTACTTCACATGGAAACTTAAACCTATCTCTTCCTGGCTAGAAGTCCAGCTCACTATCTAGGTAGGTAATACTGCTGCTATGATTTTCATAATCTATTCATTTAATAATTAATGCTTGATTTGGCAGGCGTCTCGGGATAATTTTCAAGTTCTAGATACAATTGCAGTTTGGAAGTCGGGTTTAAAATATGGGATTTAAGAAAGCAACAACCTTAAAAATAAGTAAAAGTTAACATAATTTACTTATATATCATACAGGACTTCCATTTTTGGTATTCTCAGTTCCCAAATGCAAAAGGTTGAAAACACAATCAAGTTTCTAAAGGGCTGATAATAAAATGAGTTTCTCTAAATGAATAAATTCAATATGCACATACTCTTTCTAAAGATCACAGATAAAAGTTAACAGTTTTTGTAATTAATACCATCACATCTCATTTAACAAAACAATTATGTAGTGTAGTAGAAAAAGTCAGGATTTGAAATCAAAGAATCTGGATTCATATTTTGCTGTTACTTACTACCTGTGTAACCTTAGGCAAGGTCATTGATCTTCACTTTTCTCATATGTGATATGAGAGAGATGGACAAGTTGTCCTCTAAGGTCCAGTCTATCTCTAAATTTATGTAACTATAATCACAAAGTAAAGTTGTTTTTTTTTTCCAAAGGACACAGAAAGTTTTTTCCCCCCTACTGAAAGGATACCTTATTTTGTGCTTCAATGTTGGCTTTATGTTCAATCAATTTATTCACTAATGACACATTATGCCCACAAGCAGCATAGTGAAGGGCAGTGTTTTTGTTGATATCCATAATATTGGGTTCTGCTTTATTTTCTAGAAGAATAGTTGCACATTCTTCCTGCTGACATTGTACTGCCTGTCAATACATTAAGAAACCATGAGTTCTGCAAGTTGACGCTATATGCTAAAGAATTAATTTTTGAATGATATCTAAATAGGATACAGTTCATAGCTAAACATAAGTCATGCATACCTTAATCAAAGGAGATCTATTTTCACTGTCACGGATATTTAATTTGCATTTTCTCGCCACTAAGAGGGACACAACATCTGGATATCCATTAGCACAAGCCAGGTGCAAAGGTGTCCTATAACAAAATAACAGACTACAAAGTTACAGAACAGACTGCAATCTCATTTAGAACTATTCAGAAATAATAAAATTATACAAATGCAATTAGAGTATTTTTAGTATAATAATATGTTTCCATCTACACCTTGTAAGAATTTTAAAATATTAATTATGGAACAATTTATTGTAATTTGTAAAATTTACATTTGCTCTTGGTGCTTCTCATTATAAATACCTATATACAACTGAGATAAAATTCTGGCCTGCTCTGACTTTAAGAAAAATTTAACCCTGGTAATTTTAAACTCTGATAAAGTATATATTTTTTTCCTCTTGCTTACGGTAGGAATAGTATATATGTTTAGCAGGGTCCCTGACATGTAGCTTGAGCTAGGTTTTTTTTAGTGTTTTTTTCCTCCTCCCAGTAAAAGTCAGTAGCACCATCCCAAAGACTTGATGGGTTCAAAGGAGTAGGACTTGATCAAATTGTTTTGCTTTCCTGTTTTAAGGTTTACAAAGCCCAGTTTATAACAAGAAAGTGCCCCTCATACTTAAGATATGGTCCTACTGACCTATAAGTCAACACACCGTTCCAATCAGATATGTTTCCAAAGAGACAGGAAGAGAGCTGAATGAATATACCTGAACCAGGGCTATATTCCTGCCAAGTATCTTTTCTATGCTACTATTAAGGAAACATTGAAAAAAATTCTCCCCTCTCTGCTTCTTGATGCCTGAACTCCAATCCTCTCCTTCATCACACTATATCTCAGAGTCCAACCCTGGGAACTTGGTCTATAAGTGAATTTTTACTTTTACCTTGCCTGAATCCAGACCGCTATACCACTCCAGGTTCAAAACATGTGTGTCCTTAGGTAACTCCCTACTCACCCATTTCAAACTCTAGTTTCCCTCTATGTGCTGTCTTCCTCAATAGAATGGAAGCTTCTGGAAAGTAGAGCCTGTCTTTATTGCAAAATCAGCACCAGTAAAATGAAAGCTCAATTAAAAACAAAACAATAAAATACATACTCCTGGCTCTTAGCACAGTGTCAGATATATAGTAAGCACATTTGATAAATGCTTTTGAAAGTTCATTCATTCATTTTTGTTACACTAGAAAGGCTGCAATTTCTTTTCATTTCATTCTAATCTTGAGCATGAAGTTGATGTATAAACGCCCAAGGAATTTTACGACCTTAAGTCTGTATACAAAAGGCAAGCCTAAGATCACATTAGCTATTTTGACTGCCTGGTTGTTAATCTATTCTTGATTAATCTTTTTGGAGTCCTTCTTTAGTTATCACTATTTCCTTTTCTATATTTTTGCAAACCACCCCTTTGAACAATACATCCTTAGCTCTCGAGAAACTTACTTTCTACTGTGAAAATGCATGTATACCAGGAATTAAATACAAAGCTAATTCAAGGAAAGAGAGAGTACAATAACTGGGGTGGGGATGGAGAGAAGGATCAAGAAGTGCCTCTTGAAGGAAGCAACATCTGAACTGAGTTTGAGGAGGCTTAAGATTCTAATAAGCTTAAGAGAGAGGTGGAAAAGTCCATTTGAGGGGAGAGAGAGCATTTGCGGTGGTGGAAGATCAGCTAATAGGTGAGTTTGGCTAAAATATAGAGTGCAAAAAGGGTATAGGTATACAGATAGGTTCAGAGAGATAAGTGGAAGTCAGATGGAGGGCTGTCATGACAGTGTCTCAGTGACACCCTGTCACTTGAGCAATGAAATCACATGGTCAAACCATTTAAAAATATTGAATTGTTTTTGTCATAATAACTGAAGGTAATTTATTTGACCACTGACCAAATCTCTATTGACAACAAAAATGTTAGAAAACTTTTCTTCCCTAAATATGATTATCCTCTTCCATAAAAATATCCCCCCAAAATCTATGCATTTTCCATGGATTATCTCATTTGATCACAATAGCTCACATTTATGCAGTGTTTTGAGTTTTACAATGAGTTATCCTCATATCAACCCTATAAAGTATATTCTTCAAGCTAGTAAGTAATGTGAGCTCCATTATGAAGATGAGGAAATTGCGGTTCTGAGATTTACACAAGGAGAGTCACAAAGATTATGGTAGAGGCATGCCTCTATCCTTGGTCTTTTGTCTCCATATCTTTTGCTCTTATTACATGTGGTTGTTGAAATTATTTCTGAATTGGATTTTTACATAGGATAATTTTATTTTTTTGATTGATGGTTATGCTGTCAAAAGAAGATCTAATATATAGGCCTTTTTTCTAATACCTAGTAAAAACAAGTTTGCACATATTAAAGATTATAACTTTCCTCTATTTTCAGGGAAAACTGAGTATTTTCTGACATTTCAAAGCTTGGTTATTCACATAGTAGCTTACAGTTTCTTTTACAGTGGTGAGTTTCCGTAACTACAGTTAATTTCTCTTGTTTCTCAGATGGCTAATTTTAAAAGGCAGGGTTGATCCCCAAATATCCAAGCAAGTAAAAAAAGGATACACACTGACATACCGAGTAATACTCAGCTTCTCAAAGCTTCCTGGACCCACGTAGTGGGAAACTATAGGTGAGAAGCAGCCCAACATAACAGTTAACAGAGACAAGATCTGGACCTTTAATTTCATTGCTATATGGAACTTCCAGGTAAGAGAACTCGCTCAACTAATTCATGTCACCACTTTCTCTGCAATTTACAATCTTCCAAGAGCTGCCTCTTAAAGCACTGAAAGGCTGGGACCCTATAGCTAGCAGGTAAGTGAGATAGGACCTTGAACTCAGTCCTCAATGCTTTAAGGCCAACTGACTCTCCACTAAACCCCCACTGCTTCTTTAAAATTTATAGAGCGCTTTAATATTTGCAAAGCACTTCACACATGATTATCTTGCTTGTTATTTTAGTCTTTTATCTCATTTGACTTTATCGAACTCTCTCATTTGGCCATCATACTCAATAGGATCCCAAAAAGAGACGCTCAGAATTGTAAGTATCCTCTGTGCCCAGTTTAGGGGAAACTGAATGTGAGAGCAATGAGGGTCTCATTCCCTTTCCCTCCTCTATCCTCTCCTCCATGCCCCTCCCTCCCCCCTCTAGTCAGCCCTTCAGTTCCTGTATGTCACCTGTGTTCTTTATCCCGCTTGTCCAGGTCGTGTTTCTTGTACAGCAGATGGTACTGCACCTTACCCAGGTCCCCAATGGAGGCAGCTTTGTGAAGTTTCTCCAGGTCCTTACACCGGATGAAATATCCTGGGGCGTTTGGTGGAGTAAGGATGGAGCTGCTACTCCCTGCACCCTTGATGCTGCTACTGCTGCTGCTGCTGCTCTCACTTTGGTCGAAAGAAGGGGAAGACGACAATAGTGCCTTCTTTTTTATGGACCCAAAAAGCTTCATCATGGTGGCAACAAAAGATCTCGGGTCCCTTTGTATAAGTCCCAACCCTATTCTTTTCTCTAGACTACAGAGAAGTTTTTAGATACAGAGCAGGAACTGGTAGGTTTTGAAGAACAGCATAACGTCCTCTGTAACCCTGGCAACCCAGAGACGTAGGGCATTGTAACCCTGGGATAACCGCCGGCTAGGCGCTTCAGAACTCAGATGGGGCTGTCTAGACCCTGAGCCTGATGCCGGGGCTAGTTAGAGTAGAGGTGCTCCTCCCAGGTTCTTTTCGTTCTCCCTGAGTCGTATCAAGGTGAATTAGGCGTGAGAGAAATATGCCCCAGGGTGGCGTGGGATGGAGGGGCTCGCGCCTTCTACTACAATGAGAGACATAGGGAAAACGTGGCAAAGAGAGACCGAGTCTGGCAGAAGGCAGATACATTCCTTGCAAACTCTGCCAGGGGCAAACTTGGTAAAATCCCTCCTTCATGCTTATTGTTAATGATGGTCTTGTCCTGAAAGTGATTTCTGGTTCTCTCACTGTCCCGGGTCGCCCTCGTCTGGATATAGCGTAGTTTGGCAATGTTCTTTCTAAAATACATAACCCAGAATTGGACCTAGATTCTAGGTGACTGATATATGTGTGTTTGCGTATACATACACAAACATACATCATACGTTACATACATAAATAAATATGTGCACACATTGAGAAAGGTAAAACATGATCTTTGACTTAATAGAAGCATGATGACAAAACGCGAAGTAATACATATATACATATACTGTAGTTACATATAATCACATCCATAAAGTTTCATAATCATATATAACATTATGAAGGCTATATATCATATATACATATTTACATATGCATACATGTATGTGTATGTATATATATATAACTGTCAGAGCAATAAGATA
>CM053585.1:451917011-451932097 GCA_028646515.1 Pseudochirops corinnae | reverse complement strand
GTCTTCTGGTATTTAAATGAATGCACTATCTATATTTCTTATGTAGAGAGCCTGTTCCATTTTGTGATTAATAACTAGATCAGCATATTTATAGTTACTGTAGGCATTGTGAATACTGCATTGCTGATACAGTGCTGACATTGGAGCGAGGAGGACTTGAGTTCAAATCCGGCCTCAGATACTTACTAGCTGTATGACCTTGGGCAAATCACTTAACCCTGTTTGCCTCAGGTTCCTCATCTATGAAATGAGTTGGGGAAGGAAATGGCAAACTATTCCATTATCTTTACCAAGAAAACTCCAAATGGGGTCACAAAGAGTCAGATACAACTGAACATAAATCATGTGTATCACTTCCCTTCTTGTGGTTATAACACTTCTATTAATGGAGTCAGAAATCATATTAATTCTTCTGTTCTAGCTTAAACTGAACTTAGACTCTACTACAAATTCCAGGTATTTTCCACAATAACTAACATTTAGCAATATTTCCTACTACCTTGTACTTGTGAGATTGATCTTTTGAACCAAAATGCAGGACTTCATATTTTCCACTCTTGAATTTTATCTTACTCATCTCAGCCCAGTCTGCCAGCATCTTTTGAATTTTAATTGTCATATTTATTCTTTCTATCCACTTTTCATGGAATGCCTTCTCTTCTCATTTCCCTTTCTTCCTATTTCTTAATTCCTCTAAGGTTCAGTTCAAGCATTATCTTACATGAAGCTTTTCCTGATCTCTCCCCACTTGCCAGTATCCTTCTTAAAACTACCATTTATTTGTTTTCCATACATTCTGTATATACTACCTATATATTGTCTCTACAGATACAATGTAGTGCCTTCCTTAAGAGGAGATACTCTTACAGTTTTGTCTTTGTCTCCTTGGTACCTAGTTGAATGCCTGGCATATAGTAAGTGCTTAATATTTGTTTACTGATTTAGCCAATCACTCAATATAGTAGCTAGTATATAGCATTTTAATGTTTAAACACTTTCATAACTCCAATTTGATCCTCATAACAATATGAGGTAGCTGTTATAATTGTTCCCATTTTACAGATGAAGAAACTGAATTCAGAAAATTAAGAGACTTTCCATTACACTGCACTACTTTCCAATTTAACAGAACGCCAGTAAGGACAGTTTTGCCCTACCAGGCTCTGAGGTTGAATTCTCTTTATAAAAGACTGATAGCAAGTCCTTTAAATACCAAGTTCTTTTTGCAGCTTTTAAATGGTCCAATTTATAGCACTGAATTTTTTTTTTTTATTTCAGGAATCCACTTATTGAATAAGTTGGGATCTACACACAGTGTCTTCCACATTACTGCTTTCTGCTTATCATCCTTCCCTTCTCTACGTGAAGCTGTTATTTATCATATACTTGATTAAATATTTAAATAAATATTTGATGGCACTTTCTAGGCATTTACTTCTGTTGTGTAAGTTTTATTGTTGTTATTTTTTGATGAGGACAAAAAAGGTCATAGCCTTGCATTCAAGGTTGGATTGGTGGCCTCCAAGGTACTTAAGATTCTAAATTCTTATCACTTTCATAAATAAATTTAAAAATTAACTTTGCCCCCTGAGCTCAAGATTTTCATTGGTTGTTATAGAATGGTATGAGTGAATTGTGAGAATGCCCATGTAAAAGACTAAAATACTAATTAAATATCCCAATTTGAGAGGCAGCATGACCTACTGTATAGAGGGCTGGCTTCAGAATCTCGAAGACCTGACTGGCTTCACGTCCAGCCTCTGATATCACACCATATCACATTGTGCCACTGTGACCTCGGGGAAGTTCCCAGCCAACTCTCTAAGATTATAATTATAGAATTATAGATTTAGAGGTGGAAGGGACTTCATACACCATGTAGTCCAATCCTCTCCTTTTGCTGATTAGTAAAGGGGAGTGAAAAATAGTTGCCATTCTTCAATGGTAGAGAAAATCACCAATACTAAGGAAACCACAGGTCTGGACAAAATAAAAAGAAGTCCCAGGTTTGAATCCCCATCTCAGCATTATAACATTAATCCTAATGTTGTGATTGATTGCAATATATATTCAAATCAGTACATTAAAATGTTTTTGAATAACAAATCTACTTAAAGGAAATAAAACTACTTCTTAAGAACAAGCACCACGTCATTCATCTTTGCCGTTCTTCACACTGATTGTCCCCATACCTAGAGGCTCTCCTTCCTCATCTCTGCATCTTAGAACCTGTCGCTTCCTTCAAGACTCACTTCAAACACTTTCTTAAAGAAGCCCCTCCTGGTCCCCAGAGTTGTTAATGTTATATCCTGTAAAGTTACTTTATATCTACTCTCTATATATCTCCTATGTACCTATTTATATACATGTTAGTTCCCCCATCAGAATATAAGCTTCTTAAGGACAGTGACTGTTTCTAATTTTCCTTTTATTCCTGGCACATTGCACAGATCCTGGAACACATTTAAACACTTGAATGATTGTTGATTGGTTGATTGGTTGCTAGCTAATGGAAAGTTTTGATGATAATAATACCTCAACGGGCTTTGGAGATGGCCTTCATAAAATTCTGAGACTATGCCATTGTAATACAAGCTATAGTCATTTCTACCATTCTGGAAGTAATCTGCTCTCTGAGGAACTAGTTAAATGTGAAAAGATTCTTAACCAGTAGATATACCACAAGGTAATGAACTATTTATCTACAGCAACCCAAGAAACAAACAAAAGTTTTTTTTTTTAAAAACACCCTTTGGTCCTGTGTACATTCATTTCATTTCTAGAGTGACACTGAACAGAATGGAACAAAAGAGAGTTGAAGGTGCTAAGAATCACAATTTCTGGAATATCTATGAACACAAATTTAGCTGTTGGTACTGTAAATATGAAATCTTTGTGTGATGACCAACAAGTTAACCAACTTAAGCTACTACTGAGACAACTGAACCATGTTGTTATTGTCATTTTCATTACAAATGAATAAGATTTTAGTTGCAGTAAAATGGGAAAAAAAAAACACGACTCAGATTATACTTGTAAGAACAAATAAGAGTTGACAAGGATAGTTTAATCAAGGGTTCTAAGGCAATAAGAAACATCATTTAGAGCATAAGCCAAAAGACTACTGTGAGAATAATTACAGCTTACACAATAATTAATGTTGAAGAAGATTTATAGCTAAAGAAATTCTTGAAAAAAATAATAAGATACTCAAACTAGATTAATACATAATTTAATCCCTATCACTTCCAGAATCAAATATAAAATCTTCTATTTAATATTCAAAATCCGTCATAAATTTCTCCTCCATCTATCCATTCTCTTTACACTTTTTATGCCCTCCATCTCCCACCTCAGCTGTACTTTGTAGTCCAGTAAAATTGGCCTCCATACTGTTACTAGCACAAGATACTCCATCTCATGACTGAGAATTTTCACTAGCTGTTCCCCATACCTAGAGTGCTCTCCTTCCTCATCTCTGCCTCCTGGCTTCTTTGGCTTCATTCAAGTCCCAGTGAAAATCCCATCTTCTATAGGAAACCTTTAATTCTAGCACTTTCTTATTGTTGATGATTTCCCATGTGTCCAGCATATAATTTGTATGGAGTTGTCCGCATAGTTGTTTTTCTTCTCCATTATACTATGAACTCCTTGAAAGTGGGGACTGTCTTTTGCCTTCCTTTGAATATATATGCTATGCTTGGGATGAGAAGGGGAGCATCCTCTTTTACTAAGACACTCAAGGTCTGGGTTCTTGTGGCCCTGGATTCATGCCCTATGAGTTTCTGATCCCTAAAGAGAGATCACACTTTTCTTGCATTCTCTGGCAGCTCCTCCTAGAAAACTTCTAAAATAAACCTAAGAAATGGCCTGTAATAGGGTCTGCCTAGAAGGGACTAATAGGATTTACTACACTACTGAAGAAGAAAAAAAAATTTACAAAGCATATCTTTTTTAGTTTAGTACAGCTATTTATCCCTTCTACCACACCAAAAAATGCTAAAAACACAAAGTATTCGTAAGTACACATTGACAAATATTAAAAACACGAAAGAGTAACCAATCACTGCTATTATACTCTCCCAGGAAATTGCTACTTAAAGCATTAAATCATGAAAAAAACTTTATGGGAATGAGAAGTCCCTGAACATTTGAGAGGTTGCTAAGAAAATCAGCCTCCTATGTGGCAACTGGCAAAAGAGTTCACAATGTCTTGAAATCATAAGGTTGCTTGCTCCAACACAGGAAACACTAATCTCAGGATCACTGATCACCTGTGCCTAGGGAAAGAAAAAGAAACACAATCAGGATAACCCAGGATCTGGCAGCTTCTACATTAAGGGATCTAAGGGCCTGGAATACAATACCCCAGAGATCAAGGGAGCTAGGATTAAAACCAAGAATCACTTACCCAGCAAAACTGAGTTTACCGTTCCAGGGGAAAATATGGTCATTCAATGAGGTGGAGGAATTCCAAGCATTCTTGATGAAAAAAAAACAGAACTGAATAGGAAATTTGACATTCAAATACAAGAAGCATCAGAAGGTAAACATGAAAAAAAATTCATAAGGAACTTATCAAAGTTGAACTATTTACATGTCAACCTGGAAAAATGATCATTGTAACCTATGAAACTTTTCTCAGGATGAAGATAATTGAAGGGAATATAAATGTGTATATATGTACATATATGTCTATATAGGAGGGTATATATGCATATGAATACATATCTGAGTTTGTGTATATATATATATGTGTGTACATAGACAGAAGGCACAGGATCAACTGAATAGGAAGGAATGATATTTTAAAAGGTGAAATTGAGAGGTGGGAGAGGAGACAGGGAGAGACAGAATGAGGTTAATTCTCTCATATAGCAAAGGATAACTGTTACAATGGAGGGGAAGAACAGGAAAGCAAAAGGGAATGGGTCAACCTTACTTTCATTGAATTTGGCTTAGGGAAGGAATGACATACACTCTAAATTGGGTATCTTGGCCTACAGGAGAGTAGGGGGAAAGGGGATGAGAGGAGGGAGGATGGAGGCAAGGGCAGGTTGGGGGGGAGGGTTGTTAGAAGCACACACTTCTATAAAGGGACAGGGACAAAGTAGAGAACAGAACAAGTGGGGGGCAGAATAGGAAGGAGGGAAATATAGTCAGTCTTTTATAATAAGTCTATTGTGGAGAAGTCCTGCGTAATTACACATGGATGGTCTATATTGAATTGCTTGTCTTTCCAGTGGGGGTGGGTGACAAGGTAGTAAGGGAAAGAATCTAGAATTTAAAGTTCTAAAATCAAATGTTAAAAATAGATAGATAGATAGATAGATAGATAGATAGATAGATAGACATATATATATAAAATTATCATAAATATTATTTACATGCAACTGGGAAATAATATATACAGGCACGAGGGTAGGGAGATCCATCTTGTCCTACCGGAAAGTCAGAGGGGTGATGGAGGAGGATTGGGAGAGAGCAGATTGGGAGAGGGGGTATACAGAGGGATCACTGTTTTCAGGTGCTAAGTAAGGGAAAGACAGGGGGAAAATTTGTAACTCAAAATCTCATGGAAATGAATGATATAAACTAAAAATAAACAAAAGTTAAAAAAAAATAAAGTCAGATCTAAATAATGGGAAAAACAATCCGTTGCTTGTGCCTAGGCCAAGCTAATAAAATAAAAGTGACAATTCTCCCAAAATTAATTTAGTTATTCAATGCCACACCAATCAAATTATCAGAAATTATTTTATGGAGCTAGAAAATAACAAAATTCCTCTGGAAGAACAAAAGGTCCAGAATAGCAAAGAAATTAATGAAAAGAGATGCAAGTGAAGGTGGCCTGGACATACTGGATATTAAATTGTAATATAAAGCAGCAATCATCAAAACTACTTGGTACTGGCTAAGAAAAAGAGTAGTAGATCAATTGAATGGGTTAGGTACATAAGAAACAGTAGTCAATGACTATAGTACTCTACTGTTTAATAAGCCAAAAGATTCCAACAGTCCAGAAAAGAAGTCACTATTTAACAAAAACTGCTGGGAAAACTGGAAAATAGTATGGCAGAAATTAGGTATTGACCAACACCTTACACCATATAGCAAGATAAAGTCAAATTGGGTACACAATTTAGAAACAAAGGCTGATACTATGAGTAAACTAATAGAATAAGGAATAGTTTACCTGTCAGATTTATGGAGAATGGAAGAACTAATGACCAAACAAGAGATAGAGAACATTAGGAAATGCAAAGTGGATAGTTTTGATTACATTAAATTGAAAAGATTTTGCACTAACCAAGTCAATGAAACCAAGAATAGAAGGGAAGCAGAAAGCCAGGAAACAATTTTTACAACCAGTGTCTCTAATAATGGTCACATTTCTAAAATATATAGAGAACTGAATCAAATTTATAAGAATACAAGTCAGTCCCTAATTGACAGATGGTCAAAGGATATGAAAAGGAAGTTTTCAGAGGAAGAAATTAAAGCTATCTACAATCATATGAAAAAATGCTCTAAATCACTACTGATTAGAGAAATGCAAATTGAAACAACTCTGAGGTACCACATCACACCTATCAGATTGGCTAACATGACAAAACAGGAAAATGATAAATGTTGGAGAAAATGTGGGAAAATTGGAACATTAATGCATTGCTGGTGGAGTTGTAAACTGATCCAACCATTCTGGAGAGCCATCTGTACCTATACCCAAATGGTTATAAAATGTGTATATCCTTTACCCAGCAATACCCTTTCTAAGGCTATATCCCAAAGAGATCATAAAAATGGGAAAAGAACCCACTTGTACAAGAGTATTTATAGCAACTCTTTTTGTGCTGGCCAAGAAATGAATTTGAGGGGATTCCCATCAATTGGAGAATGGCTGAACAAGTTGTGGCATATAAATGTAATGGAATATTATTTTTCCATAAGAAGTGATGAGCAGGTAAACTTCAGAAAATCATGGAAGGACTTAGATGAACTGATGCTGAGTAAGTGAGCAGAACCAGAACACTGTACCTAGTAACAGCAACACCGTGTGATGACTAGCTTTGATAGACTTACTTCTTTTTAGCAATGCAAGGATCTAAGACAACTCCAAAAGACTCATGATGAAAAATGCTATCTACATCCAGAAAAAAAACTATGGAGTCTCTCTTTTATTGTTTGTTTGTTTCTTCTTTCTAATTCCTGCTATTGGTTCTAATTCTTCTTTACAACACTGACTAATGTGAAAATCTATTTAATATGAAAGTATATGTAGAGCCTATATCAGATTGCATGCAATCTTGGAGTGGGGAAAGGGAGAAAAATCTCATGAAAGTAAATGTTGAAAACTAAAAATAACTAACTAAATAAATAAATAAATGATTTTTTTAATTAGATAAAGCATGGGGTAGGAGCTTTACAACATCAAGGCAAAAGCTTTATGCTCTTAAACATCCCCAGAAATACAAATCCTGCTCTGTCTGGAGAGAGGTGAATTTGAGTTCATGAGAAATATGGAGAGTGGTGCTGAGTTTAAAACTCATTTCCCCAAACTGAGTACTATGCTGCCTAGGACAAAATGAACATCCATAACTCCTTTTGGATCCACAGAAGCCCAATCATTCAGTTGAAATGTGGATTAGACTTCAAATTTATTTTCTCTTTCAATTCTATGATAACTCAGTTAGTGATACTCTCTCTATCCACTCAGGATAATATCCAGCACAGCAGCTAGTGAGGAATTGCTTACTGAGCCCCAAGAACCAATAACCTGGGCCAGTTCCAGGCTTTCACTTGCCACTGTGGTTTGTCAAAGTTTCCACAGTGGGCGTGGAAGCTTGACTTCTCAATAGAAAAACTAGGCTCCCCAAATATACTAGGTTCCCTCTCTAACTTCTGCGATAATTCTATTATCTGACTATAGACTATGGTTTCCTGAAAAAAGGGAAACAGTTTAAAAAAAGAATCAGATATGTAACAGGCAGCTTTATTCCCAGACAGAAAAGAAAATGCTAATTAAGAAATAATCATAGAATGATTAGATTATAATCCAGCAATTTAGTACTATCAGATACTTTAGTAAGCTAACACTCAGTTTTTGCAGTCCTACTAATTAGCTCAGTACATTTCACTTGCACAAAACAATTTAACAAGAAGTGGAATTCTCTACCTGATTTTCTGTCTCTCTGTCTCCATCTCTCTGTTTCTTCCTTCTCCATGAAAACAATTCCTTTGGTACCAGCTCACTCCTCCTACTGTAATTATAATCTTGCTTCTATTACCTCTAAGACCTTACAATATTTTCAAGGTCAGTGCTAAAGGAAAGAAATGCACAAAAGATTCCAAGGAAATCTAGAGCCCTAGCAGAAATCTAGCTAGTTGAGTCCATACTAGACTCTCCATATGGGAAACCCCCCACCAACTTTTCCAGAGTCCTCTGTAGAGAATCCCTCCAATAACGATAATGATAAGAATAAGGATACAAATAGCTAACATTTATATATTGCTTACTACAGGCCAGACCCTGTGCTAAGCACTTTACAAATATTATCTCATGTGATCCTCACAACTACCCTGGGAGCTGGCTGCTATTATTATCCCCATTTTACAGATGAGGAAACTGAGGCAAACAAAAGTTAACTGATTTGTCCAGGGTCACACAGCTAGTAAGTATCTGAGGCTGTACTTGAACTAAGGTATTTCTGACTCCCAATCCTGCAATCAACTGTGCCCCCTAGTTACCAAGCGAGTGCAAAGGGTCCCAGAATTATGCCAAAGTCCCCACATTAAGTACAACAGTTAGCTAGATAGCCCTTGACTGAAGACACAAAGACTGTCCACCTGCATAAATTTTTGTCTTTTATCTGCCATCACCTTTTTCCCAGGGTTCAATTCTGGGAGAAGCCTAGCTTTCAAACAGCAGAAGAAAGCTATGGAATTGGAAGCTATTAGGATATCCATTGGCTACCCATCCCACTTCTGATTCACAGGGAAAGTTGCTATTTACAGTACTGTTGTTTTTGACTGTAATCTAGGGTTTCCCCAAAGAAGAGAAAGTTAAAAAGCTGTTGCATGTATCAGATTATAGAACAGGTTGTTTTCTCCCCACATAGAAAGCGCTGATGAGCATAAGGGAATTACAGCATGCATTAAAAGAATAACTTCAATAGAATTTGGAAACTTAACCTGTAGCTATCTTGTAACTTGTAGTTATCTGCCATGATGGGGAGAGTAAGTCTTGAAACATAATTCAATTTGACAATTCTTTTAGTTAGCTAATTTACATTTTTCATGAATGGGTTCAATCAAATACCATATATGTGTGTATGTCTATAAAGGTATATAATACATACATACACAAACACATATACACACAGATCTCCAAGGTGGATCTTTTTCAATGACTCCTCTTTCTCAAATGCCAGCTCTTCCTTTTGTTCCAGCCCACTCTTGCTGCTTCTGCCACCACAACTGACCATTTCCTTGGTACAGTCATAGCTTTAATGGTCTTCCAGGACCTTGTGACCTTCTGGAATTTACAAGGTCACTTTGGCTAACCCATCTTGAGTTTGCTGTTCAGTCATCTAGTGACTCTGGAAGACATAAAGCTTCCATCATTCCTTTACTCTACTCTCCCATGAAGGTTTGAAGAGTTCTTGGGATTGGAAGCCATAAAGGAAAAGAAACATTATGGCGAGGAGGTAGGGCAGAGGTTTGAGCCTCCCCACTGGTTCTTAGGCCAGAACTGTGGGTATACACATAAGTCTTGATTAATACAACTAATGAATCCCCTGAAGTTGTCCCATGTATTCACACTATTTGAAGTTATAATTCTTTAAAATACGGCAGTTGATTCTAACCCAATTCAAACATGTAGTAGAAGTCCAGATAATTTATGATTCATTATTTGTATTAATTGGAACCTAGCTAAGTTCTGGCTTAAGAACCAATGGGGAGACTTCACATATATAGACTCAATCCTATATAGACAGAATCTATAGTCTATTTGGTCCCAAAAATAGATGTGGAAAAGGGCACACATTACACATATACCTCTTATAAAAAGGGAAATCAATGAGAAACATCATTGCACATGGCTTTATTTATTAGATTTGGCATCCAAAGAACTGTGTTCCAAACCATCAAATGAAGATAATCATACTTCAACTGCCTATTTCATAGGATTGCTGTAAAAATGGAGATAAAGTATGTAAAGTGTTGGATTAACCACAAGATACTAGGTACATGAGAGCTATTAGTATCACTAATAAAAAGTGTAATATGAATTACATGTCTATTTTTATTTAGTCTATTTTCTCTGTCTTCATTAAAAAATCATGATAATTTTTCAACTTCCACAAATTTTAAACAGACACTTGTCATTAAGTCATGAGCTTTTAATTGATGATTTGCCTCTATATTTGAAGTATTAACAAACTTGATTTACTAATTTATTCTTCCCTACAGATATCAGCTAGGGTTTTTGTAACATTACACTGGCCGTCTCACTACTAAGAATTATATACCTTAGTAAATAATTATACACTGCATTGCTAATTTTCCGTCCACAAATTATACATAGTATAACATACATACATATGTACAGACGTACGTACGTACATATGTATGTATATGGAATCTGTTATTTGCTAAATAGCCAAGCCATAACCCAAATGTAGTCAGAGTACTGGTTATCTAGTACAACGTTTTCATGTTAACAGATGAAGAAACTTAGGCTCCGAGAAAAAAAGTGCTTTGCGCATCTTCACAAAGGCAAACATAGTGGGTCTGGAATTCCATATTCGAAACCAAGTCCTCTGAATGCAGATCCCGCACCCTTCCCATTAGTCCTCACCTCGCCCTCATCTCCGCCCCGCCCCTACGCAGCCTGTTCAGCGCGAGACTCAAAAGAACCTCTTGCAGAGAAGCAGCCAGCCTCCGGATCAGCTACCGTCGCGATCTTGAGCTTCGGAGTCCTCACAGGAAGAACTAACCTACTCAGCACATGCGCACTCACCCATGAGTGACTTTACCATCGGGCACATGCGCGTGACCTGTGCAACTGACAAACGCATGCGCAATTCAGTCCCCCTCCTGGCGTTACCAGGGCTACAACCATCTCTCCGCTTGAATCGTTTATAATTGGTAAAACTGTTTATAACTGCACTTTGGAGTCTCTTCACCTCCTGCCTCCCACCATTGAAGTTTTCTGGAGCGGAAGCGAGGGCCCAGAGAAGGCTGAGAGGCCAAGGAAGAACCCCTATAACGGTTCTCCCAAACCGTTCTGAAGCCCGCAACCAGGATGAAGAAGATTTTCAGCTTCGGCAGCAAGAGAGAATTATCTCCGTCTCGCGCCTCCTTCCCCCCGAGGAGGGACAGCGGGGTCCGACCCTTCGGCCCTAATGCCGGATACCTCATCAGGGTCAAGGACCTCGGGAAGATCCACAAAGCTGCCTCGATTGGGGATGTGGCGAAGGTGCAGCAGCTGCTGCTGCTGGGGAAGTCCAGCGTGAATGATCTGGATAAAGAGAACCGGTGAGAGGGCGGTGGGGGATAGAAAAGGGAAGCCCCGTACCCCCTCTTACCTCCCCCCCCGGAACAGACTAAAACCCCCGGCTTCTCTTCACGTGAGTCCCTGTGCCTCCGCTAACCGTTGGAAAAGCTGTTCCCCTCAGCACCTGGGACAGGGCAGCGCCTCTGGTCAGGGTCAGGTTTTGCCTCCTGGAGACTGGATCACAAGTCCGGAAAGCTGGTCCCCTCACCCTCCTGCCTGCCCATTTTTAATGAATGGGAAACTCCTTCATTTTACTTTTAGCCGGCGTCCAACTAACTTATACTTTCTCCATGGCGACATGGGTGCTAGCTAATACCACTCTCGTCTAGCGTAAAGTTGTTTTGAGTCGTTTCAGTTGTGTTCGAATATCCGTAAAGGTATTTTGGGGATTTTCTTGGCACAGATATTGGGACGATTTGCCGTTTCCTTCTCTAGCTTCTTTTGCAGATAAGGAAATTGAGGCAAACAGGTTTAAGTGACTTGTCCAGGGCCACAAACTAGTAAGTATCTGAGGCCAGATTTGAACTCCGAAACATAAGTCTTCCTGACTCTACACTCCTATCCACTGTGCCATCTAGCTGCCTCGTCTGCTGAAATAAGGCCACGATATGTCGAGTGTAAAAGCGTCAAGGCAGAAAATTAATTTCTGCTTTCATTAAGCATCTTCTCTCTGTGTCAGGCAACCAACTAACTGGAGCAGATGCAAAGAAATGGGGGAGCAAGGATTGTCTCTGTGTTTTAGGAGGTCTGTCTAATGGGGGAGGTAATCAGCAAGGGAGGCTGAGAAGGAGAGGTCAGATACTTAGGAAGAGTTGTGTTACAAAACCTAGAGAGAACAGAATATCAAGGAGAAGAAGGTTCTAGTCTGAAAGGCTTCAGAGAGCTCACGAAGGATGAGAATTGAGAAAAGGCCATTCCATTTGGCAATTAAGGGAGAAATAATATCTTTGGAGAGTTTGGAAGCCAGACTGTACAGTGTTAAAAGAAAGTGACAGGAGAAATGGAGACACCTGTGGTCAATGGCCCTCTCCTAGTATTTAGCCACAAAATGCAAGAGAGATGTGGGATGAGACTGGGGACAGATTGATCAAGTGAAGATGTTTTGTGAATGGGGGAGAAGTCATGGGCATATTTATAGGCAAGCAGGAAAGTAGCCAATAGTCAGGGAAAGATTGGAGATCAGTGAGAATAGGAATGATAGTAGGTCTGTTGAAAGAGGTGAGATAGAATGATATCACTTGTACATGTAGAGGCAAAGGGAAGGTCCAACTCTTCATGTGAGACGAAGGAGGAGATAGTGGCAGAAGGCATTTGGATGATGTTAGATGAGAAGGAGGGGGGAACAGGGAGGTCTCAGGTAGTGGCCTTGATTTTTTCAGTAAAATATAAGGCAAGATTTTTAGGTGAGAAGGTGCAGAGTGAAACATGGGAAGTTCAAGGAGGGGTAAAAAGGTTTGGAAGAGCTGCTGTGGTTAAGGATAAGGAGACTGGTTTTTCATGTGTAGTTTATGGAATCAACTTCCTTATCCTCTCAGGATACCTAATATAGCTTTCCAGTTTAATATGTATGTTAGAGTTTCTCATGGGATATAGAAAGGATATGTGATTTCATTGGTATAGGGAACTCTCTTTACACTACAGGCCAATATCTTCTCACCAAATTAGAATCTTAGAAAATTGCTTAGGTGAATGATAGATTAAGTGACATGTCCAGGGTCATAGTGCCAGTGCGAGTCAGAGGTAGGTCTTGCAAACTTCAAACTTTTTATACACCATACTGTGCTACCTTTCTGGAGATTATTTAACAATATATGCACAGAGATCTTTAAACATAAGTCACAGAAATTATACCTATGGAAGTTAAGTTCCAAATAACAGAAATTATACCTATGGAAATTAAGTTCCAAATATACTTTTAAAGGACATGTTTGTTTTATTTTGTCCGTTAAATATTGAAAATCTGTGGAATACAGGCTGGAAATTTGATGGTTCAAAGTACATTTTTCACTTCTTCAAACTGAATTTTGTAGAGTTTCTTAATTGGTGAAAATATACAAATAATTATATGAGTTCTTAGCAACAATGAAACATTGTCTTGCTATAAACTTGTCCCATATTTTTATGTCATTTCCAATATCAGTCATTCATTAGCTTTAATAATTGAAAGTGATAAACTATATTTTGAATTTTTCTTAATATTTTAGTCTAGTCCAAAAGTCTAGAAATACATACATTGGCATGTTCCTTGTTCACATAGGTCAATCTCAGTGTTGCAGATTTCACATTTACAGAGCCAAAGTAGGAATGGATAAGTAAGAACAGCCTTATAGGTTAAAGTAGCCCAAGTATTGGTTCACTGAAATGGCTGAAGCCAAAGTCTCTCTTGGTTTTTTGACTATCCTCACTGACGTTCTGATACATATGCTGTGATTTGCAGACTAATAGCTTTTGCCCTACACACACACACACACACACACACACACACACACACACACACACACACACACACACACACACGCCCTGAGCCTAATTTCCATACCAAGAATACAAGCCTTTTATTGGAGACTATTCATCTTCTTTTGTTGATATAATTATTAAAAATCATGTACATAGATCAATGATAATAGGAATGAGTGTAGGCAACCATTTGATAACAACTGTTATCAAAAACTAAAGAAAAACAAAAAGTCCTCTAACCAGTTAATATATATTTTTTTTAAATGCTAGTCCCTTTACAAGACTGAGATACTTTTAAATGTGTTCAATAGTGATCAAAGAAGAGAATCCTTCCCAGTTGAGCCTGAATGGTGTCAACTAGATAATTATCCCCTAGTTTTAAGATTAACTACAGTTAATATATAAAGAGACGTTCCCAGAATGATGAATGTTGTATTTGCAAATATCAGCTACGTGTGAATTTAGATTGAAAACTGTCACAGACTCTTCTCTCCCCTCTATCTTTATGGTTATATTCTTCCCTAAAATGCAGATCAACCAAATTGTACCTCCCCCTCGTGGTACCACTCAATCAGTGTGATGACTGACCCAACATCCTTGTTTTTCCACTTTCTTTTTCCCTACTATGAACATTTGATGCTGCTTTGCTTCTTTCCTTTTTTATTTCTTTCAAGACTCATAACTCAGTTTCTTGCTTAAGCAATTTCCCAAATATACATAAACACTTTTTAAAAATTCCTTCCCTTCTGCCAATTCCGTCTCAGAAATATCGTTATCCACTCAGGATTTTTTACCCTGTCTCTCATTTCTTTTTTTTTTTTTATCCCTTTTCTGAGTAAAAAAAATCCTGCTAATAATAATCATAACTAATAAGCATAGGATACGCTTGGATTAAAATGAAAGAGAAAATTAGTGTAAATTGAATAAACAAATCGCAACATTTTTTAAAGTTCCCTTCACAGTCTCTGTAATGAAAGGCTTCATTTTATCTCCCCCATTTTCTAATTAAACTTTTTTTTTCATTTATTTATTTTATTTTACATCATTCATTTCCATGAGATATTTTAGT
>CM053585.1:451881294-451916511 GCA_028646515.1 Pseudochirops corinnae | reverse complement strand
ATCTCATTGAAGATGAAAAGTCTATGAAGTTTATCAGTCAAGAAAAAGTTATAGTGTGGAATACTGAATTAAATATAAGGACAATTAATGAGTATAACTTTTTAGTGATAGAACTATTCATAAAAATGTTTAAGACAGATATCTGAATATAGACATTGACTTTATGAAATATAAGATAACCAATAAAATTTTCTATATAAGCCAGATTTGCAGTGTCTGCATAAATGTATTAATATTAGAATTTTAAAAGGTTAAAAGAACTAGGGATAGGAATAAGAAAAATTAATGATTTGCAATTATAATATATGTATATATATGTTTTCCTTCCAATGTTGATCCTCCACCATAAGACAGTTATTTGTTCTACTTTATTTTCTATTCATCAAAAAATTGGTAAAATTTATTATTTGCTAGGTTATGTAGCTGTAACAGCATCATTTAATCCATCATTAGACTTGACCTTGGTGATCTCTCACTTTTGAACTTGAGGAGTCAGTGAGCTATTACCATAAACCTCAAATCTTCATTGTTTCAGGATGAAACTTAGAGCAATAATAAAGTGAGAACCTTTTTTTTCCTTGACTTTTACTAATAGTGAACCCTTTGCATATATATTTTCATATAAATCCTATTGTCAAAGGCAGCCAGACTCTTATCATGAAGAATGAGTGTGCTAGAGCTCTGGTCCTGAGGTCTGGTAGTCATTTTCACTTCCCTGGAATAGCATCTTGCTTTCTTGCCATTATTGCTTGCATTCTTTTGTATACATTAATTGTGAGTAACCCAAATTTCTTCATCAAAAGAACAAAATTTATGAGTTTTCTGGTAGAATTATTCTGTTCTGCAGTTGAGTACTCCCTAGTTATTTCTTCTCATTGCTTTGATATTTTAATTCAGCATTATGGTAGAAAAGCCCATAATTTACTCAAAACATGGAATTGCAAAGGTCTTTTATTTCTGCTCTCTGAAAATTGATACTCAGTTTGCTTTTTGTGTAATCATAATTTTAGTTGTTTAATGTCATCTTCCTGCACAAGTTATCATGGATAATACCATGAATCACTGAATAACAGATGCCAACAAATAAAAGATATCCTTTTCAATTGAGACAGCACTGGAGTGTAGATAGATAAGGCAGGCAGGATTTAGAACCACGTGCTCTGCCACTAACTAGCTCCTTCATCTCTTTGAATCTCAGTTTCCTTTTTTTCTACTTATAAATATAAAGTGAAGGGTTTGGAATGCCCTTTGAAACTAGATCTATTCTAAAGTACTATGTTTCTGTGGCAATATTTTTTTTTCTTTTTGGAGGGGGCAATGCAGGGTAATTGGGGTTAAGTGACTTGCCCAAGGTCACATGGCTAATAAGTGTTAAGTGTCTGAGCCTGGATTTGAACTCAGGTCCTCCTGACTCCAGGGCTGGTGGTTTATTCACTGTGCCACCTAGTTGGCTCTAAAATTCATTTTTAATATCATCAGTTTGAATTAATTTTTTATGCAGATCCTGAATAATATGCCTAGTCAACTACAGTAGTATTCATCATCTGTTGTTCACCTGCCTCATAAAATATTTCATACTACATAAATACAAGTCTATAGCATGACAAGCAAATCCCCCTTTAATTGTACATTTTATTATTTCAAACACCTCTATAACTTGTCTCCATAAGTGCATGTAAAACTTTAATTCATAATTTATAAATCACTTCCATCATAAATACCACTTCACTGCGTTGCAGAGTAATTTCTTAGCCAGTACCAAATAGTTTTGATGTTTGTCACTTTATAATATAGTTTTAAATCTGGTATGTATAGGCCACTTTCCTTTGCACTTTTTTTCATTAGTTCCCTTGATATTCTCGACCATTTGTTCTTCCAGCTGAATATTTTTTTCTAGCTCTATCAAATAAGTTTTTGGTAGTTTGGTTGATTCAACACTCAGTAAGTAAATTAATTTAGGTATAATTATAATTTTTGTTATATTAGCTTGCCTTAGCATGAGCAATTGATATTTTTCCAGTTGTTTAGATCTGACTTTATTTGTGTGAAAAGTGTTTTGTAATTGTGTTCTTATACTTTCTAGGTTTGTCTTGATAGATAGACTCCCAAATATTTTATATTGTCTACAGTGATTTTAAATGAAATTTTTCTTTCTATCTCTTGTTGCTTTGCTTTGTTGGTAATATATAGAAATGCTGGTGATTTGGGTGGGTTTATTTTATATCCTGTAACTTTACTAAAGTTATTGTTTCAAGTAGTTCTTTTGTTGATTCATTAGAGTTCTTTAAGTAAACCATTATATCATCTGCAAAGCGTGATAGTTTTGTTTCCTCATTGACTGTTCTAATTCCTTCAATTTCCTTTTCTTCTCTTATTGTTAAAGCTAACTTTTCTAGTACACTATTCAATAAAAGTGGTGATAATGGGTATCTTTGTTTCACCCCTGATTTTATTAGTGGCCAGATATAGATCAGGCTGACTAGAGATGGCCTCCAGGCACCAGTCACATTTCATACAAAAGAAACAATGCTAATACCTTCCCTAATGATGCTGTTTTAGCTTTGTGGTCAAAGCAGCATACAAAAATCTTCAATAAGGAGATTCCTAGGGGCAGCTAGGTGGTATAGTGAATAGAGCACCAGCCCTGGAGTCAGGAGGACCTGAGTTCAAATCTGGCCTCAGACACTTAATACTTATTAGCTGTATGACCTTGGTCAAGTCACTTAACCCCAATTCCCCTGCCCTTCCCCCTCCAAAAAGCAAAAAAAAAAAAAAAAGACTCTCTTTTCTTACACTACTGTTGATAATTAAGTGTACATCATTTGGAATGTAATCTGAACTCCATAAGCTCTTGCCTACATGCAAAACTCACCTACCACTTTCCTGCCCACTCTCTTTGGCATCTTGTAAGTCAAACACGGTATATATCATCAACTACAGGACTGAATGACCTGTGTAACTTTACTCGATACCAAAACACTCTTGTTTCTTCTGTATTTGAAATGTGAAAATTACCTTGGAAACTTGCCATAACAAGTCCCAGTTTATGCCAAAGAAACATGTTGTAAATAAATTTGTTACAATGAAAGTTTCCTGGTAACTCTAAAAAATAAACTCCCCTGATCATCATCTTGTCCTCAATTGATGGACATTTCCTCAATTTTTAATTCTTTAACACCAGAAAAGAGTTGCTATAAATATTTTTGTACATATGGTTCATTTTGTCCTTTTCCTTTTTGTTTTTTTTTATCTCTTTTGGGATACAGACCTAGGAGTGGTATTGCTATATCAAAGGATACAACGTGGTTTTATAGCTCTTTGAACAGAGTTCCAAATTGCTCTATAGAATGCTTTAATCAATCCACAACTCTGAGAACAGTACATTAATGTCTCATTTTTTCCCCCATATTCCCCCTAACATTTGTCATTTACCTTTTATGTCCTATTATCTAATCTAATAGATATGAGATTATACCTCAGGCTTACTTTAATTTGCATTTCTCCAATGAGTAATAAGTTAGAATATTTTTCATATCACTATACATAACTTTGATTATTTCATCTGAAAACTGATTATATCTTTTGATCATTTATCAATTGGAGAATGGCTCTTGTTTTTATAAATTTGGTACAGTTCTCTATATGTTAGAGAAATAAAGACTTTTACAGAGAAACTTGCTACAAATTTGTTTTTCACAATTATTATTGCTAATTGTATTTGCCTCTTTCCATTTCCCCCACCCTCATTTATCCTTTCACCCTGTCCCTCCTCAAAAGTGTTGTGCTTCTGATTAACCCTTCCCCCAGTCTCTTATCCCCTTCCCCTTCTGTTTTCCTGTAGGGTAAGATAGATTTCTGTACCCCATTGCCTATGTATCTTATTTCCCAGTTACATATAAAAACAATTTTAACATACATTTTTAGAACTTTGAGTTCCAAATTCTCTCCCTGCCTATCTCTCCACCCACCCCTCATTGAGAAGACAAGCAATTTGATAGAGGTTGTATATATATAGTCATGCAAAACATTTCCTTAATAGTTATGTTGTGAAAGACTAACTATATTTCTCTCCATCCTATTGCACATCCCATTTATTCTATTTTCTTCTTTCACCTTGTCCCTCCTCAAAAGTGTTTGCTTCTGATTACCCCTTCCCCTAGTCTTACCCCCTCCCCTTGATAGAAGGGAACCTTCTATCAACCCTCCCCCTTTTATCCCCTTCCACCCTACTTTCCTGTAGGGTAAGATATATTTATACCCAGTTGAATGTATATGTTATTCCTTCCTTAAGCCAATTACAACCAGAGTAAGCTTCACTCATTCCCTCTCACCTCCCTCCCTTCTCCTCCAGTACAAAAGCTTTTTCTTGCCTATTTTATGTGAGATAATTCACCCTATTCTACCTCTCTCTTTCTCCTTCTCCCAGTATATTTCTCTCTTACCCCTTAATTTTATTTTTTGGATATCATTCTTTCATATTCAACTCATTCTTGCCCTCTATCTACATATGTGTGTGTGTCTGTGTGTATAGATATAGATATTGACATAGATATAGATATGGATATAGATATAAATAAATTCCCTCCAACTACTCTAATACTGAGAGAGATCTCATGAGTTACAAATACCATATTTCTATGTAGGAGTGTAAACAGCTCAACTTTAATAAAGTCCCTTATGATATCTCTTTCTTGTTTACATATAAATGTTGACTCTTGTATTTGAAAGTCAGATTTTTCTATTCAACTCTGGTCTTTTGAGCAAAAATGCTTGAAAGTCCTCTATTTCATTGGATATCCATTTTTTTCCCCTGAAGGATTATGCTCAGTTTTGCTGGCTAGGTGATTCTTAGTTTTAATCCTAGCTCCTTTGCCCTCTGAAATGTAATATTCCAAGCACTCCCATCCCTTAATGTAGAATCTGTTAAATCCTGTATTACCCTGATTGTGGTTCCACAATACTTGAATGATTTCTTTCTGGCTGCTTGCAGAACTTAGCCTGGGAACTATGGAATTTGGCTACAGTATTCTTGGGAGTCTTCATTTTGGGATTTCTTTCAGGAGGTGATCGGAGGATTCTTTCAATTTCTATTTTACTCTCTGATTCTAGAATATCAGGGTAGGTTTCCTTGATAATTTCTTGAAAGATGATGTCTAGGCTCTTTTTTTGATCATGGCTTTCAGATAGTCCAATAATTTTAAAATTATCTCTCTTGGATCTATTTTCTGGGTCAGTTGATTTTCCAGTGAGATATTTTACAGTCTTCTTTTGTTCCTCATTTTGGTTTTGTTTTATAATTTCTTGATTTCTCATAAAGTCATTAACTTCCATTTGCTTCATTCTAATTTTGAAGGAATTATTTTCTTCAGTGAGGTTTTGAACCTTCTTTTCCATTTGGCCAATGCTGCTTTTTAAGGCATTCTTTTCCTCATTGACTTTTTGGATCTCTTTTGCCATTTGGGTTAGTCTGTTTTTCAAGGTGTTATTTTCTTCAGTATTTTTTTCAGTCCCTTTTAGCAAACTGTTGACTTTTTTTTCATGGTTTTCTTGCATCACTCTCATTCCTCTTTCCTATTTTTCCTCTGTTTCTATTATGTGATTTTCAAAATCCTTTTTGGACTCCTCTATGGCCTGAGACCAATTCATATTTTTCTTGGAGGCTTAGGATGTAGTTGTCTTCTTTTGAGTGTGTGTTTTGATCTTTTTTGTCAATATAGAAATGTTTTATAGTCAAAGTTCTTTTTTTCCCATTGGTTCCTCATTTTCTTTGCCTTTTATTTGACTTTTTGCCTCGTTGTTAAGGTAGGGCTCTGCTTCCAGTGTAGAACACATACTGTCCCAAGCTTCAGGGGTTTTGTGTACCTGTTTTTAGAGATACTTCTAAGCATCTGTAAGTTATCACTTTTTCCAATGTGGTATGATCAAAGGAGAGGTGTTTACCCCTTGGCTGGCCTGTGGTCTGATCTGTGAGTGACCACAAGTACTCTTTTCTGCCCTGGAATTGTGAGGTGGGTTCTCTGTACACTGCTGTTACAAGCTCTGTTATGCCAGTGCTCCTCCTTGCCCCAGGACTGTGACCTAGATCCAAATATGGGCAAAGCAACAGAGTCCTGCTGCAGTGCCAGGAAAGACATCCCTTTAATCTTTTTCTGACTAATTGTTTGATCTCCTTCTGTCTGTGGGCTGAGAGCTCAGGAAGCAGCCTCTATCACTGCATCCACTGCCACCACCACTGCTGATTCAGTCACTCCCAAGGCCTGCTCCTTGTTTTTTGGGGCCAGGCCTGTGCTGAGGCCATGGCTATACTGTACTCCTCGCTAACCCAGATCCAACAGACCTTTTCTAGAATGTAGCTGACATTCTAAGTTGTCTTTGGCATTTGTGGGTTAAGAAGTCTGGAAACTACTACAGCTACCAGTGACAGCCCCGAGGCCTGCCCTGTGTTCACTGTGGCCTGGTCTGTGCTGGCACAGCCTGCGCTGTACAGAGCTCCTCTCTCAGCCTAGTGAAACAGAGCTTTCCTATTGACTTTCCATGTTGTCTTGGGCTAGGAATTTATTTCACTCTTTCTTTTTTGTGGGTTCTGCTGCTCTAGAATTTACTTAGAGTCTGTTTTTTTTTTTTTTTTTTTTTGCAAGTATTTAGAGCAGTTTGTGGTAGAACTCATATGAATCCTTGCCTTTACTCCACCATCTTGGCTCTTCTCCCTCCCTCCATCCCATTCTAATTTTTAAGGAATTATTTTCTTCAGTTAACTTTTGTACCTCATTTTGCATTTGACCAAGCCAAGTACTGGATCAAGCCAAGTACTTTTAAAGGAGTTGTTTTCCTCAGTGAATTTTTCTTTCCATTTAGCCAATTCTATTTTTAAGGGGTTGTTTTCTTCAGTCAAATTTTGTTTCTTCCTTTTCCAAACTGTTGACTTTTTTTTCATAATTCTCATATATAACTCTTATTTCTTTTCCCAATTTTTCTTCTACATCTCTCACTTGATTTTTAAGATCCTTTTTGACCTCTTCAGAGAGGACTTTTGGGACTTGAGACAAGTTCATATTCCTGCCGGGGGCCACTTAGTTACCAGCACCAAGTGTAGGCAGAGACGTGGTAAAGATGAATTGGTGGGCAGTTCAGGATAGAACTCTGTTTATTGATTCTTTGAACAAGGGTTTTATAGAGCAAAGAGACAAAAGAAAATGTAACTCTAGTTTTCTTATTGCTTTTTAGTACAGGAGATTTTTAGGTAGTTTATCAATATCCTAGATATAACAAAATGTCTCTAATCTAATAAGAATTTAACACCTTTTGGCTAAAATTCTAGAATGGGGCAGAGCCTTTGATCTCAGCACTCAGGTAACTTCTTTTAAATGCAGCCACATCACAAAGGAGAATCCAGAAGCCAGCTTCAAAAGCCAGGTCACAGAGAATTTCCTTTGGAGGCAGCTATCAAGAATTTATCTGAGTCCTGGATCAAGTCTTTTTGTCTCCCTACCATATTCCCCTTTGAGGCTTCACATGTAGGCATTTTGACATTGTCTTCTTCTAAGTTTGTGTTTTGATCTCCTATGTAACCATAGTAGCTTTCTATGACCAGGGCTCTATCTTGTTTTCTTAATCACTTTCAGCCTATTTGGTGACTTTTAAAGTTGAGCTCTGCTTCTGCAGTAAAAAGGGGAGTATCCCAAGCTTCTTATGCTGAGGGTCAGTGAGCTGGTCATTGCCTTTCCCTGTTTGGGCCTCCCCTGCTTGCCTCTTACCTAGTGGTGTGGCAGTCACCAAACCTAGTAGCATCTATTGTGCCAATGTTCCTCAGCTTATAATTTGACTTCTGCACTGGGGCTGGAGGCCTCACTACTTGCCTGCAAAGCCAGGACTGAGGGGCCTTTGTTGCTGACATGTGCTGCAAATAAGAGCATACCAGACTTGCCCAGACTTTGTGCTAGGCTGTGCTCCCCTTTAACCTAAGTGAGACAGACTTGTCTTGAAGTGCTTATAAGTTATCTTAAGCTGGAAAATTGTGTCATTCCATCTTTTTTGTGGGTTCTATTACTCTAGAATCAGTTTAGAGGCTTCATTTTATGTGGTTTCCAAGGGAAACTGGGGAGATCTCAAGCAACTGTTTGTCTTCTCTCTGCCATCTCGGCTCCACCATGTGTTTTGATGTTTTCAAAGTATTTTCCTTATATTACTTTTAACCTTAATTGTAACCACTGAAATTTATCCTCTAGGGGAAATGTCTAGCAACTTGATGTTGTTTTTTCATAGTAACATTTTCCCCTTAATGAAGAATTATAAGAAAAAATATAAAAATACAGTTATAGATACTTGGAATTAGAAATTACTTTAGAGGTAATGCAATCCAACTACATCATTTGGGAAAATTCATTGTTAACAGCAGATTTACTTCAGTCTTTGTGAAAGATATGTACTTCTAATAGTTTTTAATCTTTTTTTTAAAAGAGACATCATTTTGCAATGGGAATAAGACTAGTTTTGAAGTTAGGACTTCCTGAAATTCCTTGGGAATATCATTTAACCTCTGAGCATTAGTTTTTCACCTCTAAAATGAAAGGATTCAATAGATGATTTCTAAGATTTCTTGTTCTACATTATGTGATTTTATGAAATTGTTCTTTAATTTGACAAACTATGATTCCTTATTTATGTAATAGTTAATATTTTAAAATTTTATACTTACATGTCTTTAAAACTATATCCCTTTTGTAAGATTTATGGGGATTTAAACTATATCTTTTCTGCCAAAATTAAGTAAAGTCCTTTGTACTTAAGTGAATATGAAAAGCCTGCACAAGCAATTTGGGGCATTCAAGGCAATTCAAAGGAATATCATTTTTGAGGGGCATAGGAGACAATTAAAAATGTTCTCAGTTATCATAGCCAAAGAATTCTATATTTACTTTTATTTGGTTAAGGTTTTTATGTGTTATAAATAATACTAAATATCAAAAAAGATGATTTGTGCCAACCTTAATTTCTTATATATCCATATTGTAATGATAATTTATATCCATGATAATTTTTAAAGGTGCTGATGGATATTATAAATCCTCTAGAAATTAAATTTTATTCAGTATAGTTTTAGAGTGAAATGTATTTTATTTTAGTTTAGTCTTTTGATAATTGGGAATTTACATGTAGTATTTGTGGCAACTCATTATTTACTTGTATTATTATTTAAGAGAACAGATCATTCCTCATGGAATGGGAAAACATGTCAGGTAAATAATTTATTATTTTTAGCAAAGAGAAATTCTCTCAAAATTATTAATATTCACATTCATAATGGTCATGGGAGGGAAGGGAAGCCATCTTAGTTATATTGGTTGAATAAATTGCTTTTTACTTTTTGCCCTGTTCTTTCTGTAGTGGAAAGCAATGACTTTCTTTGTATGCCAGCATTTAATGAGCAAGCAGTGTTTTTAGTATTGTGCAACTAGATAAGGAACAAAATTGAAAGTAAATAAAGAGAACCCTGTCATTAGTAGTGGACTAATTATGTGAATGGTGGTTATGTGTATTTGAAGAGCCATCCCAGTTGGCAAATTCGCACATAAACTTTTGAAATGAGGAAGTAAAAGCACAGTTCATGAGAGAAAATCAGTTGACTGTCTCACTGAACTTTTAATAATATCTTTCTTTCTCTTTAAGTACTTTCATAACTAGTAAACCAGATAGGCAGTTACCACTTTCCTTTTAAAATCGTGCTGCTTGTCTTCATATTTTTTTTTCTGATTTAATTGTTTCATCTATTCCTTTCATGCCTATTCCTTAACGGATATAGAAATACAGGAATCTCCAGTACAGACATCAGGAACAAGAATTTCAGGGAAAGGTATTCTGTGAAATAACCAAATAAAAATATTTACTCAAATAATAATTAAACTATTTTAGTTGCCATTCTAGTTCAAATTTTAGTTTTGGTGTTGCTTTTGCTATTTTTGTTTAGCCTAAATATGACATGAGACAAAATAGGATACAATCCATTATACCAATATTTTCTTTGTGGCATGCCATTAGAAAGTAGTATGTAGTTTTGTAACTTGATAAGTTCTAAACAGTTGGTTAAGAATAATTTAGAGATGTTTTCAAGAAAAAAAAATGTAGTAGTAGAATATGTTTAGCATTTCTGCTACTTTTTGAATAACTATCTTGAGTTTGGACTTTTAATTTAAAATATAAAGAACTTTGAAATTCCTATTTAAAAATTATTTTGTAGTGGTAATTTCTTTGGTATTCATTATTGGATTGAGTTAATTCTGCTCATGTTTATATGGATATTATATTGATTACATCTCATATTATTATTATAATTTTACTCCATTAGACAGATAGATAGATAGACAGATAGACAGATAGATAAACTAATCTAATAGTTCTGCAAACTGTCATATTTTGTCTGTATGTCTAGTTCAAGTTAATTGCTTATGTGCCACTAAAAGGGAAGGAATCTCAACCTGCTACTACTCTGATCTTTATTCTGTTTTCAGTGTGACCATGTAATTGCTAACTATACTGAAGTTTTGCTACAATTGTTATATAGTGTAGGTTGGGTGCTTTCTAATTAAAAAAAAAAAGATGAATGAGAGCATAAACATGGGAATTAAGTTGCTTGAGATCTTGGCCCACAAGAGGCTTTGAAGAGGTAGTAATATCCAGTGTCAGCTCTCCAGCTTTGAGGGGATTAGAACTTTTATGCCTTTTAAAACTACCACAGTGAAATCTTTCCTGATCATCTCTAAGTAGAGACAAGAACTAGAGACTTTGTTCTGTATGAATTTAACTAACTTCTTTTGGCCCTCCACCCTTTGGGAAAGTCTAAGAATACCATTTTATACTATACAGTATGGCTTAACATTTTTAACTTAATTACATTTTAATGGGAAGAAACAATGTAACAGTCATATTTGTCACTCACTTAATAATTACTAGGTACTAAGTTTGTATTATGCTCTATACTAAAGTCTTATTCTAAAATTCGTTAGGGTGTAGAGGTAATCTTAAATTTTCAGAATTTCTAAATGTGTAGACAAAATGAACACTCTTACAGGTCTTAGCCATTTGGAAATCCTGAATAGACAGCTGACCTTTACCATAAGAAGTCATGGGTTTAAAACCTACTTCTGCTACCTACTGCCTGGTTTACTCTACCCAAGTTGGTTAACTTTTCACTGCCTCAAGTTACTAACTCCCTAAGACTATCATTTGGAGGGAAATTCCATCTATATCAGTGGAGGTAATTTTTCTCGCTAGGAGTTCCATTTACATGAAATCTCAAATCTCATTGAACATAACTAATTCAAAAGAAATCTGGCAGCATCTTGTTGGATGGATTGGAGAAAGTACAGTTTGGAGAATGGTTATAAATTAAATAAGAAAAGACTGCACCCAGTGAAATGGGCAAATGGTCACCTCTTAATTGCATCCCTTAGATTAGTGTGATGGTTGATAGAAAAAAAGAAGTGCTTATTTCACTGCCCATCTGACTATCTTTAGACTATTTGGGGGGAGAAGGTTAGAAGAAATAACAGATGTACATTGTACATCGTAAGTTTATTGTTTTTGTTTTTAGCATTCTCTCCCCAGGAAGGCTTGAAAAGAGAAAATAGGTTGATTTGCAACTCATCAGCCCCTTCTTTCTAGAGACTGTAGAGGTCTTTGCAAAGTACATTATTTCTAGATCTCTTCCCATGGAGAAACGTTTGAAATATATTATGTCATACTAAATAGAGCAAGCAGTTTCTGGATCTGCCCTGACTTACAGAATGGACCAAAGCAGTCATGTTGTATAATGCTAAGTGTGGCAGTGCTATATCTCCAAACATTCCTTCTGTGAGGTATGTGTTGAGAAAGGTGAAATAAATTTGGTCTTCTTCAGTCTACCTACATAAAAAGCCCAGATTAATCCTGTAATGTCATTTTGTTCCTTCTATTTATGAATATCTACTTCTGATGTTATGTCCTGTCAGTGTGAAAGAGTTGTGCTAGTGAACCGGTTAATGTAAACAAACCATTTATAGATATCTGTTGCTTGAAGACCTTTCTACCCTCATAGCTTTGATATTTAAAACTCTTATCTCTAGCATAATTCCATTTGTATTACTTTGTCACATCCCAAAAAATACGCTGTAGTAAAGCTTCATTAATTCTACTTTTAATATTAATGTCGTATATTGATATGTATGTTTTAATTGAATTTTACTTCTTTCTCTAGTAGTAGAAGAAAGTTCCCTAGAAGAATCTGTAAGCAGGTAAGTTTCATAGCAGGCTAACATTTCTTTTGATTGATCAGGTCATTAATTAAATTAAATTAACTTCATTTTAATTATTATATTAATTTAATTAATTGATAGTCTGCATAATGCATTCTCCAATAGGTGTTTCTATGCAAGGCAAAGCAGATTCTCATGCTCCAAAAAATAACATATCTTCAATTTAACCATTTCTCACTATCAATTACCTCAAGTTTTTACTTCATTATCTTGCATGGAAATATGTTTATTAAATACCTAGTATATTTATTTATTAAGCAGATTGACAACTGTTCTATGTTAGAGTTGCCTTGGAAACACTGAGGGAATTGACTTGCTTGGTCTCACAAAACCAGTATTAGATTAAGAGAGAATTTGAATCCAGTATAGTTTTACTCCCAGACCTTACTCCCTATCCACAATCTCCCAATAGAACTATTAATAAATATTAATTAGATAAATGAAGAATGAGCAAGCTATGTTCTTCCATGTGGCCTTACTATGTATTTATTAGCTAGCTGGGATGGATTCTTAATAAACCTTTTAAGGCACATCTATAGTGCAAATATGTGTCTTATTCTAATTGTGGAAATGTATCTAAGTGCTCAGGAATTATGAAGTCAAGGAGTTATCAACATGGAGAGGGGGATTAGTCACTGGGAATAGGCTCCTAAGTCAAGACAGGAAGTGGTATTGGCAATTTCTCAACAAGAAGGAGAGAAGCAATAGAAAGAAGTCAAAAGTGGCTGGTAAGTGGTTTCTACTTAGAACTCTTGTGGACAACAGTGGTAGAAAGCTGCTTTTCACATTGAGACTTTGGTAGGAATTTTCTAGTTCCCAATTTGAGACATTCAGGCAAGCTGGCATTATATCTTGAGAAGAGGTGGCAAGTCTGTCAAAAGGACATCATTTCTCTGGCGCTCCTAGAGAGGCAAACAGATGTGGCCATGCATTAGCCATAAAGGCCACCAACTGGAGTGACTAACGACTAAATATCTCACTTCCAGTGAGCTCATAGTCACACAGTACATGTTATTTTGCAGTGACCTGCAGATTTTGTGCTTTGTTTTGTTGCCAGTGACAAGAGTTAGTATTAATATAGAAGAAGGCGAAAAGACTGGGTAAAAGCCTTTCCACTCTCCAGATGATCAAGTAGAATCAAGTATTCCTATAAATGATACAGTTAAAAAAAAAATAAAGAAAAAAGAGAACCTACAAGAGGCAAAGGGGAGAAATGTGTGTCAGGAGGTTGGTGGGAAGAATCATGTGACGTAAAAAAGCTGAATATTTGGAGCCTTTCTTCCTTCTTTTGTCCAAAGTAGATTGTGTGAAAAAGGGAGCAGGAGCAGGATCTGAACTCAAGAAGGAGAAGAAATTGTGAGGATAATTTGGAATTCTTTAGAATTTTGAAAAAGGTCAAAGATTGAAAATAATAATAAAGAAATTCAGGAGACTTTAAGAAATTGAAGTGACTTGAGCAGAAGGAGAAAGACTCCATCTAAAGGAGGAACAGAAACTGAGAAAAGGAGAAGGATTTGAAGAGATGGAGGAGGATATAAGGAAGAAGATGATGTGAAGGTTATGAAAAGAGGAGAAGGAATCAAACTGAAGGAGAGATCAAAGGAGGAGAAGAATTTTAAAAGACAAGACCAAATAAGTAAAATAAATTTGCAGGTTGAAGGAAAAGGAAAATGAAGTTGGACATGCCTATTAAAGAATCAAGAAAGATTTTTTGTTTTGTTTTGTTTAATTTTTTAAAGCTGTCTTGGTGTTAACAAATCCTAAGGAGCTATTTCACCAATGCAATACTCACAGGAGCGGCTATGAATATGCCAGTATATTCTTGGGGTTGAACTGCAAGATATAAACAGACTCTCCACATGGAAGAGAGAACCAAACCATTTAATCAACACCAGAAAGCTGAATCCCAACACCAGAAAGCCAAATCCATCATAGCAACAAAGAAATCTATACATAATAAAACTGCAGAGAGCAGTCATCCCCATGACTTTCCCCTGCTAGGGCCTTCCCACAAACAAGACACTCTCTGTCTGCTTCCTCTCTCTCTCTCTCAGCTCTAGCCACTCTCACTAACTTCCTCTGGGGCTCTGCTCCACCCTTCCTGCTCCACACACTTGGAAAAAGGTCACATGGGCCTATTAATGGATGGGAAAGATCTTCCCGTTTACATTACCATTACAGGAGTTGAGTTAAGAAGTGCCTTGGGGGTAGTGGATAGGGAGTAGGTCTGAGACTGAGGATGAACTAGTTTAGATTTCCCCTTTTGTCACATACTTGTTTTGTGACCCTAAGGAAGTCAGTAAATCCTTCAGTGTTCTCAGGCAACTATCTCACACAGAATAGTTGCCAGTTGTATTATTTCCTCTCTGGAAGTTCCCTACAGCAATGAAATCACAAGTCTTATACCCTATGGTCCATGAATATCCACCAGCAGCCCTCAAAGAGGCAAATAGATTGATAATCCTGGAGGTACATTGATTTTTGTGGTTCTGTGCTAGAAGTCTTCTGTAAGGAGATAAGTCTTAAATTAGGTCCTGAAGGAAATGTTGCACAGTAGCAGGTAGGCAGATGGACATTCCAAACCAAAAAGCCGTCATGAATATTCTAATTTACTATACAAATGGTTTCTATTCTCTTCTCTAATGTTATCTGGCCAGCTTTATCTGTGATTATATTAAAATGGTTGTATTCGTAACAATTACCTATCTGAGATTGGAATATATGTCCTACTCATATATCTAGAGGGCAGCTAGGCCTCACTGTGGATAGAGCACTAGGCTTGGAATCAGGAAACAACGTCATCATTATGAGTTCAAATCTGACCTCAGACACTTACTAGCTTGGTGACCTTGGGCAAGTTAGTTAGCCCTGCTTGTCTCAGTTTCCTCAGTCAGAAGCTAGTAAGGAAGGCACAAAGAGTAATGACATGCTACAAATAACATTGCAGGTTTTTGGTAGTTATGTGATTTATATTGTTCTACTGTGTCCATTATTAATTTTAGAGGAGTATAAAAGTAGTAAATGAGATTATTCTGGAGGATAAACCCACAGATAGCTTGTATAACAATGTTTTCTTCTCTGCCAAATTGAATCTTGTTTATGTACCCTTCTCTATTAAGTCATGCTTGGTAATGTGTCATTTGAGCACCTGAGAACAGCCCAAAGATCTTTTTTATGATTCTCTTCTGGAAATAAAACTGCTTATTTTTGTTTTCTTTTCTAAAGACTCTCTGACAAAGTTGGGACTGATGATTCCTGGGCAACCACAGATGGAGAAGAATTAGATTTTAGTACTAAGGTAAAGTTTCTTTATGGTACTTTTTTTTTTCTAGGCCTAAATTTCAGTTTGGTGGGTGCTTTGCTTTGTAAAAAAAAAACTATTGTAAACCTAATAATCATCAACAAAAACAAACAAAATTAAAATTTAAACAATATCCTTAGTATTTAACACCAAATGAATTCAATTCAATTCAAATCAATTCAATTCAATTGGAACCAAATGAGTTAAAAGCAAAAAAGTTTTTGTTCTGTGTCAAGCTTTGGGTTTCACATCTCCAGCTTGTTTTTTTTAACTGAAAAAATAGTTAATATCAATATGTGTGCAGTTTACTTTCTGCTGAAATCTCTGTATCACTTTCCGTATTTTCTTGTATTTATCTGTGCCCTGGAAAGAGTGTTAAATTTGGAGTCATAGGACCTGGATTCATATCCCATGAATACCATTTTTAAATATGCATATGATCTTAGAAAATTATTTATTTCCTAGATGATATTTAAGGTCCCTTCTAGCTCTGAATATATGATTCATTACATAATATACTGTTCTCCAAATGTTGAGTATAGAGACTGCTTCCAAGTTTTCGCTATTTAAAATAGAGCAGCTAGGAATATTTTTGTACAATTAGGTCCTTTTTTCCTTCCTGTCATCTTTTTAGGATGAATTCATAGCATTGGAATCATACATAGCAATGAAATCAAAACATGTGATCAGTTTTATTGCTCTTGTGTGTTGTCCTTCAAAATGTTTGTACCAATGTGCAATCCCACCAGTAGTGTATTAAAAGTTCCCACAACTCCACAAATGATAATTTTTGCAATTTTTGACATTCTAGTTGATATAAGAAACTTATAATGATTTACATTTCTCTGATTATTGGGAAATTGGAACATTTTTCATGAAGTAATTACGTAATAACAATGTTATAATGAAATAATTTTTATTCAGTCATTTCTTGGAGGTATTTTTCTAGATTGAGAGATATGTTTCAGATACAGTCAATCCTTAATTTTGATTGTGTATACATTTAAAATATGAAAAATAGGGGGTTAGGTTTCTATGACCACCAAAAACTAATCTTTCCAGAGAGATTGCTGAAAATACAATTTCTCACTCTGCCCAGCCCCCTACATTTTAGACTAATTTTCTGCCATGCTGCCCAGGTGGATACCTTCCCTTGGTCCTTTTTTCTAGCTTCCTTTTATGTATTGTTTTCTCATTAGAATTTAAGCTCCTGGAGGGCAGGGGCTGCCTTTTCTTTTGCTTGTTTTTGTAGTCTCATCACTGTCTGAAGACTATCTAAAGTACACCAAGTACTTAATTAGTATCTTTTCTAAGCTATATAATCATGTGATCCTTGTATTGATTACAATTTTACTGTGGTATGATTTTCAAAGGCTGTATTTAGAATTTGTCTTTTAAAAAAATTATCATTTCTATGTGTCCTAATCTTGTGTGGTTGTGTAGTTTGCCCTTCTTTCTCCAAGAGGACCATGACATCAGGGAGAGGATGACATGACTTGCAATTGACTTTGGTTTGAGTGAGGAAAGGCTGTGGGAAGTCACTAGCCTCACTTCTTCTTTCAGAGCCATTTGTGTCCAGTGACCTAATATGGATCACGAAGACTGGAGATGGCCCAGGATGCATTGGGAGACCTTGGCCCTTTTAAACTAAGGGCTTTTCAAGTTCTCACTTTGACTGACTTAATACCCACTCAGTGAATAGGCCTCTTAAGAAATGAACTAAGGGATGACCTCTTTAACTTAAAAAAAAATCAAACTGGGAAGGGAAAACCCTCAGGGCTCCTGGCCAGAAGAGAAACAGTTACTATTTATACTCACTCTGAGACCCGGAGAGCCCAAAAAATTACCAGTAAGTAGTACTTGGGCAGGGACCTATTCCGATTCATGAGGTCCTGAGTGAATTGGGTTTAACGCTTGGTCTTTGACAAAGAAATCTAGCCAGTAAACCCCAAGTTAACAAGGTAGCTTTAAGCCATCAAAATTACCCTTCATTTGTACAGAACACCCTCATGTAAGGGGAGAGGAAGATTCTATGTGATGAGATATATTTATACAGTTTTCTTGTTCAGAGGACCCCATGAGACTCGCACTACTTTTCTGGAGCATAATTGTAACACAAAACTTGAATTTTAAAGGCAAACAATGAAACTATGCAAACTAATGCTTGGGAAGTTCTTAAATCTACAAAAAGAAGGGTGAAAATGACCATGAAGTGCATAGTAAATACCAGCTGCTCCACAGACTTGCAGCATTGTTTCTCTTTTTTTTTTTCTCTACTGTATCAATGTGAAAGTAAAAATGAGGTTATTAATTAAATCATGCAAATGCTTGAAGTTATAAAAGTTAAGCTATCTGAATGTTGAGGATTGACTGTATATATTACATATTGTCATTATTCCAAATTAATTTATGTACTTAAAATTTTTTCCAACCTTTCTTTATTTTTTAAATTTTAAAACGTTACTTTTTGTGTTGAACAGTTCTCGCTATAATTAAACCTATTGATTTTGTCTCTAAATTAATAATATTGAATTTTTTGTAGTATACAGTATGAGGTATAAATATAAAATATTACCTTCTACTGTTTACCTAAAGAAATCCTAAGTGCCATAGAAATTTTACTATTCACTCTTCTCTGACTATGCCTAGTACTTTCCGACCTCCAAGACTTTACTCACATAGTTCCTTCCTTCTGAAATATCATTCTCTACTATTTACATTTTAACACTGTTAATGATAAATTGATGTATAAATTAATGCCAACTCCTATTTTGTGAAATCTAACTTGATCCCATTTCTTTCTCTTTTACTTTATGAAAGTAAGTTCTCTCTCCTTTTATGTCCATTAATACCTTAAGCTGTATCACATTTCTCACATATATAATACTGTTTTATATCATAGTTATTGATGTAAATAACTTATAGCAATTTTGATATTGATAAGGAAGGGATGGAAAGATTGCCTAGAAGGAATAAAGATCCTATTGAGGTTATATAACAGTGGTTCTCAACCTTCCTAATGCCGTGACCCTTTAATACTCGTATGTGGACGTATCTGCATGTGGGCAGACACGCCTGGAGACCAATAGAGGAGCCTTGTCTCAGTTCCTAAGACAATTGGAAATATGTGTTTTCCGATGGTCTTAGGCAACCCCTGTGACCCCTGTGAAAGCGTTTTTGGTGAACAAAATAGTCCAGAATATTTCATTTTTTACATGATGATCAGATTAAATATATTACAATAGTAAACCTCAGAGAAATGTGGACTTTTAAATGTTAGTATTTTATAGGAATTGATACTCATTATTCTTTTTTTTTTTTTTTTTGGCAGAAACTCCCCAAGGCAAACTTAACCAAAATAATAAATGCTTCTCAGCAAATAAGGAAAAACAGTAAGCTATCTAAGGAATTTCCATTCATATTATTATTTATTGCCTTGAAATGAAAGATTTGTTCATGTACTCTTTATTTGTTTTTAATATAGTAGACGAAAAGAGTAGCACTGTCAATACAGAACATAGAACTTTTCTTGGGCACAATCAATCAGATAGCGAAAAAGAAGATATGACAGATACCCTTCCTAAGGCTTCATCCCAAGCCCAGTGCTCCCCTCATCCTGTCCATCCCTCACTTGGCTCCTTTTTGAGGTCTTCCCAGGTGATGTCTACTCTTCTAGGCAATAATAAGGTAATTATATTGGCTACGGTTCCTATCCTTCTTCCCATATTTGTTCATCCTCTGTCCTTTCCTCCCATTCTCATCACCATTTCATGATGATGGCAAGGATTCTAGAAATGGAAGTCCTCAATAGTCACATCAAAAGAAAACTGAGGGACATTTACCTATTGAAGATAAATGGGTGATGGGTCCAGACAATCATGTGTGAACTATCTGGAAGAAGAAAGATTAGAAAGCAGCCAAGAGGAAGGACTATTAGAAGATCATCAAGATAAAGTGCCAGAGGAGGAGGAGAGTGAGGAAGAGGAGGAAGGAGAAGAGGAGAAAATTAGTCAAGATAGCCGGGATATTATAGATGGAGAAGGATAAGAATATGTAGATACAGAGGATGAAGAAGAAAGTCAAGATGAAGATTTTGAAAATATGAAGAAAAAAGAGATTTTGAGTAACCAGCAGAATCTCTTTCTTCATACTATTAAACTATGACAGGTATAAAGTTAAATACGAAACGAGTGAAGAAAAGCAGGTAACAAACATTCCTACAGAATTTCGCATCTCAATTATAATGAATATTTATGAAAACTTAGTTGCAAACTTTTATGCCACTTTTCTTAAGGTAAAACATAACTAAATATTTTGTTCAATTAACAAATTATTTTTCTTAGGAGGGTAAGATTTAAATCTAGAATGAACCTTACAGCTTTCCTAGTCCATTCTACCCTTAATTTTAAAGTTCTAAAACTTAGTTGTTCTGTTCTTGTAGGTGAATTAGAACAAGAATATGTGAAAAAATATTTTAGACCATAATAACTTGATTTTCATTTATTCTAAAACTGAGTATCTACCACATGTTAGACTTTAATTTATAAAATGAATGAAAGGGGAATTTTTGGTGGATCATAACCTAAGAAAAGTTTCCAGTAATAATAGAATTATAAAAAGAGAAGAAATTTTGAAAGGTTCAAATAGCATGTATATTTACTCTTATTTAAAATGCAAATGTACCATCTTTAATATTCTGTTTTTCAGCACTCAGAAAAAGTGACTCCAGAATATTCTCATCAGACATTTGTAATTTTAACCTTCACAGTCATAAAACCCTGAAGTGAAATTCCCTTTTCATTTGTGACCAATTTTAAGCTTACCTCTCTTTGTTTTCCAGATGCACATTGATTCTTTATGGTAATAATTAACACAGAACAGAAGAATATAAAACAGACCTTGAATAATGATCTTATTATACTCCTTCATCTTCTAAACTTTTTAAAAGTACATCTAATTTCCAAAACGTTCATTTCTCTTCCATGCAATATATATTATTAGGTCATATTGTATTGTGAACTCTTATATAAGTGGGACAAAAAAAGTTGTAATCTCAAATTCCAAAATTTCATTTTAAATTATATTTTAACAGTAATCATAATAATCCCAAATGGTAATAATTAAGTTCAACAATTTCTTATGCATTTATAAAATTTTATTATGTTTAAGGAAAGGCATTTTGTTATATGGATTTCAGAAACCAAGAAGACAGTTCTAGCCATCACGTACTGTATAATTTAATTGTGGATCTAAGGCATCCACAAATAACTTTATTTTCTCTTAGCTATTAAAAAAGTCAGTATAAAAACTAACATTGTTATCAATCATTTTAGTTGAAGTATTTGGAATGTTCATATTTTAAATAAAACTAAAGTTAGATATGTTTCCTCTTCATATATCTCTGTTTCAGTAAAGCTAGATTATGCATCAATTCCTGAATGTACCTTGATCTTTTCCTCCCTCTATACCTTTCCTTACACTGTTCCCTGTGTTTGGAACATCTTCTTTGACTCTTTTTTGCCATCTGAAATTCTAGCTATCTTTCAAGGCCCAAATCAAACGATACCACCTGGATAAAGCTTTTGCTGTTCCCTCTAACCTCCTATAGCTATAATTCTTGAATACATTTCACAGATTCTTATTTCTCTCTTATTTACATCCTAGTTAACATTAATTAAGCACCTGCTGTGTGACGGGAAGTGTATTAAGTGCCAGGGGTTTAAATATAAAAAAAGACAGTCCCTGCCCTCAAGGAGCTCACCATCTAATGGAGGAAGACAACACACAACCTCAAAGGAAACCCATAATTTCAGGGTTGGGGGAAACTACCTAGTGCTGGGACGTGGGGGAGAAGTTAGAGAACTTCCTAGTAGTGTAGTGAAGTGTGAAATGAGGAGATATCTGTGCCAAGCCCCCTCCACTAGAAGCTTTGAAGTTCCTGGCTCTTCCTCCAGTCATGGGTGTAGTGTGTAATGTTTAAGTGTACGTTAAAGCTGATGGAATCTTGCAGGATAATGAAATTTTCCCAATCATAAGATTTTTAGGGCATGGTGGAGAAGTCCCAAAGTTGTGGTGAGATGAGGAGATATTTGTGCTGGTCTGCCTCTTTCAATGGAGGTTTTGGAGTTCATGGCTCTTCCCACCAATCAAAGAGTATCTTCTCTTCCCTACTAGATTATTACTTGAGCATAAGAACTGTTGATTCTGTTATTTTTTTTCAGTTCCTGGTAATCGAATTTGTTGAAATAAGAATTAAAACATTCTTTAGCAAATATAATGCTGTAAATTACTATTTCTAGTTATGAAGAGATTTTCTATAAATCATCTCTAAAATAAGTAATTGGAAAAATCTAATTCTTTGCATGATTTGATTGTTAGGGCCATCAGCATCTGGCAGTTATATAGCATGTTAGTTAGATTTGCATTATTTTGATTAGCAATAGAATAAAGAAAATTTTTGGAGGACATTATACATTTAATTCTCATTAATTGTAGGAGGAATCAGGAGAATCAGAGGAGGAAGAAAAGGAAGATGGTATATTAATTGACAATGGTACTAGAGAAAAAGCAGCTTCTAAAGCTCTAGATCTTCACAATGAAGTTCAGACTCGCAGTACATCAGAGAATTGTGCTCATAGAAAAGGTAAATTGCTGTTTTAATAGGTCCTATGATTTCATCATTGAAGGAATTTCCCAATGAGGAAATTTCTACCAGTGCAGATTGGCAACTGTCTTGCCCATGGTCACACAGACAGTGTATCAGAAATGGAACTCGAACCCAGGTCTTCCTAATTCCAAAACTGGCCTTATGTACTATGCTGTGCTGCCCCTCAAGTTGTAGAATATGCTTAGAAAACTTTATAAACTGTCATCATAAACCTATAAATTTAATGTGTATTAACCCAAATTTACTCATAATATTAAGTGTATTATAGAAAAGAATTTTGTTATACAGTCTCATATAAAATGACCTCTTAGTCCCTAACTTCTTTCTTTGAAGGACCCTCCTTTAACCATGATCCCTAAATCCAAATGTTGCTCTAATTCTGTTTTTGTCTCCTGGAACTTTTTTCTGTTATCATTTTCCTTTAATTTTTACTGAAGCAATTACGAATAGACTTATTTGAACAATTTTCATGTTCTCAGTAGCACATATTCTTATTAGTAAAATGTGTTTTTTGCCTTTGTTTTATAGATCTGATGTCAGCATTGGGATTGGAAGAGGAAGAAGACGCAGAATCACCTTGGGATTCAGAGGTATCTTTTCTTAAGTTATTTTCAAGCTTCAATATTGATTGTTACCTTTAAAATTACATTTCAGATTTTCTTATATACTAATCATTGCAATTACCTCGATTACACAATTACATTTACCTGTGTTATCTCATCTAAAGACAAAAGATAGAAGAGTAAACTTGAAAAGTGTAAGCATGAGGTTGTTCTTTTGAAGAAAATGCCTTACAAAAACATTTTATTTTCTGTAGAACCCTCATTTCTCTCTAAATGGGAAGTTCACAATTTACCAACAGAAAGCATTCCGGGTTGCTTTCTCAAATGAGCTTGCTAACTATGTTGTTCATCTTTTCATTTGATAAGTCTGCCACTGAAAGCCTCCCTAAAGGATCTTCCAGGCATGTACCTCCATCCACAAATCAAACAATAAAAGACAGTATTTCAATGGGACAATGTGAAGGTAAGATTATGTTTTTTAGATATAGGTTTATTTAAAAAAAAAAATAAAAGTGGAATCTGACAGTGGAGGGAGGGAACAGGGAAGAGGCTCTATCATCAAATATGTAGAAGGTAACAAAGTGCTGGAAGTCTTAGTGCCAGTAACAGGATTAAGCAGTATCACTGGAGGCTTACCTGAGAAAAATCAGAAAAAGAGGACATAAAGAAGGAATACTGTGGGAGAAAAATGAGAAAGGACAGGTATTAGAAGGAGAATGGAAGAATTCAATGGAAAGAGAGAAGAGCAATAGATATATTTGATGTGGAGTGACAGATTGGCTCTCGGAATTGTCTCTTAATAATCGTCCATGTTTGCCTAGTGGTTAGTTTAGGAAACAGAATGAGCTCCATTTCACTTTAGTCAGTTGCTTATACAGATGGCTTCCTTATGGGCCTTCCAAGCCCATGTCACATAACTCTTTTTGGTGACAGAGACTAGACCTGTAACTATTGGTATGAGGTAATTCCCTCTACTGGTGCAGGTTAGAACCTTGAGAGTTAGGGTCTCAGAGAATTGACTGGAATACTGAAAGTATAGAATAAGTGATTTGTTAACAGTCGCACAACCACTATCAGAATCAGAGGTGAGGCTCAAACTCAGGCCTTCCTCATTCCAGGGCCAGCTCTCTACCCATGCTGCCTCTCAGACTTCACTGGAGTCTCTCATCCTCCTGCCTCTGAAACTTTTGGCTATTTATTCCCTGTGTCTATGAGATAAAATGCAAACTGAAGAAAATGTGTTATAAACTTCATTTTTAAAAATCTTACAAATCTGCTTACTAAAAGCTGTTAATGTTCACATACTTTCCACTTTGGACAAGAGATTTCTGATAGACTGATGACAGTAAATAGTAACAGAAGATAAAAGAATAGGAAGTCAGAAGTATAGATAGTAGAACATGGCTCCCTTAGACCCATGAAGGGAAAGCAACCAAAGACTCCTTTGCTTTCATAAATTGCTAGGGAGGGTATGAGGGCCTTAGTCTATACTGAGAGTTCATATTACTTACTTTTCCACAGATACACATTTAGCCTGCCCAAATTCATTTATTCAAGAATAGGTAATGCTTTTTGTTCTCTTCATTCTTGGCAACTTTTGACTTACATTCCTGCATGTTGGCTTCTAGTTCAAGGATGTTAAAACGAAGTGGACCTAGGGTAAAATACAAACTTAAAAAAAAAAATTCCAATAGCTCAACAGAAAAATTTACCTGCCAGCAAACTTTTAAGAGGTAAAGGAGTGCTAGCTTCTAAGGCCCTTGAGAATAGGACTCTAACCAGCCTTAATTCATCCTGCTCATCTTCACTCTCTTTTCAGCCAAACTGTTCTATTGGTTATTCTGTATATTGTTCTGCCCTGTGTCCATTCAGGCCATCTGTTGAAATCTCTCTCTTCCTTTAAACTTTCTCAGGTGTAAACTCCATGAAGCTTTCCTGGACTTTACCAGTCTCCCTGACAATTATTTCCCAATATATTTATTTGTTGGTTTCTTTTAAAGGTATCCTTATTGTAAACATTGTCAGCTAATGTTAAAGAGCACCTGCTACTACATATGTATTCCATTTCAAGGTTTACTAAATTTAGACACAACAACCATTGTTCTTTCAGAACTTTTCATAAAGGGAAACATATAACAAATGTTAAATAGAAAAAAAAGAATTATATGTAAATGTTCACTGAGGCCAAGGACCCATGAAGTCATTGGTCTAGCCTCTAGATACTTTGGAAACTTATGCAGATTGAGGCCGCTTCCCCTCCCCACCTTGTCTTGAATTGTATACTGTCTTCTTCATTAATTTCTAAGGTAAAAAAACAAAACAAAACAATCCATCACCTTATTGCCAGGCTTTGAATAATGCCCACATAGAATACACACATAAGGACAAGCATTAATCAACTCTAGCAGCGTAGGCTATTCCTCTCTCCTGGAAATTAAACACATGTGTTCAGTTGTCAATAACAACTGAAGTGTTTTCTTCTTCAATGAATGAGTAAAGAAAAAATGAGCAAAGGTTAGAGACATATTGGGCAATTTGTCTATCCTTTATTTATCCAGAAGGAGGTTAATTGATGTCTTTTTTAGCCCATTTGAGTAAGTAAAAATATTTACACGGAAGTTAATTTTAATGCTTATATTACAGATTCATATAGAATAAATAATGTCCTTAGTGCTGATTTAGAAGTACCTATTTTAAAACTTCTTTCAATTTCTTAATTCTTTTGTGGACTGACATATAGTAAACCTAATTTTATGATTTACTATAGTAAACAATTTCTTAAGACTTTTTTGGACTTGCATGGAGTAAACTAATTTAATATTGTAAAATAATGCTTTTAGAACTTCACATTTTATTTTCTGAGATTTATTTTCAATAAATAATTACCTTTGTTTTCCATTAATATTAAATTTCATGTGATGAAAGCATTGTAATATATTAGTAACATTGAATTAATAATTTAAATAATTTAAAAAATTTGCTTTTTAAAAATAACTCTCAAGATTGAAAGTTTTTGTACATCATTTCTTAGATATTTCTTATATACCTTCTTTCATGAGTGGATCAAGAAAATTTAAGATGGATAAACTAATGGATACAAGAAGTATAGGCATGCCAATAGGCAGCGTGGGTATGGAAAGAAATGAAAATGTGTTACTCTTATTCTACAAGTGTACATCTTAGTGGATGTATTCAGGACATTTGTTTCTAGCCTTTAGTTCTGTCATAAGAATATGGTTTCTAGATTGTTTTAAATTCTATTTTATCTTTACTGTTTACTGATTTTGGCCAATTTTGCAAATTATGTAACTAATTAATGAATCATCCAGAGTATGAGCACTTGTAGTATAAATTACATTAATCATTCTCATTGCTTGGAAGATGTGCTACTGCATTTGAACATCAACTTTGTAATTAACCCCCTGTGAAACTTGATTTTCCATCTCTTAAAAAAGAATAACCTTTATGTGTGTCATTGATAAGCATGCTTGTATATTGTTATATGTAAACATATGTATTTGAGTCCCTTGATATTTGATGTATTTTTAGTGTAAATTGCATGTTGTACCAATACTTTATTCTTGTTTTATTTCAAGTACTAATCATTGATTCTAATTACTGTCATACAAAGGCCATAGTAAGAATTAAACCAAATTAAAACATTTGTTCTTTAAATCCTATAATGGGATCCAATAAGTCTATTCATTTTGCATGAAATTGTCACTGATTTACACTGTTTAAATACAGTTGATGGTAAAAACTTTTATTCTTTTTTTCAGATTATCTTGACAGAAATCCTAATTTGAAGGTAATAACATTGATACTTTTAATTTATTATCCAATATTTACTGAAAATTTTAAATATAACCATCTTATTTCATTATCTTGTTTCATAGCCCATTCAACCCACTGTTGAAATGAAAGATTCTTTCACAAACCAAGAAGTAGAAAAAGGAGTTAAGGGAAAACGAAAGTTACGTAAGTTTCATCATTCCATAATTTAGGAAGATAAGAATTATATTTTAAAGAATTTTCAGTATTCATATTTCTTTTTTCTTTCTTTCCTCCCTAATTGTATTACAGATTTCATGGAAGAATTAGGTTTGGATGATGCAGATGACATTGATGGTATATTCCTTTTTTTTCCCCCTTCTTTACAAGAATAAGAATAAGTGAATTTTTAAAAATCACACCTAATAGATGGTGTGTCCTCTAATCTTCAGATTTTTACTTTTGCAGTTTGAACACTGTATTTAAAGTTGTATTTTTATACTTTCTGACAGTTTTCCATGTTGCATGAAGGAGCATAAATCCAATTATGTATGTATTTTCCCAATTCAATTTAACAAACATTAAGCAGTTATTATGTATCACGTACATATCAAGAGTCAGCTATTTTACTATAGGATACAAAGATAAAACAAACATTCTTTACCTCAGTGAATTTACTTTCTATGAAGGAATACAACATATTACACAGTCCTGGAGTAAAGGAGGTAAAGGAGAGAGGTAAAAGTTCTCTATGAAAATTGAGGGGAGAGTGAAGGGTAATGGTTACGGAAGGAAGGTTTCATAACTGTGATGTCCCCTGAACTGAGGCAATAGGGTACCACAGAAGGCTTTTAGCCTAGTTAAGTGCCTTCAGAAGATTGCCTGATGACTTTGTAAAGAATGGATCAGAGATTAGAAGACCAGTTAGTAATTTTTTGCAAAAATCCAGGTAAAAGTTGATGTGGTCATAAACTAGGAGGGTGAATTTGGGAGTGAAGAAAAGAGAGAGGATGACAGGTTTTATGGAGTAGAATCAACAGGACATAGCAACTTTTGGAAATGTGTCTGTGTATGAACCCACACATATATTTGGATAAGAGAAGTGTTGAAGATATAGACCTAGTTGGCTGAGAAAATGGCCTGTCTTTAACAAAGATAAAAAATATTAAAGAACTGATGATTTCAGACATTGGGAAAGGAGGTAAAGCAAATAATGAGTCCAGGCTTGTTTATGTAGAATTTGAAGGTCCAGGAGCCAGTCCTAAAATGTGGTGTCTATAAGTAAGCATAGTATTCACCAAAAACCACATGTTCAGATTCTATTTCCTCATCATAAATAATTTGAAATGTCAAATGTACATGCTATTTTTAAAAGGTTATCACAAAAGAAAAGCCTTTCCCCAAGGATCCCAGGGGTAAGAGCTGGTAATACAAGAAAAAGAAGATAGGCTGAATAGCTGAAAAAAAGAAAGAAAACAGTTGTTGGCTTTTTCCTTCATGGTACCTAAGAAATAAAATACCTCATGCATAAATAAACAAAATAAAGTCATAAAGCTAGGTGGTAATTTGAGTGACATTACTTGAAAAAAATATGTCAGGTAGATAAAATTGATGTACTATTTACAATAGTCCAGTATTTCCTTTTCAGATGGTTCTGATTGGGATTCTACCAGTACTTCTCAGAAAAATGAGAGTTACAGAAGTTCCAAGGATTTGAATTTTCATGGGAATTATCCTTGCCAGTCACTGCCAGTAACCAAAAATCAGTCAGGATCCACAGAGTTTGGAAAGATTCCTTTAAAAGAAGATGAAGCAGCTGGAACTGGAAGTGGCCCTGACACTGAGCTTAGGGTTATGACTCTAGGAGAAAAACCAGCCCCCCAGAAGCAGTGTGAAGCACAGCTCCCTCTAAAAGAAGAGGAAGGTAAAGAAGGTAATGAAGAAGCATGTAGAGTTAACGTTCTGAGTTATCCCTAGGTAGATTATTTGCTCAATTTGTTACATTCCAGTCTTTATTAGAATAAACAAGCAAAATAAATGATAAAAGTCATGTAATGGCAAAATTCACCGCCTGTTTTTACTCCTCTCATGTAGCCTAGAATCTAGCAGGTATCTTTATACCAGGTATTTTGATTTTCTCCTCTAATCAGTGTAACATATTACACAAACACTGAAAGAGGATTGTTTAGGCCTGTGTGCTAAATTAGTCTTCTCCTCTCTAATTAACTGTGGTTTCCTACTTTCTATTTTTGTGTTTCAAATCCTAAAATCTTTAGACTTATATAGTTTTATATTCACGTATAAAATTCATCTATGGTTGATTTTTTTCTGTCATTTTTGATTATGTATCTTCCCCAAAGCTAAATATAATTGATTTAACTTTCTCCAAGTATTAAATTACCTGGTTCATTGAGGCTTCCCAGTAATTGTTTTCATGGTATTGGTTTGAATGGAATGCAATTACCATACTAGCGAATGTCTTTTTAATATTATTATTGCAAGCTCCTTAAATTAAGATATTTGTGTCATATTCATGTTTAACTGTTGATGTTTTGTTTTGTTTCAGTAGATTTGTTTGACCTGTGGCATATACAGTTATCTCTTCATAATCTTTAGAAGTTCTGTTAAACTCTGAATTTCTCTCCACGTAATCATACTCTGTCTAGCTCCGAGGAAACCAAAAGTTTTATAGTGAATTTCAAATGAACTGCTGGAGTATTATCTGCATATCTTGTTTTCATATTTTCTTGACTTAATCAGAGTAGCTTATAGAGTTACTTAATGATACAATTACTTACTTTTATTTCCCTTATGCAACTTGACACGAAGGCATAAGACTTTGTTTCCCTACTTCTTTTGATCCAGTTCTGGCCATTGGTTTTATATATTAAGATTTAAGTTTTGTTCCCTCTGTGTTTTGAAATAATCAGATTGCTTCTGTTGTTTTTTTTTAACTTGATTTTGGCCTCTCACTGCCTAAGTCATGATTCATTGTCTCTGAACTTAGTTCAGAAATTCATCTGCCCTGTCATGCGTTAAATTTAGAAATCCAGTTCTCCTGTTAAGCACTTTACTCTTTTTGTGTCAAGGAAATCTGTTACCCATGGAGACATGTGGACTCCAAGGAGTCTGGTCTAGTATCTTTATACCACCAGGCTGTCCTTCAAGGATGTCTGGCTCATTATCCAAAGAAGTCTTGTCCACTGTCTCTATCCTCGCAGAAAGACTCAAGCAAGGAACATTTTTTAGTCACCTGAGAGAAGGAAGGGGTCATTGCTAACAGCTCATTCCCAATTTCCAATCACTCATGTTGTCCGCATCCCCATGATGCTGTTACTTTATAACCTGTCTCATTTTTTTCCATAACTACCCAACTCTGTTCTTTGTTTGCTTGTGCTTCCCCAAACTCTAGAAAGGTTAGTAATCCCTCCCTCATGGTCTTTGGTCATTGAGAAATCCCATTGACCCAATTTATTGGTTACCGCTAGCCTAACTAGTAAATTAATCATGCACAGAACATTGTCTCTCTGTTTATCTTTAATTTTCAGATATAACTGTTTCATCTAGATTAAATATGTAAATCAATCTTCACAGCTTCCTGTGATTTGGTATGAAATGAGAATCTCACAAGAAACTGAAAATATTCCATTAGATTGAGATTACAAAATAATCAGCTAAATGCATAATTATTAAAACAAATTTCTTACACTTTATATCTTATTTTAAAATAAATTATAGCTTTGATAACTACCATTACTATTAAGGGGGGAGATTTCAATCATATACAAAAAGTAATTCTAAATAATATAAATTTTTACTTAAATATTAATATCAATTTAATACTAGAATTGGAATTTAAAGGATCGACAGAGGAAGGCCAAGAAAGTTTTCATAAAAGTGACCCGGAACAGGTATGTAAAAATAATATTCAAATTTCTGATATTTTACTTGAGTAAGAATGCCTTTCATGCTGGTTGTATTGGGAGTTTTTTAGAACTTGGTTTCTTTTTAAATGCATTTAAACTGGTTTAGAAAGTAATACATGTTTCAGTGAACAGATGGGACCCCTTTTTTCATTATAAAGTATACAAGTCATTAATCTGAAAACGAGTATTTTAGACATAGTATCCTAGTGAAATGTGTTCATTGTGAATGCTATAAAAATAATGATATTGCTGGATTTTCCCTCATTTCCCCCCATAAATAAAATAAAGACTATCATCTGTGAAGGGATATTGTCACTATTTATGATAATTTTCATAAGGTTCCTAAACAATTCGGCTTCTAAGTAGTTGGATGGAAAAGTGGATAAAGTCATGAAGACCTGAGTTTGAATCCATCCTTGGGCTCCTAGCTAGCTGTATGTGTCACAGACAAGTCACCTAACCTCTCTTAGCCTGTTTCTTCATTTGTAAAATAATATAAGCCATGCTTAGTTCACAAAATGGTTGTGAGGATGCCGTGATATAATGTATATAAAGTGTTGTGAAATCCTTTAGAATTCTACACAGATGTTAGCCATTGTTATTATTTTAAGTATTTATTATTTTACCCTGCTGTTATGTATTTTACAGGACAAAGTACAAGTGAATTTAGATGATGACCTCACTCAGTCATCTGACACAGCTACAGAGGATTATGATTTACCTCCCTTAAACTCTAAGAATGTTTTGTTATTGATTGAACAACTTAGTGTTGATTGTAAAGGTAAGAATAGTTTTAAATTTCCTAACAGAATACCAGTGTTAAAACAGAAATCAAAGATGTGTGTATATAGAAGATACCACTGAAATCCGATCCCATTGACTCATAGTAAAGTAGATTTGACTTTGGGTTCTTTGAGGCTCTGACTTTAAAGCCTAATCTCTGGCAGGCCTTATTAAGATGAAAGGTTTTATGTTGGCTGCAGGATGATGAACTTTATAGCCACTGAAGATGACCTACTATTTATTTCAATTAAAAAGAATTACTAAGTACCTACTGTATGCAAAATACATGAAGTTTAGATAAGACAGAGTAGTTGTCCTCATTGAGTATGCAGTCTACTAGGGTGATATATGCTCCTTAGTTAACTCTAATATTAAAAATACATAAATATTTGAGGAGCACAGTCATATTGCTGCATCAGGTTCAATGTGGGAAAGAACATTAGCTATCATGAATCAGTAACCTATATATGAAAGATGGGTATGAATTCAGTCTGTGTAGATCGTGGAAGTATAGGGGGATGAAGTGAACATTTCAAGCATGGGAACTGTGAGCAAAGAGGCAGGAAAATAAAAGTGAAATAGGATAGTATATAGCAGTAAGAAGTAAATATGGAAAGATAGGGGATTACAGAATTGTAGAGGGACTAGCTTTGTGTCTATAGGCAAATTCTCTAAACTTGAAGCTTTAGTTTCTTCATCTGTAAAATACCTTCACATTATTGCAATATTTTATAAGCCTATAAGTGCTATATTACTTAATTTGAGTTATTAATACTGAATGCTAGGATAAGATGTATGAATTTTATTTGTGCAGTTGACAATAGAGAACCATTGAAGAGAGTGATGTGTCTAGATGCATAAAGATATCAGGCAGTGATCTCCTTCATGGAAAGAATAGCCAAAAAATGAAGATCTTTCCCTAAATGGCCAAAAATGTCAACAGTCTCACAAATGTTCTGCCTAATTTTTATAATTCTTCTGTCAGCATAGCTTAGAGGGCAGTGTATTGGCCAGGATGCCATGAAGAGCTAGGTTCAGATTCTGCCTTAATACACCTGCTAATTGTGTGAATCTTAACAAGCCCTTTAACTTCTCTGGGCCTCAGTTTCTTCTTTTGCTTTGAATCTTTGAGCTTATTTATGATTTCCCTTACTGTCAACTTCACCACCCACTACAATCAGTGTGTCTACCTTTCTCCCCCAATTCCTTGCTGCTTCAATTCTGCTAAACACTGAAATATATGACAGATTGAAAGTTGCCAAGGGAAACCCGATGACCAAGTCTGTTAAATCTGTAACTTCACACATTTCTAACTCTGAATTAGGTCTAAATTTGGTTATGTATCTCTCTGCAGAGTAAATTGCCTATGTTTGGTGACAACCATTTATTTTCCTTAATGATCAGAATATGTTTTCACTTTCTTCTGGTATCTCAGCTGTATTATAGTTTAAGTTACCAAAAGGCTAGCCAATGATTAAATGAGGATGAATATTATTGTATAAATGTTATATGCAGATTTATATTATAATTCTCTAAAGAAGAAGCAGTGTTTATGTGTAACTATTTAGGGTAAAACATATTTATTTATAAAATAATTCAGCATATTTGCTGCATATATATATATATATATATATATATATATAAAATTTATTTTATTAATCTTATTTGTCCTACCCACCCAGAATGTTTGCTTTTCACATATGTTTTTCTCATATTATGAAGACTTCTTAGGTTTCAAACTTTTTTTATACATTAATGTGTAACTTATAGATTCTTTTTCATTGTCCACAATGCCCACAGGGAAGTAGGTTATTTTCAATTTAAATGTAAATTTAAAAATATAATATTTTGGCATATACTTAAGGTTTATATGTAGGTACTATTTTGTCATTGCCAGAGTATCTGAATTCTGAGTATACTGCTATTCTCTTGCAGATTTTAAAATACTCATATTTTTATTTACTTGTGTTTTTCTCTCTACAGATCCTATTAACCTTTTAAAAATTCAGGATGCAGTTCTTAGATATGAACGATCAGTAGAACTTAAAAAAGGACATTGTACACTACTCATCGGAAAAGTTAAGAGTTTAGAAAACAAGATTACTAGACTACAGGAAGAATTATTGGAAACAAGAGAAATGAAATCTCAGTTAGAGCATCAAAAAGCAGAATGGGATAGAGAACTCTGTAGCCTCAGGTATGGAACTCGTGAGTTTAAATAAAGACTTGAAAGTCTTTCTCTTACATTGAAGCAGTATGACAGGATTTGAGGTTAAGAAGGCAAAAATGACATATTTTTAAAATATTACTATTAATGAGCCCCACTGTGTGGGACAGAGACCACCTACCCAAATTTGAATCAGAGTCTTGATACAAGTTTGCAAAAAGGAAAGACTCTTTATTAGCTTTCTTGAGAAAGGACACTCCCATGTCGCCCAAGATAGATGCCAGCCATGGAGTGCAAGTTGCAGAAGCTCACAGATTTCTTTTATCGTAATCCTAACCCCACCTCCAACCCCTGTCCCACCTTACCATTGGTTGGTAAGGCAAACTCACAATCTTCTCACTAATGCTAACTAATGCAGAGCAGTCTTAATCTATTACCATAATTATTGCTAATGAGGCTCTAATTCTATTAGATAATACACATGAGGTTCATTAAGCAAGCACAGTAACAACCCCGAAATACTGAACCCCAGTCCAACCTAGATGTGTCCTTATCTGGGCCAGAGTGTCCCAAGGCCACTGTCTGCTTTCTAATTGGTCAAATCTACTTGCTGCTGCCAGCTCCTTTTTATTTTGCATCATCTCACTTTTAGTATTATCTAGGAGTTCACTGGGAACTGGGAACCCAACTTCTTCCCAAGGCTACTGCCTCAACTCTTCCCAAGGTACTTTTTTATCAGTAGTCTTATTTCAGCAATTCTTGCAGTTCTGTAAAAACTTAACCCTTTGCTACCTCTCACACTAAAATTCCTTTCCCCAAACTAAAAGCGCCTCTGATTTAGTCTCAATAGTTAATCCAATCAATTGCATTAATACCCAGTAGCTCTTACATTACTTTGAAGTACACAATGACCCCATATGTATAGGGAAACAACAAAAAAAATGTAATAGGATGTTCAGAATGGGGAAACTTCACTGCAAGTCATTTTTCACACTACTTAAACCCTTTTACTCCACAGACATCTATGAGAGGTGCATTTTTAGTGAATTTTCAAAACTATAGCACAATTGCTTGAGGTTTTTTTTTTCAAAATGAATTAAGAAGTTAACTCTGAATAATGAATAGTAATGAGAAAATGGATGAGGGAAATGTTGAAATCATTCCCACACTGAATTCTAGTCAGGAATTTTATCTGCATTGCCCTCTAAACTTTTTACCAGTCATTGAGATGTATCAAAACTCAGGCATTTTGAAATAGTCATTTCCTCTAACTCTTCTGTAGTGCAGTTCAGTAAAAGTTTAAAGCCAAGAAGGCAGGCAGAGAAGGAGGGAGAAGTAGGTGGATATATGGATCCAATTTATAGAATTTCTGTCCATTGAATACAAAAAGCCAAAGCACCCAAAGAAGTATATGAGACATTTTTTATAGAAGTTTGTTGCGGGTGGCTGAGTGGCACGGTGAATAGAGCACTGGCCCTGGAGCCAAATGTGGCCTCAGACACTTGACATACTAGCCATGTGATTTTGGGCAAGTCACTTAACTCCAGTTGCCCTCCAAAAAAAAAAAAGAAGTTTATTGCCTTGGAGTAGCCTGGATAGAAAAATGGGTTGCTGTCTCATTTCTGACACATCTTAACTGTGAGCCTCTGCAAGTTATGTTAATTCTCAGTGCCACAGGTAACTCTCTATGACTCAGAATTGCAGAACAGACACCAATCTGCATCAGTAGAGGAAGTTTTCCGATGTTGAGTT
>CM053585.1:451862413-451874399 GCA_028646515.1 Pseudochirops corinnae | reverse complement strand
AAAAAAAAGAAAAGTGTTTTGTAATTGTGTTCATATGATTCCTGGGTTTCTTTTAGGAGATAGACTCCCAAATATTTTATAATATCTATAGTAACTTTAAAGAGAATTTCTTTTTCTATATCTTGCTCTTGGGCCAATTAAGTTTTTGTGGCTTTTTTGTTTTGTTTTGTTTTGTTTTTGGAGGGGGAAAGGCAGGGCAATTGGGGTTAAGTGTTTTGCCTAAGGTAACACAGCTAGTAAGTGTGTCAGGTGTCTGAGACTGAATTTGAACTCAGGTCCTCCTGACTCCAGGGCCAGTGCTGTATATATTGTGCCACCTAGCTACCCCCACTTAATCTTTTTAAAAATAATTGGCATAATTAGAAAAAATTGAAAGGTGAATTTTTTTTAATTCAACAGATATTTTACTTGTAACAAAATATTCTGGAAGATTCTGGAGTTTAAAAACTTTTTTAAGAATTATATCTCTTGTTTTTATAATGATCCTAATATTAGCACTAGAATAAGAATTTGTGAACTAACATTCAATAGAAATAGTTTTTTTAAGTCCAAATTTAATTCAACTGACCTTGATAATGAGTACTTTCAAAGTTAGTATCTGTTTTTAGAAATCTAAATTGCTCCCTAATCACCAACTGAAATTAAAATATAACCTAACAGAATATAGTAACAAACATCTTCTAATTTTCAGGAGAGTTGGGCATTTTTTTCATTATCTTTGTTCTTTGTTTTCCATTTGGTTTAGACACAAGCAGTATCCCGAGACAACTTAGAACAATTAAGAGAAAATAACAATGCTTCAATAAGAAACCAAATGGAGAAACGAATTAGAGATCTGGAATCTGAACTCTCCAGAATGAAAAACTCATGTCAAGACTCTGTGGAGGCAGAGATAGAGAGATACAGACAGCTTTATTCTGAAGAATTGAAAATCAGAAAATCATTGGCAAACAAATTAGACAGGTAAGCCCAAACACAGACACTCTTTTTAGACCATATTTACACTTATCAGATTGCTTGTAAAGTTTTTATCTTTTTGAAAAGTTAATAAATCCTTAATGGACAAATCTGTGACTTCATTAAGAAATGGAGTTAACTGTAGAGATTAGAATTTTATTACATATTGGTGAGTCAGATATTTTTAAAAATGCTAACTAGGTACAAAGGATTGCAGCATGGTACATTGGAATGATGGAATCTGGCTGTAGAGGCAGAAGACTTGACTTCAAATCGTGCCTCTCATGCTTACTATTGTATGACCTTGAGCAAGTCACTTAGCTTTCCAGGACATCAGTTTGCTCATCTTTAAAATGAGGATGTTTGCTTAGGCAGCTTCTGAGATCCCTTACAGTCCTCAATCTGTGATCCTGTGAAAATTACTTGTTTTATACATGTATTGTTTATATACTATATTATTTTTTTTTTTTTTACCATCTGCTATAGATTAGTCCTTCCAGGATGAAGTTAAGTATTTTGAAAATTAAAATAACATTTTTATCATCTCACCCAGTGACAATACTAAAAGGTTTAAAATATTTCAGAATATGTATAACAGGATCATAGCAATATAAAACACATTGTAAATAATCTTCTCCTAATGGTGCCAACCAGGACTTAAGGACTCAGGGCCATCCTAGTGACCCGCAGCAAATCAAACCATGCCCCTCAATTCCTCTGCTGTCTGCCTCCTTCAGCTTTCTATACAGCTGAAACCTCATTGAGGAAACTATTGGAGGGGAAAAGAAAGAAAGGAAATATTAGAGGAAGGTTTAGATTAGAGTCTTGGATAGCCAAGATACTATTTGTTAAAGCAAAAGGGATGGGGCAATCTTCTTTGCTATGTATTTTGGTGACAGTGGGAGGTAGGTATTATGGGTTGGCTCTACAGCTAAGAGCCTCAGGAATAATTTTTAACTTCAACTGAGTTACCTCTTTTTCCCCCTAGAGACTACATCCAGGAATCATTTGTCTGCTACCTGGGTCCTAGGGGAAAGACTGCAAAAGCACTGCCCGGGATAATCACCCAGATTTGATATTGTTAAAATAACTCTACTATTTTCCCATATAAATTTATAGAATACAAGTGCTTTTAATGGCTTCCTTAAAGATCAGATTAGTAAGGAATTTCAGATTGGCAAGTATCTTTTGTGGTTTGTTTTGTTTTGAATTTTCCTAAAACAATCTGAAAACCTTTTACTTCTTTCAATTTCTTTATACCATTTTTGGAAACATATCTTAATGGAAGTAATCCAATTATGCAAAAACTTCAATAACCTACATACTTCAATTTTTTTTCAAAGTTAAGAAACTACTCAGGGAAAATTCACAATTATGATAGCATTAATTTTAAAAAATCAGCCACTTAAGAAAAATGGTAATCATTTCTGTGCTTTGAAATGTTCACAGAACTACTGAGAGGCTAGCTGAGTTGAGTCACCGACTCCTGAATGAAAAACAAAAGAATAAAGTTTTAATCACCAGTTTTACAGCAAGTCCAGTTCTGGAGCCACCTCATGTTGGGAATATTAATACCAGTATGATCCTCAATAGAAGTCTTATCCCAAGAGGAAATATAGTATATTCTCCTGGAAACACATTGTCTTCAAAAAGCAGAGTGGAGGCCTACATGGCAAAGGTTAGTCATTTAGAATTGTTTTTCTTCCTTTATTTCAGACATTTCATGTAAAATATTCATCTTAGGAAATTTCTTAAGTATTTTTGAATGTGTCAGTGATTTTTGTGGTCTATTAAAATGAAGGTTTTCCTTTTAACTAATGATAATTAAATATGCTAGATAATGAGTTTGAAAATTTGTTTTCATATAAATTAATTTATTTTTATTTCATTTTTAGTTTTCAACGTTCACTTTATAAGGTTTTTGAGTTCCAAATTTCCCCCCGTTACCCCTCTCCAAGACGGCATGCAATCTGATGTAGGCTATACATGTATAATCATATTAAACATATTTCCACATTAGTCATGTTAAAAAAGAATAATCAGAACAAAAAGTAAAAACCACAAGAAGGGAAATAAAGAGAGAAAATAGTATGCTTTTATCTGCATTCACAATCCATAGTTCTTTCTCTGGATGTGGATAGCATTTTCCATCATGAGTCTTTTGGAATTCTCTTACATCATTGCATTGTTCAGAAGAACTAAGTCTAACAAAGTTGATCATCGCACAATGTTGCTGTCAATGTGTTCAGTGTTCTTCTGTTTCTGCTTACTTAACTCAGTATCAGCTCATGCAAGTCTTGCCAGGTTTTTCTGAAATCCACCTGCTCATGCATTTCGTATGGAACAATCTTATTCCATTACATTCATATACCACAACTTGTTCAGCTGTACCCAGATTCCCAGAACCCAATGTTCAGGGATGAGAATGGCAGAGGGACAGCAGTCTACTGCTTAGTTCTCCTTCTTGGCTTCTGGAAGTAGGACGAAATTTTTTTTAGATCCACGACTATCATATGTACCAGTCTATTAACTTCTCAGATATAGTCATACCTGGTTTTACAAAATTTATGTAATATCAACAAGTGGCTTTCATAAAAGAATTATTTAAATTTAATACTATATTCTCTCCAACCAGTACTTAATAAGAGGCTTTATCTGCCCTTATTTATTTTCCCATGATATTGGCATCTTAACACTTAAAATACATTCTTTCTGTGATTCTTCTTCCTGTTTCTATTTCAAAATTTCATAAAACAAACATGTGTATAAACAGAAAAAAACCACATACCTATAAATATACCCTCTTTTTTTTAGAATATCTTAGAGAAATCTTTTGCAAAGCAACCTCATGTAATATGATTATCTCCTAATTTAGTTTTTTTAGTTCATGTTTGTATAAAGGTTTTCTTAAACTAGGGTCATAACCTTAAGAGATTATATAATGTATGGCCTCTTTTTCTCACTTTATAAAATATTCCCATTTCAAGGACCTCCTAGCAGTGACACAATAAATGCAATGTAATCAATTAAGTTCAACAATGTTTAGATTTTTTAAAGAGACTGCTAAAGTGCCCTCAAAATATATATGTTGAATGAATTAATCAGTCAATTAATAAAAATGAGACGATTAAGCTTTATGGGTCTATGTCTTGTAAGCATCTGGGTGATATTGACATGACAAAGAAAAATGAATGTTAGTTAATATGTCTAACCTATAAAGCATTTGATTAAAATGCTCATTTTAACAAATGATTATTTCATAGTTTTGAGGAAAGTATTCTATGTGAAAGTCTCCTTATCAGCTTCAAGTTGACTACTTAATTCTACCCGTACAGACACAGGCATTATGTTCACTCTTCCTTTGGGAATCAGCTCACCTTCACTGATTTTCTTTTGTTTCACTGAATCTTTGGTGTAAAATCTGTAAATGTGTTCACAGTTCTTCAGCTCCTTGATCAACAATCTTTTTCTCCTTTCCCTTCTCTACAGCCAGATCCACGAAAAGGTGTGTAGTCACCATTGCTCATTGTTCTTGTTGGCTTTCTCTTTGTGCCTGGAACCACTTTGGTGATGTGACTCGATGTTTATTTTATCCTTTTTTAAAAACTAGTCAAGGTTCAGACTTCACTCAGCTGATTCTGATATCATTCCCAAAGCAGTAACCAATCAGTTCCTGGCTTTTAATAGCCAATTTCATTTCTTGTGGGGGGGGGTTGTTTTTGTTTGTGTTGTTTGTTGTTTTTGTTGTTGTTGCTGTTGTTGTTTTGGTACTAACCTTCTAACTCTTCAGGAAGCAAATATTCAGGAGGGACATACAGACAGACATAGATTCTAAGTAATCTTAAAAGCCTTTGTCCTCTTTCCTTTCTCAAACATGGGCTATGTTTTCCAGCATAGTTTCTGGAATCCTCTCTTGTTTCTGTCTTTGTTTGAAGTCACTAAGCATCAAAATAAGTTTTGACTTGGTTAAGAATCTCTTTACTTCTCAGAGATTGTCTCTACTTTGTTCTGTTCCACAGATATTGGCACAGAGGCTACAATTATCTTCATGGTGGTCTTTTTATAGATACTTATCTTAAACATTGCATTGTGAAAAGGCCAGATATTATGTGGAACAATGATTTTTGTTGCCTCTGAGTACATAGTGAAACCAATTGTGATCCATACTTCTAAGCCGTCCTTCATTTTAACTACAATTTTGTTTTGTCTGCTTACTTCAGTTACATAAATATGGATATTATTGATTTCTTCCCATAGCTTGGCACTTTATTGGGCATTGGACATTTATATAACCAACTGTCAACAGTTAAGTTAATTTTTATAAAATAACTAAAACTATGATTAATTCTTAGCAGCATCTCCCTTTTTTTTTGGAGGAGGGATGCCATTTAGGAGGACTTGAAGCTGTTTATAATTTTTCTTTGTTTCATAGGTTAGCCTAAGAATCCACTGCCACCTGTCAGTGGTCAGTGTACAGACAAGGGACCCCTATGTACTTAACTCAGTTGGTCATTCTTTGGCATTCATTTATTAAATAAACATTTATTAAGTACCTATTCTATACCATACACTGGGGAGAAAAAGGACAAAGCAGTCCCTACTCTGAAAGAGCTTGCATCCCATTGCGGTTAAAAACAAACAAACAAAACCACTTACCTATATAAATCTAAGTAAATAGGAAGCCTTTACAAGTATACCTACAAAGTAATTTGGTTGTACAGTGAAGGGTCTAGGATTTAGGACACTCAAGATGAGACTTACATACACTTGAGCTGAGCCTTCAGAGGACACTGGGGATTTTGAAAGGCCCAGGTAAAATACATTCTTGGGCATGAGAGAGAATCTGGAGATAAGAGAGGGAATATCTTTTATAAGGAACAGCAGATAGGTCAATTTGCCTGGAACTCGAGTGTGTGAAAGGAAATAATATATAGTAAGCCAAAAAAGGTACCCATTACCACTTCCAAAGAAGGGCCAAGCTCCCTGTCCTGGAGCTGATTTTATACCTAAAAATGTTTAGCAAAAGGATATTCAGTCTTCCATTCAATAAAGAAGATCTTTCTGTGATGTGACCAGATTGAGCAAATTCAGTAGCCCCTTGGGGCAGATCCAACAGACAAATTTCCATAACATAATATTACAATAATTTCCACAAACTGCTTGTTGGGAACTTCAAAAAGATCTGCAGCCAGTGCTCCTGCTTACCCTGGTTATGCTGCTCTCTGCACAGGACTTTGGGTCCAGAAGCAGGGATGCACAGAATGCTAAGCAGAACCAAAAGGGCAGGGGGCGAGCTAGCACCACCTCTGATCTTGACTGGCACATTTGTTTAATTTTTCTTGGTCACTCTTAGAGCTTTGCACATTGAAGATGAAGGATTGTAAACAGTAACATGTTAGCTTTAATTTTTAAAAAAAGTGGAACAGTCTACACATCTTCTATATATACTTTTTTGAAATGTGGTGAGACTCATCTGCTGAAAGCATGACTACTTATCTACCCTAGGGGATGGTTCAATACAGAGCCATGCTCATAGGTCCCTTCTTTTCCTAGAAACTAAAACACTGGAACATCAAACACCTTTGAAGATGTAGGCCAGTCCAGACAAACAGTTGTGATTGGGAGATACCAAATTGGAGTATGTAGAATATTAATCTTCCAGGCTTGCAGGTGTCAGCAATAATTTTCCTGAAGTATCTGGAAAATTTACCAAGCCAGACAAGGGCATTCCCTGAGCAAACATCCAAATTAGGTCTCTGTTATCACCTGTGTAACCTTAGAGTAGCATCTTAACTACAGTTCCCCCTCTACATTGTGATTTTCCCTACTGTAACTCCCATAGAATGAGGGTCAGCATAAGAAATTAAATAGGAATTTTGGGGTAATTTTGTGGAAGCTGCAGAGGAAACACAAATGCCCGCAGATGACACAGAACCTGTGACCAAATACTTAACTGAAATTTTACAATATGGTACTATAAACATGCCATCAAGGGAAAAGAAAAAAGTCAAATTTCTCCTCTGGTAGGAAGAGAGAGCCAAAAACTTTGACACGCATTTTCCAGATTGCAGAGGTGCCATGCCCCTAACCCCTGCAGTGTGGAAGGGACAACTGTATTTTGTATTTATCCTCTTTATATTACAATGTAAACTTGTTGGACAGCAAACATTTGTTAAGTGCTTAGCTTACTATGTACTAGACGTGTGAGTAGAGATCATCTGATATTTGTTAGTTTGTTTTTGTTTTTGTTTTTTATTTACACTCCTAGCCTCTAGAATAGTGCCTGACAAACAGTAGGCACTTATAATTTCTTGTCGATTCATTAATTTACCTTGGTCTCAGTTTTCTCATCTGTAAAATGAGAGAGTAGGAGTAACTGACCTTTAAAGTTCCCTTCCAGCTCTGTACTCTACAGCTCCCACTCACATTTATAGGACATGTCCATCAGGAGCAGCTATTACTCATTTTCCCCTGAGCATTCTAGCAGTAATCCTAAGTGGGTGAGTTTCTCTAGTACCAATTGTTCCTGAACCTCTACCAATATACTCTGTGTGGATTATTAGCTAGATTTTATTTATTTTTAGAAAGGGTCATTCATACACAGGCATAGAAAGGATAGTTATTATAGAAAGAGCCTCTCAACCCAAGGCACACTCTGTCCTTTCATACACAAAGTTCCTGGGGAGAGGGAGCCCAAAATTGGATGGCACATATGGGTAAAGGGTAACTTCACTGCTTCTGGTTACTATGAATCCCTTTCTCCTGTTGAACATCCCGTGAAGTCCTCATGCAATGCCACTGACGTGTTGTTGCCTGCTGAACTCCAAGGGTCAATGCCCTTATAAAGTCCTAAAGCTTCCTTCCTTTAGTGTTTTTTACTTTGTCCTAGACATACTTCCCATGTCCTGATGCAGAAACTTCCATCAGTTGTTTTTGCCCTGGGGACACTTCATGTTGTCTCCAGTGGACATTGGTAGAAACTCTGACCTTCATAGTTGCTGATGCTGATGCTGGATAAATTTTTTTACTGATTTTTTTGGGGGATATAGATATAAAATACCTTTAAAAGAAATAATCATTTCACATCTGTTTTTAAAATTACTTTATTGATTTCTTTAGGAGCTAAGAATGTTTTACATTTTGAAATGATCTTCAGGGTCTTCCCTGTGAAGTGATAATTATATGAATTGTCAAATGATAGAACTAAAGAAATTAGAAAATGGAGCCCATTTTCCCATGTCTTATGAACTAAGATCTAATAAAACTTTCTGAGAGTAGTATTTTCCAGAAAATTTGTCAATGATAAACAACTTTTTTAGAAATTTAGTTTTTCAAAGTTTTTAATCATAACCAAAACCCTACACTCGTCAGAGTACATGCTAAGAAAAAGAATAATAACAATAGCTTTTTTAGTAACTGATTTTGAGTTAGTGGAAAAAGTAAGATTCAGATCAAAAAATCACAGAATTTCAGACAAAGATTATGTTCTAACCTCCCCCAATAGTCAGGGCTGGCCCTAGGCCTAATTTGTTTGTAATTGCTACCTTCCTATCTCCCTTTCTTATACTTTCCCCTTTCTTCCATGTTCCCATTTCCCTGAATACCCAGGAACCATCATGCTGGTACTAGCCAGTAACAGCTACACTATTATATACCCTACAAATACCAGCTCTAGACCTTATCTTTATTCTAATAAAAACAATAACAACAATAACAGTGCTATTATTTTTAGCTGATAATTATATAGCAATTTAAAGTTTACAAAATGCTTTACACATATCATCTCACTTGATCCTCACAATCTACCTATAAAGTGCTATTATAATTCCTTTTTAACAGATGAGGAGACTGAGGATGAGAGGGGCTAAGTGACTTGCTTATGACTATTGTCTGGCATTTTAACTAGAACAAATATAGATCAGATATACCTATAGATTCACAGAGGCTGTGTGCAAGAAGAGCCAAAACCACTTGAGAAGAAGAAGGGTCAGCTGCAGAGCTTAAACCAGTACTCTCCTGACTCCCAAGTCCAATGTTCTTTCCAGCACACCACATTGCTTCTTGTATTAGAATTACCTGCTATTTATCATATTCTAATTGATTTTAAGTGTTAAAGGCTTCTGCTGACTTAATATATTCCTCCCTTCTAGGGTTATATATGTTTACCATAACCTAGAAGAATAAATCTGAAACAGAATTTCAGATATCCATGAAAGTCTAGTAGGGAAGCTATTTGGGAATAGGAAACATTGCCAGGAATAGGAAGTCTTCTTGAAATAAGACAAATGGGTTATGATCTACTCTAATCTGGCATACTGCCAGCCTTATTGAAAAATATCATGATAATAGATTAAGAATGGTCAGGTTAGGAACTCACGAGGGTGGAGCCAAGATGGTGGCATGAAGCAGGAAATTCCATGAGTATAATGCCATGCAACAAGCAGCTTCCCAAAAGAATGCTACTGTGAACAGCTTTTAAATTCTGATTACACAGTATAGTGAACACTCCATTTATTCCATAGCAAATCAAGGCAAACATTCTCAACAAATCACAATATAATATTCACAACATCACATCTTATCACAGAAAATCACAATATAGTGTTTACAACAGTTTAACATTAGAATGGCCACATAATTTTCACCAAAGTAGTCACAGTATTAAGAACAAAGAACAAAAGAATAATCGTCTGGTATCCCTAAAGGAGGTTTACCTCCTTAATTAATCATTCAGTCATTTCACAATACAAGTCCATCTTCCGTTCATAGGGCAATCATAGGTTAACTTAATCAGTCACTTATCCTACCAGTTAACTCAATCAGTCATTTATTCAGATTTGCAATTACTAAGTATCATTAACTACTAAATATAATCATTAGAAAATTACACAAACACTCCACCCCTCGTTGTCCAGTATACTTCACTTTCATCACACATTCAATATTCAAGGAGAGTCCTTTTCTTCATCTTGACTCAGGTTGGTCTCTCGGATTCCCTGGATCCCCTTCCATGGTCCCAAATCCTGCATGAAACCAAACAGTCATCTGAATTCAGAGGCAGACAGCTCCCAGGTACTTGTCCAGTCTTCCAGGCTGGTCCTGGTACACACTGAAGTTCACAGGGTCCAGCACATCTTAAAACCTTCACAACTTCTGTCATTGGGAACTCAAGGATCAACCAAGCCACAAACAAAGTCTTATCCTGGTCATGCTTCTTAAGTCCTCCTGCAGTTCGGCTAGCCCTAGGACCCAGAAGAAATCTCAGCCTTCCAGGTAGCATCAACCACTTTGGCCTTCCAGGAGGCAGCGACAACTCCAGCCTTCACCAGATCTCTCAGCAGAACAGCTCCTTCCACCAGAAGATAAAATTCTTTATTCTCACTGCCTCTCTCTCAGGTTGTTCTTATATACTTGTGGGTTGCAACCCCTTTGGGGGCCAAACGACCCTTTCACAGGGGTCACAGGGGTTGCCTAAGATCATCAGAAAACACATTTCCAGTGGTCTTAGGAACCGAGACACCACTCCTCTATCTATCTCCAGGTGGGTCCGCCCACATGCAGGTATGCCCACATACCGAATATTAAAGGATCGCGGCATTAGGAAGGTTGAGAACCACTGTTATACACACACACACACACACACACATACACTGGCTTTCTGTCTCAACCAACTCCTTCCTGTTATGTCAGCAACAGGAGACAGCGTTCACAACTTCTGTTTCTTTCACAGAAGTACTTAGCACTTAGGTACTAAGGGTACCTAAGTACCTAAGCTCCTCCCACAACCACCTCAAATATCTGTAAAATATGACTCCAAACAAATTTTAAAGCTACAGAACCCACCAAGTGACAGAGAGAAACAAATCTCCTGCTGAAGGCAGCCCAGCAGGCCTACAGGAAGGGTCCATCACAGCATGCTGGGAGCAGAGTGCAGTCCTGCATGAGCCATGGGCAGCTCCAACCAGCAGTGGCTGGAGCAGACTTTAAGAGAGTGAATCACCAGCAGCTGTGGTGGTTTCCAGACTTCTCAACCCATAAATGCCAAAGAGCAAGCAAAAGGTCAGTGTGGAACTCTGTTGGAAAGGAAAGGTGTGGTCTGGCCTCTGCACCTGGGGCAAGAGGTGGCGGAGTTATGGCAGCTGATGCCCCTCATTGCTGCCTTCAGAGCTCCTGGCATGCAGATCATAGGGGAAACAAGTGACAGTTCAGAGAGTAATTGTCTTGTATTAACCTGCTTGACTCTGGATCTCTGTCTTGGGTGGAGGTCCTGGAGTGTGTGGCCAGTGCACCACAGCTTGTGGGGGCTGCAAGGAGGGAGCCCTTCTAATAGCTCCAGAAGCTGGAAGAACCCCAGCTATTTGGGACAAAGCTGTCCTCTCTGCAAGCAGAGTTCTACCTTGCCATAGAGCTGACAAGTCAAGTCATTGACTGGCAACATGAGCAAGCAGAGGAAACAAAGCAAGTACATCAATCAAACCTTAGATTCCTTTTGTGGGGACAAAAAGGAGCAAAGCATGGAATGGGAGGAAGACAACAAAGTCAGAACTCCTACATCAAAAGCTTCCAAGAAAAATAGGAACAGGTTACAGGCCATGGAAGAGTTCAAGAAGGATTGGGAAAATCAAGTAAGAGAAGTGGAGGAAAAATTGGGAAGAGAAATTAGAATGATGCAAGAAAATCATGAAAAGTGAGTCAACAGCCTGACAGAAGAAAATAACACCTTAAAAAATAGGCTAACTCAAATGGCAAAAGAGGCTCAAAAAGCCAATGAGGAGAAGAATGCCTTAAAAAAGTGAATTTGCCAGATGGAAAAGAAATTTCAAAAGCTCACTGAAGAGAATAATTCCTTCAGAATTAGATTGGAGTAAATGGAAGCTAATGACTTTATGAGAAATCAAGATATTATAAAACAGATCCAAACAAATTTTAAAAATAGAAGGCAATGTGAAATATCTCATTGGAAAAACCTCATTGGAAAATAGATCCAGGAGAGATAATTTAAAAATTATTGGACTACCTGAAAGCCATG
>CM053585.1:451831703-451862313 GCA_028646515.1 Pseudochirops corinnae | reverse complement strand
TAGAACTTGAAAGAATTCACTGATAGCTTCTTGAAAAATCCCAAAAAGAAAACTCCTAGAAATATCACAGCCAAATTCCAGAGTTCCCAGGTCAAGGAGAAAATATTACAAGCAGCCAGGAAGAAACAATTTGAATATTGTGGAAACATAATCAGGATAACACAGGATCTAGCAGCTTCTACATTAAAGGATTGTAGAGATTGGAATATGATATTCCAGAGGTCAAAGTATCTAGGGTTAAAACCAAGAATCACCTACCCAGCAAAACTGAGTATAATGTTTCAGGGGCAAATATGATCATTCAATGAAATATAGGACTTTCAAGCATTCTTGATGAAAAAACCAGAGCTGAACAGAAAATTTGACTTTCAGATACAAGAAGAAAGAGAAGGATGAGAATGTAAACAGGGAAAAGAAATCATAAGGAACTTACTAAAGTTGAACTCTTTACATTCCTACATGGAAAAACGATCATTGCAACTCATGAGACTTTTCTTAGTATAAGGATAGTTGAGGGAATATATATATACAAATATATATGTATGTTTGTATGTATATATGTGTATGTGTATATGTATATTTGTATGTATACATATGTGTATGTATAGGAGGATGTGTGTATGTATATGTGTATACATGTTTACATAGAAGGCACAGGATAAGGTGAATATGAAGGGATGATATCTAAGAAGTAAAATAAGAGGTAAGAGACGAATATATTGGGAGAAGGAGAAAGGGCAAGATAGAATTTGGTAAATTATATCATATAAAAGATTTTGTCAAGAGAAAACTGTTACAATAGAGAGGAAGAGCAGGAAGGTGAAAGGGAATGGGTCAACCTTACTCTTATTGAATTTGGCTTAAAGAAGGAATAACATACAGACTCAACTGGGTATCTCACCCTACAGGAAAGTGGGGGGGAAGGGCATAGGAGGGGGGATGATAGAAGGGAGGGCAGATTGGGGGAGAGGGTAATTAGAAGCAAATACTTTTGAAAAGGGACAGGGTAAAAGAAAGTAGAAAATAGAGTAAGTGGGGGGTGGGATAGGATGGAGGGAAATACAGTTATTCTTTCACAATATAACTACTATGGAAATGTTTTGCATTAAATACACATGTACAACCTGTATTGAATTGCTTGTCTTCCCAGTGGGAGTAGGTGAGGAGGAAAGAAGAGAGAGAATCTAGAAATCGAATTTTAAAAACAAATGTTAAAAAATATATATTTTTTTACATACAACTGGGAAATAGGATATATAGGCACTGGGGTATAGAAATCCATCTTGCCCTACTAGAAAATTAGGGAGGAATGGGGGAAGATATAAGAGATTGCAGATTGGGGACGGGGTATTCAGTAGGTTTGCTGTCTTGGGGTGGGGAGGTAAGAGAAAGACAAGGAGAAAATTTGAACTCAATCTTGTGAAAATGAATGTTGAAAACTAAAAATAAATAAATAGAAAAAAACATTTTTTAAAGAATTGAAAATAGGAAGCAGAATTTCTCAGTTTGGTTTTTTTTTTTTTTTACTAATATCTATGTAACCACAGAGTGTTAATTTATAAAATCAGTTTTTGGCTGGATTAAGATATATTTCAATGGTAACAGAAAATATGGAAGCTGTTTTCATTCTCTTCACATCCTTGAAATTTGTGTATTTAATAATTTTGAGGTATTTTCTCTTTTGCCAACTATGTTATTGTCATTTTGTGACTGGACTCTCTGTAACTTAATGAACTAGTATATTAATATTTGAAATTAATTGTCTTAAAGTATAAGATATAAAATTGATTTTATTTTTAAAATAAAATGTTATTTTGATAAAAATGGATATAAAAGGGTTAGATTTGCGTAGAGTAGAAGAAAAATACATTCAAAACCTAAGACATGGCTGCTATGCTAACAGAGTTCACGTTTCTTTGTATATAATTTATTGTGATAAACTCTTAATTCTGTTCATGATAGTATTATTTTATTAGAACGATATATTTTATATTGAATGACTAAACTTAAACTAAACTAATGTCTAAGTTTATTAGTAATTTCTTTGGATGTCTGCAGTTTTTTAAAAGATTTTTTGAGTTCTGTATATTATCTAGAATTCCTTATTCCTCACTTACTTCATTGTTCTGAATAGTATTTCAATGTTATTTCAGATGCAGCAGGAGTTGGAAGACAGTATAGCCAGGGAACTTGACGAAGGTATGTCCAAATTGTTCACAAATAAAATGTTATAATTTGATGGGATACCTGATTTTTAAATATGCTGAAAAACTCCCACAAAGGTGCAATTTCAGTGCCGCCTTCCTCCTCTTCATCACTTTGGTGTTAACCATGGCTTCTTCTATGCAAGTGAAGTGCAAGATTTAGCAGGTTTTTTCTAAGAAGATAGAAAGATAGCACAAGTCCAGAGATAGACTGTGTCTATTTCCAGAAGACAAGCCTGGCCACTTACAAAGAGGCTGAGGTCCAGAAGGCTGGTCAGTAAGTAATGAAGTGTTTGGCCACAGCATCTCATGAAACAAGGATAATTCCTCCTCAGAGCTACTCCTCCTCAGCCCTTTGTAGCTCCTTCTAATCTTCAAATGTGAAGCTAGTCAGCGACTTTGGGGGGATACAATCCAGAAGATTGCTGTTCAACAATTGTTTGGAGTATAGAGCCATTGAAGTCATATCCAAGTCAGAGATTCCATTATTCTGTTTAATTCCATGATTCCAGAGTGATTTCAGGAGAGTGATGGAAAAGGGGATAAGAGATACTAAGAATCCCACGATTCAAAAACCATCTACAAATATCAGTTTAACTGTTAGAATCTTAATTTACAGTCTTTGTCCAGGGACCAATAATACTGAAAGGACAAAGTAATATTCATATTGAGGTCCTTGTTATAAATTTAACCAAAAAATAAAAAGAAACTAGCTAACTTGGAGTGTGGTTCACATTTTCCTCAAATAGCAAATAAAATAATTGGCATGGAGGGTTTCATTGTGTGCCCAAAGGCAAAAATAAACATAATTAAATAGGAAATTGAGCTCAACATGAGCATATGAGATCACCGTGAAGATAATTGTAATTGGAGCTTATACATACATATATATATATATATATATATATACCAAATTCTGCTGCAGAGCTTGAAAAATAAATATTATATGAACAATCTGATAAAGTTGCTTCAAAATCAGCATACATTTTAAGTGTAATAATAGTAACTTATATTTATATAACACTTTAAATTTTGCAAAGCATTATGCGTATGTTACCTGATTTGAGCTTCAAAACAACCCTGTATGGTAAGTGACTTCCAGTTCAAGTTCTCCCTATGATACATACTGTCCATGAGACCATGAGCAAGTCACTTAACTTTAAAGTGCTCAGGAACTTCTAAGACTTTTGGACCAGTGACCAATTTCATGATTCTTACACCCAGAATTTATTAACATGATTAATTATGAGTCCCAAGTGAAGTAAAATATTACACACATACATATTTGTGTTTGTGTGTGTAGTGTAATTTTTTTCTTCTTTTTACCCTAGCTGGATTTACAAATGAATCCTTAAGAATGCCAAATCAGAATAAGGATCCAGCTTCCCTAGCACCTCAGGAATACTTAGAAGTTTTAAAGAAAAAATACCTGATTTAAAAGAAGAAATATAAATGTTCACTTATAAAATAAACTATGTTTACATAATATTTAATAGTTTTCCATTAAATAAATAAATGTGAAAAACCAATGTGTGTTGTGCCATGTTTTTAACTTATTTAAAGCTACAGTGCACTTAAACTTTTTTGGTTTTAAATTTTAATTAAATGACTTCATTTGTTTGCCAAGATTTATAACAGTGGTTTTCTTTGTGAAGTCTCTAATCACAAAACCTAGGTTCTTTCAAATCCTAATTTTGCTTTATACGTTTTTTCTTAAGATCATGCAGGGTTGGATACACCACTACTTGAAAGTCAAATCTGGTTGCTGCGTATTTTTGTACTACAAGCTAAGAATGCTTTTTACTGTTTTAAATAAAGTCTTAGTGTATTTATTGTAAAAACATTCTTAACTCTCCAGTCAAAGAACACAAGGGATGGGTGGTATTTAGCCAACTTGGCACAGTTTGCCAACTCTTGTGTTAAACCATCCATGGAGGAAATTTCCACATCAGGGGATTCCTATGATGATAAAATCATGGGTCTGGGACAAGTATGGACTAATGACCATTTTCAGGATTCTTAAACCCAGAATTCCTTAACATGATAAATCATGAGTCCCAAGAGAAATTTAAAAATTACACACATATGTGTGTATAAAAATACGAGGTAATTTTTTTTTTCTTCTTTTCCCCTCAGCTACTGCTAAACTTGAATCTCGATCTTGAATGACTTGAAGGACACTCTAACTACTAATTAGGATCTACTAATGAATCCTCGAGAATGCCAAAGCTAAATCATGATCCAGAAAAATTACATGCTTTAAAGAAAGAAATAATGCTTATTTGTGAAATGAACTATGTTTACATAATATGTAATAGTTCTCTATTAAATATATAAATGTGAAAAAATCTAATGTATTAGAAAATGTATCCTAAGTTTTAATGTGTACTCTGTTTATATATGTATATATAAATATATTTGTATAGTCTTTTATTAAAAACTTATTTCTTTATATTTGTAATACTTTCCCCCAAATTGTTAGTTGTTGCAGGTTACTCTAGAAACCACGAAATTGACGGTAATACTTTAGTTATCTATCTTTGAAGACTGTATACTGTTTTCTCTTTAATAAAATGTTAATTAAGATAGGCAGGTTTGGTAATTATTGATATCCAACTGTTAAAACAATTGAGATTTTTATTTTAAGATGAGGAGGAGCTTGCTTTCAGATGTTTTTTCTTCAATTTTGTGTTTGCTGGAGAAGACTGTTAACACCTATGACTGCCTGCAGCGGATTGCTAATATCTTAGTCCATCAACAGAAGCTAGGGAGGAAGGAGAAGGTGCAGCTAAAATGAATTAAAGGCAGGATTTCAAGGTACCCACACATGACTAAAAGGCACGGGAAACTTGTTCACTTTAGTATCCAGGAGACAAAGTCAGAGGAACAGGTTCTCCTCTACAGAGTATTTACTCTATTTACCTTCTTGCTATTGGCACTCATCAGTTACATGTGCTATAAATACAGGCTGATCCAGGCACTCAGGAAGAAGATAAAGAGGGAGAGAAGGCTTTTTAGAGAAGGCTTCAGAGATGGCACAGAAGATAATCCAAGCTGCAATATATAAAGAACAAACCAATAACCTGAGGAGGTTCCTCTCCCTCCACCTGAGGAAGGAGAGAAAAGATGATAGTCAGTCACAGAAACTGGTGATAGAAAAGCCTGCCAGAAAGAGAGGAGGCAACTGTGATGCTGGAGCTATATAACATGTATCCCATAAATGTAAATAAAGTAGTAATCCCATGCTCCACAGTATACTGAAGGTTGGGGAGCGCATTCCACTGCCATACAAAGTGTCTTGAGTAGAGCAGTTCTTTAAGAAAAAGCCTCATTTTGACACAACCTATTCCTGATTCTGTTTCACTCACCTACTCCATGTTTACATAGACCTTTGGATGATCATTTTAAAAGCATTTTTGGTTGTCCTGGCCCTAGAATTTGGTTACCTTCAGAACTCTGGCTTGACCTGGACTACTACTTCAAATGTTTTCTCTTTTATCCATGTGAAGGGTTCTCCCTCAGAACTTGTTAATTGCCATTTTTACAAACTTCTTTAGGCCTCCTTGCCTTTCATGGACAAGGATCTGAAAAAAATTGCAAACATCAGAGTTTTCCATAGATACAGCTAGGTGCTCCTCCCATTACTAGTATCAGGATCTGGAGGATTTGGTATTCTTTCAACGTGCCATGGGAGAATAATAGGGAGATAAAATGACTGTGGTGATATTTTCCATTCCAGTCTCAGTTATGATTTTTCCCTTCCCCTTCTCTGCCATCAAAAATACCCCACAACAACAACAACAACAACAACATAATTCTTGTCTAGAGGAAAGAGTTGGGTTCATGGGGTTTTTTTTTTTTTACCTCCCTGCTCTGGAAATTAACAAAAAATGAATCGTTTTCTTATTTTTCAGCTGGAGGCCACACTAGGAGAAATTGCCCTTGTCAATATATAGTAGTGATGAAATCTTCCTCTCCACCTCTTTCTCCTCTCTTCCTCCCTGTCTTATGACTCATCCTCCTTCCTTTCCCCAACTTCTAGCTCCACATATTTTCCCCATGGTCTTTTTTTCTCTGATATATTTAATGTAGCACATAGAACAGCATTGCAATGGTTAATCATATTTATCTTAGAAAATCAGCCTTATAAAGAAAAAGGAAAGAGAAAGCAAACTCTTAAGAAACAAAGAGAATAATTTTACTATCTTAAAAAGAGAGTAGAAATAAGTTTGTCAACTTGGCATAACTGACTCCATTTTGATTTGACTCCATTTTGTGACAGAATTGTATTAAATTTTCTTGTCAGTTATCAACCTCATAAATGTGTGGTATGATCATGTGTGTGCTTGTAGGCAAATGGTAAGTATATGTAGAACCTCTGATAGACCACCAATGGTAAAATATCATAAACAACTTTATCAGCAACTTATCATAGTGCCAATGCAATATTGACAGTGCCCACTATCATGCTAAAGACTGTGACTATAAGTATGGTATGATGTTCGATCCCAAAATACACCAAACTCCCCAGAGAGAGGATAGAATTGAAGCATTTATTTAAACACCAGAAAACCGAATCCCAAAACCAGTAAGCCAATTCCATCATAGTACCAAAGATATTCAGAAGCTATAATAATGCTGAGAGCCACAGCATCCTTCAGCCTTCCCACAAACCAATACAAGATCAATATCTACTCATGAATCTGACTCCTTGCCTGAGGTCCTCTCTCCCCTAACTATCTGTCTAGCTCTGACTACTAGCTTCCTGTGGGTTCTGCTGCACCCTTCAGCAAATTCCCTCCATCACAGGCTCCATGTGATTACATTCAGCCTATTAGGGGGCAGAGTTTACTTTCAAAGAAGGGGAGGTCTTCAGACTCCTCCCTAAGTCTATTAAGGGGTAGGGAAGATCTTCAAATTCCCATTTCCATTACATTAGAGAGGAAGGATGGGGAGCTTGTGCCCAAGCCCCCACCCTAAGCTATTGTTTTATGTGCAAAGTTTTTCTTTTTTCCCTGTTATATTGTTGCAAAGTTCTGTTGACATCAGTTTTTACACTAGTTACCCCTAAACTCTCATTTATTGTTAAGGTATTTTTGCTATGTAAGGGACATGAAAGATCTTGAGACCAAATTCTATCATCTATCTGGAGAGTTTGGTATATTTTACACTCAAATGTCAATGTGATACTTATAGTCACAGTCTTTATCATGATTGTGAGCACAGTAAATACTGCATTGGTGCTACATTTGGTGGCGAGGATGGGATCGCAAAATATCAGACCTCTCACTGGGGACAGAAGGGATTTAAAAGAAGAAATGGCTATCCCAGTATGGGAGGATTTGCCTTATCCCTCCCTAGCAAGGGAGTGGTCTAAAAGTACAGGGCTCTGTGAAAACTGGGAACAGAGACAGGAAGAACCTAGAGATTTAGAAACATGTTTGCAAAGAATGCCAATAAAACCTGGGAGAGAGCTGGAGGCAGTGAGTAGAAGAGGCTGGGTTTTACTAATAGGCAACCATATTGTGTCTAAAATCAAAGACAAGCTGTTACAAGAGCTGACTAAGTGCCAGCATTTGAGCTCTCCTTTAGAAGAGCAACCTGGAGAGTCTCAGGTGGAAGAAGAGAGTACTGGAGAGTCTCTGGAAACAGAGAGGGCTGTTGTAAATTTGGCTCAGAAAAAGAAGTAAAAAAGTAACAGGAGGAAAGTTCATATAACTTTGGTAGAGTCTGAGCCTCCTTACTATGACAACAACTCCCAAGAGAGTGCATTGGGAGCAAGTGATACAATATAGAATGATACATTGTTTCATGGTGAAGCTTTTACAGAGCCAGAAGCACTCCCCAAACTGAGAAGAAGGCAGGAGAGTCAGGGAGGGCAAGCAGTATTTAACAAGATACTTGCGGATTTCACTCAACAGGTGATTACTGATATTTTGAGCTGATTCACCCAAAGAATGGGAGAATCCTTAGTGTCTCAGAAGGTAAGAATCAATGACGAAGGAGCTGCTGGGATAGTGATAGAGTGGACTGCTTGAAATTTATAAGTATTTGCCAGAATCCTTTTGTCCAGATTTTCATCTGGCAGGAGGTAACAATATGACCAATCTGTTAGCTTTAGCTGCTGATGGATGCAATAGATGGATGCATTAGCTTTAGCTGCTGATTCTATGTGGCCTAGTGGAGACAGACCCTGGTACTTGCTTAGAGACTATATGAGAAAGTTAGAAGAAGTAATGAAAACTGCTATCATGGTCTTGGAGATGCAGATATGTATCATGAAATCTCCATAGCAGTTCCTCATAGAAATGTTATGGTGAAGATAGCTCCTCCTTTTAAGCACCTACTTCTCACTATTAATTGGTGATATAGGGCACCCTCTGTCAGAGGTGCTGGATAAGATGTCACAGCTAAGTGACTTATGAGAATGGAAAAAAGATAAATTTCTTCATTAAAGAAAAGTAAATGGCCAGAGGATTCAAATTCAGAATAGACTGGCAAGAAAAGAACTGTTTATTGCTCTATCGAGAGCAGTAGTTGATTTTAGAAAAATTGATGGTATTCCAACCAATGAACTATACAAAAATGTATCAAGAAAATGGGCTTGATGTTAGACAGAATAGAGAAGTGAAAACTTCCCCTACAGATGCCCCTGAACCTTTGTATACAAGTTTGTCACAACTTCAGGTGGACTCAGATTAAAGAAAGTGCTGGGATAGGTGGAAGTGGTCAATGTGCTGAACTTTTGGCAGTGTATCAAGTGATTGGAATAGAGCAAGGAGGACAGTGTTATATATTCTCTCGTGAATGAGATTATGATAGTGTGAGTCCATGGACTCCAGAAGCACGGCTGACCCTATATTTGTTTCTTTTTAGCTTTTTTGTCTGTTAAACTTGTTTGTGAGATTTATTTTCAGCAGGTTTGGTACCCTCCACCTACAGATGACTTATTGCTTAAGCCAGATGTCGTCCTCTGTCCATGACTGTGAGGTGTCACCTCTGGACCTTGCATCAACCAAGTTCCAGATGACCGCTAAAGAACTGACTTTTCAAATGGAACCTCCTGGACCTGACATTGACCAAGCTCCAGATGACAGCTAAAGAACTGAACTCTCTAATGGGACCTGTTGGGGTGGGGGCAGCTTTACATCCAATTTCAGCTTGAAGTAGCTTTAGAGAAGAGACTTTTGCCCCTTACCCCAAGATTTTGAGGCCCATTTTGCAGTACAATGCCATGCAATACTTACAGTCACAGTCTTTATCGTGATCGTGGGCACTGTAAATATTGCATTGGTGCTACATTTATATAATGAACTATCAATCAAATTATGTGGTAAACAAATTAGAACCACCCCTATTCAGAACTATAAAAAACCACAGGAAACTCTGATCCTTGTCTGTGACCAATATGTGTTCCCAGGTTCTCTGCTGGTAAAATGAACATAAACAGCCCATGTTTGCTTCAGGACAGTCCTAACTGTCCTAACAGACTAGCTAGGCAATCACTTTAGAGGGGGACTGGCTAAGAAGAGTAGTAATCTTGTGAGCATCCTGAAACTTCTAAGATGGTTAGTGGTCTGTTCTTAAAGGGGGATGATGAGTTTGTGCAATATTATCATCATAGGGTCATAGATTTAGAACTGGGAGGGACCCACGCTCATTTTATAGATGAGGAAACAGGATTAGAAAGGTATAGGCTGCACAGCTAGTATGTGTCAGGGGTGCTCAGCCTTGCTCCAAAGCCTTATTTTGGTTTGGAGATTGATCTAGTCCCATAGACCATCTCTTAGCAAAATGTAAACTTTGGCAGTTCTTAATCAAGTTGCAGAGGAAACTAATATGGGCTCAGCAGAAGCATCCTGGCTGTGATACATCTAAGTTAAGCACAAGTTCCAGCAACTGGATGTTATTTGGCACACTGAAAAATAAATACAGGTCCTTAAAGGACAAATGAATACAAAGACACCTGTACCAAAGGTTAGGAAAAAACAAAATTACACAATCATTGTTACAATTCTCCTCTAAATCTCGTGAAAATGTTTAAGTCATTGATACTTACTCTGCAAGACTTTTCTTTAGGATACAGTGTAATATTGTTTTTTATTTTCCCTTTGAAAAATTTCAATTCTTTATGGGCATTTGTAGGCTAACCTAGGAATGTAACCTGCTTCTTGTATAATCCATTATTTCTAGGAGAAAAGCTATTTAAAACTTCACGTAACTAAAAGAATTTTTGTATCACAATCCATTTATAAATGGGGGATTCTCTATACTTCAAATGATTAGCTTACATATAAATAACTAATGTGCTTACACAGAATATTAACTATTCTTTAAATAATCTGTTGACACTCAATGTGTTGGAAAAAAATTTTTTTGCAAGTTACTCAATGACAGCAAGCTTTGAGTGAATATAAACAAAGTTTGATTTATTGACATTTATAAAATGATTTTTACTAAGCTGGATTGATCTTGTCAACATATTTAAAATATTTTTCAAATGATAGGTAAATTAAGGCAATTATTCACTTTACAAATAGCTCACTATGCAATTTCTTTTAATAGAGAACTACCCTTCTGGGAGAAAAACAAAACAAAACATCTACATTTATATATTATTAAATTATCTATTATATGCACTCATAGCTTGAGTTTGCCCAGATTAAAAAGAATACATACTTACACACTATCACCTCTTACAATCTATAACCCTAATACCACTTCCTCCACTCTCTGAGAAGAGCTGACTTTCATTGAAGCAAATTGATGATCTGATCAAAACCTTTTAGTGTTCCTTGCAAAAAGAATAATAAAGTGTTTTTAGGTTATCTCAGCTCATAAGCTCAAAGAATAATATATAATAATTCTAGAAAACTAGTCCCTCAAATGCAAATTAGACACATTAAAAAGTCTACTTTCTAAAAAAAAAAAAGTAACAAAAAACCCTCTGTAATTGCCATTATTTCAGATTATGAAACCCTTTCTTCATTAAAAAATACTTAAGTTCCAACAGTCTACAGAAAGCTATGTTGTATTGTAAGGTACTATATAAAACATTTTTTGTGCCAGTTCTTCTGAATTTACAGAAGGATACATAGTCACTGTCTTTGAAGAGCTAATATTCCATTAAGTTCAATAAGCATTTATTCCGTGCAAGATGATGTGGAGCAGGTGGGGATATAAAGATAAAGTATAAGTTCCTGAATTTGAGGAATATATATTCTAAAGATGTAGAATGAATCCAAATAAAAATATGAAAAAGCAAGCTTTTAAAAAAAAGGACTTCATTAATTATAATTTTTCAAAGGAAAAAAGAACCGTGTTTCATAAAATAACTGGAGCTTCAGATCCTATACATGATTGCATGCCACCATGGGGGAGTGGGGAGAAGGAAGGGGAGAAAATTTGAAACTCAAGGGATTGTGGAACTGAATCTTGTAAACTAAAAGCAAATAAACAAGTCAATGAAAAAAAAATAACTGGAGCTTGATGGAATTAGAGAAGGTTTCATGGAGTAAACTAAATTTTAAATGAGAGAAAATAGTTGACAGAATTTCTGGGGAAATTTAAATTTATGTTGCTGTTGTTAAATGTTTCAATTTTTATTATTTTCTATATATTCAGTTTTCCTCATCTGAATAGCACACACAGAAAGCAATGCCAAAAGAAGAAAACTAAATCTAGAGTTTGGAGAAATCATGCTTTAAAAAAAAAACAAAACTAACTAGCAACCAATTCTCCCATCGACTAGTTTATCACAAACAAAAAAGAGCTTATTGGGCCACTCATAACTTTTTAAAAATAGCATCTAGGAATGTTTTGGATGTATCAAATAACATGAACTATATTTCCAAAGACAAGCTTAAGCTGTTGTATGTGTTCTTCGTGTGTAAAATATCCTAGAAAAAAACTTTCCCTTTAATTTTGCTAAAATTAAGAAACAAACATTTTAATCTTGGGTTTTCATAAAATCAAAAAAATCACTTCACATCACCCATCTACATGGAACTATAGGAAAAAATTAATAAACCAAGCAAGTAAACAAAATAAAAAATGTTTTATAACAGAAGCCTGCTATAGAAGCTCATTTGTCAAAATTATAATTCTTAGAAAACTAAAAGCTCTTTTGAAGAACTTCCTTGGAGCTTAAGTTAACTAATTACTTTACTTAATAAAATGTTTCACATTGCAATGCACACTGAAAGCCAATTAGGAAATATTTAGGGAAAAGATTTGCCCCTCCTACTGATTGATCATTAGCACAGAAAGAAAGTCTACAGAAATATCACATACTTGATTACAATTTTACATACCTGTTTTATTTTTAACAGAACACTTTCACATTTATAATTGTAGGAACAATCTCATAATACAGACAGGATATATATTACTATTATCTGTTTTGTAGATCAGAAAACTGAGACTTACAGATATTAATCGACTTGCCCAAGGTTACATCCATCTTAAGTGTGAGACCTGGGATTATAATGTGGACCTGGTTTCTAGTATGGTTTTTGTACATATTTTCAAAACAAAAATACCAGCCAGAGCAATGACATATACTCCATAGCAGTAATTGTCCTATTTTACTAAGAAAAGACACTGCTTTTCATGAGCCCCTCCCTAGCATCTTCTCTTCCACTACATGAGTTATTATTCAGTCATTTCAGCTGTATCTGACTCTTCAATAATCCATTTGGGGTTATCTTGATGAAGATACTGGAGGTATTTGTCATTTCCTTTTCCAGTTCATGACTTGCCCAGGGTCACATATGTAGCTAGTGTGTTGAGGTCAAATTTGGACTAAGGTCTTCCTGACTCCTAGTCCCTTCTATCCACAATGCCACTTAGCAGACACTCCACTACATGTCTGTCTCTCCAAATAAAGTCTAGGCTTGAAACAGGGACTGTTTCACTTTTGTCTTTTCATCTCCAATGCCTAAGAGTCTGTGATTGATAATAAATTCCTGTCAATTAACTGGTAATTCAAGAATTGATTTTTGGTTGTTATTCCGACTGGTGATCTCACTGGCGTAGGAAACCATAGGAGGGAAAACTAGTTTAAGGAATGCAAAAGACATCTGTATTTGACAATGTACACAGTATAAGAAAACTGCCTGTGACACTAAAAAATTAAGTGACTAGTCAAGAATCACAGGTTAGTTAATGAACCACAAACAAGACTTGAACTCAAGTCTTCTTAACTCTAAATTTTCCTGACTGTTCAGTCTGCCAATGTTCCTTTATCCATGAAGCCACATTGTCTCCTTTAGTAAAACTGCTAAAAATATTTTCAACAGAACAAAAAAGACAACAACATTTTCTGAGATTCAGAGATTATTAAGTATGACCACCAAGTATATGTCGAGGGAAAAATATTGTAAAGTCCATAACCATGTCTACAGGAAATTAAAATGTGGGTATAAAAGAAATAAGACTGGATAAGAAAACAGAAGACCTGTGTTCTAGTTCTACCTCTACTTCTAATTTTTGTATGTCCTAGGGTGATTTTTTTTAGCAAATCTTTTCTAGGCTTCATTTCTTTATCTGTAAATCAAAAGGCACTGGTAGTTGGGTGACACGAGGGATAGAGGGGATAGAGGAATAAAAATGGATTCAGCCAGGAAGACCCAAATTCAAATCTTGTCTACCATAATAGCTGTGTGACCTTGAACAAATCACTTAATCTCTTTCAGCCACAATTTCCTCATCTGTAAAATGGGGATAAGAGCACCTACCTCATAATGTTGTGAGGACCAAAGGAGACAATATGTGAAACACTTTGCAAAATGCTATATAAATATTAGCTTTTATTATTATTAGTTTTATAATTAGGGAGTTAGACTAGATGATCTCTAAGATCCTTTCAAACTCTGACAATCTATGAAAATATATATTCATTTCCTATTCAAGTTTCTTGTTATATGAATTCAGTGATTTTCAGATTTATATAGTATCTTTATCATTCTTCTGCACAATTCTCAATATATTAAAGCCTTTTCATGTCTATAATTCTTTCATTTCCCTTTAAGCAATCCACACAACTCAGAGAATTTGTATGACCAGAGAACAAGGTAGGCTATTCATAGCAAAAGTGATAGACAGTCTAGGTAGGCTCTCCTAGAATGATGAAATGTCAAAAGATCTAGGGCTCCCAGCATATTGGAGTCTGTAAAGCCAATCACAAGCAGCTCTCTTGAAGATTACTGCTGTGAATAACTTTAATGATCTAATAGCAGAGAACAGTGAACTCTCTATTTATTCAGCAATAAACTAAAGCATAACATTCAAGAAACTAAAGCACAACATTCACGACAATGTAACATAACAACTTATTACTAAGGTGGTCACATAGCCTTAAACAAAATGTATCATTCAGTAAGTCACAATCTCATCAGTCAATATAGAGTACCTAAGTAAAGTCTTCTTTCACTTTGACTAGAGGTTGGCTTCCAATCATCCTTAAACCAATTATCCTTAAGGGGTAGCAGAAAGTACAAACACCATCCACCTCTAGACCATAGTAAGTTGCAATATCATTAGTCAATACTGAGGATCCAAGTAAAATCTTTCATCTTAACTCAAGGCTGACTTCCAAACTCCATGGTTCATCTTCCATGGGTGGCCTGGCTGCTCACAGCTTTTACCTGGATTCAACCAACTCTTGCCTGGATTCATATGCAGGCAGCTTTCTATTCCAGTTCTATATTTCAGTTTACTATTCCACTCCAAGCTCTTCAAAGCTTCTGTTTCTAGGAAGACAAAGCTTAACAGAACTACAACAATATTTACATAATTGCCAGCACTATTATCTCAATTCACTTTCTGTTTGACAATATAACACAACCCAACAGACAAGGCTTCTGTCTGAGAAATCAAAGACAAATCAACAATCAAGTCTCAGGACTTCTGTAAACAGAAGCAACGTCCTCTCTCAGGGTTTCTATAACAGTAGTAAAGTCTCAGGGCTTCTGTAACATCAGTAAAGTCCTCTTTCAGGACTTCTATCTAAAAACAACAGACAGGATGCTCTTGTCTGACAGACCAAGACACAGAGCACTACAGAGTGCCAAAATCACAAGTATTCTCCCTCTCAGTGCTGCTTGGTCCCAGATCATGTTCCAGCTTTTCTCTGCTCTGCTCTTTCCTGTTCCTTTCTTCCTGTTCTGTTCTTTGACAAGCTCCTCCCACTATGGGCTCCATGCGATGATGTTAGGCCTATTAAGGGCAGGGAAGGTCTCCAAACTCCCTTAGGCCTATTAAGGGCAACACAATGTATATTGTTTCCAACAAAGACTGGATACAATCTCACAAACAGACTTGGTACAGGCTCAAAAGCTCTTCAATAGCTGAAACAATCAGAAAAGTCCCTGTGGGGGGCTGAAGGGAAGACATCACAAGAGGTGCACAGAAGGAAAAATGTGAATGAGTTGTGACCTGCATGTAGTATGTAATTATAGGTCTGGAGGAGTCCTGGAGTTTACTGATATGGTCAAACCTATGCTGCAGGAAAATCACTTTGGCAGCTGGAAGAAAGTTTGAGACAGTGAGCATGATTTGAAAACTACATTATAATATTCTAAAAGAGAGATAAGGTCCTCAACTAGGGTAGTAACTGTGTGTCTGGAAAAAATGAAATGCTATAAAAGAAAAAAAATGACAAGATTTGGCAATAGATTGGATATGTGGAGTGAGAGTAATCAAGGATGGCACTGGGGTTGCAAGTGTGGATAATGGTTGCAGCAACAAGGGGAGAGGTTGGTAGAAAATGTAATGAGTTGTGTTTTGGACATGTTGAGCTTTAGATGCTTAGAGAATATAATTTACCATGTCCAAAGGGCAGATGGTGATGTGGGACTAGAGCTCAGAAGATATAAAGATCTGGGAATCATTTGCATCTTGATATCATGAAGTGAGATGGGGAAGGGGGAACAGAAAAGAAAATAATGATAGAGATAAAAAATAAGTGAACCCAGAACAAAACCACAGGAATACCCAATTAAGTAATGTAACACAGAAGAAGATCCAGTGAAGGACTGGTAAGTAGGTGGAAAACCAGGAGAGAACAATGTCACAAATCACAGAAAGGAGAGTATCTAGGGGAAGAAAGTGATCAGAAGTGTCAAATGTGGTAGAAGTCAAGCAGGATAAAGACTGAACAAAGATACCTAGATCTGGCCATTAAAAGATAACTGGACACTTTGGAGAGGACAATTTCAGTTAAATGAAGTTGGAAGTCAGATGGCAGAAGGTTATAAATAGAGTGAGAGGAATGCAGAAGGCAAGTACTGTATATGTTTTATAGTCTATGGGAAAAGTGTAACAGCTGACATTAACATAGGATTTGAAGGTTTGGAAAGTCTTTTATATACATTATCTCCTTTTGCACTTGAGAGAACTTGAGTTTTGGAGAGCAACTTGTCTATGGTCCAATAGACAAAAGAAGTCAGAAGGAAGGGGTTGAATCTGGGTCTTTCTGATACCAAGACAAATGCTATATACATAATGCTAAGCGAATGATGCAGTAAATATGAAAGTATCATGCCCTCTCATGGTTACACATGTATTCCACAAATAAAGTATTCTGGCATGATAGAATAGTGTAGAACTGAAAACCTACCATAATCATCCTGCCATCACATGTAATTATAGTAACTGTACCTGACAAAACAGAATTAAGGAAGTATTCTCTAGGAAAATCTGTATGTTGTAACCTTAAGCTCTTATATAGAATCCTAATTCTTTTAGAAAATCTGAAATATTACTGTCACAGCTGGTGAACACAGATATTCTAAGTTTCCTATATAAAAAGTGGATTATAAAGGTCTGAAAACTCTGTTAAAAAAAAATACCCTGTTACAAAAAAAAAAATCTCTCAGGTATGTGATTAGGGTGTTCTGCCCTAAAATGGCTATAAAATTTAACTACTCAGGGGGCAGAGCCAAATGGTGGAGTAAAAGCAGGAACTTGCTTCATCTCCTGCTCCAACCACTTCCAATACTTGTAAAAATAAAATGACCCTAAATACATTTTAGAGCTACAGAATCCACAAAGTGACAGAGAGGAACAAATCACCCACTGAAGGCAGCCTGGCAAGCTGACAGGAAGGGTCTATCACACCAAGCTGGGAGCCTAGCACAGTCCCACATGAGCCATTTGGACCCAGACCTGGGGCAGGTTCAACCAGTGGCACAGACTGTCCAGAGCAGACTTCAGGATAGTGAATCACCAATAGCTGTGGCAGTTTCCAGACTTCTCAACCCATAAATGCCAAAGAGAAAGTAAAAGGTCAGTAGGGAACTCTGTTGGAACTGGGTGAGAGAAGAGCATGGTCAGGCCCCTACCCCTAGGAAGGCAGAGGTGACAGTGGTAGGGCTTCTGAAGCTGCTGTCATGTGGCTGCCACTAAAGCTCCTGGCCTACAGATTGTAGGGGGACCAAGCAATCATTCAGAGGGTATTAACTCTTGCTTTGACCTCCTTGGATCTGGGTCACAGTCTTGGGTGGTAGTCCTGGCATGAGGAATGCCAGTGTGCCAGAGCTTGTGGTAGCTTCAGAAAAGGTGCCCTCATCATAGCTCTGCCAACAGCTCTGACAACTACACAAACCCCAGCAATTTGAGACACAGCTCTCTCCATTCTGGAAGTAGAGTTCTACCATGGCAAAGAGCTCAAAAGTCAAGTCATTGGCTGGCAACATGAGCAAACAGAGAAAGCACAATCAGACCATAGAATCTTTTGGGGGTACAAAAAGGATCAAAACATGGAACCAGAAGCAGACAATAAAGTCAAAACTCCTTCATCAAAAGCTTCCAAGTAAAATATGAATTGATTGCAGGCCATGGAGGATCTCAAGAAGGATTTGGAAAATCAAGTAAGAGAAGTGGAGGAAAAATTAGGAAGAGAAATGAGAATGGTGCAAGAAAATCATGAAAAGTGAGTCAACAGCCTGACTGAAGAAAATAACACCTTAAAAATAGACTAACTCAAATAGCAAAAGAGGCCCAAAAAGCCAATGAGGAGAAGAATGCCTTAAACAGCCAAATTGCCTAGATGGGAAAGGAATTTCAAAAAGTCAAAGAAGAGAATAATTCCTTCAAAATTAGATTGGAGCAAATGGAAGCTACCAACTTTATGAGAAATCAAGATACTATTAAATGGATCCAAACAAATGAAAAAATAGAAGGCGATGTGAAATAGCTCATAGGAAAAACCACTGACCTGGAAAATAGATCCAGGAGAGATCATTTAAAAATTATTGGATTACCTGAAAGCCATGATAAAAAAAAAAAGAGCCTAGAAATCATCCTTCAAGAAATTCTCAAGGAAAATTGCCCTGATATTCTGGAACCAGAGGGCAAAATAGAAATGGAAAGAATTTGCTGATTGCCTCTTGAAAAAGATCCCAAAAAGAAAACTCCTAGGAATATTTTAGCCAAATTCCAAAGTTCCCAGGTCAAGGAGAAAATATTACTAGCAGTCAGGAAGAAATGATTTGAGTATTGTGGAAACACAATCAGGATACCACAAGGTCTAGCAGCTTCTACACTAAGGGATCATAGGGCTTGGAATATGATATTCTGGAGTTTAAAGGAGCTAGGATCAAAACCAAGAATCACCTATCCAGCAAAATTGAGTATAATGCTTCAGGGGAAAATATGGTCATTCAATGAAATAGAGGACTTTCAAGCATACTCGATGAGAAAACCAGAGCTGAACAGAAAATCTGACTTTCAAATATAAGAAGCAAGAGAAGCATAAGAAGGTAAACAGGAAAAAGAAGTCATAAGGAACTTATTAAAGTTGAACTGTTTACATTCCTCCATAGAAAAACAATAATTATAACTCATGAGACTTTTCTCAGTATGAGGACAATTGAAGGGAATATATATGTATATAGATGTATACATACATATATAAGTGTGCATAGGAGGGTATTTGTGTGCAAAAATACATATATGTCAGTGCATGTATATGTGTACTTCACATGAAATGAATAGGAAGGGATGATATCTAAAACATACAATTAAGAGGTGACAGAGGAATATATTGGGAGGAGAACAGGAGAGACAGAATAGGGTAAATTATTTCATATAAAAGAGGCAAGAGAAAACTGTTGCAATGGAGGGGAAAAGCAGGAAGGTGAAAGGGAATGGGTCAAACTTGCTTTTGTTGAATTTGGCTTAAGGAGGAAATAACATACATGCTCAATTGGATATCTTACCCTATAGTACAATAGGGGGGAAGGGGATAAGAGGAGGGTATGAAAGAGGGCAGGGAAGATTGGGGGAGAGGGTAGTTAGAAGCAAACACTTTTGAAAAGGGACAAGGTCAAAGTACAAAATAGAATAAGTGGGGGGTGGGATAGGATGGACATAAATATAATTATTCTTTCATAATATCACTACTATGAAAACATTTTACATAACTACACATGTACTACCTATATCAAATTGTTTGTCTTCCCAGTGGGGGTGGGTGAGGAGGGAAGAAGGAAAAGAATCTGGAAATCAAAGTTTTAAAAACAAATGTTAAAAAAATTTTTTTTTACATGCAACTAGGAAATAAGATATACAGGCACTGGGGTGTAGAAATCCATCTTGCCCAACTAGAAAATTAGGAGGGTGAGATCAGGGAGGTTATAAGAAGGAACAAATTGGGGGAAGGGGCATTCAGTAGGCTCACTACCTTGGGGTGAGGGATAGGGGAAAACGGGGAGAAAATTTGCAACTCAAAATCTTGTGGAAATGAATGTTGAAAAAATAAATAAGTAAATTGAAAAAAATTTAACTACTCTTCAAGAGCATTTTTTTCAACTTCTGGCACTGTGTAACCTTAAAACAACTTTCCTCACCTAACTTCCTCTAAAGGGTCCAATTAAAGCCCACAGAAGTTACCAGTAAATGGAGACCCTCAAATAAAATAGTAATTTCCTTTCTCTATCCCCACATTCCCCAGTTAACAAGAATGAATGAATGAAACATTGAATAGTTTCTTTCCTGGGCCCTAAAATTAAGGATATTTTAGAGGCCTTTTCTTGCTTTTAGACATGATCCTTCCCATTTCTGCAAGAGCCACCCACTCAGCCAGTCTACACATCCAGACTCTCACATCTAGCCCTCAAAGAGAAGAAAGACAGCTTGCTGCTGCAGATGCCATGGAAATAGGTAGATGTGAGGATGGTTGCTGTACTGGGGAAAACATTTTGGGATGTTGGACAACTTGAGGAAATTCATTATTTATACTAATCAAGACATTTTAATTAATCTAGAATAAAAGAACAGAATAGATATGTATATAGAATATAACATATATAGGAAATGGAATAAAATTGTGGTTGAGAAGTAAAGAACCACAATTAAAAAAAAAAAAAGAATCAGATGTGGAACAGGCAGCTTTATTCCCAGACAGGAAAGAAAATGCTAAGTCATAAAGAATCATAGCATGATTAGATTAGCATCCAGTAATTTATCACTATTAAATACTTTAGTAAACTAATATTCCATTTTGCAATGCTGCTAATAAGCCTAATACATTTCACTTTCAGAAGACACAAGAAATTTAACATTAAGTGGAATTTTCTTTCTGATTTTCAGTCTCTCTCTCTCTCTCTCTCTCTCTCTCTCTCTCTCTCTCTCTTTGTCTCTCTGTCTCTCTCTCTCCTCTCTCTCTTCTCCCTTCCTCCTCCTCCCTCTCTCTTTCTCTATCTCCCCATCAAAACAATTTGCTTGGCACCAACTCAATCCTCCTCCTCTAATTATAATCAGCCTGGCATATGCTATTGCTTCTATTACACTAAAGGAAAGAATTACACAAAAGACTAAAAGGAAATCTATAGGCCCTAGCAGAAATCTAGTTAGTTGAGCATGTGCTAGACTCTCCATATGGGAAGCCCCCCACCAACTTTCCAAGAGTCCTCTGCGGAGAATCCTTCCAATAATTATAATGGAAAGAATAATATTAAGAATGGCTAACATTTATATAGTGGTTATTATATGTCAGGCCCTGTGCTAAGAACTTTATAAATATTATTTTCTTTGATCCTCACAAAACTCCTGGGAGGTAGGTGCTATTATTATCCCAATTTTACAGATGAGGAAACTGAGGCAAACAGAAGTTAAGTGACTTGTCTAGGGTCACACAGCTAGTAAGTATCTGAGGCTAGACTTGAACTAAGATCTTCCTGACTCCCGGCCCTGCACTCAATCCACTGTGCCCCCTAGTTACCTGTAAATGCAAAGGATCCCAAAATTATGCTGCAGTCCCCAGATCAAGTCCAATGGCTGGCTAGATCACCTTTGACTTAAGAGACAAAGACTGTCAGTCTGCACAAATTTTTGTCCTTTACCTGCCATCACCCTTTTCCCAGAGTTTAATTCTGGGAGAAACTTGACTTTCAAATAGCAGAAGAAAGCTATAGAATTGGAAGCTATTGGAACATCAGTTGGCTCCTCATCCCACCTCTGCTTCAAAAGGAAAGCTGGTATTTACAGTAATGTTGCTTTTGGCTGTAATCTAGGATTTCCCAAAAGAAAGGGAGAAAGCAAAAATGCTCTCTCATGCATAAGATAATAGGACAGGTTGTTTTCTTCCCACATAGCAAGCAATGATGAGCATGAGGGAATTATAGCATGCATTAAAAGAATAAATTAAATAGAATTTGGAAACTCGACTTGTAGCCAACTTGTAACTTTTAGTTATCTGCAGTGAGGTGGAGAGCAAGTCTGGAAACATAATTCAGTTTGACAGTTCTTCTAATTAGCTAGTTCACATTTTTCATGAACAGGTTCAATCAAACACCATATGTGTATGTATATATATATGTACACATACATATACACACACATATACACACAGATCTTCAAGGCAGATCTTTTCCATTGTCTCCTCTTTCTCAAATACCAACTCTTCCTTTTGTTCCAGCCCACTGCTGCTGCTGCCACCACAATTGAGCACTTCTGTGGACACTACAGGCTTTGATGGCTTCCCAGGACCTCATGACCTTTTGGAACTTACAAGGTCAACTGGGCTGATCCATCTTGAGGTTTCTGTTCAGTCACCTAGTGACTCTGGAAGATATACAGCTTCTACCATTCCCTTACTCTACTCTCCCATGAAGTTTTGAAGAGCCCTTATGACTAGAAACCATAAAGGAAAAGGATCCTTTGGGGAAGAAGGGGGTAGGGCACAGGTTTGAGCCATCCCATTAGTTCTTAAGCCAGAATTGTGGGTATACTGATAAGTTTTGATCAGTATAAATAATGAATTTCCTGAAGTTGTCCAGATAATATGACTAATTCAATATGATTCATTATTTGCAATAAATGAAACCTAGCTAAGTTATGGTTTTAGAAGAAATGGGAAGACTTAACATATACAGACTCAATCTCACGTAGACAGAATCCATATAGTCTCAAAGACAACTGGGGAAAAGGGAAACATTACATATGTGTGCCCTGCGAAAAGGAAAACTAATGACAATCTTCGTAATACATGACTTTATTAGATTGGTCATCCAAAGTACTGAGCTCAAATCTAGTCCCTGTCATTTGTTAGCTGTGTGCCAAGCTGTCAAATGGAGAGAACCTTACTTCAATTGCCTATTTCAAAGGAGTGTTGTAAAAAAAAATTTTTTTTATTAGAAATTTTTACTTATCGCTAGTCTGAGCAGCAAGTGAGAGAGACACTGAAGTCTTCACAATGGTTCTTCACATGTTTGAAAACAGACATCATGACTTCCCTTGGTCTGCTCTATTTTAATCGTTCTTAGTTCATCCATATCTTGTCTAAATTTATCAACATCCCTCCTCATATGTAGCATCCATAACGAAACACAATACTCTGGACAGGGTCCCTTCAGCCCAGAGATGAATGGGACTATTAGCCTCAGTGATTTAAACCCTATTGTTCTGTTACTGTATGTAGCCTTAGGGAATGTTTAACTCTTTTAGCAACTTACGATCAACTGAAACTGACATATCTTTTTCCAATGAACTGCTGTAAGTCCCTCCTCTCCCACCATTAATAACAGCATCAATAGGGCAAGTGTTATTCTGCAGAGGCTGGGCTTGAACCCAGGGCTCCCTGGCTGAGACCAGCTCCACCCTCCCTGTGCCATACGAATCACTCCCCTCCTCTACTACAAGGAATAAAGAGAAGGGAGAATCAGTAGAAGGAGGGACCTGCATCGTCCCAGGGCATCCATCAGAGCCCCATGGTACTCGTTTTCCGTCTGGGCTTCGCAGAACTCTTAACGGCTGGAAGACACTTGGGGGGTTATCTAATACAAAGTCTTCATTTTACAGAAGAAACAGGCTCGGAGAAAAAGTGCTTTGCCCATCTTCACCAAGGTAAATAATAGAGTGGGGCTTGGATTCCACATCAGAACCCAAACCCTCTGAATGCAGATCCTGCACCCTTCCAATTAGGCCTCACCTCCCCCCATCTCCGCCCCCGTCCCTATGCACGCAGGTTCAGCGCAGAACTCGAAGGAACCTCTAGCAGGGAAGCCGCCAGTCTTGAGCTCAGCCACCCTCGAGATCTTGAGCTTTGGACCCCTCCCTACAGAGAGCTAACTGACCTGGCACGTGGGCACTCACCCACCCTTATCTTTACCGTTAGGCTACGTTCTCAACCCTCCCATTTGATACACGCATGCGCACGTCCTGCCTCCAGCCATTGCTGTAGGGGAGGCGAGCGCCAGGAGACAACTGAGAAGCCAAGGGAGAGTCCCTAGCGAGTTCTTCCGACCTTCTCTGAAACCCGCCGCCAGAATGAAGAAAATTTGGAGATTCCACAGCAGGAGAGCGTTGTCTCCGGGTCGTGCCTCCAATCCCCTGCAAAGGGACAGCGACGTACGACCCTTCGAGCCTAATGCCGGATACCTCATCAAGGTCAAGGACCTCGGGAAGATCCACAAAGCTGCCTCTGTCGGGGATGTGGCGAATGTGCAGCAGCTGCTGCTGCTCGGGAAGTCCGGCGTGAACGATCGGGATAGAGAAAACCGGTGAGAAGGCGGTGGGGGAGAGAGAAGGGAAGCCCCTTCCCTGTCCCGGAACAGACTAAGACCTCCGGCTTCTCTTCACGTGGGTCCCTGTGCCTCCGCTAACCGTTGGAAAAGCTGTTCCCCTCAGCACCTGGGACAGGGCAGCGCCTCTGGTCAGGGTCAGGCTTTGCCTCCTGGAGACTAGATCACAAGTCCGAAAAGCTGGTCCCCTCACCCTCCTGCCTGCCCATTTTTAATGAATGGGAAACTCCTTCATTTTACTTTTAGCCGGCGTCCGACTAACTTATACTTTCTCCATGGCGACATGAATACTACTCTCTTCTAGAGAAAAGTTGTTTTGACTCGTTTCACTTGTGTTCGAATATCCGTGAAGGTATTTTGGGGATTTTCTTGGCATAGATACTGGAACGGTTTGCCGTTTCCTTCTCTAGCTTCTTTTGCAGATGAGGAAATTGAGGCAAACAGGTTTAAGTGACTTGTCCAGGGCCACAAACTAGTAAGTATCTGAGGCCAGATTTGAACTCCGAAACATGTCTTCCTGACTCCACACTCCTATCCACTGTGCCACCTAGCTGCCTCGTCTGTTGAAATATGGCCACGATATGTTGAGTGTAAAAGCGTCAAGGCAGAAAATTAATTTCTGCTTTCATTAAGCATCTTCTCTCTGTGTCAGGCAACCAACTAACCGAAGCAGATACAAAGAAATGGGGGAGCAGGGATTGTCTCTGTGTTTTAGGAGGTCTGTCTAATGGGGGAGGTAATCAGCAAGGGAGGCTGAGAAGGAGAGGTCAGATACTTAGGAAGAGTTGTGTTACAAAACCTAGAGAGAACAGAATATCAAGGAGAAGAGGTTCTAGTTTGAAAGGCTTCAGAGAGCTCAAGAAGGATGAGAATTGAGAAAAGGCCATTCCATTTGGCAATTAAGGGAGCATTAGTATCTTTGGAGAGTTTGGAAGCCAGACTGTGCTTTGTTAAAAGAAAGTGACAGAAGTGGAGACATCTGTGGTCAATAGCCCTCTGCTAGCATTTAGCCACAAAAGGCAAGAGAGATGTGGAATGAGAGTGGGGACAGATTGATCAACTGAAGATGTTTTGTGAATGGGGGAGAAGTCATGGGCATGTTTGTAGGCAAGCAGGAAAGTAGCCAATAGTCAGAGAAAGATTGGAGATCAGTGAGAATAGGAATGATAGAAGGGGCAGTCTGCTGGAGGAGGTGAGATAGAATGATATCACTTGTACATGTAGAGGCAAAGAGAAGGGCCACCTCTTCATGTGAGATGAATGAAGGAGGAGATAGTGGCAGAAGGCATTTGGATGATATTAGATGAGAAGGAGAAGGGAACAGGGAGGTCTCAGGTAGTGGCCTTGATTTTTTTCAGTAAAATATAAGACAAGATTTTTCACTGAGAAGGCGCAGAATGAAACATGGGAGGTTTGAGGACGGATAAAAAAGATTTGGAAGAGTTGCTGTGATAAGCATAAGGAGACTGGTTTTTCATGCGTAGTTTATGGAATCAGTTTCCTTACTCTCTCAGTATACCTAATATAGCTACCTAATTAAAAAATGTATGTTAGAATTTCTTATGGGCTATGGACTGGATATGTGGCTTCCGTGGTATAAGGAACTTCCCTGTACACTGCAGGCCAGTATCTTCTCAGCACATTAGAATCTTAGAAAATTGCTTGGATGAATGAGTGGTTAAGTGACTTGCCCAGGGTGACACTGCCAGTGTGAGTCAGAGGTACATCTTGCAAGCTTCAAGACTTGCTTTCTATCCACCATACTATACTGTGTTTCTGGAGTTTATTCAACAATATATGCAAGGAGATCTTTAAACATGAGTCATAGAAATTATACATACAGAAATTAAGTTCCAAATATATTTTTAAAGGGCATGTATGTTTTATTTTGTTTGTTAAATATTGAAAATCTTGGAATCTAGGCTGGAAATTTGATGGTTCAAAGTGCATTATTCACCAAATGGAGTTTTGTATAGCTTCTTAGTTGGTGAAAATATACAAACAATTATATGTGTTCTTAGAAACAATGGAATGCTGTCCTGCTGGAAATTTGCCCCATATTTTTTCATGTCATTTCCCATATCAATCATTCATTAACTTTTAAAGTTAAAAGTAATAAGCTGTATTTTGAATTTTTCTCAATATTTTTGCTTTTCCTAACAGCTGAGAAATACAGGCATTGGCATGTTCCTTGCGCACATAGGTCCATCTCAGTGAGGCCAATTTCACATTTACAGAACCAAAGTATGAATGGACAAGTGAGGACAGCCCCATAAGTTGTTTAAAGCAGCTGAGGTATTGGCTGACTGAAATGACTGAAGCCAAAGGCTTTCTTGGTTGACTGATTATCTTCACTGACCTTCTTCTGATTCATATGCTGTGATTTGCAGACTAATGGCTTTTGCCCTTCCCACAAATGTATGTGTTGTTTTGTTGATATGATTATTAAAAATCATTTAAATAGAGTAGTGATAATGGAAATGAGTATAGGTAACCATTTGTTTAAAATACAAATGTTATCTAAAACTAAAGAAAAACAAAAATCTATAACCAGTCACTATATAGTTAAAAAAAAAAATGCTAGTCCTTTTTCAAGGTTGAGATACTTTTAAATGTGTTCAGTAGTGACCAAAGAAGAGAACTCTAGACATTTGAGCCTGAATGGCATGTCACCTTGTAATGCCATGCACAAGCAGCTTTCCAGAATAATGCTACTGTGAACAGCTTTTAAGGTTCTGATTGCACAGTATAGTGAACACTCTATTTATTCCATAGCAAAACATTCACAGAAAATCAAGATACAGCATTCACAATGTTACAACTTATCACAGAAAATCAAAATGCAGCATTCACAATGACTTATCACTAAAATGGCCACATAGTTTCACCAAAGTGGTCACAATAATTTTCAATAAAGTACAATCATTTAGTCAATGACAAAATCCTTAATTCAATCACAAAACAGAAAAGTCAAAGTTCTCCACCCCTGGGTCACAGTAAATCATAATCTTTTCAGTCAGTACACAGTATTTAAGTAAAGTCTTCTTTCAGCTTGTCTTGCGGCTGGCCCTCAGCTTCCATGGTTCTTCTTCCATGGTCCCAGCTACAACTTTCAACTGGGTTCAAAGGCAGGCAGCTCCCAGTTCCTTGTCCAGCTCCTTGCCCAGTTCTTCATCCAGTTCCTGTTCCATATTGACATTCACAGTATCCAGACCACTTCAAGTCCTTCACAGTTCCTGTTTCTGGGAATATGAAACTTGACAGAGCCACAATAATATTCATGCACATTGCCACCACTATCATCACTTCACTATCTGCCTGTGAAGTCAACTCAAGGTCTGAGAACTCAACACAAATCATCAACATAGAAATCAACACAGACCCACCAAGAAGGTCCAAGAGGTCAGCACAAATCATCAGTAAAGTCCCAGGACCTCCAAAACCCTCTTCCAGGACTTTGGTAAACCTACAACCATAAAATCCTCTTTCAGGGCTTCCAGTAAGAACCCAGGGTTTCTGTACAATGTATCACAAACAAACATCAACACAGACAGAGCAGACAAACAGAGTGCTGGGATATCACAAGTTTTCTCCTTCTTAACTCTGCAATCACAAGAGTCCTCTTCTCAATTCTGACTTTCTCAGCTTGTGCTCTTTCTTATATAGGTATTAGCTCCTCCCCTTCCTTTTTCAGGAGTTCACGAGTTCTAGGGCTCACAAGTTGTGGGGTTCACACATTCTATTTCTTAACAGATTTGATACAAGGATCAAAAGAAAGTTGAACTGAAACAAGGTGTTAATTCAATAGCTAAGACAAGGTGTGAACTACTTGTGTGCTTGCCATTACACAACTAGATAATTATGCACTAGTTTTAAGATTAACGTAATGTATAAAAAGACATTCTCAGAATGATGACCATTGTATTTGCAAAAAATCAGGTACATGTGAACTTGGATTGAAAAGTGTCACAGATTCTTTTCCTCTCCCCTCTACCTCTGTGGTTATATTCTCCCCTAAAATGCACAGCAACCAAGTTGCCCTTGCCTGACAGTGCCACTCAGTCAGTGTGATGGTTGACCCAACATCTTTCTCTTTCACTTTCTTTTTGCCTAATAGGAGCATTTGATGTTGCTTTCCTTTCTTCCTTTCTGATTTCTTTCATTACTCATAATTCACTTTCTTGCTTAAGCAATTTCTCAAATGTACATAAATACATTTTTAATTCCTTCCCAGGAATATTTCTATCCACCCTGGCTCTTTCACCTTGTCTCCCTTTTCTTTTTTTGTTCCTTTTCTGAGCAAAAAAAAATCTGACCTTAATCATAGCTGATAAGGATTGGATACACCTAGATTAAGAAAGAAAAAATTAGTTTAAACTCAATGAACAAATCTCAAATTCTTTTAGGTCCCTTCACATTCTCCATAATCAAAGGCTTCATTTAATTCCCCCTTTTTTCTTTAAGCATTAACATTAAATATTTTTTAGAGATACAAAAATATTCAGTGTTTTCTTCTGTTTTAATTAATAATTTAAAATGATATTGTCTTGTCAAAAATAATTTTTGACTGTGAATAGAGTGCTGAGCCTGGAAGGTCAGGAGGACCTGAATTCAACTTCATCCTCAGACACTTTCTGGTTGTGTGACCCTGAGCAAGTTACTTAACCACTCTGTCTCAGTTTCCTCAACTATGAAATGAGGCTAATAATAGCACCTAGTTATTGTAAGGATCAAATGAGAGAATATTTATAAAGTATTTAACACAGTATCTGGGACACAGATACATACTATGTGCGAGTTTCCTTCTTTCTCAGGCTATATTCAAACACATCACCATTGCAGCCAGCAGGATGGGGAAGGAGAAATCTCTCACTTATACCTATCTGAGGATTCTAGGAAAAGGCATGAGGGAAAAGACAAAAAAGGAGTCCTGAAGAGCAAGAAAAAATGAAAAATGTACGTATATGAATATCTAGATCCACATTCATCGTTTCAGGAATACACGACTTTGTTGGTGTGGATAGTCCCTCCACCAATACATATTGTGACCTCTACAGTTTGGTAGATGGGCAGCCAGGGGCAGCTAGGTGAATCAATGGATAGAATTCTGGGGCTGGAGTCAGAAAGACTCATCTTTGTGAGTTTAAATCTGGCCTCAAAGATTTAGTGGCTTTGTGACCCTGGACAAGTCACTCAATCCTGTTTGCCTCACTTTCCTTATCAGTGAAATGAGCTGGAGAAGGAAATGGCAAACCATGCCAATATCTTTGCCAAGAAAACTCCAAATGGGGTCACAAAGTGTAGAACACGACTGAAAAGACGAAACAACACGGATGGTCTTTTAGATTTGCTGTGGATAAGCAAATTCATCCTCCTTTGGCCAACCTGGTGATATCATTACGAGCTTAGTTAGGTTGGTCCAAGAGCAGAAGATGTACCAGGATCTTACTTCACACCTTGCCAGCATGGTAGATATACCAAAATTCGTACCCTGTTGGTGCAGAGAGCCACTTCACCTGTCTAGTGCTGCATTGCATTAAGTCTTTAGTGGAGAATGCACACACGTGTGCATTTGTGCTTGTACAAATACACAATATGCAAATTTGAAAACGTTTTTCTAAGACAGCTGCTTTACTAAGTATTTTGTAATTATTGATATTCTTAGTGGAAAGAAGTTATTATTAGGCTTAACAGCCAGGCAAGGTGATGTGCACCTGTAATCCCAGATACCAGTGAGGCTGAGGCTGGCAGATCTCTTGAACTCATGTTCAAGTTCTGAGCTGCAGTGTGCTATGCCAGTAGGGTGTCTGCATAAGACTGGCATCAGTATGGTAAGTCTCAGGGTACAAGGGGCCATCAAGCTACCTAAGGGGAGATGAACCTGCCAAGATCAGAAACTTCGCTCAGGCAAAGTGAAATTTTAATCTACCTGTTGTTTTCTCCTCGGGCAATTTTGTTCATCATATGAGCTAGTAATATCATATGATATGAGCTAGTAATGAGTAATATGAGCTAGTACATATTGTAGATTTCTTTGGGTGATAATAGCAGCCACTTATATTTATTTTAACAGTGATTTAGAGTTCAGGCATAATAACAATAATGCATTTTATGTTAGAACAAGAGTACCTAATAATTGTACAATTTTGATTATTGTAAATCATTATCAAACAATCACATAGCTCTTTCATTGCCATAGGACATCTCTACACCTTGCTTGTGCTCAAGGATATTCAGATGTTGTATCTCTCTTAGTAGAGAGAAAATGCAAACTAGACCTGCGTGACAAGGAATTTCAAACACCTTTAATGAAGGTATGCACTAGTTAACCATGCTGGTTAATGTAATGCATTTTAATTTCTCTCTTTGATTAAGAAAATA
>CM053585.1:451796164-451815148 GCA_028646515.1 Pseudochirops corinnae | reverse complement strand
GCTTGCCTCAGTTTCCTCATTAGCTGGAGAAGGAAATGGCAAACCTCTTAAAGAAAACCCCAGATGGGGTCATGAAGAGTTGAACATGACTGAAACAAATAACTACAGAGATGGTCTTTGAGATTTGCTCTTGATAATCAGTTCATCCTCCTTTGACCAACTTGGTGATATCTTTATGAGTTTGATTAGGTTGGTCTGTGGACAGCAACCTATACCAGCCTCTTCAAACCTTGCCAGCATGGTAGAGATACCAAAACTTGCACCCTACTGGGATTGCCTTTAGCTAAACAGAACCCCTTCACCTGTCCAGTGCTGCGCTGAAGTAAGACTTTAGTGGAGAATGCCTACACATGTGTACATGTGCTTGTGGAAATATACAATATGCAAATATATAAATGTTTTTCTAAGAGAGCTGCTTTGCTATATATTTTGTAATTATGGATACTCTTAGTGGAAAGTTGTTATTAGGCTTAACAGCCAAATAGAATGAGGCACACCTGTAATCCCAGCTACCAGTGAGGCTGAGGCTGGCAGATCTCTTGAATTCTTGAGTTCTGAGCTGTAGGGGACTATGCAAGTAGGTAGTCAGCACTAAGACTGGTATCAGTATGGTGAGTCCTAAGTTACAAGAGGCCGTCAAATTGCCTAAGGAGAGGTCAACCAGCTGAGGTCAGAAGCTGAGCAAAGTTCCCATGCCAGTAGTGAAATCTTAATCTATTTGTTGTTATTTCACCCCAGGCAATTTTGTCCATCATATCCAGCAATGAAAAATGCATATTTTTTATTTCTTTGGGTGACAGTAATAGTGACTTATATTTATTTTGGCAGTGATTTACAGTTTTGGCATAAGAATAATTATGCATCATGTTTAGAAATCACACTAAATAATAATCGTAGAATTTTGATTGTTGTAGTACATTATGAAGCAATCACATAGCTCTCTAATTTCCATAGGACACCTCTACACCTGGCCTGTGCTAATGGATATCCAGAAGTTGTGTCTCTCTTAGTAGAGAGAAAATGCCAATTAAACCTGCTTGACAATGACAGTCTAACACCTTTAATTAAGGTATGCACTACTTAACCATGCTGGTTAATAAAATACATTTTGATTTCTCTATTTGATTAAGAAAGTATGGTTTATTAACTTATTTAAATATCACTAATAATATTTTAGTATACTAAATGTTATATTGATTATTTATTATTTCTTTATATTATTTTGACAGGCAGTACAGTGTCAACAAGAGGAGTGTGCAACTATCTTGCTTGAACATGGTGCAGACTCTAATATTGTGGACCCCAGCAACAATACCGCACTTCACTATGCTGCCTCTGGACAGAACACAGCCATAGCAGCAAAGCTGCTTAGACATAAAATAGATATTGAAGCAAAGAACAAGGTAGAAGCTCACCTCTTGTATAACAAAGTATTTTATGAGCTAACATGTATAATTAGGTAGTGTCCAATTCACATACTTTATAAATCCATGGAAGCATTCCTTTAATGAAAATAATTTAAAATAACTGTATAGTCAAAGTTCATTGACCTTTGAAATTTTCTTATGGGGGAGAGGAGATTTAAATCACTTTGGAATCCCTTTATGATTTAATCTTATGGTAGAGATTCTTAACCTGGGATCCATTAACTTTAAAAAACAACAATAATTTTATAGTTATTTCAATGTATTTGGCATTCTTTGCATTATATGTGTTTTTGTCATTTAAAAACATTATTCTAGAAAGGGGTCCATGACAGAAAAAAGCGAAGAAACCCTGTCTTAGGGAGTGTCCTGGAGTATTGAAATGTTAAGTGACTTCCCATGGCCACTCAGCCAGTATAGGTATGCCAGCAGTAGGCTTTGAATCTAGGTCTTACTGACTTTGAGGTTATCTCTCTATCCATTCCATCACAGCCGTCTCTCCAGAATTTTCTTTGCATGATATATAAGTTTTGCCCCCCAGAATGCAATGGTTCCACCAAATATTTGCCTACAATGCTTTTCTATACATAGACCTTTACTTATGATAATACAATGTTAATTTGTCAGGTTGAAATGGCACAATTTTTGTAAAAAATTATCTTTTAAAAATTTTTCCTAGTAAGTATGAAACTACAGACACATAATTTTCACAAGAAAAAATTCTTAAGTGTATGTGAGTTTTTTCCCTATTTCCTAAAGACTATTCCTTTTCCTTTATTCAGACTTACTTAATAACTCCTGGTTTTTAAGAAAAGGTTTAAGTCTTGGTCACCGCCACTTGAGAGAGAAAAAATATAAAACACACATTAAGAGGTCCAGGAAAATGACTTTCAGGTTTAGCCACCTCTAGGCAAGATTTTCTTGAGCTTTGAGGTTGGTCATACACACTTAAGGGGAATGGATAAAGAGAACTAGTCAACTTTAAAACTGACCAGGGTATAGGTTTGGCTTGGCAGAATTCTGAGGAAATATGGTTGCCTGCCTACAGTCAATAATAGATCATGACATGAAGATAGCAAGAAAGTAAGATACCCCTGAATGATATGAAACAGTCTTTTGCAAATCCTGACTTTCTATGTCCTGATCACAAATTAACAGCTAGAAGGAATTTCAGAGGCTATGTAGGTTCATTCTGTTATTTTACATATGAGGAAACTAAGCCCTAAAGAAGTGAAATAATTTTCTTATGGTCACACAGGAATTAACCAACAGAAACAGGGTTTACACCCTGCTCTTCTCACTTCGAAGTTCCATTGTACCATACTTCCTTATCATGTCATTAGCAAGTTCACAGGATGTTCACAAAATGCCTTAAGTTGAATTGAAGTATATATAGAATTCTTGCATACCATAACAATATCTTTAATATGATTTTTCAGGAAGGCCATACACCCCTTTTGCTTGCAATTACAGAAAATAACCGAGATATGGTAGATTTTTTCTTAAAGAATGGAGCAAATGTGAATGCCTCGGATAAGTTTAAAAGGTACAGTAATTAAAGCTTGAAATAAAAAAAAAGAAAAGTTTATAGAAGAATAAGAATAACTTAAATCATGGAACACTTAATGAACAACAATAATTAAAATTGATTATCATTGTGAAAGACTGAAAAATGTCCACAGATATCCAGGATGAAAAGAAAACCTGTTATTTATAACTGCAACACAGAAAGCAAGTTCATGTGGGCATGCCAACCACTGTTAATTGGTGATTACTATTTGCAATTTTCTTTACTTGATTTTAAATTAGTTTAGATTATCTCATAGAAGTTTTATAATCTAGTGATTCTGCTGACTCTCCTTATGAAATTCACTTCTTGCCATCCATGAAAATTATAGTATATGTTTTATATTTCTTCTTCCTTTGATTATCCTTAAGAATATGCACATTGACAAATAGAAATCAGTACAATAAAAATAATACTTTTATGAACCCATGTTCTTATCATTGTGGATACTTGTGCCACTGGTTCACATTTTAATCCTCCCTTGCCTTCTTATCCTGTATGAGTTTTGTAAATGTCATTCCATAAATTCTTCACAGAGGATCTGGGAAACACATGGATGCCTTCTGGTTCTTTTAATACTTGAGGACAGTGTAGCCAAAATGCTCTCTGGCTTTTATTTTCAATACAAGATTAGTCCACCTCTTTTTCTGTTCATACATGTCTTTGATAATGTCTCTTATGCCACTTACTATATCAAAGTCATTATTGCTTGGTCTTTCTTATATTCAAGAATGCATATTTCCATGGTCTTTGGGATTATCTACAATTTTGATCCTTCTGAGATCATGTTTTTGGTTTTTAAAAAATCCCCTGTGGCCACATAGAATTCCTGAGAAAATATTGGTGTTTATAAAATGAGCTTTTGGGGGCAGAGCGATCATTGGAAGTGCTGTGTAGTTTCTCAAATGAGATCCAATTGGATCTCCTTTTCCCAATAAGTATGAGCCTAGTGCACTGCTGTTCTTCAATGCCTACCTAAGCAGTGTGTGTGTGTGTGTGTGTGTGTGTGTATGTATGTCTATACATATAAACACATATACAAAGATATAGGTATCCCAATTAGATGGAGATGCCCTTTTAACTACATGGAATCTATGAAATACTTACTTTTCATCAACTTTTTCAGTGTGGATTCTTAGACCAATCTCTTTTTACTAAGTTTGGATTTCATCAAGGAGTTTTTTTCATGTTCCAGGGCTTGATACAGTTAGCACAATGTTATCCAAAAATTGGAGATGAAGACCAGTGTGGATTTAAAAAACTATGAAAAGCACTTGAAGAGAAAATAAATGTGTAGGTTGTTTGACATGAAACCTAAGCGAGATCATCCTGAAAGCATCTGTCTATGGAACTGGAAGAGTGACAATGAATAGATATCAAATAGAACAGAACTACCAATATTTCTATTTTCTTTAGCATCAGTAGTAGAACATGTCAGATTCATTCAGCTCAGTATTTGCTGTTCTTTGTTAGGCAAGGGCAATGGTACTTCATAAGTCTGATTCAGGAAGAGTAGCTATACCTGAGCAGATACACACACACACACACACACACACACACACACACAATGTATGACAGCTGAAACACAATTATAAAGATATTTCAGAATTATTTTTAAAGGTAATTGAAAAGAGGGAAGAGTCTAATAAAATTGGAAATGCTACTTTATATGGAGATAAAAATTTACGGATATTGAAGAGTAAGAGATTAGATTTTTCATTGAACTGAGATTTCAAAAGATGTGTGTGGCATTTTTTTTGAGCCTTCGTTTCTGAATGTTAACTTTTTAGCATTCATTTTTAGAAGATTATGAGTTTCAATTTTTTTCTCTCTCCCTCTCCTCTTTCAAAAATGGTAGGCAGTTTGATATAGATTATACATATGGCTATCATATAAAACATATTTCCTTATTTGTCACAGTCGTGAAAGAAGTGATCAACAGGAAAAAACCACAAAAAATAATAAAGTAAATGAAAATAATACTTTGATCTGCATTCAGAGTCAATAAGTTTTTATCTGATGTGGACAGTGTTTTTCTTTGTGAGTATTTTGTACTTGTCTTGGATCATTGTATTGCTGAGAAAAGCTGAATCATCATTCATAGTTGATCATCACACAATGTTGCTGATATTGTATACAATTATTTTACTGGTTCCACTCATTTCACTTTACATCGGTATGTACAAGTCGTTCAGGTTTTTTTTTTCTGAAATCTGCCTGATCATCCTTTCTTGTTTATACAATAGTATTCCATTACATTTGTGTACCAGAGCTTGTTCAGCCATTCCCCAATTGATGGGCAACTCCTCAATTCCCAATATTTTGCCAACCTGAATAGGACTATTATAAATATTTTTTTGCAAGTATGTCCTTTTCCCTTTTTTATGATCTCTTTGGGATACAGATTTAGTAGTCTGGATATTACTGGATCAAAGGGTATGCATAGATTGGATACCTTTTTGGCATAATTCCAAATTGCTCTCCAGAATGGTTGGATCAGTTAACAACTATACCAGCAGTCCCATCAGTGTCCCAATTTTCCCACATCCTCTCCAACATTTATTGTATTCCACTTTTGTCATAATAGCCAATCTGATCAATGTCAAGTGGTACCTCAGAGTTGTTTTAATTTGCATTTCTCCAATTCAAAGTGATTTAGAGCACTTCGTCTGAAAACTGCCCATTCAAATCTATTGTTCATTTATCAATTGGGGAATGGTTTGCATTCTTATAAATTTGACTTAGTTCTCTATATTTCAGAGACATTTGTTGTAAAAAGTGTTTCCCAGCTTTTTACTTTCCTTCTAATCTTGGTTGCATTGGTTTTGTCTGTACAAAAGCTTTTTACTTTAATATTATCAAAATGATCTATTTTACATTTCATAATGCTGTATATCTCTGGTTAGGTCATGATTTCTTCCATTCCCCATATGTCTGACAGGCAACTTATTCCTTCCTCTTCTAATTTGCTTGTGGTGTCATCCTTTATCTCTAAATCATGCACTCATTTTGATCTTATCTTGGTATACAATGTGAGATGTTTCTTTGTGCTCTATTGTTTTCCATATTTCCCAGTGGTTTTTGTCAGATTGTGAGTTCTTATTCCAAAAGCTGGGGTCTTTGGGTTTATCAAACACTGAGTTCATATGGTCATTGACAACTGTGTTTTGTATCCTTAATCTATTTCACTGATGCAGCACTCCATTTATTAGATACCAGATGGTTCTGTAACAGTTTTGATGATTACTACTTCATATGTGGTATTGCTAGGCCACTTTCCTTCGTATTTTTTTCCATTAATTCCCTTGATATTGTGGACCTTTTGTTCTCCCAGATGAATTTTTTGATTATTTTTCCTAATTCTGTCAAATAATTTTTGGTAGTTTGATTGGTATAGTCCTGATTAGTTAGGCAGAAATTGTCATTTTTTATTACATTGAATTGGCCTACCCGTGATCAACTGATATTTTTCCAATTGCTTAGATCTGACTTTATTTGTGTGAAAAGTGTTTTGTAATTGTGTTCATATAGTTTCTGGGTTTGTCTTGGCAGATAGACTCCTAAGTATTTTGTATCATTTGCAGTTATTTTGAATGAAATTTCTCTTTCCATCTCTTGCTACTGGACTTTTTTGGTGTTATAAAGAATTGTTGATGATTTATGTGAGTTTATCTTATATTCTGCAACTTTGCTAAAGTTGTTAATCATTTCAAGTAGTTTTTTAGTTGATTCTCTAAGGTTCTCTAAGTATACCATCATATCTGCTGCGAAGAGTGGTAAGTTTTCCCCACTATTTATTCTAATTCCTTTTATTTCTTTTTCTTCTTTTACTGCTGTAGCTAGCAATTCTACTACACTATTGAATAATAGTTGTGTTAATGGACATCCTTGCTTCACCATGATATTGTTGGCAAGGCTTCTAGCTTATTCTCAGTACAGATAATGCTTGCAGATGGTTTTTAGATAGATATTGCTCATCATTTTAAGGAATGCTCTCTTTATTCCTATGGTCTCCAGTGTTTTTAATAGGAATGTGGGTTGTATTTTGTCACAAGCTTTTTTCAGCATCTATTGAGATATTCAAATGATTTCTGTTGGTTTTGTCGTTGATATGATCAATTACATTGATAGTTTTCATGCATTCTTGCTATAAATCCTATCTGGTCATAGTATATTATCTTTGTGCTTTTTTTGTTGTAATTGCCTTGCTATTATTTTGTTCAAAATTTTGGCATTGATATTCATTAGGGAAATTGATCTAGAATTTTCTTTTTCTATTTTAGTTCTTCCTGGTTTAGGTGTCAGCTCCATATTTGTGTCATAAAAGGAGTTTGGTAGGACTACTTCACCTATTCTTCCAAACAGATTATATAGTATTGGAACTAATTGTTCTTTGAATGTTTGGTAGACTTCATTTGTGAACTCATTTGACCCTGGGGATTTTTTGAGGAAGTTCATTAATAGCTTGTTCAATTATTTTTTCTAAGATGGAGTTATTTAGACATTGTTTCCTGATCTATTAATCTGGGTAACTTATATTTTTGTAAATATTCATTGATTTACCTCAGATTGTCAGATTTATTGGCATATAATTGGGAAAAATACTTCCTAATGATTGCTTTAATTTCTTCTTCATTGGTGATGATTTCACTCTTTTTATTCTTGACACTGGCAATTTGTTTTCCTTCCTTTTAAAAATCATATTAACTAATGGCTTATCTATATCCTTGGTTTTTTTTTTTTCCATAAAACCAGCTCCTACATTTGTTTATTAGCTCAATAGTTTTTTTTTTAACTTTCAACCTTATTAATATCACCTTTGATTTTCAGGTTTTCTGAGTGGTGCTCACTTGGGGATTTTTAATTTTTTTTTCTTAGCTTTTTAAAAAGTTGTATTCTTAACTCATTGTTCTTTTTTGATTTTGTTGATGTAAAAACTTATAGAAATAATTTTTCCCCTAAGTACTGTATCCACTGCATCCTGTGAATTTTGCTATGTTGTATCATTGTTGTCATTCTCTTTAATTAAATTATTAATTGTTTCTATGATTTGTTCTCCCTCCCTTGTTCTGTAGGATTAGATTATGTAATTTCCAATTATGTTTTTAATGTTTTCCTCCACCCTTTTTTTTTTTTTTTTTTTGCTTTTTTTTTGGAAGGAGGAAGTCAGGGCAATTGGGATTATGTGACTTGCCCAAGGTCACACAGCTAGTAAGTGTTAAGGGTCTGAGGTCTAATTTGAATTCAAGTCTTTCTGACTCTACGATTGGTACTCTATTCACTGCACTACCTAGCTGCCCCCCTCCTATTAATTTTTAATCTATCTTTCCATTGCCCTTTGTTGAATGTGACTTTTATTGCATTATGATCCAAAAAGTATGCATTTAATATTTCTGCCTTTCTACTTTTGATTTTGAGGTTTTTATGCCCTAATACATGGTTGGTTTTTGTATAGGTATCATGTGCTACTTAAACAGTTATATTCCTTTCTGTTCCCACTGAGTTTTCTCCAAAGGTCTATCTTATCTAACTATTCTAATAATCCATTTGCTTCCTTACTTTCTTTCATATTTATTTTTTGACTGGATTTATTGAGTTCTGTGAAGTGATGGTAGAGATCCCCGACTAGTATAGTTTTGCTGCTTATTTCTTCCTCTAACTTACTTGACTTCTCCTTTATATGAGGCTATTTGGATGCTATACCACTTGGTGCTTATATGTTTAGTATTGGTATTGCTTCATTGCCTGTGATATCTTTTAGCAAGATGTAGCGTCCTTCCTTTTCCCTTTTAATTAGGCCTTATTTTGCTTTTAATTTTTCTGAGATCAGGATTCCTACTCCTGCTTTTTTTTTCTTTTTACTTCAGCTGAAGCATAGTATATTCTCCTCCAGCCTTGTACTTTGCTCTGTGTGTATCTCTCTGCTTCAGGTGTGTTTCTTGAAAACAACATTGTAGGATTCTTATTTTTAATCTATTCTACTATATGCTTCAATTTTATGAGAAAGTTCATTCCATTCACATTCACAGTTATGATTATTAACTGTGTATTTCCCTCCCTCCTACTTTTCCTCCTATTTGTCCTTTCTCCTTTCACCCTTTCCCTCATTGCCAGTGGTTTTGTTCATGTCTACCACCTCCTTTGGTCTCCCTTCCTTCTGTTCGTGTCCTCCCCTCCTTTGCCTTTATTAATCTCCTCTTCTTCCCTTTTGGGTAAGATTGACTTCTGTATTAAACTGGTTGTGCATATTATTACCTCTTTGAGCCAATATTGATGAGAGTAAGATTCAAGCAATGCTTATCATCCACCATTCCATCTTCCCCTCCAAATTTATTCCATTCTACCTGTCCCTTCCTTCTGTACCCAGTGTATTCTTCTTAGTTATCCCTTAATTACTTTTACACCTTTTCCTCAAATTCACCTTATAACCATACCCTCTGTCTAAGTATGATCCTTCTACCTGTACTATTAGTGATACAATTTTTGTTCCCATGTAGGAATATAAACAGTTTAGCTCTATTGAATGTTTTCTTTTCCATTTCTTACTGTTTTTTCTCGTTTCTTGATATTGGAGATCAAATTTTTGGTTTAATTCTGGTCGTCTCCTTATGAAAGTTTGGAATCCTTCTATTTCATTGAATGACCATTTTTTCCCCTTGAAGTATTATTCTTAATTTCACCTGGTAATTGATTCTTGGTTTTAGTCCTAGTTCTTTTGCTTTCTGGAATATCATGTTCCATGACCTCTGATATTTTAATGTTGCAGCTGCCAAGTTCTGTGTCATCCTGATGGTGGCTTTGTATTGTTTCTTTCTGGCCACTTGCGATGTTTTTTTCCTTTACCTGATAGTTCTGAATATTGGTCATAATGTTCCTTGGAGTTTTTATTTTGGGACCTTTTTCCTAAGGTGATCTGTGTATTCTTTCCATGACTAATTTGGGCCTCTGGTTCCAGGACATCAGTGAAATTTTCCTTGTTAATTTCTTTTTTTGTTTGTTTTTGTTTTTTTTAATTTGTTTTTAGTTTTCAACATTCATTTTCACAAGATTTTGAACGACAACTTTTCTCCCCATCTTTTCCCTACCCCCCACCCAAAGATAGCAAGCCTACTGACCCCTTCCCCCAATCTGCTCTCTCTTATATCCTTCCCCATGGCCCCTCTAACTTTCTAGTAGGGCAAGATGGATTTCTATACCCCAGTGCCTGTATATCTTATTTCCCAGTTGCATGTAAAAAACCATTTTTTTGACATTTGTTTTTAAAACTTTGATTTCCAAATTCTTTCTCTTCTTCTGTCCTCACCCACCCCCACTGGGAAAATAAGCAATTCAATATAGGATGCACACGTGTAGTTACACAAAATGTTTCGATAGTAGTTATATTGTGAAAGACTAACTATATTTCCCTCCATCCTAACAGTTTTCTCTTGCCTCTTTTATATGAGATAATTGACCCTATTCTGTCTCTTCCTTTTTTCTTCTCCCAATATATTCCTTTCTCACCTCTTAATTTTATTTTTAGATACCATCCCTTCTTATCCAACTCATCCTGTACCCTCTGTCTATGTATACATGTACACACACGTATACTCTCACATATGTACTCACATACTTATATACACATACATTCTCCTATACATACATACACACACACACACACATATTCTCTTCGATTACTATCCTCATACTGAGAAGAGTCTCATGAGTTACAATTATCATTTTTCCATGTAGGAATGTAAATAGTTCAAGTTTAATTAGTTTCTTACGATTTCTTTTTCCTGTTTACCTTCTCATGCTTCTCTTGCTTCTTGTATTTGAAAGTCAAATTTTCCATTCAGCTCTGTTTTTTTCATCAAGAATACTTGAAAGTCCTCTATTTCATTGAATTACCATATTTTCCCCTGAAACATTATACTCAGTTTTGCTGGTAGGTGATTCTTGGTTTTTAATCCTAGCTCCTTTGACCTCCAGAATATCATATTCTAAGCCCCTTGATCCCTTAATGTAGAAGCTGCTAGATCTTGTGTTATCCTGATTGTGTTTCAGCCAAGTTCCTCCTTTTAGTCCACCATCTTCGCTCCAACTTTCTTGTTAATTTCTTGAAAGATGCTGTCAAGGTCCTCCTTTTGCTTATGTCTTTCAGATAGTCCAGTGATTTTGACATTGTTTCTTGGTTCTATTCTCCAAGTCAGTTGTTTTTCCCATGAGGTATTTTTCACTTTTTTCTATTTTTTTCATCTTTATGAATTTCCTTGATTGATTTTTGATGTCTCCTAGAGTCATTAGTGTTCACTTCATTTCTGCGTTTTAAGGAGTTATTTTTCTATTACCTTTTGGACTTCCTTTTCCATTTGCCAATTGTACTTTTTCAAGAGTTGTTTTCTTCAGCGGATTTTTGTATCTCCTTTTTCCATTTGACCAATTCAGTCTTTTTCAGGAGTTGTTTTCTTTTTCTAAGCCATTGACTCTTTCTTCGTAATTCTCTTGCAACATCCCATTTCTTTCCCAAATGTTCCTTCTACTTCTCTTATGTGATTTTAATGCTCCTTTTTGAGCTTTTTTTTTTAATGGGCTTGAGACCACTTTTTGGTTTTTTGGGGGGAGTCTTGCCCATAGGTGTTTTGATATTGTTGTCTTCTTCTGAGTTTATGTCTTGATCTTTTCTGTTACCATAATAACTTTCTATGGTCAGATTCCTTTTTTGTTGTTTTTTTGCTCATATTTTTTGGCTTTTTTCCTTTGTTTTAAATTGGAGCTCTCCTGGAATTGAAAGGGCACTGTTTCAGACTTCTTTTGCTAGGAGCTACAGGCTCTAGCTGTTCACCTGGTACAGCACTAATGTTGTGCTGAGGCCCATGGGAGTCCCTTGTTTCTGGTGCTATGCTCAAGAGGTGGGGCTGGCATTGGTTGGCATCACTGTAGGTCATAGATGTCTGGCAGCTTACCAGGTGCTAAGTTGGGGTCCTAGTACTGGTGTCTGGTTTGCTGAGGTGGGACTTGCTGCTGGCTTGCTGGGACTTCCTGTGCTGGACTGTACTCTTCTTTTACCTGAGTGAGACAGACCTTTCCTGCTGATTTTCCAAGTTTATTGGGCTCAAAGATTGTTTCCTCCTGTCTCTTTACCAGCTTTGCTCTTCCAGGATTCATTTTGAGGTGCTATTTTATGGTTGTTTGGAGCTGAATATGGGAGCATTACAGAGAATTCCTGCTTACTGCACCATCTAGGCTCAGAAAACTAAGTATTAACTTAAACAAAAACTAGTATTTTAAAATGTATAATAATAGTAACCAGAGTTTATGACTCCATCAGTTTCAATCTTCTCCTAATCCCCCATTTCCCACCAAAATATATTTCACTGTTTCCTTTTGGGCCTTTCTTATATTTGGTATTGGAGAGTTAGGATAAGAGAAAAAGGTTTTAACAGAGTAAACATTTCTACCTGCTAGAAAGAGCTTATTTACACTTCAAAATACCTTAAAAATATCCATGATTTCACCATACTCTTTATTCTAATTCAACCTTTAACAGAATCAGCGTGTTGTATTATCACTAAGTAGTCAAGGGACAGCAAACCTTCACATGACATTAATGATATTGCTACAGTACTACCTTAGGTAAAAAAGCCCATGAATCATTCAGTATATAACAAACTCGGTACTTCCAGAAGATTTATGTTTTCATCATTGTGGATATTCCCTCCATACTGGTATAGCTCGTAATCATACTAAATCTTAATAAACTGCCTTCATGAGTTAAGGCCTTCCCCAAACTAAGTGGTACTAACTTTCTGGTGGTGAACTTTTCTTTACTCACTTAGGCTTGTCTTTAAACAAGAGTTCATTGCTTTGCTCATGTTCAAAGACTTTCATGTTTGTTCAGACATAAAGTAGCTTGTTCTGGATTAGCCTTTGACAACCAAGGGTCAGATCCACATTATGGAGTGGCATTAGAACAGGAATTCAGTGGAGTGAATTGCCAAGATTATTTCTGATCTAATCATGTAGAGCCTCCACTTTACTCTGAAGTCCAATAGACAAGTGGAAACTCTGTGTTGGGTCCCTAGCAGAAAATACTTCACTGTTGCATACAAGTGGCTTTGACATATACTCTTCTTGTGTATTATAAAGCCTTAAAATTGACAATCCCTGCTAAAACTCTTAAGGGCACAAAAAACCCCTCTCTTTCCTTTCATTCTGATTTTAATTGCCATTTTCCTTGCTGCAAATGAGCATTAAAAGTACTTGTATCCATCATTAAGTGTTCATGCACTTCATGCACCTCATGCATATTAACTCTAAAGAATTTGAGGTATCCTCTTGTTGAAATATATCAAGTAAAATCTGATTAAATGTGACTTCTTTAAATTATGAAATGTGAATTGTTTCTTTGTTATTCTAGAACAGCCCTGATGCTTGCTGTCAGTTGTGAACCAACAGGCATAGTCAGTCTCCTTCTTCATTATGATGTTGATCTCTCTTGTAAAGATAACTATGGATGGGGAGCTAAGGAATATGCTACTATGAGTGGTCATTCTATGTAAGTGCTAACATTATAATTCTAATTATCTTTACATAATTGCATTTAAAAGAACTTTTCCTCCATATACTCAGACTGCCTGGGACTTTCAGAGTTGTATAATATAGCAAGCATCTGGCAAGCATACTTCAAGGCACTAAGAAGAAATTGGGCACATGGCCAAATTAGGTCATCCAAGTTTGGTCATCCAAGTTCAGGAGGACATAAGCAAGAGAAAGGACACAAGGTAGAGAGAGTCAGATAATCTGAGATCAGAATTTCAGAAGTAATAATAACGATGATAATAGCTGCCATTTAGTAGTCCTTTAAGGTTTTCCAATGTTTTACAAACAATTTATTATTTGATCTTCAGAAAAGTTCTATAATTTACTTATACTATCTGATTTAGAGAGGCAATTTGCTTTTTGCTGGTTTGTTTTTTAACCTTTGCTGACATCTTATAATTGTAGTAGATCTAAAGTTAATTTTAGGGAAAATCACATTATGTCTTGAACACCTTCAAAGAGTGATAATTAAAAAGAATAAATCATAAATACACTTTGGTACAGGGGAAAGAGTGCTCAATTTGGAATCAGAGGACCTTGGGAAAGATCTAGCCTTTCACTATATGGACAACTGTTACATTTTTTGGGTCTCAATTACTTAATACATAAAATAAAGAGATTGATGTAGATGACCTATAAAGACCCTTTCAGCTCTAAACTTACAGTTCTGTAATACTGTGACTGACTACAAGTATATTATGTCTAGATCGAATGTTTAGTTACTCTCTTCAGACAAAATCAAAACAATAAAACATTTTTTTTTGTGATAAACTGATTTAAGATTTGAGATATGCAAAGACTTGGTGCATATAATTTTTCTCTTGGTTGATGTAGACTTATTATGTTTTATATTTTATTTTGTACATAGTCATCAACAACTAATTAGTCAGTATGGAAGACGGAAGGCATTTATTCAGCCCCCTTCACCCAAAATCAGTACTTCAAAGATTTCTTCTGATTCAGAATTTACTTTGGGTGGATCTGCCATGGACCAAGAAGGTAAGACTGACAAACCAGAAGAAATAGTTGATTTAAAAAATAATGAAAAGACAGTCTCAAAATTCATATAATGCTTTTTTTTTTTTCTGTTTCCATTTTATACTTTAAAAGAATAGGAATTGGTTCATTTTTGCTTAGCTACTTAATTATCCTTGTAGGTCCACTATCCTGAAACAGTTTACTAAAAATAGCCTTAAGATCTTTTGTGTTGTAACTACCTGTTTAATCTAAATATTTCTTTATGTAGGCTACAATAACAATTTTCAGATTTCTGTATTATTTTAAATATATTTAGCCAAATCATATGAAAACTCTTGAACACTTCTAAAACGTATTATATTTAGCAGTATCATTTATTTCTGAATCTTAAATATGGGAAAACTATATATATAGGCCTTCTATAACTCTAGTGTGTACACACACACACACACACACACACACACACAGACAACTGGACTGATCGAATATATGAATAGAGAAAGTTAGAACAGTAAAAGAGCAGGAGAACAGAACTCTTGTTTTGTTTTTGTTTTGGAACTCTGTATAAATTATTTATCCAAGCTTTGGAAATATATACATTTTAAATGTTTCCAAAATTTTAAAATGTTCATAAAGCTTTCATTTCACAGATACTAAAGAGAATACAAAAACCACAGGAGTTGGGGGGACCAGAGGTTTGAAAGGTAATGCATATGTTTCTTGATTTTTCAGTCTATATTTGCGTACCTTCCTACCTCAAACATGACTGTGGGAAGACTTTCTAACCTCCTGATGTAGGCCCTTAAACTTTAGAAGAGAGAAGATTTTTTGACTTAGCTCTTAACATTTAATCCTACCAACTAGGCCATTTGGTATCTTAATGACCTGGGCTTATAATAATAAATTCATCTCACATTTATAAGATATTTTTTTTAAATCAGTTGACCCATTACCTAGTGAGAAAAGTAGTGTGGGTATTATGTTTACTCCCATTTGAATGGTGATGAAACTGAGGAGCAGGAAGCTTAGATGACTTGCTCATGTTAACCGAGCTAAAAGAAAAGTGTTATCATGTACCTTTAACTACTATACATTACATTATATACCTGTAATGACAAGCAAAGGCAACTTCCAAGGTTTGGATTACCAGCATAGTAAACCCCATTTATTCAGCAAACATTCATAGAACAGAGAAAGTCAAAATACAGTGTAACTTGTTCCTTTAGCAAGTAAGTTCTCAATTCAATCCAAGTACTACTCCACCCCTAGACATTACATTCATTTAGTCAGTCAAAAGTCTCTTCTCAAATGGAGATTAGTCTCCAACCATAAACAAAGTACATTCATTTGGTCAATCACAGAGCACAAAAAAACTCAAAGGCTCCCCACCCCTGAATCTCAAAAGGGGCAGGAGAGCACAAAACGCCATTCATCCTTAAGTTACAACAAAGTTAAGCTCAGCATTGAATACCCAAGGAAAGGGCCTTCTTTCATCTTCATTCCAGGCAAGCCCTCAGCAATCTCAGTCCCTGGGGAGACAAGGCTCAACAAATCCATAGCCAGTGTCCTCATCAAGTCACTCTCTGCCTGTAGAACAGTCCCAGAACCCCTGAAAACATCAGCAAGGCCCTCTTCCAGGATTTCTGTGCAGGTGCCACAAGAAAATCCTCCTTCAGGTCTTCTGAACCAACAGCCAGGTTCCAGGACCTCTACAACAGCAGCACTGTCCTTCACTATCAGGTGAATCTGGCAAAACAACATCAAAACAAACAGACAAAATACCGGCATCACAGCCATGTCTCCTCAGTTCTTGGCAGTTCTGGGTGGTAGTTCTCAAAAGTCCTGGGCAGTTCAAATGGGCTCTTAGCAGTCTTTCTCTCAGCAACTCAGGCTCCATGATATTGGATACTGTTCTCTCCAAGCCCTTCTGGCCTTCTCTAGGCTTGGACCTCTCTCCCAATTCATGGTTCTTCCCAGTTCAGCCCTCTCTCTTTACGTCAACAAGTCCAACCCACAAGTGGGATTCACAAGCTCTGGGTTTTAGCACTCAACCCAAAAACCAAGCCAATACAAGGGCATCTACAAATTCCATTACCAACATAATACCTGAAAGAGATGAACTATGTACACTACTTCCTTAGAAGAAATGAGTAATCACAATGCAGAAGAAACTGTATTTAATTTTAAGTATATCTTACTACTGCCTAAAAACAACCTGTCCTTTTCCAATAAAATATTTTAATTTTTTTTTTGACACACAACACTGAATCAAGATTTATTTTAATTTCTGAAAACATGAATGTTTAATTTTAAACCACCTCCCCCCACAAGTAACATTTCTTGTACTACATTAAACTGTTGATATTTTATAACTAATATCTAGTTACGTCCAAACATCAAAAACGATAAACATCCGATCAAAAAGTAATGGCTGACACCTTTAAAAAATGCTAATCACCAGTAAAGTAAAATAGAAAAAAAGTTTTCAGAGTTCACAAATGTTATAACAGCAAGATAAGTGATTCAAATGTTCCAACAAGAAGCATGGGTGCACGTTGTCCTTTACAACTGTTTGCTTTGAATCTTTGTAAAATCACTAACATTTTATTACCAGACAATAAATTATGGGGTTGCTGATTAAATGGCACTTAAGCATTAAAACAGAGAAAATAAAAGCAATAATCTCATGAACTTTTGTTTTTGTCAAAACAAGTAAGTCCTTTACAAAGTAATCTAAAACACTTAATTTAAGTGAGTCATCCACTCATCCTCCATTCGTTTTTGCATTTTTTAAAAAACAGTGGCCTTCCTCATGGGATCATTGTTTATAAGCCTGAACTTCTGTTTCCTTTTAACATTCTTAGAATGTCTCCTCCTGAACGTTTTGATCTTTAAGGCACTACACAATGAAGTTCCCTTTAAATCAAATTTAATAGAAGTGCTTTAGGGATGGCTAAGATCTCTTCTAAATTCTCTTTTCTAGTTTAGTTTATAAAGTAGAGGCGATCTGTTATTCTAGGGCCCAAAAGATAAATGTCATCCAAGCACATTTTCCCAAAATTCCAATATTTGTAATAGCATTTCTTTAAAAAAAACTTGTCAAAAATTCAGGTGTTATTTAAGAAGAGGAAAAGCACACGAGATTCAAAGGGGAAGATCTAAAGAAAATTTTAACCTATAAACTTTCTAAATCCTTTTTCAAGGGACAAGTATTAGTAAAACTAGCATTAATATTGTGATTACACAATTACAGCAGAGCTTACATGTGCTTAACATACATAATTTACATTTAAATAAGTTAAATAACTAAAAATATATTCTCTAATTTAATTGGCCCTTAAATGTTTTCCCTCTGGGAAACATTTAGCTGAACTTGGCTTTTTCCATCCAAATGGTAAATTCCCCTATTCCCCTGTCCCTCCCCCCCACCAACACAGACTTTAATGAGTTACTTTTAAAACTGGGGTAGTTGCAATATTTAAAGTTTTGGGTTTTCTGAAGTGGAATCTAATAATCTTTGCAAATCTATTATTGTTAAGAGTTAATGGTAGTAGAGGGAAAGGACTTAGATATAACACTATGCATAAAGATCATAAATTGGAAAGAATAATATGAACAGAGAGAAATCAAAGTTTAAGGAGTAAAAAAAGGTTCAAATAATTTTGAACACAAATAATACAACCTATAATAAGAGGTCAGAAAACATGGAAAATTGCGAGCTATAGCTCTGAACTATTTAAAATTAAAAAACCCTTAGAATTCAGGGCATGAAAATAAATATAAAATGGAAAACAGTGCAATAACATGAGTCCTAATAAGAAACTTCTTTTTAATAAATAATCCCAAATAAAATGAAGTTTCACAAAAATCTCATCTTAAACAAAATATATTATACTACATCTATCAAATACAAAGTATCTTATCTTTTCTGCTTTTCAGGGCATGAGACTGCCAAAGTTTCCCACAATGCACATTTGATTTCTCCATGGCATCTAGGTCTAGTAGCATCAGTTGGAAGTCTTAGAGAATCTGTAGCCTCTAGAATGAACTGTTTTCATCTGCAGCAAATGACTTAAAGCTAAGCCAAAAGTTTTTTACTTATATACATATATTTCCATCATAAAAAGCTGTTATGATCCTATTAAGCTCTCTGCTTTTACTCTAGTGTGTGTTTCACAAAGCTTCTGTATAGTTCAACATACTAAAAAAAATCTTGATTTTTAAAAGAACCTTTTTTGGTACTGCTGCATGATGGGTATAAATGTAATGTTAATTTAAGCATAAAATGGCAACTATATTGGATTGTATAAACTAATTCACAGATATTGGGAAAATTTTCTTAAGCTAACCAAACACAGGGATGCAGCAATGATAAAGAGTAGTGGAATACAAAGAAAAAACGAACAAGTAAATACATTGACTTTTGATCAGTGG
>CM053585.1:451778540-451796064 GCA_028646515.1 Pseudochirops corinnae | reverse complement strand
TTCTTTGAGTTTCAAATGTTTTGGTAAATCCAGTTGTCTCTTAGCTTCTTCAATATCATCTTGAATTGCTGAAATAAGGGCATCAAGTGAAGTAAAGTTTTTCTCTGGTCTGATGTAGCCAGTAATGGCTATACTAAGGATTTCCCCATAGAAGTCTTCTTTGAAGGTATGTATAATGTGAGTTTCCACAGATTTGTTTTAGTATTCTTGTAGTATGGGTTCCATCCTATGCTTAAAACCATTTTATGAACATCTCCATTTCCAACAGAGGCCCAACCATAGTAAATTCCAGTAGATAAGTCACTTGGAAGATTATCTACTACTTGCTCAGGAAAGTTAGCTGTGGGGATGCCAAGCTGCTTGGAGCCCCGTCTGAAGCCCCGCACCACTTTACCCCTGCAGAAATAAGGCAGGTGCTTCATACCGCCGCTGGCTCCGGGCTTGGGGGACCGCCGTGGAACTCAGGGCAGCGATTCCCCCCGGCCAGCCGGGAGCGGGAGGAGGGGGCAAATTCCGAAGGGCGCGAGACGCGTCGCCCGAACGCCGCAGGCGAAGGTCGCACGACAGAACCTCAGCGGGCCACTGACCCAACAGAACCCGCAATACCTCATCGAAGCCCCAAAATATTTTAATTTCCTATAGCTAGTCAGGTGATGACTAAACCTCAGTTTTCCTCATTTTCTTCATTTGTAAAATAGATCAAGCCAAAATCATAGTGTATGCATAAATGTATTAATGTTAGAATTTTAAAAGGTCAAAAGAACTAGGGTTAGGAGTAAGAAGAAATGTTAATTATAATGATTTGCTACTTTAAAATCTATATGCTTTCCTTCAAATACTCATCTTCCACCATACATAATACATTTATTGGTTCCACCTAATTTTGTGTTTATCAAAAAGCTGGTCAACTTGATTGTTTGATAGGTAAGTGTAGCAATATTGGCATCACTTAACCCATCATTAGACTAAAAATTAGTGATCTTTCAGCTCTTTTGAAGGTGAAGAGTGAGGGAACTATTACCACAAACCTCAAATTTGCATTGTTTTGGGGTAAAGCTTAGAGTAATAATAAAGTGAGAACCTTTGTTTCTTCAATTTTACTAATAATGGACATTTTGCTTAGAAATTTTCGTATAAATCATATTGTCAAAGGGAAGCTGACTCTTATCATGAAGCATTGTGCTATTGTCCTGGTCCTGGGGCCTGGTAGTCATTTTTATTTCCCTGGAACAACATCTTGCTTGCTTGCCATTATTTGTTGGAATATTTTGGACATATTAATTGTGAATAACCTCAATTTTGTCAAAACAAAATTTATGAGTTTTCTGGTACTTTGACAAATTATATTCTGGGATTGAGCATTCCCTAGTTATTTCTTCTGGTTACTTTGATATTTTAATTCATGCTTATAGTAGAAAAGTCATAATTTATTCAAAACACTGGATGTCAAAAGTCTTTTTTGTCTGTTTACTGAAAATTGATACTCAATTTGCTTTTTGTGCAACCATAATTTTAATTTTTTAATATAATACCATGACCACTGAATGACAAATACCAACAAGCAAAAGATAATCCTTATCAATTGAGAGTGGGTTGTAGTGTAGATAGATAAGGCATGCAAGATTTAAACCATGTGGTCTACTCACAGCTCTGCCACTAATTAGCTCCTTCATCTCTTTCAATCTCAGTTTCTTTTTTTTCCCCCCCTCTATTGACAAATATAAAAGGAAGGGTTTGGAATATCTGCTGAAATTCAATCTATTCTAAAATAATATGTTTCTGTGCTAAATTGTTTTTAATATCATTGATTTGAATTATTTTTTATTCAGATCATGAATAATATGACTAGTCAACTACAATGGTATTCATCATCTGTTGCTCACTTCCATCATAAAATATTTTATACCACATAAATACAACTTGCATGTCAAGCAATCCCCCATTTATTATGCATATTATTATTTCAAACATTTCTATGATTTTTTTCCATAAGTATATGCAAAGCTTTAATTTATAATTTGCAAGTCCCTTAGGAAATCAGTACAACTTCATTCCACTGCAAGGCATTGAAAATATCTCTATCTTACTTGAAATAATAATCCATTTAAGCTAAAGAGACATATTATAATTTATAATAAAGCAGATTCTAGCCTTATCTAGATTTTTAAAAGGCATTTTGCTTTCCAATCAGTCCTCATATTTATACCTTTTTTCCTCTAAATAAATGCATTTTTAATAAATTTTTCATGGTAGCTAGAATAAGACAATCTGTGTTTTAGATCTAAATGTGAAGAGTGTTTTAGATCTAAATGTGATGTTGTGGTCCTATATTTTAGCCAATGCCTAACTCTAATTTTTTGAGTAAATTATTTTCTGTGTAAATAAGACATAGATATAATAACTTGCCTAAGTCTAATTTTGAACAAATTGTTTTCTTCAGTTCGGTTTTGTACCTCCTTTTCCATTTGGACAATTGTACTTTTTGTTTTTTTGCTTTTTGGAGGGGGGAAGGCAGGGCAATTGGGGTTCAGTGACTTGCCCAAGGTCACATGGCTAGTAAGTGTTTAGTGTCTGAGGCTGGTTTTGAACTCAGGTCCTCCTGACTACAGGGCCCATGCTCTATTCACTGTGCCACCTAGCCACCCCAATAATTGTACTTTTTAGGGAATGTCTTCTGTGAATTTTGTTTTTCTGTTTTGCCAATTGTATTTTTAAAATAATTGATCAGTTTTTCTTCTACCTCCCTAATTTTACTTTTAAAGTCCTTCTTGAGCTCTTCCAATAATGCTTTTTGGGTTTGACAGCAGTTCATGTTCCCTTCTGAGATTTCAGATGTGGGCATAGTGTCAGTGCTGACCTCTTCTGAATGTGTATTTTGTTCTTCTTATTCTCTATAGTAGGATTCTAAGGTCTTTGTCTTTCCAATTGCTTTTTTTCCTATTGTGATTGCCTATTTCCTGGCTTTTAAAGTGGATTTCTGCTTCTGGGGCACAGAGGGCTCTGACTTCTTGTGCTGGGAACTAGGGGCCTGGTTACTGCCTTTGCTGTGACCAATGGTTCTGACAGTTAGAGGCTATACAATGCTGCAGCTTACCTCTTGCTGAGTTGGAGATGGCTGGTGTGTGCCAAGGCTTAGGCTGAGGTCAGGTCTTTCTGTGTTTCCCTAGGGTTACACTGAAGCTCACAGTGTGAGGTGTGGGGGAGAAGTGGTCTGGTTACTGCAGGTCTCCATCTCCCCAGCCCTGGGCTAGAGCTCAAGTGGGCTCAGCCACGGGTGGATGGTGCTACATTGATGTCTGCCAATTCCCCTCGCTGTGCAAAGGCACTCCTGGGGTCCTGGCATTGGAGCTTGCCAGCTCCATCCCTCTGGGACTAAAGATCTCCCACTGCTCTGCTGAGGTAGGATTTGCTGAGGTACCTCCCTTCCTGCACTGGTCCCCTTCAGCCACAACAAGAAGGACCCTTACTGTCAATCCCCCTAGCCTCCCACTGGTTCAACTATTTCAGCATTTTTCCTGTGAAAATATTCTCTGGAATTTTTTGAGTTCAACAAGGGGGGAATGAGAACATCTACAGTTTGCTCTGCCATCTTGGATCCCAGTTCAAATAGGTGACTTTCAAACATCTAGTCTGTGGGCTGATAGCCCCAAGAATAGCTGTTGCTGGTGCCACAGGTCCTGTTGCTTTTGCCCCACCCAGCTCCTACAGACCCTTGTCCTATGCTGAAAGATTTGGGAATTGCCACTGTGGCAGGTGATTCAGTTCACCAGGGCTCGCTCCTGCTCTGCTATGGTCGAGTGTGTGTTGGTATAGCCTGTGTGCTCTGTGCTCCTCCCCACCCTATACAACAAATCCTATTCATCTATTTTCCATGTTGTCCAGGGCTAAAAATCTGCCACTCTAAAATTTGTTAAGATTCACTTTTTAGAGATACCTGAAGGAATTTATGCAAGAGCTCAGATGAGTCCTTGCTTTCATTCTGCCGTCTTGGCTCTGCCCCCATCATTTCTTACAGAAAAGTAGTATTCCATTACATTCAAATACCACAACTTGTTCAACCTCTCTGCAGTTGATGGACATCCCCTCAATTACTAGTTTTTGCCACCACAAAAAAAGCCACTATAAATATTTTTGTACATGTATACACATTTCTCTTTTTTATGATCACTTTGTAATGAACTAATAGTAGTATTGATGGATCAAAGCCTATTCACAGTTTTATAGCCCTTTGGGCATATTTCCAGATTGGTCTCCTAAATGGTTGGATCACAACTCTCACTTCACAATTCCACCAACAATGCATTAGTGTTTAATTTTCCCACATCTTCTCCAACTTTTTAAATTTTCCTGTTTTCTCATGTTATCCAATTTGATAGGAGTGATGTGCTACCTCAGAGCTGTTTTGATGTGCATTTCTCTAATCCATAGTTATTTAGAGCATTTTTTCATATGACTATAGGTCTGAAAATTACCTGTTCATGTCCTGTGACCATTTAGCAACTAGGGAGTGACTTCCTATAAATTTGACTCAATTCTCTATATATTTTGGGAAGGAGGCCTTTATCAGAAACACTGGCTATCAAAATTGTTTCTCAACCTTCTACTTTCCTTCTAATTTTGCTTACACTGGTATTGTTTGTGCAAAAACACTTTAATTTAATGTAATCAGAATTATCCATTTTGCATTTCATAATGTTCTTTATCTCTTGTTTGGTCATGAATTTTTCTGTTCTCCATAGATCTGAGAGGGAAACTATTCCTTGCTCTACTAATTTGCTTTTAGTTTCATCATCCTTTATGTCTAAATCATGTACCCATTTCGACCTTATCTTGGTATAGGCTGCAGGGGTGGGGATCCTGTGGACTTGAGGTTACATGTGGCCATTTAGGCCCTCAAATGCAGCCTTTTGACTGAATCTAAACTTCACAGGAAAAAATTCTTTTAACAAAAAAGATTTTTTAAAACAAAAGTAGATTACTAGATTACTGTATGCATTTACTGCTGTGTCTTGTGTATATAGTCTATTCCCCAATCTACCATTCCATTTCTTGGCCAGTACCAAATAGTTCTAATGATTGCTGCTTTATAATATAGTTTTAGAGCTGGTATGGCTAGGCCCTCTTCCTTTGTACTTTTTTCATTAATTCCCTTGATATTATTGACCACTTGTTTTTCCAGATGAATTTTGTTATTTTTTTCTAGCTCTATCAAAAATTTTTTTTGGTGGTTTGATTGATATGGCACTGAATAAGTAAATTAATTTGGGTAGAATTTTCATTTTTAGTGTATTTGCTCAGCCTACCCATTAGCAACTGATATTTTCCCAATTGTTTAGATGTAACTTCATTTGTGTGAAAAGTGTTTTGTAATTGTGTTTACATAGTTCCTGAGTTTGTCTTGACAGGTAGTCTCCCAAGTATTTTGTATTGTTTACAGGTATTTTGAATGGAATTTCTCTTTCTATCTCTTGCTATTGAACTTTGTAATATAGGGAAATGCTCAGGATATATGTGTGTTTATTTTATAGCCTGCAATTTTGTTAAAGTTGTTAATTGTTTCACATAGTTCTTTAGTTGATTTTCTAGGGTTCTCTAAGTATACCATTATATCATCCGCAAAGAGTGATAGTTTTGTTTCCTCATTGCTTATTCTAATTACTTCAGTTTCTTCTTCTTCTCTTATTGCTAAAGCTAACATTTCTAGGACACTATTGAATAATAGTGAATTGATAATGATAATGAATTGATAATGAGTATCCTTTTTTCACCCCTGATGTTAATCTTAATTTTTTAGTGATCTGATCTTAATTTTGTCCACAAAGATGACATGAGGGAATTTGTCAAATGCTTTACTGAAATTTAGGTAAAGTTAAACAACAATAATCCCCGGGTCAGTCAGTCTAGTAACCCTCTCAATATGTGAAGATAGTCTGTTAGCTAAAGCTAACATTTCTAGTACACTATTGAATAATAGTGATGATAATGGGCATTTTTGTTTCAGCTCTGATCTTATTGGGAATGCTTCTTGCTTATCCTCATTCCAGATAATGCTTGCTGATGGTTTTAGATCAACACTGCTTATAATTTTAAGGAAAACTTCATTTAGGCTTGTGAATAAATGTTGTTTTTTTGTTGGTTTGTGAGAAGGCTAAAGGATGCTGTGGCTCTCTGTGCTGTTGTGGTTTATTAGCTTATTTGGTACTATGATGAAATTGGCTTATGGATTTGAGATTTGGTTTTCTGATGTCTGAATAAGTGTTTTGCTTCTGTCTTCTATCTGAATCTTGTGTGTCTTCTCTGTCTTCTATCTGAATCCACAAATCAAACAATAAAAGACATTATTTCAATGGGGCAATGTGAAGGTAAGATTATATTATCTGTATAGTTAGGTTGGTTTAAAAAGTAAAAGTGTCATCTGGGAGTGAACAGAGGAAAAAGTGGCTCTGTAGTCTCTTGGAAAATGACTCTGTCATCAAATATGTAGAAGATAAGAAGGTGTCTGAAGTCTTAGTGCCAGTAACAGAACTAAATAGTATCCCTGAAGGCTTACCTAAGCAAAATCAGAAAAACAGTACATAAAGAAGGAACATAATAGGAGAAAAAGGAGTCAGGAGAGGTATTAGAAGGACAATGGAAGAGTTCAATGGAAAATGAGAGAAGAGAAATAGATATGTTTGATATGGAGTGACAGAATGACTCTAGTATTCGTCTCTATTAATATCATCCAGCCTTTGCATGGTTGTTAGTTTTAGGAAAAAAGAATAAACTCCATTTCAGTTTCATGAGTTGGTTATACCAATGTCTTCCTTATGATACAAGCCCATGTCACAAGACTCTTTTTGGTAATAGAGACTAGACTTGTAATTCTATTGGTATAAGGAAACTCTTTCTACCAGTACAGATTAGAACCTTCTCTGAAACTTAGGGTCTCAGAGAACTGACTAGGTAAAGCACTGAAAGGGTAAGTGATTTATTAATAGTCACACACCCAGTATCTAAATCAAAGGTGAGCCTCATTCCTCATTCTTCCTCATTCCAGGACTTCATCTACATGGCCTTTCACCGGTCTCTCTTGTCCCCTGGCTCTGAAACCTATAATTATTTATTCCCTGTGTCTGTCAGATAAAATACAAACTGAAGAAAATATGTTATAACCGTTGTTTAAAAAAAATCTTACATATATGCTTAGGAAAAGCTGTTTTGCATTTGCAGCTTTGGAAAAGAAATTCCATAGGCCAATGGCAGTAAATGATGACAGAAGAAAAAAAGAGTAGGCAACAGTAGATTAGAATAATAGATAGTAGAATATGTCTGAATTTGAACCAGGAAGGGAAGTCAAGAGTTCTCTATAAATAATCACAGGTTCAGAGTCTATTTCCTAATCCTAAATAATTTGAAAAATCAAATGTACTTGTTATTGTTAAAAGGTTATCACACAAAAAAAGCATTTCCCCAAGAGATCTTACTAATAAATTCTTTGGGACTACGCACTGAGATAGATTTTGATGAGGGTGTAAGAGCTGGTAATCCAAGGAAAAAGAGGATAGACTGAATAAAAGAAAGAAAAGAGGTTTTTTTTTTTCCTCTCATGTTATCTAAGAGATAAAATACAGGATGCATGAATAAGTAAAATAAAGTCATAAAGTAAGGTGGCAATTTGAGTGACCTCCTGTGCAAAATTAAATAATATGTCAGGTGCATAAAACTGATGAATGTTCAACTTTTACATTTCCTTTTCAGATGCATTTGATTGGGGTTCTGCCAGTACTTCACAAAAAAATGAGAGTTACAGAAGTTCCAGGGATTTGAATTTTCATGGGAATTATCCTTGCCAGTCACAGCCAGAGACTGAAAATCAGTCAGGATCTGGGGAGTTTGGAAGGGTTCCTTTAAAAGAAGAAGAAGAAGCAGCTGGAGCTGGAAGTGGCCCTGAGACTGGGTTTAGGGTCATGATTCTAGCAGAAAAACTAGTCCCCCAGGAGCAGTGTGAACCACAAGTCCCTCTGTTGAAGGAAGAGAAAGGTAAAGAAGGTAATGAAGAAGCATGAAGAATGAATGTTCTGAATTTTCCATAGGTAGATTGAGCAAATTTTTACATTCCAATCTTTATTAGTATAGGTAAGCAAAATAAATGATAAAATCATGTGATAACAAACTTCATTTCTTGTTTCTTCCCCTCTCATGTAGCCTAGAATCTATCAGGTGTCTTTTAAAAAGGTATTTTGTTTTTCTCCTCTAATCAGTATAACATAATCTGGAAACACTGAAATGAAGTAGATTAGACTGGTGTGCTAAATTAGCCTTCTCCTCTCTAATTAACTGTCATTTTCTACATTTGTTTTTTTTTGTGTGTGTGTTTCAAATCCTAAAAACATTTGGCTTATATAGGTTTATATTCACATATAAAATCCATATCTGAATGATTTTTCTCTTTTTTTCCTGTCATTTTGGATTATTTATAGCTATCTTCCCAAAAGCTGAAGACAATTGATTTAACTTTTCTTAAATATTAAATGACCTAGCTAATTGATGCTTCCCAGTAATTGTTTCCATGAAATTGGTTAGTATGGAGTACAATTACCATACCAGTGAATATTTTTTTAATACTATTATGAAATGCTCCATAAGTTAAGATAACTGTGTCATATTCAGGTTTTAAATGTTTGTGTTGGTTTTGTTTCAATAGATTGGCTTGACCTGTGGCATATACAGTTATCCTCTTCCGAACTTTGGAAGTTCTGTTAATGTTTTTACTGTGAATTTCTCTCCCTGTAATCATACTCTTTGTAGCTCTGAGGTAACTAAAACTTTTACAGTGACTTTCAAATTAACAGCTGGAGTATTATCTGCATACATTGTTTTCAGGTTTTCTTGGCTTAGTCAGAATAGATTGTGGAGTTACTTAATGATACAGACCTTATCGATTTTTACTTCCTTGTGCAAATTTGCACCTCGGAAGAGGAGGTTTTTTTGTACTTCTTTTGAGACAGTCGTGGTCAGTGGTTTCACATATTAGGACAAGTTTTGTCCTCTTTTGTCTTTTAAAATAATGAGGTTAATTGTGTCTTTTTTAAATTGATTTTTCCCCTCATTCCCTAAGTCATGATTCTTTGTCTCTGAACCTAATATTAAAATCCATCTGTTCTGTAATGAGCTAAATTTAGAAATCCAGTTCCTTGTTAATCAGTTTTCTATTCTTGTGGTTAGTTTTAATAAATATAATGGTCTCAATTTCTGTTTAATGAGTTTGTTATACCAATGTCTTCTCTATGATACAAGCCCATGTCACACAGAACTTTTTGGTGATAGAAAGTAGACTTGTAATTTCATTGACATGAATTAAGTTCCTCTACCAGTTCAGGTTAATACCTTCTCTGAAACTTAAGATCTCAGAGAATTGAGTAGAGCCCTGAAAGGGTAAGTGATTTGTTAATCTTCACACAACCAATATCAAAATCAGAGGTGAGACTCAGGCAAAGGCCTTCCGCCTTCCAGGGCCAGCTCTCCATCCATGCTTCCTCTCCAATGTCACTGGTCTCTCTCATCCTCCTGCCTCTGAAATCTTTGGCTATTTATTCCCTGTGTCTATCAGTTAAGATGCAAACTGGAGAAAATGTGTTATAAACTTCATTTTTTAAATCCTATGTATCTGCTTATCAAAGGCTATTAATGAGTAGAGTTTGGACAAGAGATTTCATTTACCGATGACAGTAAATGGTGAGAGAAGAAAAAAGTAGGCAATAGGAAGTCAGAAATATAGACAGTAAAATATGGCTCATTGGAATCAGGAAGGGAAAGCAACTAAAGACTCCTTTGTTTTCATAAATTGCTAGAGATGGAATGAGGGCCTGAGTCTACACTGGGAGTTCTTATTACTTACTTTTACACAGATACACGCTGCCCCTCCCCACAGTCATTTTTTAAAGAGTAGATTATCCTTTATGTTCTCTTCATTCTTAGCACGTTTTGTCGTACTTTCCTGCCTGTTGGCATCTAGTTATATAGTCTAAGGTTGTTAAAGTTAAAGTTAAAGCCATAGGAGAAAGTAGAAAGTTTTAAAACATTTCCAGTGTTTCAGCAGAGAACTAACTTTTTAGCAAATTTTTAGGAGATGGAGTGCTGCTTTCTAAGGCCTTTGAAAGCAGGTCTCTAACCAGTCTTAATTCATCCTCTTGTTCTTCATTCTCTTTTCAACCAAACTGTTCTGTTAGTTTATTCTGTATGTAGTACTGTCCTGCGTCCGTTCAGGCCATTTGTTGAAATCTCTCCTTTGCTTCAGAAACTTTCTCTGGTGTAAGCTCCAGGAAGTTTTTCTGGATTGTATGAGTTTTCCTGATAATTATTTCCCAATATATTGATTTGCTGGTTTCTTTTAAATGTACACTTATTATTCACATTGTCAAACAAATGTTACAGAGCACCTAACAGGACATATGATAATATAATCCATTAGGCACAATTGCCATTGCTTTTTCTGAACTTTTCACAAGGGGCAACCCAAAAAATATCAAATTGCAACAAAAAGAATCATATGTGAGTGTTCACTTACCTCAAGGAACCATGAGGTCATTCGTCTAGACTGTAGTCTAGAAACTGATACAGATTGAGGCTACTTCCCCTCCCTACCTTGTATGAGTTAGATACAGTCTTCTTCATCCATTTCTGAAGCAAAAATAGAAAAACAGCAACAACCTATCAGCTTATTGCCAGACTTTGACTGATGCCCACACCGAATACACCCATGATGACCATCATTGCTCACCTCTAGCAGCATAGGCTGTCCTTCTCTCCTAGAAATTAGTCTGTTGTCAGTAGCCATTGAAGTCTTTTATTCTTCAGTGTCTAAATGAAAAAAAAGAGCACTAAGGTTAGAGAAATATTAGGGAGCCTGTATATCTATAGAGTAAGAGGGTAATTAATGTCATTTTTAGCCAAGTTGTTTGAGTAAAACACATTTACGCAGAAGTTAGTTATAATGCTTATATTGCTGATGTGAATGGAATAAATAAGAGGTAAAGCAATGTACTTGGTGCCATTTTGGAAGTACCTATTTTAAAACTTCTTTCAGTTGTTTAATACTTTTGTAGACTGGTGTATAGTAAACATAATTATATAAATTAGCATAGTTTACAGTTTCTGAAGACTTTTTTGTACTGACATATTGTAAACTAACTTAATAATTTAAAATATACTTTTGGAAACATTTTCTGAGATTTATTGTCAATATGTACATAGCTTTGTTTTTAAATATTGATGTTAAATGGCCTATGTTGAAAGGTTTTTCATATATTAATAACACTGAATTACTAACTGAGATGATTAAAACATTTTGCTTTTAATGATAACTCAAAATTCAAAGGTTTTCTACACAATTTCTTAGATGTATTTTATATATACCTTCTTTTGTGAATGGATAAAGAAACTTTAAGATGGATAAGCTAATGGATGCAAGAAGTATAAGCGTACCATTAGGTAGCCTGGGTATAGAAAGTAATGAAAATGTATTATTAACTATTATTCTACAAGTATCCATTTGAGCAGATGCTTTCAGAACATGCTTCTAGTGCTTTTGAGATAAGAATGCAGTTTATACATTTTTTAAAATTCTATTTTCTCTTTATTGTTTATGTATTGCCTGATTTTGCAAATTAAGTAACTAATTCAGTAATCATTCACACTAGGAGCACTTTTAATATAATTACATTAATCACTCTCATTAGTTGCAAGATCTGATGCAGCATTAGAGCATCAATTGCAGAATTAACCCCCTGTGGAACTTGATTGTACATCTCTTAAAAAAGGATAACCTTCATCTGTGTCACTGATGAGCATGCTTATATGTTGGTGTGTGTATACCTGTATAAAACACTTGAAATCTGATCTGTTTGAAAAGTTAATTGCATGTTATTCTAACTCTCTATTCTTGGTTTATTACAAGGACTAATAACTGATTCTAATTACTGTCATGCAGATGCCATAATAAGATCTATTCCAAATTAAAACATTCATTCTTTAAATCCTGTAAAGGGATCCAACAATCCTCTTCATTTTATACACAGTTGTGATTGAATTACATTGTTTAAGTACAGTTGTTGATAAAACTTTTATTCTTTTTTTCAGATTATCTTGAGGGACATCTATGTTTGAAGGTAATGACATTGGTACTTTTAAGTTATATCTGATATATACTGAAAGCTGTGATTATAACTTTCTTCTTATTTAAGTATCTTGTTTCATAGCCCATTCACCCCACTATTGAAATGAAAGATTCCTCCAGAAACCAAGAAGCAGAAAAAAGAGTTAAGAAAAAGCTAAAGTCATGTAAGTTTCATAAATCCATAATTTAGGAAGAAAAGTATATTTTAAAGACATTTCAATATTCACAGTTTTTTTTCTTCCCTTTCTTCCGACTTGTATTACAGATTTCATGGAAGAATTAGGTTTGGATGATGCAGATGACATTGATGGTATTTTCCTTTCCCCCCTTCTTTGCAATTATGAGAATAAGTGAATTCTCAAAAATCACACCTAATATTAGATATGTCCTATAGTCTGTAGTTTTTACTTTTGTACTTGAACACCATATGTCCAGTTGTATTTTTGTACTTACTGGCTTTTTTCTATATTGCATGAAGACACATAAATCTAATTATGTAGGTGTTCCCACAATTCAAGTAAATATACATTAAGCAACTCTTATGTCTCATGTGCATATCATGTGCTCACTGTTTTACTGTAAGATACACAGATAAAAACAGGTCTTTGCCTCAAGAACTTTACTTTATCTGGAGGGATGCAACATAGAAACTATCTTAGAAGGATTGGAGTAAAGGAGGTAAGAAAGAGAGATAATAGTTCTCTAGGAAAATTGATGAGGGAGAGAGATGAAAACAGTTGAGGAAGGAAAGTTTCATAGCTCTGATGGCCCCTGAACTGAGGCAGTAGGGTACCCCAGAAGGCTTTAGAGCAAGGTAATAGCCTAGTTCAGTGCTTTGAGAAGATTACTTGATGGCTTTGTGTATAATGGACCAGAGAATGTAGGCATCAGAAACAAGAAGACCAGTAAGTAATTTGCTGCAAAAATCTAGGTAAAAGTGGATGAGTTTGTGAAGTAGGAGGTAGATTTGGGAATGAAGAAAAGGGAGAGGATGACAGATTTTATGGAAATAGAATCAACAGGACTTAGCCACTTTTGGATATATGTGTTTCTGTGTATGAAAACATATGCATTTGGATGAGAGAAGTGTGAAAGATAAAGACCCAGATGCCTGAGAAGATGAGCTCTCTTTAACAAAGGTAAGAAATATTAGAAGATTGTGGACTTCAGAGATTGAGGCAAGAAAATGATGAGATCCCACTTGGTTATGTTGAATTTGAAGGTTCAAGAGGACATGTAGGCTGAGAGGTCCAGAAGCCAGTACTAAAATGTGGTGTCCAAAACTAAGCACAATATTCAGGTGTGGCCTGAGCAAGGCAGAGGTCAGCCACACTAACGTCTCTCTTCTTCTAAAGATGATATCTTTTAAAATGGAATTTAAAACTGTTCTTGCTCTTTTGGCCACTATGTTGATTCATACTGAGCACATAGTCCAACAAAATCCAAGGAATTCTGGCAAACATTTATCTATACTTCTTCTGTCTTGTGTTTGTACTTGTGTTAGTCATTTCATCCACAAAAATGACATGAGGGAATTTTTCAAATGCTTTGCTGAAATACAGGTGAATTGTAATGACAATAATACCCTGGTCGGTCAGTCCAGTAAGCCTCTCTAAATGTGAAGATAGTCTGGTAGGACGTTCTGATCACTTCCTAGTGAAGTCATGAGAGCAGATGAGATCACTGAGAAATGCAATCAGAACAGATTATCCTGGAAGCTAAGGATTTCAACAGTATCTGAGGCAGAGTAAGGTCTAGAAGGAACAAGACTGAACAAAATGCTATCAGATTTAGCAGTTAAGATAAGATTGATAACCTTGATGTAAACAGTTTCAGTAGAGTGTTTAGACCCAAAGCCAGATAAAAGGGTTTGAGGAGTGAATATAAATAACTCTAGTAATTATACTGTGAAAAGGAGGGGAGATATTGGATGATGATAAATTAAGGGGCTGCCATGATTAAGTGAAAAATGGAAGAAACTTTCAAAACCCCCAAATTAACTGTTTATTGTATATTTTGTTTGTTGCTTTCATATATCACTGTCCTTTATCTGCAGTTTTTGAAACTCATCTAAAAGTAGTCTTGTAACATTTTAAAAGGGAACACTTAAACTCTATAAACTCATTTTTCATGCTAAATTTTTAATGAATACTGATCCTTGAAAGCTAAATCTTCAAAAAGTTACATTATTCTGAAAAAAACTATCTTCTAGTCAACTTAAAATAATTCACATTTACAATAAGGATGTAACTGTGCTTAGAACAAATGGGAATTATTTTTTTAAAAATGCAGCCACTAAAGGGGTCCAAATTATAAGTATTTTTGGTGGGAAGTATATTTTAGCCTGGTAGAGAGAGGGTTGGCCTCAAAGCCAAAAGGATACAGTTTCAAGGGTCATCTCTGACACATACAGGCTAGGTGACCCAGGGCAAGTCACTTAACCTCTAAGTGCTCTAGGCAATTAATTATAAGCTGCAGAGAAGTTATCAGCCTCTTTTATTAGAAGGCAGTTTCCACACCTGAGGGTTCTCTATAAATAAATCACAGATTAAAAAATCACAGGTTCAGTCTTTTTTCCTAATTCTAAATAATTTGAAAAGTCAAATGCACTTGTTATTTTTTAAAAGGTTATCACAAAAGAAAAGCCTTTCCTCAAAGATCTTACTAATAAATTCTTTGGGACTACACACTGAGAGTTTGTTGAGGGAGTAAGAGCTGGTAATCCAAAAAAAAAGAGAATAAGAGAAAGAAAACAGTTGTTTTTTTCTGTCATGTTTCCTAAGAGATAAAATACAGGATGCATAATTAAACAAAATGAAGTCATAAAACTAGTTGGTAATTTGAGGGACCTCCTGTGAAAAATTTACATAATGTCAGGTATATAAAACCGATGTGCTTTTTTTACTCCAGTATTTTGTTTTCAGATGCATCTGATTTGGGTTCTGCCAGTACTTCTCCAAAGACTGAGAGTCCCACAAATTCCACAGATTTGAATCTTCCTGGGAATTATCCTTGCCAATCACAGCTGGAGACTGAAAATCACTCAGGACCTGTAGAGTTTGGAAGGATTCCTTTAAAAGAAGAAGAAGCAGCTGGAGCTGAAAGTGACCCTGAGACTGGATTTAGGGTTGTGATTTTAGGAGCAAAACCAGTCCCCCAGGAGCTGTGTGAAGCACAGGTCCCTCTGTTAAAGGAAGAGAAAGGTAAAGAAGGTAATGAGAAGCAAAAAGAGTGAACATTCTTAACTTTCCATAGGTAGATTGTTTGATCAATTTTTTACACTCCTATCTTTATTAGTATAGGTAAGCAAAATAAATGATAAAATCATGTGATAACAAACTTCATTTCTTGTTTCTTCCCCTCTCATGTAGCCTAGAATCTAGCAGGTGTGTTTTAAAGAGGTATTTTGATTTTCTCCTGTAATCAGTATAACATATTCTGCAAACACTTAAAGGGGATGTTTAGGACCGTGTGCTAAATTAGTCATCTTCTGTCTATTTAACTGATATTTTCTCCTTTTAAAAAAGTGTTTCAAATCCTAAAAGAACTTGGCTTATTTAAGTTTATATTCACATATAAAATTCATATATGAATGATTTTTCTTCTTATCCTGTCATATACTATTATTTGTAGCTATGTTACCAAAAGCTAAAGATAATCAATTTAACTTATCCTAAATATTAAATGACCTAGCTAATTGATCCTTCTTAGTAATTGTTTCCATGAAATTGGTTATGATGGAGTATAATTTTCATGCCACGGAATATCTTTTTAATACTATTATGAGATGAACCATAAATTAAGATAATTGTGTCAGATTCAGGTTTAAATTTTTATGTTAGTTTGGTTTCAATAGATTGGCTTGACCTGTGGCATATACAGTTCTCTCTTCCTACACTTTAGAAGTTCTGTTAATGTTTTCACCTCTGTGAATTTCTCTCCATGAAATCATTCTCTATGTAGCTCTGAGGTAATTAAAAATTTTACATTGACTTTCAAATTAACTGCTGAAGTATTATCTGTATATCTTGTTTTCATGTTTTCCTGGCTTAATCCAATTACTTAATGATACAGATCTCAATTTCATTTATTTTCCTATACAAGGAAGAGGAATTTTTTTTCTGTATCTCTCTCTCTCTTTCTCTCTTTTTTTGGGTACGGGGAAGCCAGGGCAGTTGTGGTTAAGTGACTTTCCCAAGGTCACATGGCTAGTAAGTGTTAAGTGTCAGAGGCAGACTTTGAACTCAGGTTTTCCCTTCTCCAGTGCCGGTGCTCTATTCACTGTTCCACGTAGTGGTCCCATGTACTTCTTTTAAGTCACTCCTATTCAGTGATTTCACATATTAAGATTTAGGTTATATTCTCTCTGTCTTTTAAAATAATGAGTTTGATTTTGTCTTTTTAAAATTGATTTTGTCCTCTCCTTGCCTAAGTCATGATTTCTCATATCTGAATTTAGTTTTAAAATACATCTGACCTGTAATGAGCTAAAGTTAAAAATTCAATTCTTTTGTTAATCACTTTTCTATTCTTGTGGTTTGTTTTAGGAAACAGAATGAACTGGATTTCAGTTTAATGAGTTGGTTATACTGATGTCTTCCGTATGATACAAGCCTATGTTACATAGTTCTTTTTGGTAATACAGACTAGATTTGTAATATCATTAGCATGAATTAAGTTCATCTAGCAGATCAGGTTATTACCTTCTCTGAAATTTAGTGTCTCAGAGAAATGAGTTGAGCCCTGAAAGGATAAGTGATTTATTAATCTTCTCACAGACAATATAAAAATCAGAGGTGATACACTGGCCCAGGCCTTTCTCCTTCTAGGGCCAACTCTCCATCCATGCTTCCTCTTAAACTTCACTTATTTCTCTCATCCTCCTGCCTCTGAAACCTTTGACTATTTATTCCCTGTGTCTGTCAGTTAAGATGCAAACAGAAGAATATGTGTTATAAACTTCATTTTTAAAGAATCTTATGTATCTGCTTATTAAAGGCTGTTAACGTGCAGACACTTGAAAGTTTGGGCAAGAGGTTCCATAGACTGATGACAGTAAGTGGTGAGAGAAGAAAAAAGAGTAGGTAACAGGATGTCAGAAATATAGATAGTAGAATATGGCTGCACTGGAACTAGGAAGGGACAGCAACCAAAGCCTTCTTTGCTTTCATGAATTGTAAGAGAGGGCATGAGGGTCTCTGTCTATACTAGGAGTTCTTATTACTTACTTATACACAGATACATGTTACCCCTACCCACAGTCATTTGTTCAAGAATAGGTTATCCTTTATGTTCTCTTCATTCTTAGCAAGTTTTCCTTACTTTCCTGGCTGTGGGCTCTAGTTATATAGTCTGAGGGTGTGAAAG
>CM053585.1:451763011-451778040 GCA_028646515.1 Pseudochirops corinnae | reverse complement strand
CCAATCTGCTCTCTCATATCCTCTCCCATCCCTCCCCCCTTACTTTCTTGGAAGGAAAGATGAATACATTGCTTGTATATCTTATTTCCTGGTTGCATGTAAAAACTAATTTTAAACATTTGTTTTTAAAACTTTGAGTTCCAGATTCTCTCCCTTCTTTCTTCCTCCCCCACCCTTGCTGAGAAGACAAGTAATTCAATATAGGTTGTACATGTATAGTTACGCAAAACATTTCCATAATAGTTGTATTGTGAAAGACTATATTTCTCTCCATTCTATTCTGCCTCCAATTTATTCTATTTTCTCCTTTGACCCTGTCCCTTTTCAAAAGTGTTTGCTTCTAACTACCCTCTCCCTCAATCTGCCCTCCCTTCTATCATCCCCTCTTATTTCTTTTGCTGCTCCTTTCCTGTAGGGTAAGATACCCAATTGAGTGTAGATTTTATTCCCTCCTTAAGCCAAATCCTATGAGAGTAAGGTTGACTTATTCCCTTTCACTTTCCTGCTCTTCCCCTCCATTGTAACAGCTTTCTTTTGCCTCTTTTATGTGAGATAATTTACTGTATTCTAATCTCTCCCTTTCTCCTCTAAAGGGGCCAGGTTTATTTGTAATGTTACAACATTCACTTTTGATTGTTTTATGCTTGTGGTTCCATTTACATTATGTATTGGCTCTTATTACTCTGTATTAGATCATGTAAATATTTCCATGTTTCTTTGTTTTATCGTATTTGTAATTTATCATAATACAGATAGTCAACTACATTCATGTAGCACAATATGTTTAGTTATTCCCCAATTGATTAGAATCTACTTTGTTTCCAGTTATTTTTTTCTATCACAAAAAGTAGCGCTATAATTATTTTGTTGTCTATGAGGACTTCATTTTTGTCAAAGATCCTAATAGTGTGCTCTCTGGATCAAAAAGTGTGAACATTATAGTCACTTTATTTGCATAATTCCAAATTCCTTTCCAAAATGGTTGAACTAATTTGCAGCTCTACTAACACTGTATCAGTGTACTTACTTTCCCACAAACTCATATTTTGATTTCTTAGAGTAACTTAAGGCAAAATAGTTACAATGAGAATGTCTAGAAGCTTGATTTTCTTGCTAATCAGAGATGTTTCAGGGAAAGGAAGGGCAACACAGAGTTAGAGTACAAGCCCAAATGTGAGATTTTATGGAAAGTCAACAGATCAACAAGAGTTTATTTAGCACATACTATGTGCTAGACACTGCTTCGGGCCAAATGACATAAGATAACAAACAACATAAACTTACAGAGCAATGAAAAGCAGTTGAGAGATAAATTAGTATGGAGTTCTTAGGATTCAAATAAGTTGAGACAAATTATCCCAAGACCATTTATAATCTAAACTGTATGAACAATATGTAGATGTGAAATGGAACAGATCTGACTTCTCTATGGTACTTTTTTTTCCCCCTCATTAGTGGTGATAATGGAACTACAACATTTGGATTCTGTCTCCTTTATACCCTATTTACAATGTGAGGAAATAAATGGCAATAGCAGTTGAACAGATAAAACTAGGAAGATTGGATCTGATCAAACATATAAAGAAGAAATCCATAATGATAAAATTTAGCAATTAGTTAAATTAATTCAGCAAAATTTTGAAGGTATAGAGGGATCTATTTTCAAGGTTATCTAAAAGAGAGAAAGACTCCAAAAGAACTGAAAAGGTCAGAAACAGAACCTTTACTTTAAAAAAAAAAATGGTACTCAAAAATGGTACTAAGACACACATTCCTCATGTCCATAAACTATAGGAATGCTCTATGTTTACATACAAGGTATCCTGGATGGATGCATCATAAGGGAAGAATAGGTTTTCAGAGGTTGTTATAAAGCAGACAATACCTTTTTAAAAAGACCTGTTCTGTTATTTTTGTTAATTTTTAAAAGTATTTGACTCAGAATAAAATGTTTGAAGTTCTCCTGAAACGTGATATCCCCAGTTCCTATGCTAAAATCATTAGATAAGATTCTGTGACAGATAAAGTCACTCATTTAACAGGGGACAAAATAAAGAAACATTTGTTCCCTTTAGGTGTTTATGATTATCCTGGAGGATGTCCTTTGAAGACTGAAAATGAAAGGATACCAATCTATTCAATGAAATTCAACAAACATTGTTAAGTGTCTCCCTATGTGCAAGGAACTATTATAGAGGTATACAAAAACAAGACTGAAACTGCCCCTGAAAAGATTATATTCTATTAGAAACATATTACATGGGCACATAAAAACAAATAAAAAGTAATGTAAGGAGGGAGAGAATGTTAACAAGTAGAGGAGCCTATGAAGACTTCATATAAGAGGTGGCACCTAAACTGAACTTTCAATGAAAATAAAAATTCTAAGGATTGAAGAGGAAGAAAGAGAGCGTTCCAGGCAAGGGGATGGCTTGGCTGAATTCATTGTGATGGCATACAGAATGTCGAGTCTGGGGAAAAAGTTAATAATAGCCCTGTTTGGCTAGAGTATAGCATATACAGTAGGGAGTGATATGAAATAAGGCTGGAAATGCAGGTTGGAACCAAATTGCAGAAAGCCTTAAACAACAAACAGGAGTTTTCGCTTTATTATTACTATTTACTATATTACTATTACTGTTACACTATTAGTGAAACTATTGCAATAGACTGGGTGAATGGAAATTAAGGTTAACATTAGGGTGACTGACTAACTGAACCAAAGATTATAGTTGTAAGAGATGTATAAGTAGAATATTCAAAGCATGACAACAAACTAGATAGGGGTGGGGAGGGAATGAAGGGAAAAGAAAACCCAAAGGTCACTCCAAAGTTGTAAATTTGGATGACTGAAAAGATAGTAGTCTTTTGGACAAAAATAAAGGTGTTTTAAAAAGGAGTATGTTTAGAGTGAAAGATAATGAAATGTTAGGGTTAAAATATATAGATTTTAGTGTTATCTCTGTGTGTGTGTGTGTGCGTATGTGTGTGTGTGTGCGTGTGTGTGTACATATATATATATATGTATATACCCAGAGGGTTGATAAGACCACCAATGTAGAGAATAATAGAGAGAGCAAAGAAGACAGTCCAGGCTAGAGTCTTAGAGGACATTTGTGTTGAGCCTGTAGCTTGAAGACAGATGATCTCCAGAAAAGAGGACTGAAAATGGAAGGTCAGACTAGAAGGAAAATCAGGAATATTCATAGTTATACAACAGAAACCAGACCAGGAGAGAATTTCTAGGAAGAAGAAGTTGATAGTAGTGTCATAAGCAGAAGAGAAACCAAGAAGGTTGAGAAATGGTCGTCAGATTTATCAGTTAAGAAATCATTGGTGCTTTTGAGAGAGCAATTTCAATACAATGGTATGATGTGAAACCAAATTTCAAGGGGATGGTTAACAAGTAAGTTAGTAGTGCAAATGTGAAGGGAATAAATGTAGATGATTCCTTCTAGCAACTAGGCAGTGGGGGAAAAAGTAGACATTAGGATTTTTAGTTTGTCCAGCAAGGACCTTGATATGTTTGTAGCATCAAGGAAAAGTTTAGCATATAGGGAGAAATAGAAGGTGAAAGAGGGAGAGAGGGTATGATCAAATTCCTAGAGAAGGAGGGGGGTGGCATCAAGGGCACAAGTAGAGATTGACTTTGACAAAAAGAAAGATTCTCTTCCTCAGAGACCAGAGAAGGGAAAAAGAGGATGTGAAACACTGTAGTGGGGGTTTAAGATGTGGAATGGAGGCAACTCATAAGGGATTACCTTGATGTTCTCAGTAGGGTAGGAGGTGAGGTCATCTGCTGAGACAGAAGAGGCACAGTAGCACAGGTGGCTTGAGGAGAAAGGAAAAGGTTTGGAACAGACAATGTAGAGACTTTGATAAAGAGTCAACCAGGAGAAAAGACGATTGGAATGTAGGTGACTTTTCTATGAAGTTACCGAAAGATAAAAATCACATGGGATGAGAAGATGAGTTAGAGTTTCAATCTATACTACTAGAAAAAGTAACCAAACTATTTTGCCAACAGATATAATCAAATAATCATATATGTACTAAAGTTGATGAATATTGGACTAGTATAGAACTTAACAATGAAGAAGACATGGATTTAAATAATACCTTAGAAACTTACATCCTGTGTGACCTGGGAAATTGCTTTATCTTCTCTGGCCCCAAATTTCTGCTTCTCTTAAATAAGTCCAGGACAAAAGCAACCTCATAGACTTTTTATCAGGAGAAAACTATATATTTAAGACACTTTGAAAATCTTAAAATATTATATAAACATCAGTTGTTTTATATAAACATCAGTTATCACTCACAAGTACTGTTGCACCGTAATTATTACTTCAATTAAATATGTCTCTAAGGTCAGACCTAGGAGAAGGAGGGAGGAAGAGAGAGAGAGAGACAGAGAGACAGAGAGACAGAGAGACAGAGAGACAGAGAGAATGAATGTGTAGGATTTCTATGGGGACAGAATTATCTTGACAAGCTCTCACTAATGTGGAATGTGCATGATAGAGTCATCTAACTACTGGAAAATTTCTGTCTTTTCAAGTTTTCAATTATGCTGCTTAGAGTATACATTTTTATAAGTTTAAGTGTAATTTGAAATTCTACCACTAGATGGTGAAGAGTTACATGAACAAAAGGATGGAAAAAGGGGATTTATGTAAAATTGTAGGTATTTGCCATGAATGATCAAAGGAAGCAGGATGCGTTTACAGAAGAGACAATAGTAGGTGTCCCCCATAGAATATCAACACCAAGTGGTATCTAGACCAAAATCTCTTTGCATTCCTTTAGTGCAGGGTCTCATTAATCAATTCATAGCAACTTAACAATAAAACTTAAAATGTTAAATGGAGTAACTGCCCAGGGTGCTGTCTAGAATTTTCTTTTTACAAAGTGTACAAAGATTTATCACTGAGAAAAGACATTAAGATATAAGGCATTCCTAAGCAGTCCTGTTGAGTAAGCAGATCTATGTTTAAGTTCCCCAATTCCCTTCCTTAATGACAGCCATGTTTGGAAAGGACAGCTATTACCGAACTGCCCAAGACACTCCCAAATATTTGGGTTCTCACTGAGGACTTAGTTTGTCAGATTCATAACAATGGTTGACTACTTCTGAATATTTCATCTATGCTGACAGATAGTTACTTCTGACGCTATCTTCCATACCACCAATAATCCCAACCCTGATACTTCTGTCTCCCTGCACTTACCTGTGAGAACCAAAGCCTACTGGTAATCACCACTGCTGGTTACCTCTTTTACTACACTCTTTTCTTAATAATTTGGTTCTATCCCTGCCATGAACAAAAGGAACAGTTGCCATAGGAGCCCCTGACCTGGCAAAGTATGCCTCAACTACACCTACTTCTTCCAAAGTTCTAGAGCCTTTGACTCCCACTTTTCTCAAACCTGTCTGCTTAAGTGCTTTCCTGACTCAATTTCACTTTGTCTTCACCTCCACCACAGTAATCTAGGCCAAGGAGTCTTCCTCTTGTGGCCTAAACTAGGGCCTCCAGCTAAACAAAGTCAGGATGGGGGAAGAGGCAATACATATTCTTAAGGTGGCTTTTGTCACTAGGAGTCTATGAGAAGAAATCAATTAAATTTTGAACAATATTGACGAAATATGTAACTAATCCAAATACATAAAACCAAAAGACATTTCCCCAATGGATAAGTAGTTAAAGTAGAGAAATATGTAATTCTCAAAAGAAAAAAATTCTTATCCATTAACAATCATTTGAAAGATTGTTAAAACTCACCAATAGGATAAATGAAAGTCAAAACAATGCTAAAGTTTTGGCTCTTGCACAGCAAATTGACAAATATGACAAAATATGGAAATAGTAAATGTTGGAAGGTTTTTGTCACTCTAATATATCATTGGTGAAGCTTCATTACCTTTGCCTACATTATTGTAATAACTTTATAATTAGACACCCAGAGTCAAAGTTCTCCCCACTTCAATCCATGTGATTTTTTTAAAGCATAGATGTGACCATACACTTTCTACTCCATCAACACTATTGGCTCCATATTATCTCTAAAATCATTATCCAAGCACAAACTCTCCAAAAATTAGAATGGACAAAATAGGAACCACTGAATTAGAAAACAAGAAATATTAAAACAAAGTCAAAAGGCTGAAAAAAAAAGAGGAAATATAAGGTACAGCAAAAACAACTGGTCTGAAAATCAGATGGCATACAAAAAATTTAAGAATCATTCAATTACTTGAATGTCATGACCAAAAAAAAAAGCATGGACATCTTATTTAAAGAAATATTAAAAGAAAATTTCTGAGATCTGTTAGAATCAGAGGACAAAGTGGAAATAGAAAGAATCTATTAGTCACTCCTGAAAGAAATCCTCAAATGAAAACTCCAAAGAAAAAAAATAAATACACACATATATGTATATGTAAGCATACATACGTATATGTACACATACACACAGATATACAGACACACAAACACATATACATGCGTATATACATATGCGTGTATATGTATACATATACATGTGTAACTTAAAGAATGTATCCAATATGTTAGAAGCTTTCTTTAGGTTCTTTTAGCTTCTCATGAGAGAAATTCAGGATTCAGACTACTCAAACAATTCATGTGAGTCTTACTACCTAACTGGCCCACCACCATTTCTTATCAAAATACTATTATCTTGTGCAAGTTATAATTTGTAACCTCTTTCAATCTTTTCACAGATTTTGATTCAGTATAAGGAAACACCCCCTAATGTCATAACAATTGGCACTATCCAAAATGGAAAGGACTTTCTCAGGAGGTTTCCTACATATCATTGGAAATCTTCTAAAGAAGTCTGGGTGATTCCTTATCAGGTATTTTAGAGTTAAAATTGCTTTGTTCAACTAGATTTCTTCTTAAATTCTTTCTGACTCTTAATTCCTATGATACCTTTATATTTTTCTTCCTTTGTAGATACAAAAAAAGAGAATTGAAGAATAATTATTTCTATTTTGTTTCCAGTACTCTTTTGGGTGACATTTGTCATTTCTCTTACCTTTGTGGCCAAAGCAGCACACTGGGCCAATGTTCTCAGGAAACTCCTAGATCACTTTCTTAGTTGATAACTCACACAAAAAAAACCTATGGTAATTATCTGCTTTTATTTGAAAAGCTAGATTCCATGTGGATATTCTTCTCAATTTAAATTTTATATACCTTCCAAAAAATTCAGTATTCAATTTTTGCTATAGTGATACCTTTGCAATGTCAGGAGAAAGCTATGTAGACCTCCAAGACATTGGGTGAACACCTAGTGACAAATGTATTGAAGGACATGAACAAGATTTATAAAGAATGGGCAGCCATGGATAGAATACAATCAGCATCACTGGAGGGAATTTCAAAATTGATAGATCACAGATTCATTTGAGTAGACTACATAGAATAGAACAATAATAGAATAGTGGAGCAATTAAATAAAATCAAGTTATAGTGATTAGAAAACAGAATGGATAAGTGAACTCTGGAACTTCAGTAACAGTGTGTTTAAAACAAATAATTGAAGTAGTTATTCTGACACATAAAAACAAAGCAATTAGTATATAATCTATAAAACAATAATTATGTGATTCATCTTATTCCACCTTTTTCATTTCAACCAAGCCTCTGTTTTAATTATTCAGAAATGAATGAAGTAAATTGTCACATTCCCATGGAAACATGAGAGATAGGGCTTCCCCATATCTCCAATGGGCAGAATTTTGCAACATGAGTATGCAAAATTGTTAACAACAACAACAATCACTAGAATTTGCTTAGCACTGTGTTAAGAACTTCATAAATATTATCTCATTTTATTCTTACAAGAACCCTGGAAGGTAGGTGCTATCATTATCCTCCTTTTACATGTGTGGAAACTAAGGCTGACAGAGGTTAAGTGACTTGTCCAAGGTCCCACAGCTAGTAAACGTCTAAGGTTGGATTGGATTGTGGTACAACTTTGTTCAGATAGTATCAATTTTTGTAGAACAATGAACTGTATTAAATAGTAGAACTCGGTGAAAGAAAAAGAAACTTGAAAAGATATGACTTGATCGAAAATTATTCTTGATTTTTAATCTCTATTTCTATGAACAGTGGCTTCACATATTGAGAATAGGGCAGGGGGGGGAAACTACTTACTGATCATGTCACACTAAGGATCACCATCAGTAATACTGTCTTTGAATAGGAATGGTGGGGATGCATATTAGTAGTATACATATTAGTGTACATTATCATGCATATTGATACATATTATTTGAATTAATGCACACTTATATGTTGCTATACATCTAAGGGTCATGAAGATGGAGAGGCAAAGGACTGGAAAATTAGACCTGGAATTAAAATTTTCTAATCACATAATTGACCTCATACATTTTATTCATTGTTATCATTACAATTACAATGGAATCTTGCTATTCCCTCTGTGGTGACTAATACAGAACTGGTTTAAAGTCTTCATCCAAACAGGGTTATTTACTGAGATACTAAGAGAATACTCTCAGTAGATGCTTTCACTTCTACATGCCACAGCACTAATGGACCATCAGTCAGGGACTTTGATGACTTAATTATATAGTAAGGCACCAGTGCATCATGATCACTATTTCTTTTTGCCAGATCTATGATTTTCATTTATGTGGGGAACACCCTGTGCACTTTACAGCCTTAGAGAGCTGTCTTGTTTACACAACCAATATAGGTCACAGGTAGAACTTGAACTCAGGTCTTCTTGACTCTGAGTTTGACTTTCTCTCCACCATGCAATGCTATTTTATATACTATTATTATTAAGCAAGTATATTTAAAAAGCAGTATTCATATAGTTTTCAGTATGATATATATATAATATTTTAACTAATAGCATATCCAAACCTAAAGGTACATTGAAATAAGGGTGTGTGGGGATGGAATATGTTATTCTGCAATACAAATGGGGAATAGTTATGAAGAAGACCAGTATGTAATAGGTGAATCAGTAATTTGACCTTAAATCTGAGATCTTTCTACATGAAGAAAAGAAGGAAAAAATAAAGGAAAGCAGACAAAAAAAATATTAGGAACAACATTCAAAATTTTATTTTATTAGAATAATATTTATTTTATTTATATATTTATTTATCTTAAGGAATTCTATTTTTGAATGATTAAAATATTATGTTAGTAATGTCAACTAATTGATAATTCACAAAACTATGCCATTTACCATTCAATGGAGTTACTTGTGGGGATAAATAAAAAATGATCTTTTAAAAATCTTAGTGAGTCATATAAGAATTTCACTCTAAGAAATACTGATGAGCAGAACACAAACTGAGAAAATAGATCAATGAAGGAATTATTTGCTTCACAAAACAATTCATCCTGTTTCATTTCAATATCTCTCAGTACATTTAATATGATTCAATTTAGAAAAAATACAATATGATACTACTTTTCAAGGTTATTACACAAAGGAAATTAGGTCTCTATCTTGTATAGTTAATTTAGGTTTGAACATGGAAAATCATATTATTGGGAAAGGAGTTTCTTAACACAAATATTAAATGGTCTACAGAATAATTATAGTATTATATGGAGACTAATCCTCTACTTTTTGATATTCAAGCAGTGCCTCATTATGTGTCCTTTATAGTAAGATCTTACCAACAGAATTGTTAGCTGATAATAATGTATTTTAAATTATCCAAATGCTTCTGCAAGGGAGAAGGATAGATCTCAGAAGGTTTTATTTCTTTTTTTTTTTTTTTTGAAGAAGATGAAATTTAATCAAGATGAATGCTAAGTCTTACATTTGGATTCAAAACCAGCTTCACAACTACAAGGCTGGGGAGGCAGGGCAAGAAAGCAGCTTGTACGCAAACAATCTGGGTGGTCTTAGTGAATAACAAGCTTAGTGTAAGTCACCATTTGATCCCATAGCCAAATTGGAGATCTTCTGGCAAAGATTTGATGACCATTTGTCAGGTATGTTATGGAGTTTTGTGAGGGAAAGTCTGTGCCTCAAGTGCTTCCCTTTCCTTTCAGAAATTAATACGTTTCGATGAAAGAAGAAATGAAAATGATCTGGAGAAGCAATGTATATACTTGCCAGGGACATGACTCCTTGAACTAGCCCCAACAAGTATGCTGAAGGAGAGGAGGTAGGAGCCCATACCCCAGCCCTGGACAATGGCTGCTCAACCATTCCTGGAGAACAGCAACGGGGCCTGGAAGTGCTCACAATGGGCATGCTTCCTGGTCAGCCCATAGACTGGGGTCAAATCTATCTTCACTCCATAGGGGACGCTCAACTCCATTTGATGCTGCAGGATGGCCAGGAAGAGGAAGACTTCCCACCGGGCAATAGTCTTCCCAACGCATTGTCTCTTCCCCAGGCCAAATAAAATCACCTTGTCACTCAGGGTCTTATTGATAGTGCCATCAGCACTAAGGAATCTCTCTGGCCAGAACACTGATGGGTCCCCCCATACTTTCTGGTCATGGTTAACCTGGCACTGGTTCACAAAAATGCAGATCCCCTTGGGGATGTAGAAATTGTTTAGGGTCATCATTCTCCTTGTGCCGTGAGGCACGGTAAAAGGGACAAAGGAGGTGTACCTGAAGATCTCCAGGATAAAAGCCTCCATGTAAGGCAGCCGAGGTCCGTCTGAGAGCAGGGGCCTTCTCTCTCTGCCAATCACAGTATCTAGCTCCTCCTGAATCTTCTTCTGGATCTTGGGCTTAGTCACAAGATACATGAGGCTCCAGGAAATGGCTGTGGTGACTGTATCAAAGCCTTCTCATGCTTCTTGTATTTGAATGTCAAATTTTCTATTCAGTTCTGGTTTTTTCAGCGAGAATGCTTGAAAGTCCTCCACCTAATTGAATGACCATATTTTCCCCTGAAACATTATACTCAATTTTGCTGGGTAGATGATTCTTGGTTTTAGTCCTACATCCCTTGATTTCCGGAATATCTTATTTCAGGCCTTTCGATCCCTTAATGTAGAAGCTGCTAGATCCTGGGTTATCCTGATTCTGTTTCCACAGTATTCAAATTGTTTCTTTTTGGCAGCTTGTAATATTTTCTCTTTGATCGGGGAACTCTGGAACTGGGCTATAACATTCCTAGGAGTTTTCTTTTGGGGATCTTTTTCAAGAGGTGATGGGTGAATTCTTTCTATTTCTATTTTGCCCTCTAGTTATAAAATATCAGGGCAATTTTCCTTGAGAATTTTTTGAAGGATGATTTTTAGGTTCTTTTTCTGATCATGGTTTTCAGGTAGTCCAAAAATTTTTAATTGTCTCTCCTGGATCTATTTTCCAGGTCAGTGGTTTTTTCAATGAGATATTTCACATTGCCTTCTATTTTTTCATTTGTTTGGATCTGTTTAATAGTATCTTGATTTCTCACAAAGTTGGTAGCTTCCATTTGCTCCACTCTAATTCTGAAGGAATTATTCTCTTCAGTGAGCTTTTGAGATTCTTTTTCCATCTGGCAAATTTGACTTTTTAAGGCATTCTTCTCCTCATTGGTTTTTTGGGCCTTCATCCAGAGTCACACATCTAGTAAGTGTCTGAAATAAGATTTGAACCCAAGTTTTCCTGATTCCTAGTCCAGTTACCTATCTACTCACTAAATTAAACTATCTCCAAAAGGTGAGGCTCCTGAAGACACTTGGATTTGCCACAGAGACTTTTTGATCTGCCATTAAATACTCTATCCTTGGACCATGGGCCACAGCCCAAAAGGGATACTTCTTAAAATTAGGCCCAGATTAGTAAAACCCATCCAACTGAACCTCATCTTTAAGTAAAGTAAGAATGTCTGGAAAAAAGCCCAAACTTTCACAATATGCTATATCTATTAGTGAGGCTAGCTGTTCTTAAATAGTGTAATTTAGCATTTTTTAATTTAAATGTTGGAGAATATCTACCAAATATAAGTTGATGCCAAGCTGTTCTTTCAAATGATATCATTAGTAGGTGTTTCCACTTCTTCCATTCATACCTAGTGAGAAATGATCTAAAACCATGTTATCAGCAAAAGTAGACTCTTTTTTTGTACTGTACCACACCTGGTAGATGTGGTCACTTAAAGCTCTACCAAGTAGAGAGGGAACAGGTTCATCTCCAAATTTTCTTCTTTCATCTTAGAGATAGGGAAGTATGCTTGCTATGGGCAACAAATTTTTATCAATGACTTCCACCTCCCCAAACCTAATGAATTTGAACAATTCTCCCAAAACCCTTCCTGCCCCTCATGGACAGAATCTACAGATAGATAGGACTGTGCCCCACCAGGGATCTCTATTCTCCCAGAAACACTAAAAATAGCACCCATGCCTAAGGCATTGTCTCTAAGAGGAATGCACAACCTCACAATGTTACCATAGTCAAAGTGAAACAGGATAGTTGAGTTGTAGGGGCAAAAGACCCAGTAACTTCTGCCAAGAGTCTTAATGAAGGTACCAGGCTCTTTTGACTCTACTTGCATACAACAGAGTAAAAACAAAGAGATTCAGAATTTCTTGGCTTGAGTATAGGAGAAATTTTTTATTTCTCTCATGTATTAATAACTAGTTATTCAGTCAGAACCAAGGTTTTCCCCTTTTTCTAATTCCTCATCCAGAAATCAACTAGTGTCAGAAATTTCTCTCTCTCAAAGATACAGCAAAGCCAAGATCTAATCAAATAGTAAAAGAAGTAATAAGTTTAGGCTAATAATGAGTGCATTCCTGAATGTTGTGTTTACTCAGACAGTTTGAGAAAGTTTTGATTCATCTTTTTGTCAGACAGGAAATATGGAACTTGGTAAGTCTCTTTGACCAAGATTTGGTTGACCCAAGTCATATACCCCAAGACCCTTATTGTAATATAGTCGAGTTTCCTATTGCAATATTCATTTTCTCATTAATTCTTAACCAATCAGAGTTGATTGCCACCCTCAGAAAAACCTACTCTTCCAAGAGCATATAAATTGTGAATCTACCACCATGAGGGTTTTTTTTTTTTGTGTAAGAGAGACAGCTAAATGATGATCCTTTTATTAAAATTCTGGCATTATTAATAAAACGATTAAATTGCCCAGAAACTATATCTCTTGAACCCTTTTAAACATCACAAATGTCTGTAGAAAAGACTTGTATTGATGGAAGCAAATGTAGGAGAGACACTTAAGACCTATTTGTGGCAGAGAGTTGTGGCTCTGGAAGGATGGTATTTGGTGTTCCTATAAGTTACATCTTTTATATAACTGTATTTTTCAACATCAAATTGTAACAGATTGTATAGCATAGCAATGAACCTTATCTTGGGGGACATAAAAAGGGATTTGTTTTGAAGAGAAGGTGAATTATACTTTGAGTTCACTATGAGAGAATGGATTTATACCTATAAGGTCAACTGGGTAAGCATTGCAGCCCTGTTTTGAACCAAGGCCATGTTCAAAACAAACTGAATAGTAAGAGAATTTTTCCTTCATCCTTAGGTAATTGGTGAGATATTAGAGATCAAATGGAGTTATTAGATCCCATAAGAGAGAAGAATCTATAAAATTCAGAGATCATGGTGAGAGCTTACAAGTGAATGAAACAATCTGTCCAATTAATGACAAATATTTGTGCTTCTGATCCTCTTACAGAAACTATACTATGATTGAAAAAAGTCTCCAAATTTCTAACCATTATTATTCCTGTCAGCCAAGCCCTAAGATTCCCACTGCACTCTATTATAATCCTTCTAAAAATTTCTTTTAAAAATATTTCTTAGAGGGTGGGTACAGGGAATATCAGTTGAATCCCATTTGTGGTGCTGTTTCTAAGACTTTCCCAGGTTCTTTTTTAAAGCTTTCTTGCTATCTTTATTAGACCTGAAAAATGGACAATCCTCTGACTGTTCAATAAACCAAAGATGGCTTCTCCTACCAATAATTAGTTGATATGTATTCAGTAAGAGAAAATCTCCCAAAAGTGAGTATAAAGCACTCTAAATTCTTTGGTATTCAGTAAATTAATCCCACAATTGGAGATCTCTTTACATTAATATTCTTTTCCCAAAATATCATGATTCCAATTATGTGTATAGTTAGATTAATATGAGAATATTAAGCTTTAAAATTAAATTTAATCAGGAAATAATCAGTTTTAATCTGATCTGAAATATCCATATCATGGATGAAAATCAACAATACAGGTTTAATTACTAAATAGTCAATAATGCTGACTCTTTTCATAAGATGTAATTAAAAGTTTCTATAGAAAACACCTCAAGGAGCTAATATTTAATATACTTGGATTATGATAACATGAATTGCTATCTTTGCCTTGATTGAGTCAATTTAGTCTAAAAACAGAGTAAAATGAGGTGATTTTCCTCAAAGCAGATTTCCTATAGATGAACCTTTGGTAGAACCATTGGCAATCCTGCTACTCAAATGTTTGAACTAATGTCAACTAATAAAGAGTTGCCAAACTGGTCCAGATAGCTGAAATATCAGTATGTAGTGCACATTAATAGGAGGAATATGCACATAAAGGAATATTGTACATTGACCTTTTATTAGAGATCTAGATCAGCATTAGATCCTTTTTAAAAAAAATTGTTCATCATTTGAAAAAAAAACTTTTTTTCAAAATTTTATTTTAGACTCAAACACCAGAACACAAAAAGTAGAGAAAAGAAACCAAAACATATCATAAACTTAAATATTAGAACTTAAATACAAAGTTAGAAAGAAAAAAAAAAGCCGGTCATGTGCATAGCAGAGCATAAGAGAGGATTCAAAATATGTAACAATAAATTTTCATTTCAAGAAAGCCTATATGATAAGATTAGATTCTTTTTTTTTTTAAATTTTTAAATTTTATTATAGTTTGCATCATTCATTTCCACAAGATTTTGAGTTACATATTTTCTCCCCCTCTTCCCCCCACCCACCGCCCCAAAACAGCCATCCCAGTGTGTCCCCCCTCCCCCAGTCTATTCTCTCCTATGTCA
>CM053585.1:451743555-451762511 GCA_028646515.1 Pseudochirops corinnae | reverse complement strand
CAACGTGGCATCCTAGTTCCAACCCTAAGGCTGAACTGAGTGCTCACGATCAAGGCTAACAGACATGCGTGGGCCTCTACTCCATCCCCAGACTGTCGCGGTGCACTCCCAGTGGCTGATGACGTCAAACACCCTTACAACCTTGAAATTCTCTAGGCCAATGAAATTGCAGGTTCTATCCCTTTCTCTGTTCCTTGTATTACATTTTAGCACATATCCTTCAGTCTTTCAGAATAGTTTATTGTTCTCCAGTATCTTTATCTCTTACTTATGCAATTAAAATTACCCAAGCCTTTCAAAATGGAGGAAAGTCAAAGTCTTAATAAGTCACAGCACTGGACTGAACCTACTAATGAAATGAAATTTGCTAAGAATGAATGTAACTTTTTATAATTAGGTTAAAAAAAATTAGTTTCACAACTGTAAGTTGAGGGAAATATAATTAGATAACATTTTGTTTGAAAAGATGTAGGATCTTAATGAGATCTAAGTTGAGTCAGTGCTATTATTTGGCAACCAAAAAAGCTAATATAACTTTGGATCCCATTAAGAGAAGCATAGCTTCCAAAACCAAGGAGGTAAAAATACCTCTGCACCCTGACCTGATAAGACTTTGCCTAAACTATTTAGCCCATTTATGGTTGCCAAAGAATTATGGTAACTAGTGAGCAAACAGGATGATGAAAGGCCTTGAGGCCATGATGTATGAGAATCAAATATCTCCATCCCTGGAGATGTTTATCTCTTTGTCTTCAAGTTTTTAAAAAAATTTATTTATTTACTTTTAGTTTACAATGTTCAGTTCCACACTCCTTTGAGTTCCAGATTTTCTCTCCTTCCCACTCTTCCCCATCCCCATGGCAGCATGCAGTGCAATATAGGTTCTACAAATACCTTTTCATAAAGCATTAGTCAAATTGTAAGGGTTTTAACCAATGGAATGAACAACAAGAAAGAAGAAAAGAAACAAAACAAAACACGAGAGATAGAGCAAGTAGTTTGCTTCAGTCTGCATTCAGACACTGTAGTTTGTTTCTCTGGATGTGAATATCCCTTTCCATCATGAGTCTTTTGGAGTAGTCTTATAACCTTGCATTGGTGAGAAGAGCCCAGTCTATCAGAATTAGTTATCATAGATACGATGTTTCTGTAATTGTATACAAAGTTCTCCTGGTTCTGCTCTCTTCACACAGCATCAATTTAGATAAGCCTGTCTTGGTTATTGTGAAGTCCATCTACTCCTTATTTCTTACAGCACAATAGTATTCTATTGCATTCATATACCACATTAGCCATTCCCCAGTTGATGAGCATCCCCTTGATTTCCAATTCTTTGCCACCACAAAAAGAGCAGCTATAAACATTTTTGTACATATGGGTCCTCCTCCCACTTGCATGATCTCTTTAGGATAGAGCCCTACAAATAGTATTGCTGGGTCAAAGGGTATGCACATTTTGATAGCCCTTTGGGCATAGTTCCAAATTGCTCTCCAGAATGGTTGGATCAGTTCCCAACTCTACCAACAATGCATTAGTGTTCCAATTTTCCCACATCTTCTCCACCCTTTCTCATTTTCCTGTTTGTCATCTTAGCCAATCTGACAGGTGAGATGTGGTACTTCAGAGTTGTTTTGATTTGCCTTTCTCTAATCAATAGTGATTTAGAGTATTTTTCAAATGCTTATAAATTTCTTTAATTTTTTTCTCTTAAAACTGCCTGTTCATATCCTTTGATCATTTATCAATTGGGGAATTACTTGTACCCTTATAAATTTGGCTCAGTTCTCTGTGTCTTTTAGAAATGTGTCATTTATCAGAGACATTAGTTGTAAAAATTCTTTCCCAATTTTGTACTTTTGGCTTTATCTGTACAAAACCTTTTTAGTTTAATGTAATCAAAATTATCCATTTTGCATTTTGTAATGCTTTCTGTCTCTTTGTTGGACATAAATTCTTCCCTACGCCATAAAGCTGACAGGTAAATTATTCATTGCTCTCCCAGAATGCTTACAGTATTAGCTTTTATATCTAGATCGTGCACCCATTTCAACTTGATTTTGGTATACAATGTAAGATACTGGTCTATACCCAGTTTCTGCCATAGTATTTTCCAGTTTTCCCAGCGGTTTTTTCAAATATTGAGTTCTTATCCCAGAAACTGGAATCTTTGTTTTTTATAAACAGTCGATTACTACAGTCATTGACTACTGTGTCTCCTGTACCTAATCTATTCCACTGACCCATTACTTTATTCCTCAGCCAGTACCAAGTAGTTTTGATGACTGCTGCTATATAATACGTTTTAAAATATAGTATGGCTTTTCCGCGCTGCCCTGAAGAGGGTTCCATATGGTGTTGTTCTCGGTTTCCGTCATAACTTTAAAGGGAAATTTTCACAATGTCCAGAGCCTTAGATGTCTTGCAGATGAAGGAGGAGGATGTCCTCAAATTCATTGCTGCAGGAACCCATCTGGGTGGCACCAATTTGGACTTCCAGATGGAGCAGCACATCTACAAAAGAAAGAACGATGGCATCTACATCATTAATTTGAAGAGAACTTGGGAAAAACTTCTGCTGGCAACTTGTGCCATTGTTGCCATTGAAAACTCAGCAGATGTTAGTGTCATCTCATCCAGGAACACTGGCCAGCGAGCTATTCTGAAATTTGCTGCTGCCACTGGCGCCACACCTATTGCTGGACGTTTCACACCGGGCACCTTCACTAACCAGATTCAGGCAGCTTTCAGGGAGCCTTGCCTCTTGGTGGTCACTGATTCTAGGGCAGATCACCAGCCTCTGACTGAAGCATCGTATGTTAACTTCCCAACCATTGCACTGTGCAACACAGACTCCCCACTTCGCTATGTGGACATAGCGTCCATACATATGGGCCATTCCCATGTAACAACAAGGGAGCTCACTCTGTGGGTCTGATGTGGTGGATGCTGGCCCGTGAAGTCCTATGGATGCGTGGTACCATCTCCTGGGAACACCCATGGGACGTTATGCCTGATTTTTACTTCTACAGGGATCCAGAGGAGATTGAAAAGGAAGAGCAGGCCACAGCTGACAAGGCAGTGACAAAGGAAGAATTTCAGGGTGAATGGACTGCACTTGCCCCAGAATTCACTGCTACTCAACCAGAGGTGGCTGATTGGTTCGAGGGAGTACAGGTCCCATCTATGCCCATTCAACAGTTCCCCACTGAAGATTGGAGTGCTCAGCCAGCTACTGAGGATTGGTCTGCTGCTCCTACTACTCAGGCCACTGAGTGGGTAGGAACTACCACAGAATGGTCTTAAAACCCACATGCTCTAATAGTGTTGGAAGAATGCTGATGGAAAACAAACATTGGTTTCTTACAAAAAATAAAAAAATAAAAAAAAATAAAATATAGTATGGCAATGCCATCTTCCCTAGCATTTCTTTTCATTAATTCCCTTGATATTCTGGATCTTTTGTTCTTCCAGATGAATTTTGTTACTATTTTTTCTAGCTCTATAAAATAACTTTTTGGTAGACTGATTGGTATGACACTATATAGATAAATTAAGTTGGGGAAAATCACCTTTTTTATTATCTCGACCTAGCCACAGGCATCTGATTTTCCCCCCCAATTATATAGATCTGACTTTATTTGGGGGAAAAGCATTTTGTAATTGTGTTCATATAGTTCCTTAGTTTGTTTTGGCAGGAAGATTCCCAAATATTTTATCATGTCTACAGTAACTGTCAATGGAATTTCTCTTCCTCTTTCTTGTTGTTGGATTTTGTTAGAAATATGTAGGAATGGCAAGGATTTATGTGTGTTTATTTTATATCCTGTTGCTAAATTTATTTATTATCTCCAGTAGTTTTTTAATTGATTGTCTACGATTCTCTAAGTATAACATCATATCATCTGCAAAGAGTGATAGCTTAGTCTCTCTTTGCCTAATCTAATTCCTTCCATTTTTTCCTTCTCTTATTGCTATGGCTAACATTTCTAGTACCAAATTGAATAAGAGGGTGATAATGGACATCTTTGTTTCACCCTGATCTTATTGGAAATGCTTCTAGCTTATTACCATTGCATATAATACTTGCTTATGGTTTTATATAGATGCTACTTATTATTTTAAGGAAGACTCCATTTATTCTTCTGCTTTCTAGTGTTTTTTTTTAAAAATATTTAAAATTTATTTTTAGTTTTCAACATCCATTTCCACAAGATTTTGAGTTACAGATTTTCTTCCCTTCTCTCCCCTACCCCCATCCCAAAATGGCAAGGTTACTGAATATCCCTTCCTCCAATCTTCCCTGTCTTACATCACCTCCAAATTCCCCCTTACTTTTTTGTAGGGCAAAATGGATTTCTATACCCCATTGCCTGTATATCTTATTTCCCAGTTCCATGTAAAAAAACAACAACAACTTTTTTTAACATTTATTTTTAAAACTTTGAGTTCCAGATTCTCTCCCATCTCCCCTCCTTACCCACACCCACTGGGAAGAAAAGTAATTCAATATAGGTTATATATGTGTAGTTATGCAAAATGTTTCCATAGTAGTCATTCTAGTGTTTTTAATAGGAATGGGTGATTGGATTTTGTCAAAACCATTTTCTGCATCTATTGAGATAATCATGTGGTTTTTACTAGTTTTGTTGTTGATATGATCAATTATACTAATAGTTTTCCTAATAATTAACCATCCTTGAATTCCTGGAATAAATTCTATCTGATCAAAGTGTATTATTCTTGTGATGTTACTGTATCTTTTTTGCTAATATTTATTCAAAATTTTGCATCTATATTGATGAGGGAATTGATCTATAATTTTCTTTCTCTGTTTTGGCTCTTCCCAATTTAGGTATCAGTACCATGTTTGAGTCATAAAAAGAATTTGGTAGGATTCCTTCTTCTCCAGTTTTCCCCAAATAGTTTATAAAGTATTGGAATCAGTTGCTCTTTAAATGTTTGATAGAATTCACTTGTAAATCCATCTGGCCCTGAAGATTTTTTCCTAGGTCTCATTCATTGATGGCTTTTTCAATTTCTATTTCTGTGGTGGAGTTTTTAAAGTATTTTACTTCCTCTTCAGTTAATCTGGGCAATTTATATTTTTGTAAATATTCTTCCATTTTACTAAGATTGTCAAATTTATGGGTATATAATTGGGTAAAATAATTCCTAATTATTGTTTTAATTTCCTCTTCATTGGAGCTAAGTCCAACCTTTTCATTTTTCATACTGGTAATTTGGTTTTCTTTTTTCTTTTTTTCTAATCAAATTTACTAATGATCTATCAATTTTATTGGTTTTATCATAAAACTAGCTTAGTTTTATTTATTAGTTCAATACTTTTCTTAATTTCAATTATATTAATCTCTCTTTTGGCTTTCAGTATTTCTAATTTAGTATTTAATTGAGGATTTACAGTTTGTCATTTTTCTTTCTTTTTCAGCTGCATTCCCAAATTTATTGATCTCCATTTTGTCTATTTTATTCATGTATGCATTCAAAGGTATAAAACTTCCCCTAAAGGGTGGTTAGGTGGCACAATGAATAGAGCACAGGGCCTAGATTCAGGAGGACCTAAGTTCAAATGCAGCCTCAGATATTTAACACTTACTAGCCATGTGACCTTGGGCAAGTCACTTAACCCCAATTGCCCTGACTTCCTCCCCTCCAGAAAAGCAAAAAACAAACAAAAACAAATAAAAAAAACTTCCCCTAAGAACTGCTTTCACTGCATCCCAAAAGTTTTGGTATTTTGTCTCATTATTGTCATTCTCTTGAATGAAGTTATTTATTGTTTCTATGATTTCTTGTTTGACCCACTCATTCTTTAGGATTAGATTATTAAGTTTCCAATTAGTTTTTAGTCCATATTTCCATGGCCATTTATTACATATAATTTTTATTGCAGTATGATCTGAAAAGTATTCATGTAATATTTCTATCATTTTGCACTGGATTATGAGGTTTTTATATCCTAGTTCATGGTCAATTTTTGTTTATGTGCCATGTACTGCTGAGAAGAAGGTATATTCCTTTTTATCCCCATTCAGTTTTCTCCAGAGGTCTATGATGTCTACTTTCTTTAAAATTCTATTCACCTCCTTAACTTCTTTCTTGTTTATTTTGAGGTTAGATTTTTCAAGTTCAGCGAGGAGGAGATTGAGGTCCCCCATTAGTATAGTTTTGCTACACTTATATCTTCCTTTAACTCCCTTAAATTCTCTAGGAATTTGGGTGCCATACCGCTTGGTGCATATATGTTTAGTAATGATATTGCTTCATTTTCAACAGTGCATTTTAGCAAGATATAATTTCCTTTCTTATTTCTTTTAATTAGATCTATTTTTGCTTTTGTTTTATCTGAGATAAGGATTGCTACCCATGCTTTTTTTCCTTTAGCTGAAGCATAATATATTCTACTCCAGCTATTTACTCTGTGCTATTTACCCTGTGTGTATGCCCCTGTTTCAAATGTGTTTTTTATAGACAGCATATTGTAGGATTATGGTTTTTAATCCATTCTGCTATCTGCCTTTGTTTTATAGGAGCGTTCATCTCATTCACATTCACAGTTATGATTATTGTCTATGTCTTTCCCTCCATCTGCTTCCCTCCACTGTTTATGTTTTTATTTCTCCATTTTTCCCTTCTCCTCCTAAAGAGTTTTCCCTTTGACCACTGCCTCCCTCAGTATTCCCTACCTATCAATCTCCCTCCCTTTTCCTATCCTTCCCTTTTACTACTTCTTCCCTCCCTTCTAACTACCCCCCTTTCATTATCCCTTTCCCCTCTTACTGCCTGTAGGGTGTGATAGATTTTTATACTTGATGAAGAATGTTATTTCCTCTTTGAACCAAAACTAATGAGAATATATCTCAGGCAATGCTCCTCTCCCTGCCTTCTTTCCTTCTATTATAATAAATTTTATGTCTCTTCATGGTAGAATCCTATACTTAATTGCATATGTTATTCCCTCCTTGAACCAAAACCAATGAGAATAAAGCTCATATGATGTTCATCTTCCTCCTGTCTTTCCTTCTACTATAAAATGTTTTTATACCTCTTTGTGTGGCATAATTTACCATTTTCTGCCTCCTCCTTTCACTCCCTTTGTACCCCTTAATAAGGTTTTTTTTATCATCACTTTAGTTATTTTTTACCCACACTCTCTATTGAGTATATCCCTTTTAAATGTCATGATAATTATATAATTCTCAATATTGACAGGTTTCAGCTTCCTATATATGAATGTAAACAGTTTGCTCTTATTAAATAACAAGTTGTGTGTGTGTGTGTGTGTGTGTGTGTGTTTTCCCTGTTTACCTTTTTATGTCTCTTTTGAGTCTTGTATTTGGAGATCAAATATTCCATTGAGCTCTGACTTTCTTATCAGAAGATCTCAAAGTCCTTTATTTAATTGAATGATCATCTCCTTGCCTAAAAGAATATGCTTAATTTTGCTGGAGAATTGATCCTTGGCTGTAGTTCAAGCTCTTTTGCCTTATGAAATATTATATTTCAGTCCCTCCAATCTTTCAGTGTAGAAGCTGTTTGGTCCTGTGTGATCCAGACTGTAGTTCTGCAATATTTGAATTGTTTCTTTTTCACTGCTTGCAGTATTTTCTACTTGACTTGATGATTCTTGAATTTGACTTCAATATTTTTTGGAATTTGGGATCTCTTTCAGGAGGTATCTGGTGCATTCTTTTGTTAACTCTTTTATCCTCTTGTTTTAGGACCTCAGGGCAGTTTTCCTTGAAAATGTCTTGGAAGATGTTGTCCAGGTTCTTTTTTTCTTGATGTTTTTTCAGTAGACCAATAATTCTTAGATTATCTGTCCTTGATCTGTTCTCCAGGTCAGTTGTTTTTCCAATGAGATATTTTACATTTTCTTCTAATTTTTCATTCTTTAGGTTTTGTTTGACTCATTCTTGATGCCTCATAGAGTCATTAGCTTCAATTTGATTGATTCTAATTTTTAGCAAATTATTTTCCTTGGTTAATTTTTGAAGTTCCTTTTCCACATGTTCAGATTTTATTTTGGGGGAATTATTTTCTCCAGTTAGATTTTGAACTTCTTTTCACATTTCACAAATTTTACTTTTTAAGGAGCTGTTTTCTCAGTGAATTTTTTTTCTATTTTGGCAATTATAATTTAAAAATAATTGGTCAATTTATCTTCTACCTTTCCAATTTGTTTTTTTAAGTCCTTCTTGAGCACTTCCAAGAATACCTTTTGGACTTGAGATCAATTCATATTGAGGTCTTGTTTGAGTATAGAGTATAGAGTCTATGGTATAGAGTCAATTTTGTCCCATTCGGAATTTCATTTTTCTTGCTTGCTATAATAGGATCCAATTGTTTTTGTTTTTCCAATTTGTTTTCTCCATTGTGATTGCCTTTTGCCTGTCTTTTAAAGTGGATTTTTGCTTCTGAGGTATGGAGAGTTCTGACCCACCCTTCTTGCTGTGAGCTAGAGGTCTAGTTATTGGCTTTGTGTATCGTGGCTTCTAGGTGTCTAGGCTGAGGCCAAGGCCAGGACTTTCTGCATTTCCCTGGTGTTACACTGAAGATCACAGTGTATGATGTGGGGGAGGGTTTGTCTGGCCACTTAGGATTCCACCTCTGTGTCCCTGGGCTAGAGCTCAGGCAGGCTCAGATTCTGGTGTCTGGTGCTGAACTGCTGTCTGCAGATTCCCCTGGTTATGTGAAGGCACACCTGGGCTTCTGGTATTAGCTCTTGCTGGCTCCACCCCCCTGGGGTTCGGGATCTGCCCCTGGTCTGCTGAGATGGGGCTTGTTGGGACATCTCCTGCCCTTCACTTTGGCCTAGGCACAACCTAAGCATCACCCTTCCTCTAGGACTCCCAAGCCTGCTGCTGGTTCCACTATTTCAGGATTTTACACTGGGGCAATATTTTCTGAGTTTTCAGGGTCAGAGAGGGGGATTAGAGCAGGGAGGGTTTACTCTACCATCTTGGCTCCTGGAAATTCAGGTAGGTGATTTTCAAGCATCTGGGGTATGGGCTGATAGCCCCAGGAGTAGCTGCTGTCACTGTGACGGGTCCTGCACTTCTCTCCTACCCAACTCAGACCAATCCCCTGTCCTGAGGTGAGAGGTCTGGGAATTGCCCTTGTGGCGGGGTGAAACAGCTTGCCTGGTCTCGCTCTGGCTCCCTGCTGGTGCAGCCCCTGCATTATGTCTGCCTCTATGCTCCATCCCTGTCTGCCCTCCATCCACCCTCCATCTGCTGTCTTCAGATTTTTGAAGGTCATGTGGAAGAAGGATTAAGCCTGCTTTGCTTCAACTTAAGTGACAGCACTAAGAGCACTAGATAGAAGTTGTAAAAATATACATTTTTTAGGCTTATTTTCAGGAAAAACATGCTAACAAATAGAACCATCCATAAACAGAATGAGTTGCCTTGAGAGATGGTGGATTCCCACTCCTGTGAAGACTTCAAGCTGAGGTTGAATAAGGTCTTGTGAGTGTCAGGTACATAATGATGGATATGGATTGGCCTGAATAGTTGTTGAGGTTCCTTTACAACTCTTTAATGCTAATCTTCTTGTTGCTTTTCATTTTCAACAACCTACTTTTCTTAGATTTTTTTTCAGCTATTTTCCATCCTTTTTCAGATCCAGTTACAGGTAAAATATTTTTGCTGGCTTGTGAAGGAAAAATGATTAAAACATATATGAAATTATTGTCTCCAGGTTGAAGAAGAGCGAAATGACACTCAAAGACAACTTTCTCAAGAGCAGAATGTGACAGCTTTACAAGCCAGAATTCTTAATAATCCTCTTTGGAAGCTGAAAGTAATAGAAGCATCTGCTTCCAAAACAACCCAGACTTCTGAGGTATTCACTTTGGTCATTTTCAAATCTAATTGTATATTTAAAAAGTCAGGATTTTTGCTTTCTATTTTTGGTCATCCTCAGCCACATCCATCTGTCTGCAGACAAGTAGTGACCAAAATTAGTGCAGATTGTTTATTTTGCTTGATTGTTTCTTTTCTTTGAATTGAATGATCCCTCCAGAGACCCAAGCATACTACTAAAAAAAAATCCCTGGTTCTCAGTAGTTCCTCTGCCCTTTCTGGATATAGGGAAGGGGCAGCTCATCATTTTCACTAACCCCTAAGGGGAGAATAGAATGCAACCAGGTAGAAGGTGACACCTCAAAGACAAACCACTTTTCTTCCTTAATTACATGATTTCATCTGTTTGCCCTTTCCGGGGTAGAGACTAAGGATTATAGAAGATATGGTAATAGTTTGGTCTGTTTCATGTTGTCTCATTCATGTTTCATGAAAGAGAAGGACTAAAAGTATTTGCAACAAGAATAAATTTCACTTAGATTTCTAAAATAAGACTTTATCCATTACAAGGATTCATTCATTCACATTCATCATTGCTCAGAATGATAGAAACACAAGTTCATCAAATGCCGAATTTAGGATTTTTCATTTTATTTTCTTTTTTCAACAGTGGTTTGAAGTAAATCATTTGAGTTGTTAGCCCTCAGTAATCCTTTGGTGCCTGGGCACTGGAGTGCGTCATTTAATTCAGCTGCTGACTGGCTTACCCTCCTCCTGGCTTTATAGAAGGGATCTCATAGAATGAAACTTCTAAGCTTTTTGATATAGCTCTTTCCACCATGGGGCCCAATGCTTCTGGACCAGTTTTACTTTGGTGGGAGTATAACATAAATTTTTTATACTTTGACCTCAGTAATTCTTTCATTATTTCTTTAAAATTTGATGGTTATAGTTAGGTTACTATCTACTAACCACAATCTGGGCCTCAATTTCCCATCCCTAAAATAAGAGGTTTGGACTAGATAACCTCTAAAAGTTTTAAATCAATGATGCTATGAAAATACTACAGATATGTCAGAGAACAGGTTGTTCTCAAGATGTATACTTAGGAATTTTAAGACTGTTATTACTTCATTGGTCTGCAGCTAAGATAAATGTACCAGGACAACTCTTGGCACTCTCTCAATTCACTTTTTCTTTGAATGTACTATGCTTCTTGGTACCTTGGGGTTTATTTTTAATTACTAAGGAAAAATCAGAGTGAATAATTTTATTTTGAGTAGCATTTTTTCCTATTTGTTGTGTTTAGGATCCTGATAGCAATGAAAAAGAAAAATATCTGCTGCATAAAAATCAAACCCTACAGGATGAAGTTGCCAAGCTCAAACTTGAACTAAACTCAGTTAAAACTAAGGATCAGGAAAAAGAAAATCAATATACAGAAGAAAATAAAGTTTTAAAAGAAAAGAATGATGAACTTCAGAAAGAATTAAAACTGAATGAAGAGGCATTAACCAAAACAATATCCCGGTATAATGGACAAGTAAATGTTCTGACCACTGAGAATGCAATGCTGAACTTGAAACTGGAGAATGAAAAACAAAACAGAGACAGACTAGAGACAGAAGTTGAATCATACCGTTCCCGTCTGACTTCTGCTATTCGTGATCATGAACGAAGTCAGACATCAAAACTAGAACTTGAACATGGCTTTCAGCGAGAACGAGATGAGTGGCTTCGTTTACAGGACAAACTAAATCATGACTTGTTTAGTCTGAGAGAGAACAATAGTGTCCTTTCTCAAGAGCTCTCTAAAGCTGAAAGTAAAGCCAATAGTTTACAAAATGAGCTATACCATGTACGTGATTCCCTGAGAGAAAAGACACTAATTTTAGAAAGCACACAGAAAGAATTGAACCAGACCCAACATAAAACAAAGGAACTTGAACACGGAAATCAAATGGAAAAGGAAAAACTGAACAAATATATCACCAAACATGAATCAATCCAAGAAAGATTAGCCCAAATCCAGAGTGAAAATATATTGCTTCAACAACAGCTGGAAGATGCCCAAAACAAAGGCATCATTAAAGAAAAGGTATTGAGTGATGCCCAGGTACAATTTACTGATATCTTCAATAAACTTCGTGCTGATACGGAAAAACAAGTTCTTATGGTAGAAGAGAGAAATAAAGAGTTAATCAGTGAATGTTACCACTTAAGGGAGCAAATGTGTAAATATGAAAATGAGAAAGCAGAAAGAGAGGTAGGTCTTTAAATAATATCATTTGATACGCATTTAACTTTTAAAAATGAAATTCAAAGTAATTTTGATCAAGATAAATTAGGAATTTGAGTTTTCAACAGGCAGATGATGTTATTCACTTTGATTGTAAGAATTCTGATTTGTAAGAAAGGAGAAGGAACAAGCAATAATATGAAACAAATCAACCTGATATATATCTTTTAGATAAGATGACTCACTTTGGTAAAGCATATTATGTAGCTTATCAAAATTTAAAGACAGAGTTTTGGTCTAATAATTGTACATAGAGTTAATTACATATAAATAAAAACTGATAAATTTATTGTTCTAATAATATGCCTAATATTTGATTTTAATAGTATAATGGAATAAATTATTTGGAATGTTTAAACTTAAGATAAATCCTGCAATATGCTAGGAGTAATGTAACAATTCAAATGAGACATCTGAATTGTGATACTGTGGGATATTATAGTTACCCTTTTCATAACTATTGAAACATACTTATCAGTCTCACTAATTTTAATTCAAACTACTTTGAACTAGTTTAAGAAAAAATTAAAGACTGCATCATATTTTTAATGAAATTCCAAAAACTAGAAACTACTTTCCTTTAAACTTGAAGACAGTAATTCTGTTCAAAATGATTATTATAATATGTTAAGCATTAATTTTTTTGTGCAGTAGTAGTGCCATTTTTTCTTTAAAAAATGTATTGTTGTTTCACTACTACTTATTTTTTTGTGTGTGTGTCAGTATTTTTTACTCTTTTACAAACAATTCTTGCTCAGTGTCCAAGATTGCAGTTTCTGGGATTGCTGCCTTTTATTTGTTGAAGATGAATAGCTTTTTACAGTCTAGTAACAGTTCTGATTATCTGTGATTTTTCAAATATGCAATGGGTGGCAGGGCTACCAAGCATCATACTTACTGGGTAACAATTTCATATAAATTTTTTAAAATTTTATTTTTGGTGTATATGGTCATGTGTTTGAATCCAGTCATTTCATGCTAGAATTTAGTTTAATTGTAGAAATTTAATTAATTGTACCAATTTTACCTTTCGCAACTCTACATTGGCTTGTTTTAGCTTTATGTTTCCTGTAAATAGTTTACTAGACTTTAGTTAAATTTATTTTTACAAAATACTTAATATGTCCAATAAGAGAAATGTTTTGATGTCTTTTGCTTTTTGGCATCATTTGGTATTAGTAATTTGTGCAATAATTTGCTTTGCTATATAGTGAAAATGAACAAGATTTTTCATAGCATATCTGTATATACATATACAAGTGTGTATTTGTGTATGTATGTATGTATTCATATATGTGTGTGCATGAATATACATATATAGTTATTCCAGCTAGGTTAGAGAATAAAATGAAATGACTTCTCTCTACTGTGTATATACAAGTGGGAGAACTACCATTTTTCTATAGTTTCCCCTTTTTCCATTCATTGAACTGCAAACAGGAGTGTAATTCCTATCCTAACAAAAAAGGAACTACTTTGAAGGCTCCTCCTCTTCCAGCTTCTCCTCCTTCTGTCATCTTCTTCTTCTTCTTCTTCTTCTTCTTCTTCTTCTTCTTCTTCTTCTTCTTCTTCTTCTTCTTCCTTTTTCTTCTTCTTGGCTTTCAGCAAACCAAATCCTTCACATCATGTGCTTTTACCAAGCCTGACAAGCATATCAGTGCATATGTTGATTGTCCAGGGGAAACTACAAGAGGAAGGAAAATGCAGCTTTTTCTTATAGATGTCCTCTTTCTTATAAAGGCAGATGCACAGAAGTAAGGTTGTTAACTTTTTTTGAAAAATGGAAAGGAAAACCCCTAATGTTCCTATCAAGCATAAGAAGCTATACATTCTTTCTTCCCTTATTCCCCCATCTTCCTTGTGAATTGCACATAAAAATTTATGTGGTATAATTCTCAAAAAGAGACAATGGGGATATTAGGCTGAATGCATTTTGATTTATGAGGTGAATCCCAAGCAAGTAGGATCCATGCTGAACTCTCAAATCCTTTTCTCTACTAATAATTATCATTATGAACTTGAGTAAATCATTGAAACCTCTTTGGGTCTCAGTTTCCTTGTCTGTAACATGAGATGGTTCAATTAAATAGTCCCTAAGACTTTCTCTAGTTCTAAATATATGATAACTATTACTGTGTTCATGAAATTAAGTTTCATGTGAAAATATTTATATCAATTAATTTTGAAGGTGTATTTATTTTACATAAGCTAATATTGACTTATGAAATCAGTAATAGAAATAATTTGGACATACTTCTATCAGTCTACAGTAAGAAAGCTTCAACAAGAACTTGCTGATTCCTTAAAAAAACAATCCATGACCGGAGATTCAATAGAGGTTACATCTCTTTTACAAAATGATTTAGGAGATAGGAAAAAACTACAAAAGGAAGTGGATGTAAGCATAAGTAAGGTATGTATGCAAAATATCAGCAATTTGTCACTGATTAATGGAGTGTTTTCAGTGTGATATTTGAATTCCAAAAGTATGATTCTTTTGCCATATGCCTTTTTTGACTTTTCAGCCCTATTGATTTAATAATCTTCTGATTTCCATTTTTCATCTGATACTATATAATTTAGTATTTAGCTGTATATTAATTGCCTTATGGTGTTTGCATCTGTTACTGAACTATAATTTCCTGTGTCTAAGTCTTCTTTCCCCAACCAAACTGTAATTCCTTGAGGACAGAGATTATTTATACTACATTATGTTGCATAGAACTTCCTTTTCACAACATGTTTGTAGTAGAAGTAATAGTTATTATTTTAGTAGGAGTAATAGTAGGAGTAGGAGTAGGAGTAATCATCGTGGTAGTATTAATATAATAATAATAATAAGAAGAAGAAGAAGCTAACTAAATGTTTATTTGTTGACTTTCCCATGAGTTGAAAGTTCAACTAAAATTAAAATGGCTTGAAGGTAATATTTGGACTAAACCAGTTTGAGTTTTTCTAATCTGATTTTTTTATAAATTTTCAACTTCCCAGAGTCCACCAATGGCAAAATAGAAAATTAGTATAAAATTATTTTATTGGTGCTATTATTACTTTTATTAAAAACAATTATAATGAAGGCTGAGTTAAACATAGAATAGTTTCACAGTCAAATTCTCCTAAAGCGTTCCCTTTATTACTATAAAATGCATGTCTTTCTTCTAGGTTGCTTTCCCACATTTATATGTAGTTAAAGGTATGGTATTCATCATTATACCAGCCAAAAAGTATATAAATGGATATTTCTGATATCCTTCAAAACACATTTTCAACCTTGTACCCATCATCATTGGTAAAGTAAGGAAAATCTATGCCAAAGCACCAAAAAAAGGATTTTTGATGATGAATTTTTTCTCTGATTAGAGGTACCTTTGCGGAATTATGGATAGAACCTTGGGCCTGGAGTTAGAAAGACCCGGCTTCAGATGTGACCTGAGATGTTCTATGTGCGATCTTAGACAAGTCACTTAATCTTTCTCAGTTTCCTCAATTATACAATGGGGAAAATGATAGCATCTACCTCCCAGGGTTGTTGTGACAATCAAATGAGATAATAATTATTAAGCTCTTAGCATAGGGTGTGGCACATAGTAGGCACTTAATAAATGCTTGTTTCTCTGCAAAAGCATATAGGCCAATATTATCACTTATATATAATTAATTGCTCTCTCCTACATTTTTGGTAAGCACCTCCTAATGTTGCTAAAACACTTCTCTTACCTGGTTAACTTCAGTATACTTGTCTTAACTAAGAAATTATTGTTAGGTCCAATATCATTCTTATGAAAACTTCTTTTCTTTCATATTTGCATGCTTGAGAAATATTTCTAGGTTTCAGAACTCAGTAATGGAATAAGTTTTGTTTCCCAATTAACTCCTCTGTCACTCATTCTCTTGATTTCTCTAACATTCTTTTTGGCCCACATTGATTAAAAATTAACCTTCAAAAGCTTTTGGCTTCAGGTTGCAGTCTAGAAACTGGGTGTGGACTGAGCCCTAGAAAGTATAGCAAGGAAGCAGTAAGTTAGATTCCATCTTTGGAAGTATGAATTAGCTCAGTTAATTGACATTCAGAGCAAACGGGCATCATTTCTTCTCTGTATTCTTTTTTTTTTCTTTTTGGAGAACAATTGGGGTTGTGACTTGCCCAAAGTCACATGGCTAGTAAGTGTGTCAAGTGTCTGAGGCCAGATTTGAACTCAGGTCCTCCTGACTCCAGGGCTAGTGCTTTATTCACTGTGCCACCTAGCTGCTCCTCTTTCATGTATGCTTTCCCTGGTTCATGCAAGTAACTAAATTTTTACTATATAAAGATTAAGTCAAATGACTGATTCTTCCTTGTTCAGCATCTACTAATGAATGTCAGTTACGTGCATTACACTATAATAGGTTCTGACTATGTTACAGAGCCCTTGTCTTAATTACTGTCTCCTAATTGTAAGACATGCCCTCTCTCCTTGAAGAATTTGCAGTCTCATGGGAAACCAATGGAAAATAGAGGAAGTTCATTTATAATACTAGGTAGCATATAAACAACTAGTAAGTGAATGGCATATATGTAAGTATTTATAAAATGGAGAGATCACTATAATTGGAGATTAGAGTAGATGATACTTAATCCAGTCCTGTTTTTCCCAACATGAAAAAACACTCAATGCAAACTTGCTGACTTAGCACCTCTATTCGAAAAAACAATTGCCGAATAGCTAAGTTTAATAACGTGTTTTATATGAATATAAATTATTAAAAACCTAAATCTGAAGGTGACTTTTGCAAGATTTTGAGTCCTGGCTCAGCCCCTTGCTGTTCATGTAACTTTTGACAAATGATTTTCTATCTTTAAGCCTCAGTAAAATGATGTACTAACTCATCACTAGGATCCATTTTTGCTTCAACAGCCTATAGTTCTGAGTGGGTGAACTCCAATTGCTTCTTCTTCTTCTCTAATTTAGTCAGCTCTCCAAAATCTTTGATTAAAAGCTATTTAATGAATTCCTGATATGTTCCTATACATATATCACCATTAAATAGTGAAATAATAAAGAATTAAAGTGAGTGGTGGTACAAAATTTAGAAACTAAGTGGAATGCCATATTCACTGTATGTTGCGGACAACAATATCCAATAATATGGTTAAGACAAGGATCATTATTGCAAGTTACCAAGAAGAACTTTGAAGAAATGTTAGAACTTTGAGTTGTCTTTGAGATTTGGGAAGGGATCAATAGGACAGGAGAGGAAAATAGAAAGTGCACAGGAGTGTGGGGAAGGTTGCTATAAAGAAACAAGAAGTAAAAGTTCACAAAATATGATGAGGTTAGATTTTAGAGGAAAGAAGGTAGAGAATATTAGCCTCAATCTGGTAGCCCATAGCAGTCCCATTGTAGGTTCTTGAGTAAGGCATAAATATAATCTAAATAGTGTAAAGTTTACTTAGCGTCTTATAGTAAGGATTGGTATTGGGGTAAAACTAGAACAGAAAGACCATGTAAAGTTTTGTTTTTAATTAAACCATAGTCAAATGACTTAATGTCACTGTGCTTATTTCCTAGTCTCTAAAACGAAAAAGTTGAACTAAAGTTAGTTCACCTCACAATTTATGATCCTCTGCTTGAGGTAATGGGTCAGAATTAAGGTAGTAGCCATAAGATATAAAAGAAAAGAGAAACACTGTGAAGGGGTAATTTATAGGGATAATAAATGACAGATAAGAGAAGCAGAATCCTATGTTTCAGTGAAGTCAAGAGCCTAAGAAGAAAGGTTTTTGGGTATGGATATAACTTCTGGCTTTGAGAACGCATTTTTTTTAAAAAAAATTATTTTTATTTTTAAAAATTTATTTAATTTTAGTTTTCAACATTCATTTCCACAAAATTTTGAGTTAACAATTTTTCCTCCCCATCTTTCCCCTACCCCCACCCCAAAATAGGAAGCCTACTGAATACCCTTTCTCCCACTCTGTTCTCTCTTATATCCTCCCCCCACCCCTAACATTCTAGTAGGGCAAGATGGCTTTCTATACCCTAGTGCCAGTATATCTTATTTCCCAGTTGCATGTAGAAAACAATATTTTTTTTAAGATTTGTTTTTAAAACTTTGAGTTCCAGATTTGTTCCCTTCTTCCCTCCTCACCTGACCCCACTGGGAAATAAATAATATATATTTATTATATATTCATAAATATATAGTGAATAAATAAGCAATTCAATATAGGTTGTACATGTGTAGTTACCCAAATCATTTCCATAATTGCTATATTGTAAAAGACCAACTATACTTCCCTCCATCCTATCCTGCCACCCTCTTATTCTATTTTCTCCTTTGACCCTATCCATTTGCAAGGATTTTTGCTTCTAACTACCCTCTCCCCCAATCTGCCCTCCCTTCTATCATCCCCCCTCTTGTCCTGTACCCCGCTATTTTCCTGTAGGGTAAGATATCCAATTTAGTGTGTATGTTATTCCCTCCTCAAGCCAAATTCAGTGAAAGTAAGGTTGTCCCATTCCCTTTCACCTTCCTGCTTTTGTCTTCCATTGTAACAGTTTTCTCTTGCCTCTTTTATATGAGATAATTTACCCTAATCTCTCTCTCTCTTCCTCCTTCTCCCAATAAATTCCTCTCTCACCTATTAAATTTTATGTTTTAGATATCATCTTTTCATATTCAACTCATCCTGTGCCCTCTGTCTGTGTATACATGAATATACATATACCCACATTCACATATATATTTAAATACACATACACCCTCCTATAATACATATATATGTATGTATACATATATACATATATATTCCCTTCAACTATCCTCATACTGAGAAAAGTCTCATCAGTTAC
>CM053585.1:451720987-451743055 GCA_028646515.1 Pseudochirops corinnae | reverse complement strand
GCTGGGGTTTTCCCAGCTGCCGGAGCTATTAGGAGGTTGCCTTTTTTTTTTTGCAGCCCCCACCAGCTTTGGTTCATTGAAAATGCATCCCAGGATCACCATCCAAGACCACGATCCAGATCTAGGCCGCTCAACACAAGAGCATTGGCCTCTAAATGATCACTTGGCCCCCCTGCTATCTGCAGCCCGGGAGCTCTGAAGCAGCTATGTGGAGGTGGCTGCAGGGCCTCTGCTTCTCCTGCTTCCTTGCCCTGCAGGCAGTTTGGCTGGACCCGCTTTTCTTCCCCAATTTTAGCTGAGATCCACTGACCTTTCACTTGGTTCTTTTTTCTTATGGCTTGATAATTCTGGAAACTACCACAGCCTGCCACTGATCCACTCTCCTGAAGCTCCAGCTATGGCTCGTCCTGGCCACCCCCGCAGGGCCATGCCGCAGTTTCAGGCTGGGCTGGTTTCTGCTCCCAGAGCTGCGATGATCTCTTCCTGCTGAGCTGCCTTCAGTGAGAGGTGTAATTATGTGGATTTTAGAGCCCTAAAATTTGTTTAGAGTTATATTTTATGGATATTTGAGGTGGCTATGTGGGAGCTGTGGTACCTTGCTGCTGCTACACCGCCATCTTAGCTCCCTGGGTCTGTGTTAAACATATGAAAAGAGCTTTTTGTGAATGATATTGGACATTTCTCTTCCCTTAAAAAATCTATCAATATTTCTTTTCTTTTGAAAGCATATCTTTCTTAACATATCATTTAAAATCTTTTAGTTAAAGGTTTTGTCCAACGTCAAGTTTTTCCTTACCTAAGACCTCTTCTGGTAATGACACTATCAAAGAAATGTTTAAGAAAGAGCTAACTCAGAACTTGGGGAAATAAATCCAAACTCTCCTCCTCTCTTACCTCCAACTTTACTGCCAGAACAAAAGAAGTTTATAATATCATCATCATGAACAATAACAGACAAATTGCGCCATTCTTTGCTGGGTTCTCTTTTGTGCATTTACTATTACACATTTGGTAAGAAATATATTTTCTTGAGTGTAAATTTAAGTAGGAACATTATATATATGGATACTATGTTTTGGTGATGCTTTCCCCACATGCCTTTATGTGTCTATTGCAATATTTACTTCCTATCTAAACTGTCTTATTTCATCTGTCTCCTGAAAGGGAAACTATATAACTTTAATCGTTATCAAGAGTGCTCTCCCAGTTCATCTTTTCTTACCATTTGTCTGAAGTTGTTATAAGAACTAGAAGACTGGCACAACCTCTTTCCTTCTTTCTTTACAAGTTACAATAGGAAGCAGGATTTCTCTTAGCTTTCTGTCTGGACTAAGAAATATTTAAATTGTAACAGAAAATATAGGAGCTGTTTTCATTTAATACTCTTTACTCATCCTTGAAATTTTTGTATTGTATTTAATAATTTCCAAGCATTTTCTTTCTGTTCTGCTGATTGTAATTTGATGTTCATTTTGTGTTTAGACTGTCTGTAGCTTATTGAAGTAAAATAGCAATATTTGAAATTAATTGTTTTAAAGTATAATATATGGAATTGATTTTACTTTTAAAAGAAATGTTATATTGATAAAAATGGAAATAAAAAGGGTGAGATTGGCCTAGAGAAAAGAAAACTATATTCAGAACCTGAGACATGACTGCTATGCTAACAAAACTCACATTTCTCTTTGTACATTATTAATTGTGATAAACTCTTGATTCTGTTTATAATAGTATTATTTTATTAGGCCAGTAGATTTTCTGTTGAATGACTAAAGTCAAACTAAACCAGTGTCTTAAGTTTATTAGTAATTTCTTTAGATGTCTGCAGCTTTTAAAAAGATTTTTTGAGTTCTGTGTCTTACCTTGAGTTCCTTATTCCTCATTTACTTCATTGTTCTGAATAGTATTTTAATGTTATTTCAGATGTGGCCGGAGCTGAAAAAAGTTTACCCAGGGAACTTGATGAAGGTATCTCCAAATTGCTCATGAATAAAATGCTACAATTTGATGCCATACCTGATTTTTAAATTTGCTGGAGAACTCCCACAAAGGTGCAATTTCAGTTCCACCTCCCTCTTCTTCATCACTTTGGAGTAACCATGGATTCTTCTATGCAAGTGAATTGCAAGATTTAGCAGGCTCTTTCTAATAAGCTAGAAAGACAGTACAAACCCAGAGATAAAACTGTGTCTGTTTCCAGAAGACAAGTCTGGCCACTTACAGAGAGGCTGAGGTCCAGAAGGCTGGTCAGTAGGTAATGAAGTCTTTGGCCACAGCATCCCATGAAACAGAAGGATAATTGGCCCTCAGTCCTTTGTAGCTTCTTCTAACCTTCAGAATTGAAGCTAGTCAATGACTTTGGGGGTATGCAGTCAAGAAGATTGCTGTTCAAGGACTGTTTGGATCAGAGAGCCATTGAAGTCATATCCAAGTCTGAGATTCTATTATTCTTTCTAAATCTGTGATTCCACAATGATAGCAGGAGAGTGATGGGAAAGGGGGCAAAAGATACTAAGAATTCCACAATTCAAAAACCATCTACAAATATCAGTTTAACTGTTACCTTAATTTACAGTCCTTGTTCAGTGACCAACATTACTGAAAGAACAAAGAAGAACAAAAACAACAAAAAAAGTCATATCGACACTCTTGCTATCAGTTTAAAATAGAAAAAAGTCGCAACTAAAGGGAAATGTGGTTTACATTTTTCTCAAATAGACAAATCAAATAATTGGCATGATTGGGTCATTGTGAACTGATATGTGTATATGTGTGTGTGTGTGTGTGTGTGTGTGTGTATGAGTGTATGTATGCGTAATGTGAATTTTTTTTTCTTCTTCCTTTTTCTCCCAGCTAGCTTTACTAATGAATCCTCAAGAATGCCAAATCTGAATCAGGGTCCAGTTTCCCAAGCAACCCAGGAATACTTAGAGGTTTTAAAGAAAAATTACATTCTTTAAAGCAAGAAATAATATTCATTTATGAAATTAACTATATGTTTAATAGTTTTCTGTTAAATATGTATGAAAATCTAATGTATTAGAAAATATGTTTTGTCATAAGTTTTAATATGTAATCTGTGTTTGTGTGTGTGTGTATATGTATATGTGATGGAATCCTAATAAAACTGCCCTTAGCCCCAATATTCTAACTTCCTTATGGGTTTTGCTATACAATGACTTGCCCTAATTTGACCACATTATCTGGCTTTAACTATATCAATTCAAATTCAGTCATAGGCCTCACTGAACCACAGGCCTACTGCCCCTAGCTAGCCTTTGCCCCCAGATCCAATTCACATATTTGAACAGATGTGTCCATGCACTAAACCACAATCTCATCATCCATTTAGCTCAAGACAGGACCATAATACCTAATTGTCTGTCTTGACCAGATGGAGTCACAATGGCTAGCCAATCAGAAAGTAGCACCACCAGAATGTAGACCAGGATGCTTAACCACCAAACCATAGAAGGGCCTTCCCTAAAGATGGCACCTGTGCAGTAATAATAAAGAATAGATCTAGATTAAACCCATGCCATAGGGAGGCTTATTATAATAATCATTATCATACATAAATGTCCCACCACTCCCATTTAGGTTTTTCTGTATGCATTGTGGGTAACTTCATGCATAGTTGCACTGAAGTTAGGACCCCTTCTCTACTACCTAATCTCTTAACAGACACTTCTTGCATTTTAATATTAAATTTATATTAATTTTAATTAATATTGATTAATGTATTTAATTAATAATTGATAAAAATCATTAAATAATAAATTAATAAATATAATTAAAATAAAATAAATTAATATTTACCATATCCTTATATTCTATATAAATCAGCATCATATACTCTATAAAATTGTCTGCCTTCCCTTACTGAAATACCTAGTTCCTCCAAAAAACTCACCAGAGCATGAAACATCAAAACTATAATAAATCTCTCTAGCTGACTTGGAGTTGGCCTGAGTCTTTGAAATTCTTAGAAACATCTTGCCACAACACAACCTGAACTTATCATATATAAATATATTTGTATAGTTTCTTATTAAAAATAACTTTATGTCTTTATATTTGTAACACTGCCCACCAAATTGTTAGTTGTTGTAAGGACTCTAGAAACCACTAAATTGACTATAATACTTTAGTTATCTATCTTTGAAGGTTGTACTGTGTTTTCTATTTAATATCATTGTATGTAGACCTAAGCATTTAGCAAATTTTGGTAGAATTATTTTGATATGTTGGCATTATTCCTATCATCAGCATTTGAATTTTAATGTATCAGTAACAATGCCATAAAATTTATAGATTGTATTTTCAATTATATTTTAACTTATTTAAATTTACAATGCACTTAAATGTTTTGAAACTTTAAATAAATCAAATACATCATTTGTCTTACAAGTTTTATGATAATGATGCTTTTCTTTATGAAGTCTCAAATTGCAAAACTTAAATTCATTCAAATTCTAATTTTGCTGTACATATTTTTTCTTAAGACTAGGCAGGGTTGCAGTTGATAAATGGTCAAGGAATATGAACAGGCAGTTTTCAGAGGAAGAAATTAAATCTATCTACAGTGAAATGAAAAAATGCTCAAAATCACTATTGATTAGAGAAATGCAAATCAAAACAGCTCTGAGGTACTGCGTCACCCCTATCAGATTGGCTAACATAACAAAACAGGAAAATTATAAATGCTGGAGAAGATTGGAAAATTGGAACACTAATTCATTGTTGATGAAGTTGTGAACTGATCCAACCATTGTGGAAAGCAATTTGGAACTATGCCCAAAGGGCTATACAAATATGCATGCCCTTTGACCCAGCAATACTGCTTTAAGGGCTGTATTCCAAAGAGGTCATAAAAATGAGAAAAGGACCCAAATGTACAAAAAAATTCATATCAGCTCTTTTTGTGGTGGCCAAAAACTGGAAATTGAGGGGATGTCCATCAATTGGGGAATGGCTGAACAAGTTGTAGTATATGAATATAATGAATGAGCAGGTGGACTTCAGAAAATCCTGGAAGGACTCATATGAATCGATGTTAAGTGAGCAGAACCAGGAGAACATTGTACATAGTAATAGTCACATTGTGCAATGACTGACTTTGACAGACTTAGTTTTTCTCAGCAACGCAAGGACCTAATACAACTCCAAAAGACTCATGATGGAAAATGCCATCCACATCCAGAGAAGGAAATAAGGAGCCTGAATGCAGATTGAAGCAGACTATTTGCTGTCTTGTTTTGTTTTTTCCTTTCATTCTAATTCTCCTATACAACATGACTAATGTGTAAAATATGTTAAATCAGAATGTATGTCTAAAGCCTATATCAGATTACACTTTGTCTTGGGGAGAGGAGAGGGGAGGGAAGTGGAGAAAACTTAAAACTTATGGAAGTGAATGTTGAAAACTAAAAATAAATTCTTATGTCCCAAGGGGTTTTATCTTTTTAACTTACCCGGATATCTTCTAACTTACCCCTCTGGCCTTCAGCTTCCACCCGCTCTTCGGCATATGCCGGCACCGACCGATGAGTCGGAGAACGCTCCCCCACAGAAAGACTCAGTTTCAGAGGCGGTTGTGAGCAGTGATATTTATTATAAAAAGTGAACAATCACACTAGAGTATACTTATTACAGATAATATGCCCACTGTGTCGCGCGCCTCTTTTTTCAACTTCCTCCTACAAGTCCTTAAATCTGTTCTCTGATCCTGTCCTCTGTAGGTGTGGCTATCGCTGACTGAGCCTATCGTGAGCCGCCCCGAGGCTAAGGAGGTATCTCTTGTTCCTCCCTGACTTGACGTCAAAGAGGTAAGGACCTCAACTCCGGCCCCAGGCTGCCACGTAGCACTCGACAGCTAATAACCCTTTTTAGGATCTTACAATAAATAATTTATAAACAATTATTGTCAAGAAAATAAAAGCTTAGGCAGAGTTGGACACACTACTACTTGATGGTCAAATCTGACTGCTGCTTCTTTTTGTACTGCAAATGATTTTTACCTTTTTAAATAAAGTTTTAGTGTATTTATAAGCATTCTTAACTCTCCAGCCAAAGTACATCAGAGATGGGTGGTATTTAGCCAGCTTGCCATAGTGCATTGCCTCTTGCGTTAAACCATCCATGGAGGAAATGTCCACGTCAGGGGGTTGTTATGATGATGAAATCACAGGTCTGGGCCAAGTATTTCTGCAAATATGCACACAAATACACATGTGCATGAACAGACACATCCCTTATATGCCTGACTTTCACTTCATTCCAGGTATACAAATATTTATTGTTTACCTTTTTTTGTGAGATCAATTTATGGCATTGAAAACTGTCTTTTGTAAATATACATTCACTTTAACACTATCTTCTAGTTTCCTGCTTATATCAGCAAAAAAAAAAAAAAAACCCTCTCCATTTGTGATCCCAAAATTTATTTCTCCAAACCTTGTTCCAAAACCTTATTTTGGTGTGGAATTCGGTCTAGTTCCTCAGCAGTTCTTAACCAAATTGGAGAGGAACTTATACAGGCTTGGCAGAACCAAGTTACCTGTGATGCATCTAGGACAGTTAGGTACAAGTCCCAGCAACTGTATGTTAATTTGGTACACTGATAAAATAATTACAGGTCTTTGAAGAATGAATGAATATAAACCAAAGGTTAGGAAAAGCAAAATTATATTCATTGTTACCACGCTCCTCTAAAGCTCTTGAAAATGTCCAAGTCATTTATACTTACTCTCCAAGACTTTTCTTCAGGATACAGTGTAATATTATCTTCTATTTTCACATTGAAAAATTTCAACCCTTTATGGACATTTGTAGGTTAACCTAGAAATGTAATCCACTTCTTTTAGTATCCATTATTTCTTTTTCTTTTCTTTTTCTCTCATTGACTTGTTTATTTACTTTTAATTTCCAAGATTCAGTTCCACAATCCCTTGAGTTTCAAATTTTCTCCCCTCCCTTCCTTCCCTCCCGTCCCCTCCCAGACTCCCCCCCCCCCCCCCACGGCAGTGTGCATTTATGTGTAGGATCTACAAATACTTTCACATTGTACAACAGTCTGGTTGTATAGAAGGGTTGTAACCAACGGAGTGAACAACAGGAAAAAAGAAAGAAAACCGAACATGAAAAAGAACGATAGCATGTAGATTGCTTCAGTCTCTATTTAAACTCTGCTCTTTCTAGATCTTTATCTGAATGTAGATATCTTCTTCCATTCTGAGACTTGTAGAGTTGTCTTAATGCTGTGCATTGATGAGAAGAGTCCAGTTTATCAAGGTTGGTCATCACACATAATGATGTGTCTGTGATTGTGTACAAATTTTTCCTGGTTCTGCTCTTCTCACTTAGCATCAATTTGTATAAGCTTCTCCAGGTACATATGAAGTCCATCTCCTTCCCATTTCTTATAGCACAATAGTATTCCATTACATTCATATACCACAATTTGTTTAGCCATTCCCCAATTGATGGGCGTCCCCTAAATTTCCAGTTTTTTGCCACCACAGAGAGCTGCAATAAATATTTTTGTACATATGGGTCTTTTTCCCACTTCTATGATCTCTTTGGGATACAACCCCAGAAGTGGTATTACTGGATCAAAGGGTATGCAATTATTTATAGCCCTTTGGGCATAGTTCTAGATTAGCATCCATTATTTCTATGACAAAAGCTTTTAAAGCTTCACATCACTAAAAGAACTTTTGTATCACAATCCATTCATAAGTTGGGGATTTTCTATATTTCAAATGATTAATTTACATATAAATTACTAATGCACTTACATTGAAAATTAACTATTCTTTGAATAATTTGACACTCAATGTGTTGGAAAAAAAGTGTTTACAAGTTATTCTATGATAACAGGTTTTGACTGGACATAAACAAATTTTTATTTACTGACATTTATAAAGTTATATTTTCTAAGCTGGATCAATTTTATCAACGTCAAGATAATTTGAATGCAACAAGGCCATATTTGCAATATACTGCAGGAATTCATATGAAACTTACCAGTTCTTGTACCTTGTCTCTCTTACTCATTCATACTTTCAACTTCCTCTATTTGTTCTAAATAAGAATCTTCTCTCTTATCATCATTTTCCCTCTCCATAAAACCTAGATTGATTCATCATTGTGACAGAAGCTATAAGAACTATCAGAAAATAAGAGTTGCAGAAATAAACCCATGCTGATAATAGTAAGAAATTTAATTTGAGGAACTCCAGGTAGATGTTGCCTCAATTAGGGCCAAGTTTTCATTACTCACTACTAACATTAATATATACGTCTGATGTAAGTGGTGCATAAATTTCTGCTTACAACTTTTCCTACGTTATAAAATATCAAAATTGCCATTTGTATATAAAATTCCCCAGGTTATCAGTTTTCATCACTATTAGATGTTTAAACAATATAAAAAATCTTACAATAAACTGCAAAATGAAGAAATATTTTACTTTACATATCAAACTGCAATGCTCACAAAATGAGTAAAAATGTAGTTATCACAATTTGTAAAAATTCTGCACATTATCATCAGAATAAGTAGATCTGTACAGTCAAAAGATTTACAAAAGTCCAAAGTATATAGTTTATCAGTGTGTTACCAAGTTTAGAGATTCTAAGCTAATATTTCCAGTGCAGAGTCTGTCTCTTCAATTTTTCCAATGACTGCACTATAATGAAATGTAAAGAAAAAATAAAAGCAAATATGTAAATGTAAAGACTCTTTAGAATTTGGGAGTAATGTCTAAAAATACTGAAATCTTTCAAAATAAAAATAGGCGACATGTTGGAAAAGGAGATTTTTTTTGTGCCAGTTACTGTGAGTTTACAGAAGGAGGGTACACACTCACTCTCTTTCAAGAGCTAATATTCCATTAGGTTCAATAAACATTTACTCTGTACAAGATGCTACAGAGTAGGAGTAACTAGGGATATAAAGATAAAATACAAGTCCCTGAATTTGAGGAATTTACATTCTAAGGGTGGCCAAATAACCTGAGATAAATTTTTTTTAAAAAAGAACTGCATTAATTATAATTTTTCAAAGGAAGAAAGTACCCTCTTTTATAAAATAACTGGAGCCTGATGGAATTATTTAGAGAAGCTTTCATGGGAAAAACTAAATTTTAAATGAGACAGGAATTGGCAGAATTTCTGCAGAAATTTAAATTTATGTAACTCATTAAATATTTCAATTTTCTTTTATTAATTTTCTGTATATTCAGTTTTCCTCATCTGAATAGCACAACCCAGAAAGCAACGCCAAAACAAGAAAACTGAATCTGGGGTTGGGAGAAATTGTACTTTAAGAAAAACAAAAACTAACTAGCAACCAATTTTCATATCAACTGTCTTTTCACAAATAGAAAGAGCCTATTGGGACATGAAAACTTTTTTAAAATAGCATTTAGGCATGTTTTGGATGTATCAAGTAACATGCACTATGTTTCCAAAGACACTTAAGCTATTTTATGTGTTCCTTGTGTGTAAAAATTTCCAGAAAACAATACTTTTCCTTTAATTTTGCTAAAATTAGGAAAGAAATACTTTAATTTTATCTATATAGTAATACAGGAAAAATTTAATGAACAAAGCCAGTAAGAAAAATAAAAAATCTTTCATAATAGAAATTGGCAATTGAAGTTTGTTTGTCAAGAGTATAATTCTTAAAAAACTGTGAGCTTCTCTGAATAATTTTCATGGGGCCTAAATTCACTAATTACTTTACTTAATAAAATGTTTCACATTCTAATGCACACTGGGAGCCAATTAGGAAATATTTAGGGAAAGGATTTGTCCCTCCTACTAAGATCACTAGTGCAGAAAAAAAATCCTCAGAAATCTCACATACTTTATAGTTTTACACAGTTGCTTTATTTTTTACAAAGCACTTTCACATTTATAATTGTAGGAACAATCTCTTAATATAGTCAGGGCATATGTTATTATTATCTGTCTTATAGATCAGAAAACTGAGGCTTACAGATATTAATCAACTTAACTAAGGTCACATACCTCTTCAGTGGGAGAGTTGGGACTGATTCCCAGTATGCTTTTTGTACATGTTTTCAAAACAAAAATACCGGCCAAAGCAACATCATATACGCAGTATCAGCAGTTGTCCTATTTTACTGAGAAAAGACACTACTTTTCATGATTTACAAGAGGCACGCATGTGACCAGTCCATCATTTGTCACACATCTGGCTCTTCATGAGGAGGACAAGACCACTGCAGATGTCATACAGGGAGGCTGGCATGAGGAGCGGGGTGGCCATTGGACTAGAGAAAACATTTTAGTGGAGGAGCTAAGAAGTAAAGAACCACAATTTTTAAAAAATCAGATATGGAACAGGTAGCTTTATTCCCAGACAGAAAAGAAAAATCCTATGTAATAAAGAATCATAGAAGGATTAGACTAGAATCTGGTAATTTCTCACTATTAGATATTTTAGTAAGCTAATAATTCACTTTCTGCAGTGCTGCTGATGAACCTAGTACATTTCACCTTCACAAGACAAGATAATTTAACACTAAGTGGAATTTTCTTTTTAATTATCAGTCTTTCTCTGTGCCTGTCTCTGTCTCTCTCTCTCTCTGTCTCTCTCTCCACCCCTCCCCACGAAAATAATTCCCTTGGTACCAGCTCACTTCTCCTGCTACAATGATAGTCACCCAGGCATAAGCTCTTGCTTCTCTTACCTCTAGGACCTTACAATGTTCTCATGATCAGTCCTAAAGGAAAAAAAAACAGAGAAGAGTCAAGGAAATCTTAGAAGCCCTCACAGAAATCTAGTTAGTTAAGTCTCTACTAGACCGTCCATATGGGAAGCCCCTCACCAACTTTCCAAGAATTGTGGAGAATCCCTCCAATAATTATAATTATAAGAACAACAGCTAACATTTATGTAGTGCTTATTACTACATTACAGGCCCTGTGCTAAGCACTTTACAAATATTATCTCATTTGATCCTCACAACAACCCTGGGAGGTGACTGCCTTTATTATTCCCATTTTATAGATAAGCAAACTGAGGCAAATAAGAAGTTAAGTGACTTGTCCAGGGTCACACAGCTAACAAGAATCTGAAGCTGCACTTGAACTACAATCTTCCTGACTCCCAGTCCTACACTCAATCCACTTCATCCCCATTTACCCTGAAAATGAAAAAGTTCCCCAAATTATGCCAAAGTCCCCACATCAAGTACAATGGCTAGCTGAATCACCCTTGGCTGAAGACACAAATTTTTGTCCTTTACCTGCCATCACCCTTTTCCCAGGGTTCAATTCTGGGAGAAGCCTGGTTTTCAAATAGCAGAAGAAAGCTGTGGAATTGGAAGCTATTAGGACATCCATTGGCTCTGCACTCCACCTTTGCTTCACAGGAAAAGTTTCTATTCATAGTCATGTTGCTTTTGGCTGTAATCTAGGGTTTTCCAAAAGAAGAAGAGAAGGTAAAAATGCTCTCTCATGCATCAGATAATAGGACAGGTTGTTTTCTCCTCATATAGAAAGCAATGATGAGCATTAAGGGCAATACATTAAGGGTATTACATACATACATGTGCATGTGCACTCACACGCGCACACACACACACACACACACACACACACACACACACACACACACACCTCCAATGCAGATCTTTTCCAGTGGTTCATCTTTCTCAGATGCTAACTCTTTCTTTTGTTCCAGTCTACTCTCACTGCTTGTGCCACCACAACTGACCACCTCAGTAAACACTATAGCCACAACTTCAATGGATTCCTAGGACCTCAAGACCTTCTGAATCTTATAAGATTGCCTGGGCTTAACCATCTTGAGGTTGCAGTACTCTGGAAGATATACAGCTTCCACTTCCACTGTACTCTCCCATGAAGCTTTGAAGACTCCTTGATTGGAAGCCATAAAGGAAAAGGAACATTTTTTTGTGGGGAGGACTACAGGATTTGAACCTCCCCATTGGTTCTTACTCAAAAACTATGGGTTTACAGATAAGTCTTGATTAGTACAAATAATGAATTCCCTGGTTTTCCCATATATTCACACTATTTGAAGATATAATTATGTAAAATATGGCAGTTGGTTATAGCCCAATTCAAATGTGTAGTACAAATCCAGATTATATGAATAATTCATAAGATTCATTATTTGCATTAATTGGAATCTAGCTAAGTTCTAACTAGAGACCCAATGGAAAGACTTCACAAATATAGACTCAATCCTTTCTAGATAGAATCTATACAGTCTAAGAAACAGATGGGAAAAAGGACACACATTATACATATATGTCCTATAAAAGGGGAAACAAATGAGAAACTTCCTAACACATGGCTTTATTAGAACTGGCATCCAAAGAACTGGGTTCAAATGTGACCCATCATTTATTGGCTTTGTCCTAAGCCATGAACAGTAGATAACTTCAACTGCCTGTTTCTCATAGGATTACTGTAAAAACGAAGGTTAAGTATGTAAAGTCCTGGTTGAACCACAAGATACTAATTACATGGGAGCTATTCGTATTACCAACAATAAATTTTAATAGGAATTATTTATCCATTTTTATCTAATCGATTTTCATCTATCTTTGTTAAAAACTCATGAAAATATTTTTCAACTTCTACAAATTTCATAATAGGTTTCAGCCAAACACTTGTCATGAAGTCATGATTTAATAATGAATTATTTTTTATTTTTTAAATTTTAATTATTAATAAATTAATGATTTCCCTCTATATTTGAAGTATTAACAAATTTAATTTGGTACTTTATTCTTCCCTATTGATATAAGCTACGGTTTTGTTTTTTTTTTGGGGGGGGGGGTTACATGCATTGGCCTTCTACCCAATAAGAATTATAAACATTAGCAAATTATTATAGAACGCACTACTAGTTTTCTGTCCACATATTATACAGTATAATATGTATCAGCGCCACTCGAGGTTCTGATAATCTCATGCGTAGTTCACGCCCCCTCGTGGCACTGCCAAGGCTGCAACCTTCTTTAGGGTTGAATTGTTTATGACTGTGGTGCCGCTATTGACATTTTACGATTTAATTCTGGAGTCGAAACTGGAGCCTGGAGAAGGCAGAGATGCCAAAGGAGAACCCCTAGCGAGTTCTCCCGACCGGCTCTGAAGCCCACCTTCAAGATGAAGGCTTTCAGCTTCAGCAACAGGAGAGAGCTATCCAAGTCTCGCGCCTGCGCCTCCACCTCCGCCCCGCCCCCCAGGCCGCACCGCCAGGGAAACCCAGTCAGACCCTTCCGCCAGATACTTCATCGGGAAGATCCACAAAGCTGCCTCAATACAGCATGTGGCGAAGGTGCAGCAGCTGCTGCTGGGGAAATCTGGCATGAAGATTCTTTATAAAGAGAATCAGTGTGAGAGCGGTGAGGGAGAGAGAAGGGAAGGCTCTCCAGGAAGAGCCGAAAACACACCCCCACCCCACTCCCTGGCCCTTCCCTCCACGTGGGTCCCAGTGCCTCCACGAACCCTAGGAAAAGCTGTTCCCCTCAGCACCTGGCACAGGGGAAGCCTCCTGTGTGGTCAGTGTTCGCCTCCTGGCAAATGGATAGCAAATCTGGAAATACGCTAATTAGGTGGCCAGGGTGGGATTAGGGAATAGTTCTTAAAGGAATGCGCAATTTTTGTACCTAGTGCGCAGGCGTCTTACCCAGAATGCATTCCGATTCTGAGTCAACAGCCGACGCAACGTCAGATGTTGCGTGGTGGGCGGGGCTACTGAGGCGTCTGTCTGTTTTTAGATCTGCAGTCGTCACTGATCTTTTGGCGTCCTGTCTGTTAGCAGTGTATGGTGTGTATGCAGTAACTGAGGGAGTCAGTACAAGATAGTCCTGTTTATACAAGGGAAATTCTGTAGAAGTCAGTTTCTTCTTCTAACAGGGAGAGATAGTTTGCTTCAGTCATGGGTTACTTCCAGAGATACAGTTTCAAGATTGGGGTCCAAGAACCCCATCAGGTTCTCTTTATCCAGATCGCTCAGGCCGGACTTCCCGAGCAGCGGCGAATGCAACACCTTCGCCACATCTCCGATCGAGGCAGCTTTGCGGATCCTCCCGAGGTCCTTGGCCCTGATGACGTATTCGGCATTAAGGCCGATGGTAAGACCCCGCTGTCCCTCCACGGGGGAAAGGTGGCGCGAGATGGAGACAGCTCTCTCCTGCTGCAGAACCTGAAAATTTCCTTCATCCTGGCGGAGGGCTTCGGAGCCAGTGAGGAGAACTCGAGAGGGGTTCTCCCTTGGCCTCTCAGCCTTGTCTGAGCCATCACCTCTGCTATGGTAAACTGCAACGGCTGGAGACGGGAGGTTAAGAGAGACCTTGGAGCAGACTACTGTTATAAACGAGAAGGTGTAGCCCTGACAACGCCCCTTGGGAGACTGAACTGTGCTTGGGTTTTTCAGATGCGCAGCCCATGCACACAAACCCAAGTAATTGCATCACTCGGGTGAGTGCGCATGTGCACGGTATATTTTTCTCTGTGCTGCAGGCCTCCAAAGCTAAATGGAGATGATGGCTGCTTCCCCGACTAGAGTTTCTTTCCAGGCTGGAGCTGAAACCCGCGGCTTAGGATTGAGGCGGAGATGGGGGCGAGGTGAGACCTAACGGGAAGCCTGCGGGATTCGGAATCAGAGGACTCAGATGGAATCTGGAATCCCTGGAACTACTCTCTTATTTCTTTTCGTGAAGATGCGCAAATCGCTTTTTCTCCCAGCCTCAGTTTCTTCTGTAAAATGAAGACGTGTTATATAACCTCCCAAGTGTCTGCCAGCCGTTAATTATTCTGCGAAACCCAGACAGAAAACAAGTACCGTGGGGCTCTGATGAATATCCTGGGACAAATGCGGATCCTTCTTTCTACTCATTCTCCCTTTCCTTTATTCCAATGGTTTTCAACCTTCCTAATGCGGCGACCCCTCTAATATTCATATGTGGGTGTATCTGCATGTGGGCGGAGGCGCTTGGAGATGGATAGAGGAGCCGTGTCTCTGTGCCTAAGACCATCGGAAATACGTGTTTTCCGATGGTGTTAGGCATCCCCTGTGACCCCTATGAAAGGATCGTTGGACCCCTAAAGGGGTCGCGATCCACATGATTCCTATGGCACAGGGAGGGTGGAGCTACTCTCAGCCAGGGAGCCAGGGGGTTCAAACCAAGCCTGTGCAGAATTACAATTGCTCTATTGATGCTATTATTAATGGTGGGGGAGGAGTTCAGCAGTTCATTGGAAAAAGATATCTCCGTTTTAGTTGATCATAAAGAGTTAAACATACCCCAAGCCTACAGTAATAGAATAATAGGGTTTAAATCACAGAGCCTAATAGTCCCATTCCACTCTGGGCTGAAGGGATCTGTCCCTTCATTTCATTGTGGATGCTAACATGTGAGGAAGGACATTGGTAAATTCAGACACAAGCAATATGGATGAACTAAATGCTAAAGATAGAACAGACCAAGGGAAGGCATGATGTCTGTTTTTAAAGATGAGAAGGGCCGTTGCATAGATGGGTATCTTTAGAATAGATTGCTCAGACTGGTGATGAGAGGAGCCTCGGTTTGACTTATATAAGGAAAAATAAACTTTATAGCAATGGAATAGACTGCTTGTGAGACAATTCCCTTCAAGTGGAAGCTGTCTGACCATGGTCCAGAAATGATTTTTACATTGATTGCAAGACTGCACTCCATGATTTTTAAGGTCTTGCAAGACTGGACTCTGTGATTTTTAAGGTCTCTTCCAACACTGATATTTTGATTCTCCATATTAATTTATATCATACTGTTGCAGGCTTCCATTAGAATAGATCATCAAAGTTGGCTTTGTTTTAAGGTACATATAATATAGAGTAGAAGTTAGAAGTATTTTGTTTATAGATGTTAGTTCTACCCTCAATGCAGAAGGACATTTCTGCAAAGGGTCGTGGAATAGGCTATTATCTAACTGACCTTGGCATTTTTTTCTCCCTTTTTCTCCTCTGGTAGTTTTCATTCATGATGTGAAGAATACAGAAATTATCCATATCTACCCTGGTAACCCAGTGCTGCTGCTGCTTTTTTCCTTTTCTGTCCAAACAACCAAATTGTAAAGTCATCCTGTAGGTCTTTTTGTCTCAGTGGTGAACTGTGGCTTACTGTGTAAGTGTTGGTTGTACTTGTGCCATGATCTGTCAATATTTCTTCAAGGGATAGACTCTTTCTATTCTATCTGTCATACCTGATATCCTGCAGTATTTCAGTGCTTTCTAAATGAACATGATGTTCAATAACATTTTCTACCACCTAGCACCATGATCTAATACTCTAACTACATTTGGGCTATGACTTGGCTAGTTAAAAATCCTATTTAGCAAGTTACAGAGACTCCATTATTATATAAATATTATACTGTGTATGATTTGTGGACAAAAAATTAGTAGTGCATTGTATTACTATTTGATAATATATTTAATTCTTATTGGACAGGGGACCAGTGTATATGTTGCAAAAAACCCTAACTGATATCTATAGGGAAGAATAAATTAGTAAATTAAGTTTGTTAATTCTTCAAATGTGGAGACAAATTGTTGATTAAAACCTCATGACTTACTGAAACCTGGTATGAAAGTTGTGGAAGTTGAAAAATATTTCATGAGTTTTTAATGAAGAAAAATGAAAATTGATGAAAATGGACAAATATTCTTATTACAATTATTATTGGTGATACTAATAGCTCCCATGTACGTAGTATCTTGTAGTTCATCTAGCACTTTGTGTACCTTATCTCTGTTATTTACAACAAAATCCTGTCAAATAGACAGTTTAAGTATAGTTATCTACATTTCATGGCTTGGAACACAGTCTAATAAATGGCAGAGATCGATTTAAACCCAGTTCTTTGGATATCAAATTTAATAAAGGCATGTGTTATGAAGTTTCCCATTGGTTTTCTTTTTTATAGGACACATATGTGTAATGTCTTCCCATTGACTCTCAATCTAGAATCTCTCAGAGTTGGAGGATCAAATGAGATAATGTCTGCATTGGTAGAAATTTCCTCATTGGGAATTTCCTACAATGAGGAAATCATGGGTCCTATCAAAACATTGACTTAGCTTTTCTAACAGTATATTTCTTTGATATGCTGTGATCATGAACTGCATTGGGAAGATTTGGAGTTGAATTAAATGTTTGTTCTCTAGTACCGATGGGGTGATGGGACTTGGACCCCAGTGAAAAAGAACATGACTCTGCAAGCAACCCGGTAGCTCATTGGGCTCCTGTGAGAAATTCTTTCCTTGTTGCAAGCACATACAGACCTGACCATGTAATTGCTCAGATGAAAACTATCAGTGCAGGCACAGGGATAGTTGCCCAAGGATCTTGTCTCTGGCACCTTATTTCCAAGGACCGTGCCTCTGGCAAGCCTTTGTGTAAAGAGAACTATCTTATGCTTCTCCCCCAGTGTCTGGTATCAACAGAGTTAACTCTGACTCCCTGAGAGTTTTCCCATATATTCCCATACATTCCCATATAGAATCTAGACTACAGATGCCTGTGCCCAAGGTACCTGGATTTCTTGCTTATTCCTTTGAGTACTGATGACTCCTTTATCTCACCTCCCACCACCTAATTAGCATACTTGACATACTATTCACAGTCCTTTTTCTATGTAAACTTTAGCATCACTCTTGTTAGGTTGCAGGTTCCCTAAGAACTATGCTGGCTTTATTAATGTTACAATAAAACTTTGCCACTTGACTGGAATATGGTTTCAGTATGTAAATTCATTCCAAGTGACACTACCCTATACCCTGACATTTTGAGGATACCGGCATCACTAAACCACTTCATATTGATAGCTCCATACAGGGACCTACCTGACTCTCAAGCCATCCTCCAGTCAAGATTAGAAGATGCATAAGCCTCTTCTCGAATTTCTCTCTCTCTTACCCTGTAGTAAAGGTTCGCCCTCTAAGTACTTAGGAGAGCTTGGAGGAGCTGTGGGTTGACCCTGTTACCCTTTCTCTCAGGTTCTGGTAGGGTCAGATGGTTTGAGTTTGTCTCAGACTCCGGGCATACCAACAACTAAACGGGGGATGCCCTATCTGGGAACACGAGTGGCTATATTTCACTCTCTAAGATTCTTCAATAGTGAGTGACTACAGTTCCTTTTTGGGTTTTCTGCAGCTTACAGGCAAAGAGATGGGCAAATTCCCCTACATTCCCTGGGATTTGTCTTCTATTTTGGTCTCAGGGTGGTACTCAATTTCCCAGCAGTCCTTGCTGCATCTTCCATCTCACTCAGCTGGGGCTCAGCTTCCCAAAAGCCCCCACTCCTTAGTACCTCCCTCAGGAAGAGGAGGACTTTCCTGAGTTTTGCCTCCAGGTTATCTTTTACAGAAATGGAAAAGGCTCTGTCCCCAACACCTTAAAAAGGAATGCCATGTACCTGGCTTCAGTATGATATAGAGGACCAAGAAAAAATTTGTCTGGTTTGTGCAGGAGATTTCTGACAACTCTCTCTGAGCTTTTGAACTTTCCCCATCATTACCTGTATCACTGTTTGGTAAATTGTTCTATTCTGTTTGTGTCTCTGTATGGTGTGAGTGCCTGTGTGTAGTCTGACACCTTTTAGGATTTAAAATGAAGCCAGCCAGCAAGAGATAACTTCTAAGGGCTGTGGCATGACTGAAATGATTGATGAGTTTTCTTGAGAAGATAAAGTTGTTGGTAACACACACACACACACACACACACACACACACACATTCCTGAACTCTGGCCAGGTTCTGAATTTGGAGAGACAAGAAAAAAAGAAGGGGGAAACCTTTTCCCCTCAGATCAAACAGAGGCAGATTGACTAGCACTTAACCATTTCCTACCTTAAATAAAAAGAAAAGTTTTTGTGTAACATTATTCTGACCAGGCAAGTCTCCTACAAAATGGGGACAAATTTGACTTATGAGATGTTAAAAAGAGATGCCTTAAAGTGAAGCTTTGACTGTATCCAAAAGAGATCATGCCATGAGATTTTGATTTACAAATTTTCTCCCCATCTTTCCCCTACCCTCCGCCCCAATACAGTGATCCCACTGTATATGCCCTCCCCTAATCAGCTCTCTCCTATATCCTCCCCCATCACCCCTCTGACTTTCTGGTAGGGCAAGATGGATCTCCCTACCCCAGTACCTGTATATTTCTCTGCTTCCTATTCCACCCCCCTCTTGTTCTATTTTCTGCTTTGTCCCTGTACCTTTACAAAAGTGTGTGCTTCTAACAACCCTCCCCCCAACCTGCCCTCCCCTCCATCAAATAAACAAAAGTTTAAAAAAACAAAACAAAAGAGATCATGCAAATGCGAAAAGGACCCACCTGTACAAAATATTCATAGCAGTCCTTTTTGTGGTGGCAAAGAATTGGAAATTGAGGGGATGCCTAACAATGGGGAATGACTGAACAAGTTGTGGTGTATGAATGTAGTGGGATACTATTGTGGTATAAGAAATGATGAGCAGGTAGACTTCAGAAAAACTTGGAAAGACTTATATGAACTGATGCTGGGTGAGGGGAGCCAAACCAGGAGAACACTGTACACGATTACAGACAAACCTCACTTCAGAGTATATATACCCTTCTTCAGAGCCAGAGGTCATCACAACCCTCATGACCCACTGCCTAATTACAAAGTAATAAAAGATATGGGGCTTCCTAAAAAAACAAGCCTCCCCTAATCAAGCTTCTCTTGTTAGTCTTGTTGGCCTATTAATGGGCAGGGAAGATCTTCAACTCCCAATAACATTACATATGTTTACAACAAAAAATTTTTACACAGCAAAGCACCCACCAAACTGCAATTTACCACTAGAAAAAAATTCCATAATGAAACTTTACCTTAGTACTAAAAGCTAATTCTTCATCTCTGGTTAGCCAGCAATCATCAACTCCTGATTTGCCAGAGTCTTTTAGAAAGAAGACAAAAATGAATAGTTTCATTTCCAAAAGAGAATCATCAAAAAGACTTTTTAGTTGTTTCAGGTGTTTTACCATGAAATGATACATTACAAAGGATGACTATCAATAGAGAACGGTATGTAAACTATTCCTACTCCAAGATTCATTTTGGCAGAGAGGAAAATACTGTTGTAGAAGTTACCAGTGGGTTTATTCTCCAGAATAATCTCACTTCCTACTTTTATACTATAAAGGAGACAGAAGAACACAATGGGACATTATAAATCACACAATCACCAAAACTTGGCATTGTGTTTATAGCACATCATTACTCTCTGTGCCTTCTTTACTGGTTCCCGACAAACACTTTTACAGTTAGTCTCTCATTTGTCTTGAAGTCACCTTCCACAGATGTCAGCTTTAGAGATGACATGTGTTGTTTGGTCATTTCAGTTGTGTCTGACTCTTCATGAGCCCATTTGGAGTTTTCTTAGGAAAGGCACTGGAGTGGTTGGCCATTTCCTTCCCCAGCTCGTTTTATAGATGAGGAAACTTACTTGTCCTGCTAGTAAGAGACTACGACCAGATTTGATCTAAAAGCAGAGGAGTGTGAGTGTGTCAGGAAGTTGGTGGGAAGAATTGTTAAACAGTTGCAGCTAAATGGAAGGATAATCTACAAGTTCTTCTTAAAGAAAGTAATAAGAAATATAGCTTCATTATGGGTACAAAATCAGAAAGTTCATTTCATTTGGGCATTGGTCATCTAGTAGTAGTCACAGTGAGTGAAGCAAACATTTTAGACTCTATTTCCTCACATTTATTGAGCATCTTAAAATGCTAACATTTACAGAGTTCATTCCTCAGAACAACTCACTGAGGTAAAGATTTATATGCAAATTATATAGTAGAGAATGAGGAAACAGAGAAATTCTCTGAAGAATTTAACAAGATTCGCCACCATGATACTGGCTAATATCAATAGAAAACTGACACAGGGGAAATGGGATACACACTATGTGTGAAAATATAATTAAGAATCAAGAACTAAAAGTGACCACTCAGAATGCTTGTACCTATATAACATGAATATTTTCCTTAAGAGAATAGGAAGATACCAGATATGGTGAATGTTAACACACACACACACACACACACACACACACACACACACACACACGGGGCAATAGATACCTTTTAAGAAAGGAAATCACTGGTTGTTGCTGCAGTAATTATTTAAGAATGAACTACCTATATGTACTGGATGAAGCCAAGGTGAAAATCAATATAACTTTTTTTTTAAAGCAAAAAAAGGATAAATATAACATGGAATTACATCAGCTCTAACAGAAGAAATATAAACAATCAATACCAAATATTTGGAAGTGGGCAAAAATAAAGATATAGACTCTTGATTTCTTTCTTAAAATATTTTTTTCAATATCTTTTGCTTTTTTTACATCACTCACAATGTCATTCCTGTACCTCTAGAACAGTGGTTCTCAACCTTTCTAATGCCACAACCCTTTAATACTCATATGTGGGCACATCTGCATGTGGGCAGACCCACCTCAAGACGGATAGAGGAGCAGTGTCTTGTTTCCTAAGATCATCGGAAATATGTGTTTTCCGATAGTCTTAGGTGACCCCTGTGACCCCTGTGAAAGAGTTGTTCGACCCCCAAAGGGGTCATAACCCACAGGTTGAGAACCGCTGCTCTAGAGCCATCTCACATAACAAATATTATTTTAAAAAAAAGAAAAGTATGATGAAGAGAAAAATCGGCCAAACGTTAATATAACAAATAAGTCTGGAAACATATGTAATAGTGCACAGAAATGAACTTCCCACCTCTGAAAAGGAGTGAAGTAATAGTGTCATCTTAAATCTTCTTTGGGGCCAGACTTATTTGTATTTTGTAAAAATTAATTAATTAACTTTTTAGTTTTCAATATTCATTTCCACAAGATTTTGAGTTACAAATTTTCTTCCTGTCTCTCCCCTACCCCCTACCCAAAGATGGCAAGCATATTGAATACCCCTTCCCCCAATCTGCTCTCTCATATCCTCTCCCATCCCTCCCCCCTTACTTTCT
>CM053585.1:451704600-451720487 GCA_028646515.1 Pseudochirops corinnae | reverse complement strand
CTTTGTGATCCTGGGCAAGTCACTCAGTCCTGCTTGCCTCAGTTTCCTCATTAGCTGGAGAAGGAAATGGCAAACCTCTTAAAGAAAATCCCAAATGGGGTCATGAAGAGTTGAACATGACTGAAACAAATAACTACAAAGATGGTCTTTGAGATGTGCTGTTGATAATCAGTTCATCCTCCTTTGACCAACCTGGTAATATCTTTATGAGCTTGGTTAGGTTGGTCTGTGGACAGCAGCCATACCAGGCTCTTACTTCAAACCTTGCCAGCATGGTAGAGATACCAAAACTTCCAACCTACTGGGATAGCCTCTAGCAACACAAAACCCCTTCAACTCTCCAATGCTGCATTGCAGTAAGGCTTTTATGGAGAATGCACATACATGTGTACATGTGTTTGTACAAATACAGAATATGCAAATATGTAAATGTTTTTCTGAAGCAGCTGCTTTGCTAAATATTTTGTAATTATAGATACTCTTAGTGGAAAGTTGTTATTAGGTTTAATAGCCAGGTAGGATGAGGCACACCTGTAATCCCAGTTACCAGTGAGGCTGAGGCTGGCAGATCTCTTGGACTCATGACTGGGGAGCTCCAGTGGGCTATGCCAGTAGGGTGTGTGCACTAAGGCTGGCATTGATATGGTGAGTCCTAAGGTGCAAGAGGCCATCAGGTTGCCTAAGGAGTGATGAACCAGCTGAGGTCAGAAACTGAGCAAAGTTCCCATGCTAGTTGATAAGTGAAACCTTAATCTACCTACTGTTATTTCCCTTGAGCAGTTTTGTCCATTATATCCAGCAATGAGAGCTAATGCATATTTTAAATTTCTTCAGGCGACAATAGTGGTCACTTATTTATTTGGGCAGTGATTTACAGTTTAGGAATAGGAATAATAATGCATTTTATTTTAGAAATCATACTAATAATTGTACAATTTGATTGTTGTAATACATTATCAAGCAATCATGTAGGTCTTTCATTTCCATAGGACACCTCACACCTGGCCTATGCTAATGGATATCCAGATATTGTGTCTTTCTTAGTAGAGAAAAAATGCAAATGACAATGCCTTTAATTAAGGTATGCACTACTTAACCACGCTGGTCAATAAAATACTTTTTGATTTCTCTCTTTGATTCAGAAAATATGCTTTACTAACTTATTTAAATATCACTAATGATGTTTTAGTATGCTAAATGTTATGTTGGAGTATTCATTATTTCTTTATATTATATTGACAGCCAGGACAATGTCAGCAAGACGAGTGTGCAACTCTCCTGCTTGAACATGGTGCAGTCCCCAATCTTGTGGAAACTAACAACAACATTGTATTTCACTATGGTGCCCTCTGGACAGAACACAGCCTTAGCAGTAAAGCTGCTTAGATATAAAATGGATATTGAAGCACACCTCTTGTATAATAAATTATTTTATGAGCTAAAACGTGTAAACCAATAGTGTCCAACCCACATATTTTATAATTCATATATTCATGGAAGCATTTCTTTAATGAAAATAACTTAAAATAATTCTGTAGTTTAAGTTCATTGGCCTTTGGAATGTTCTAATGGTGGAGGCCAGTGAGAATGAGGAGAAGAACGAGGGAGGAGATTTCATTCAGGTTGAAAATCCTGATGAGGAAAATCCCTCTACTGATTTAGACTACATTTTAATCTTAGAGTAGGGATTCTTAATGTAGTATCCAATGACTTTAAAAATAAATGACTTTATAGTCATTTCAATGTAATTGGCATCCTTTGCATTCTGTATATTTTAGGCATTTAAAAACATTATTCTGGAAAGGGGTTCAAGACACAAAAAAGTTAATAAACCCCTGTCTTAGGGAAAGTCCTGGAGTCCTGAAATGTTAAGTGACTTCCCAGGGTCACCCAGACAGTATATGTGGTTCAGCAGCAGGTCTTGAATCTAGGTCTTACTGACTTTGAGCTAGCTTACTATCCATTCTATCACAGCTGTCTCTCCAGAATTTTCTTAGGTTTGCCCCCCAGAATGCAATGGTTCCACTAAATACTTGCCTACAATGCTTTTCTACGTATAGACCTTTACTTTTGTATGTATGTATAGCATGTAATTTGTCATGTAGACATGGCACAACTTTTGTATAAAAATCTTTTAAAAATTTGTTTCTACTAAGTATAATACACACAGACATAGCATTTTTATAAGAACAAATTCTTAAGCGTTTGTGGGTTTTTTTTTTTCTATTTCCTGAAGAACTTTCCTAAAAAGTTCTACTATTTCCTTTCTAGAACTATTTTAAGGTCTAAGAACTAGATTTTAAAAATCTCCTGATTTTTAAGAAAAGGTTTAACCCTTGGTCACTGCCACTTGTGAAAGGAAAAATCATAAAGTACACATTAGGAGGGTTGGGAAGAGAGCAAAAATGCCAAGAAAATGACTTTCTTTCAGGTTTAACCTTCTTCAGGCAAGATCTTCTTAAGTTTTGAGGTTGGCTGTACTCTATTGAGGGGAATGGGTAAAGAGAACTAGTCAACGATAAAACTGAGCAGGATATAGCTTTAACTTAGCAGAGTTCTGAGGCAATAAGGTTGACTGCATGCAGATACTGATTGATCATGACATGAAGATAGCAAGAAAGGAAGATACTCTTGAAATGATATGAAACAGTCACTTGCAAATCTTGGGTTTCTATGTTCTGATCATAAATTAACAGCTGAAAGGAATCCCAGAGGCTATCTAGTTTCTTTCTGTCATTTTACATATAAAGAAATTAAAACCTAGAGAAGTGAAATAATTTGCTTATGATCACACAAGAATTAACTAACAGAAACAGGGTTTATGCCTTGCTTTCTCACTTCAAAGTTCCATTGTACCATACTTTTTTGTCATGGCATTAGCAAGTTCACAGGATTTCACACAATGCCTTAAGCTGAATTGAAGTATATATTGAATTCTTGCTTACTATAACAATATCTTTAATATGACTTTGCAGGAAGGCCATACACCCCTTTTACTTGCAATTACAGAAAATGACCAAGATATGGTTGATGTTTTCTTAAAGAATGCAGCAAATGTGAATGCCTTGGATAGATTTAAAAGGTACAGCAATTAAAACTTGAAAGAAAAAAAGTTACTAGAGAAATAAGAACAACTTAAATCATGGAACTCTTAGTGAGCAACAATAATTGAAATTGATTATCATTGTGAAAGAGTGAAAAATGTCCACAACCATCCAGTATGAAAAGAAAAGCTATTATTTATGACTGCAACAAAGAAAACAGTTCATGTGGACATGCCAATCATTGTTAATTGGTGATCATTATTTGCGATTTTATTTTTTTAATTTTAAGTTAAGATTATCCCATAGAAGTTTTATATTCTAGGTATTCAGTTGATTCTGTTTATGAAATCATCTTCCTGTGATCCATAAGAAATGTAGTATGTATTTTCTGTTTCTTCTTCCTTTGACTGTCCTTAAGATTATGCACATTGACAAATACAAATCAATACAAATGTAATATGATGAAATACTTTGATGGACTCATGATGTTATCATTGTGGATACTTGTGCACTGGTTCAGATTTTAATCCTTCCTTGCCTTTGTATCCTACATGATTTCTGTGCTTGTCATTCCATAAATTTTTCATAGAGAATCCAGGAAACACATGGATGCGTTCTCCTGGTTCTTTTAGTATTTGAGGACCAGTGCAGCCAAAATGCTCTCTGACTTTTATTTTCAAGACAAGATTAGCCCATTTCTTTTTCTGTTCATACATATCTTTGATAATATCTCTCATACCACTTACTACGTCAAAGTCATTATGAACCTGAACCTCCTTATACTCTCACTGTATATATTTCTATGACTTTTGGGATTATCTACAATTTTGATCCTTCTGAAATCATACTTTTGGCTTTAGGATTTTCAAAAATTACTGTAGCCATGTAGCATTCTGAAGAATATTGATGTTTATAAAATGAGCTTTTGGGGGGCAGTGGGATCATTGGAAGTGCTATGTAGTTTCTCAGATAATATCTCCTTGTTGCATCTCCTTTTCCCAATAATCATGAACCCAGCTTCAATGCCAATCCAGGCAGTGTGCGTGTGTATGTCTATACATATAAACACATTTACAGAGATGTAGATAGACAAACTAGATTGGGCTGCCCATTGAACTTCAAGGAATCTAGTAAATATTTCCTTTTCATCTACTTTTTCAGTATGGATTCTTAGACCAATCTGTTTTGACTAAGTTTAGATTCCATCAAAGAGCCATTTTTATATTCCAGGGCTTGATACAATTAGTACAATACTACTAGCACAAAAATAGGAGCTTTTGGAAATCTTTGCCATCATAAACAATTTCTGTTCTATTTGAACTCTGTGCAGGACATCTTACATAACATTGGCAAGCACCTTAGATGAGCAAATGCCTCATTATTTACATTTAGCTTAATGCTGATACTCATTCAACAAAGTTGTCCATTTGGGTTGCATGTGTCATTGAGTCATGTACGATTTTAACATTTGCATGGGAGAAACTTGTTTGATATCACCAATTAAAAAAAATGGAACTGACATTATTCTAAATGAATGGTTAAAATTGTTGGAATAGTTTCAGAATTAGTTGGCTATGTTCATTCAGATCATAGTCTGGCCAGAATAAATGTCAAAATTAATACAAATGAGAAGGATAAAGATAAAAAGTAGACAGTGGTTATAGCAGCTATAGCCTGTTGTGATTACACAAGCTATCAACTCCCCAAAAAAAGAAATGGCCATTATCAGTCATCCAGTTTACAAGCATGTGTTAAGCGCTGCTGTATGGTAAGCGCTATGCTAGGCAGGGGGTTTAATTAAATTAAAACTCAGAGGTTTAATTAATATAAAACAGTTGCCACAAAGAGAAGGCCAAAAGAGCCCAGAAATGGCATTGCTGGGAAACACGATCTCTGTCAAAAAGAGAGCTATTATGGCTAAGATTAACTCAAGTTTAGAATACAACACAATTTGCAAAAAATTAAGGAAGAAGAGGATAGATGATAAAGATCAGTATTGCTTCACAAAACAATGAAAAGCAGTTGAAGAGAAAATAAACCTGTAGGTTATTTGACATAAAGCCTAAGCCAGATCATCCTGAAAGCATTTGTCTGTGGAACTGGAAGAGTAACAATGAATAGATAAGAAATAGAACAGAACTACAATTATTTCTTTTTTCATTAACACCAATAGTGGAACATGTGGATTCATTCAGCTCAGTATCTCTGTTAGGCAAGAGCAATCATACTTTATAAGTCTGATTCAGGAAGTGTGGCTAGATCTGACCAGATGCCTACAGAATGACAGATGAAGCACAATTATAAAGGTACTTCGGAATCATTTTTTTAAAATTGACTTTTGTTTATTTTTAGTTTACATCCTTGATTTATACAAGATTTTGAGTTACAAATTTTCTCCCTGTCTTTCCCCTACCCACCTGACCAAAAACAATGATCCCACTGTATACCCCCTCCCCTATTCGGCTCTCTCCTATATCCTCCCCCATCACCCCGCTGACTTTCTGTAGAGCAAGATGGATCTCCCTATCCCAGTGCCTGTATATCTTATTTCCCAGTTGTATGTAAATTATATATATATGTATATATATATATACATATATATATATACATATATATATATATATATATATATTTAACATATGATTTTAGAACCTCAAATTCTAGATTCTTTCCCTTCCTCCCTTGTCACCCACCCCCACTGGAAAGACAAGTAATTCAATACAGGCTGTACATGTGTAGTTATGCAGAACATCTCCACAATGGACATATTGTATAACACTGATGATATTTCCCTCCTTTCCCGCCCTCCCCTTGTTCTATTCTCTACTTTGTCCCTGTCAGAATAATTTTTAAAATTATTTGAAAGAAGGGAACATTCCAAAAGAGTGAAAGATCACTTTGTAATGAAATAAAAATGTATTAATATGGGAGAGTAATAGATTAGATTTTTCACTGAGCTGAGATTTCAAGATCAGTGGTATTTTTTTGAGCCTTCACTTCTGAATGTTAACTTTATTTTTACTAGTACTTTTTCCCCACTTACATGTCAACATAATTTTTAGCATTCATTTTTATAAGATTTTGAGTTCCAAATTTTTCTCCCTCTCTCCATTCTCTTCCCTCTTCTGAAAATGGTAGGGATTTTGATGAGGATTATACGTGTGCTATCATGTAAAATACATTTCCATATTAGTCACAGTTGTGAAAGAAGGAACAGATCAAAAGGAGGGAAAACATGAAAAATAATAAAATAAATGAAAAAAATATGCTTCATTTTGCATTGAGAGTCTGTCAGTTCTTTATCTGGATGTGGATGGTATTTTCCTTTGTAAATCTTTTCTCCTTGTCTTGAGTCATTGTGTTACTGAGAAGAACTGAGTCATTCATAGTTGATTAGCACACAGTGTTGCTGATACTGTGTACAATGCTTTCTTGGTTCTTTTCATTTCACTGCTTCAGTCCGTACAAGTCTTTCTAGGTTTTTCTGAAATGTTCCTTGCTCATCATTTCTTGTAGTATTCCATTACATTCATATACCACAGCTTGTTCCATCCATTCCCCAATTGATGGGCATTCCCTCAGTTTCCAATATTTTCCACCATAAATTGGGCTGCTATAACTATTTTTGTACATGTAGGTCCTTGTCCCTTTTTTATGATCTCTTTGGGATACAGACCTAGCAGAGGCATTATTGGGTCAAAGGGTGTGCCCCGATTGGTTGCCCTTTGGGCATAGTTCCAAATTGCTCTCCAAAATGTTTAGATCAGTTCACAACTCTACCAGCAGTGTATCAAGTTTCCCACATTCTTTCCAACATTTATCATTTTCCTTTCTTGTTATATTAGCCAGTCTGATAGGTTTGAACCTCAGAGTTGTGTTAATTTGCATTTCTCTAAAGCAAAGTGATTTAGAGGACTTCTTCATATGCCTGTAGATAGCTTTGATTTCTTCATCTAAAACTGCCTGTTCATATCTTTTTATCAGTTGGGGAATAGTTTGTATTCTTATAAATTTGACTTAGTTCTCTATGTATTTGAGAAATGAGGCCTTTATCCGAGACATTTGCTATAAAGATTGTTTCCTAGCTTTTTGCTTTCCTTCTAATAACTTATCTTTGTATACAGTGAGATATTGGTTTGTGTCCTATTGTTTTCCAGTTTTCCCAGCAGTTTTTGTCAAATAGTGAATTCTTATCCTAAAAGCTAGAGTCATTGGGTTTATTTAACACTAGGTTCCTATGGTCACTGACTATGTCTTGTGTACTTAATCTGTTCTATTGATCTACCACTGTATTTCTTAGATACCAGATTATTTCTATGATGACTGCTTTATATCTGGTATTGTGAGGGCACCTTCCTTTGTGTTTTTTTTTTCATTAATTCCCATTATGTTCTTGATCTTTTGTTCTTCCAGATGAATTTTTTGGTTATTTTTTTCTAGCTCTATCAAATAATTATTGGTAGTTTGATTGGAATGTCATGGAATAAGTAACTTGTTTAAAGGAGAAATATCATTTTTATTATATTGTCTTGGCCTACCCATGAGCTATTGGTATTTTTCCAGTTATTTAAGTCTGACTTTGTGCGAAAAGTGTTTCGTAATTGTGTTCATATGGTTCCTTGATTTGCCTTGGCAGGTAGACTCCCAAATATTTTGTATTCTTTACTGTTATTTTGAATGGGATTTCTTTATCTCTTGCTTCTAGGCTGTTTTGGTCATATAAAGAAATGCTGATGATTTATGTGGGTGTCTGGTATGTTCTGAGGCAAGTGGAGTGTTTCTGCATTTCCTGGGTATACACTGAAGCACTTGGAAGTCTGACCATAGGTGCCTTCCTGTTTGCTTTACCACCTGTAGAGTTGGCCTCTACCTGTTAGCATGGGGCCACACTGATGAAGCACTTGGAGTCTGGCAACTGAAGGTTGCCTGTTTGCCCAGGGGCTATGCTGAAGCATATGGCAGTTCTCAGAACTGGAGTCTGCCCATTTCCTTGGCTGTGCTGAAGAACATAGTAGGATCTTGGTGTTGGTATTGGCCTATTTAACCACACTGGGACTGGTTTGCTGAGGTGAGGCTTTCTAGTAGCATGCTGGGATGTTTCCTGTCCTGGACTATGCTCCCCTTTTACCCAAGTGGGACAGACTTTTCCTGCTGATCTTCCAAGTTTCTTGAAATCAAAGATTGTTTCACCCCATCTTTTTGCTGGTTCTTCTGTTCCAAGATTTGTTTTTGAGTGCTGTATTATGGTTGAATGGAGGTGAATATGGGAGAGTTCTGGCTATTTACTGCTTATTCCACCATTTTGGCTCCTGGAACTAAATATTAACTTTACAAGACCAAAACAAAACAAAACAAAAAAAAGAAAAACCTAACAAAGGAATGTAGTGTGGTATGTTAGAAAGATACTATTCTGGCTGTAGAGGCAGAGGACCTGCCTTCAAACTGAAAAGGCCAGGAACTAGTTAAGTGAAAACTTCATGGACTTAAGATAGGAGTTAAGAAACTGGCCTAGGGTAATTTGTCTTTTTCTCCATTTTTCTCCTTCTTGTTCGGTCATCATGCCCTGTGCCCCACTGCTCACCCTATGGAAGTAATCACAACCCCCTGCCTCACCACCCCCCTTGCCTTAGTAACAGCTTCTGTTTATATCTGCTTAGTAACAAATTATGTTAGTTGGATACGTAAACATAACAGTGTACTATATAAAAGGTCCTGCACCCCTGAGCTAGGGGCTGCTCCCTTCAGATTGGCATGGGACAGCCCCAACTGGCAAAATAAAGTTCCTAAAACTTTCTATTCAGATTCTGTGGTCACTCTGTTAAGACTTGCCATTTCATTTGGAGGCCCCAGTGAGATGGCCTTTGCCCATCTCCAGTGACCACTTTTCCATCTGCAAGGGGAACTGGAATGAAAAGTTGATCCAGGGGGCAGCTGCTGAGAGACATTCCTCAGTCCTGGATCCACTTCCTTGTCCCAAGTTGGACCGCAGATTGGAAAGATTCCCAGATTACCTTAACAATTGGCAGATAGGGAGCTCCAGTTTCTGTTTCTGGTGAGTACTCTTTTGGAATAGGGTAGATAGCAGGCTGGACGCAGCATAGTTTGCCCCTACTGGATCTTTGGGTGGGACGGAACCGAGACCCCTGTTTAGGTCCTTTGGGGCCTCTGTTTAGGTCCCTTGGGGCCTCTGGTTAGGTCTAGACCTCTGGTTAAGTCTATTTTGTCTGTCTGTCTGTTTTGTGTCTCAGTCTTAAGTGTCTCTGTGACAGTCTGTGGTTTAGATGTGTAGGTTCCTTTTCCCCTTCCTCCCTTCATTGAGGAATTGGGAAAAAGAGGAAGTTAAAAATATTTGCTAGTTAAATTAACAGTGTAAAATCTTTCTTTTGCTCCTAGAAAGAGAAAGCAGATAAGCAAAGGAAGGAAATTTTTCCCTTCTCACGGCTGGGGCTGACCAATTTGCCCCACTCAAAGGTCTCTACTGATGACAAAAAGGAGCTAATGGATGGAGAATATTTCACCCTCATTGTCTGGGGTCACCATCATTATAAATTACTCCAGGAACTCAATGAAGCCTTAGAGTTAAAAGGGGATCACAGTAAGAAAGAACCTGAGAGGACTTGTCCCCACAGCCAGTTGAAGTCAAAGTCAGGAGATTCTATCCCCTGTCAGGACAAAAGACTTCTGGTAAAAAAAGGAAAATTTTTCCTTCTCAAAGTTATGAGAATAATTAGATATATAATTCCAAACATCCACCTTCTCTGCATAGTCCAGTATAAATTACAGATATATGGGATGGAAAGAGGTGAAATCATATGTGCTCCTCTCCTATTCTGTTTTGGTCTTTCTGTGGTTGTCTTTCATTTCCTTCTGAGCAATTGCCTACTCCCTCCTGCCTATAATCATTTCCTTTGCCCTGAAAAGGTTATCACTCCTCTCCCCCTCACACTTGAGCGGAGATGTGTTAAGGTTTTAGTTACTCAAGAAATTCCTAAACAGAAACAACCCCGGGGGAGCAATGGTCCCCCTCAGCTCCCTTATATCCTGTCTTACCGCCATCCATGGAGGAGGATCCTTTGGCCCCCCTCTCCTTATGTAGGACCCCCTGCAACCAGAGGTCCAGATCCCACCACCTCCACCACTCCTTGAGGGGGGCAAGCCTTGAGAGAGGTAGCAGGCTTGTTTTCTTTGGGGATCCCTGCAGCCTGGTTTCTAGGTCTCTGTACCTTGTGTTTTGAACTGCGTTTCCTGATCTCTTTGCTAAGAGTATTGGTTAAACACCTCCCTTTCCTGCCTCACCTAAAAGAGAAAAGTTTTGTGTGTCAGAATGCAACTGTAAAGCAATTGAATTCGTTCCAGTCAGTTTTGAAAAGTACCCTCCGTCACCTTGGGAAAAGAAAGGGGGGAAGAGGCATAACAGCTATATCAAGGGCCACCTTTGCAACAGCCCTGGGCCCCTGGGCACCCTGAAATCAACACCTTTAGGGATGCAGATGAACCTCTCCTTTCAAACCCCTGGATCCACAGCCAGGCTCTGCAATGTGGGGTGAGGAGAAAAGCCTCTGCACTTTGTAAGCCCAATTTTCTATTTATGTTCGTCTCAAAGTTTATGGATTACCACATTCACCATCTATGTGAAGTTCCAGAATGTAATTGATTTCTAGTGATAAGTTGATAGGTTGTGTGGCAACAAGAAAACTTTATTTCTGTGTAACTTCATGTGGAGTTTTAAGGTCATCAGATTGGTAATTAATTGGTTTTTATTTCAAAGTTTGAACCTTGTATTATCTAGGTTGTTAGAGAAGCAGTTTCTTCTGCAATGTTTTGGAGTATTGTACTTTGAAAAATCATATGCTTAACTTGTAAGATTGTTAACTAAGGTATTTGGGCAACTGTTTTGATGCTAAAACCTAAAGTGGTTAATTGGTACTGTATGTAGAAAGGAGGAGACTGATAAAAATGTTATTCTGAACAGTCCTCCTGCATGTATGAGAATTGAAAAAGCAGGGGCATCACCACCAGCCCCTCCATAAAGTTCAGTTATTCCTATGTTGTAAAACTGCCAAAAGCCCATAGGAACTATCTCTATTAGGCAAGGCAAGGCCATTCCACAAGGAAAAGGAATGATAGTAAATGGAATTCTTTATATTTGTGAGACCTGGTAAAAAGTCTCATTGCTTTTTGCAACTCCATGAGACTAAAGATAAAAATTGGCTCTAAGCTTTGATCAATGAAACTTGTTGTTTAAGGTAAAAGGTATTTGGGACCATAACTAAATTTTGTTTGAAGTTTGAATTTAGGTATAGTTGACTGCATACATCAGTTTCCGAGAGGAATGCCACAAGCTACTCAGAGGAAAATAAGTCTATGCTGTCAACCGGTGGAAGTCTACATTTGGTAAAAGCCAAAGGGACCATCTCAGCCTCTATCTGGGATGGGATCCCTCTAGCCAAATTACCCATGAAGTTCCTCTGAAAAGGAATGCTTCCCACCTATTCCTGAGTCTAGCTGTGAGGTGGTACTAATACTGCATGGTTGGATATCAGTGACTTTACCTGAATTTAAACAGAGCCAAGGATGTTTTATCCTGCCATATTTGGAATGTCATAAGTCCCTTGTTCCTTTTCCTTCTATAGCAGGTTTCTACGATCAGAGCAAGTAGCCAGTAAAAGATATGAACCATCTTGTTTTGTAGTTAACAAATGTAAAGGAAGGCTGAATAATCTGGATAATATGTTTGAGGGATTTGGAAAGACAGATAAAGGTTTGATTAGAAATATGAAAGGCAGATAAGAAGGTTTGGGGACAAATGGGGGTTTGTCCAAGCCCCTCCTGTCTCCAGATAGTTCATATCTATTTCAAAAGGGTTTAATTATGTTAGAAAAGCAGAAATATTTGTAACGATCGTAAAATTTTGAGGAAAGCAACAGGATCAGATTGATTCTTCTAAAGAATTTTATATATGTGTATAAGATTGGTTTTCAAAAATTTATTATGGAAACTCAAACCTTGAGCACGTTTGGTAATAAGATCAAAAGTTTGGATTTTTGATGCTATTTTGTAACTCTTTGTGTAACTTTATTGTAATGTTTGTGCCTCACCCTGTGTAGCTAGAAAACTGAACCGTTTCTATGTACCTTTGGAATTCAATCATGTTTCTGTGAGCCCCTGTCAGGGCAGACTAACTACTCCAGCTTGTGAATACCCTTGCTCCTGAGTAAACATTTGAGCCAAGGGACCTGGAAAAGATGACATCAGATACAGACAGCTTTTCCAAGAATCTAAATCAGACATGCACAAGAACTTTAGCTTATTGTTCTGTATTCTCATTGTGCTACCTTGACCCCCCTTACTGTAGAAGAGATCAAAGTGCCTGACAAATAGGGGAAGCAGCAGATACAAATCTTATGCCTGATACAACAGCTAATGAAATTATTGATTGGCTTTCAAAAAAAATTAATGTTTTTTGCAGAATGGAAGCATTGGCTTATTGTTGGAATTTTGATATTGTTATTTCTTTTATTCATGACTTGTTTTGTTAGAATGATGATAAATATGGCTTATAATACCATCTAAGATACCAGAGCAGATCTGCAACTGTCCAAAACACAGAGCAAGCAGGTTTCAGTGATCACAGTTGTGTGACCAAGTTAATGATTATCATGAGGAAAGAATATAGCCTGCATACCCAGGACTGAGAGCAATGAAGTGTGGAGGGTCACAGTCAGTTATTAGCTAACAAGGAAGACCAAAGAGTCCTCTCGCTTGGAGGAAAATAGCCAAAATGGGCTGGATATTTTGAAAGATCTTGTATGGCAATTTCTGACAGTCTAAAAAAAAGTTTTCAATTGAAGTATTGCTAAATTAATATAATGAGTTGTAAAGCAGAACAGATCTTGCTGTTTCAATATGAATTTGTAGCTATTCCATGAACTAAGCAAAAGTTAACATTTTATCTGAGTGTATATGTAAAAGATTCCATTTCTGAAGTATCTCTTTCTTCCAGAGTGAATATAATCAGAGGATAAACGAGCTTTATGAGACAAGGATGTATGTCTGCTATTCAGTTGTGAGGTTCTAGTCAGTAACCTCTTTTGTTTAAGGTGGTATAGTTCTGTTACTCAAGGAAAGTTAAATAGTCTGAGTAATGGATTATACTAGCCCATGCTCACTCTACTTCTGGTCATTTTTCTCCTACCTTTTTGGCTCTTATTTGTTTAATCTCTCTGCCAGATTTGTATCTTATAGGCTCAGTGCATTCCACTTGCAGATGCCAGCTCAGACTGATTACCAACCACTGCCTGAAGTTGCTACCCAACACCCCTTGGATCTGGGGTCTGCCAAGTGCCACAGCCCCCACCCCTTGAATGATGGACCCCTGTGAAGCAGGGTCACCTCTACATCCTTTCTTTGCATGAAGCTGCCTGGGAAGCTGAGACCTTTGTCCCTTGTCCCCAAATGATTTTGGGTCCCATCTGTTTAATGGGGGAATGCTAGGGTGCCTTTGTAACTTTGTTTGTAACATTTTTGTAACTTCAGTCTGTAAAAATCTCCTTGTCTGCCTCTGCTCAGACCTGCAATTGGCATTCCCCGAAAATAACACTAAGCAAAGTGCAAGGCTAGGCACTTTGTGTCCTCTCCCCTTCCTATGGCATGCACCACCGGCCTTACCTCCTGCATTTCCTTCCGTGCCTTAGCAGACTCTAACTCCCCCGAAATCTGTATTTCGGTCCATATTCTTCCCCAGGTTTTCTTTTACTCTGGAGAGGGGGGCTGCGAGAATTTTGGCTTATCTACCCGAGTGAAACGGGCCCCATCCTAGTTCCCCTCCTGGTAGGATTAGATATTGCTGGATCCACTGCTGTAGGCATGGCAGCTCTGGTTACAAGAAAGTCTCAGTATGCTGCTTTGAATGCCCAGGTAGATTAAGATATAAGGCAACTGGAGAACCAAATTTCATATATGGAGACATCCCTAGACTCTTTGGCTGAGGTTGTGCTACAGAACCAGTGGAGGCTAGACCTCCTATTTCTTGTTGTTTCTATGTCAACCATTCAGGTCCTATCAAAAACAGTCTTCTCCTGGTATGGCAAGACATTAAGGAAAGAGAAGCTGCTCAGGTGTCGGGGTCCAATTGGTTTGAATTCCTATTTAATTGGTCACCCTGGCTGACCTCCCTTGTAACAGCATTAGCCAGCCCCCTTATCCTTCTGCTCCTGGGCCTCCTTGTCAGCCCTTGCCTTATCAACGCCCTCCTAGGCTATGTGTGGAAATGGGTCCAGTCCGTCAAACTAATGGTCCTGCATACACACTATGCACTCATAAGTGGCCAGGAATCAATGCTTTGATTATTTCCAAAATCAAATGGGGGAATGAAATGGCCAGGAACTAGTTAAGGGAAAACTTCATGGACTTAAGATAGGAGTTAAGAAACTGGCCTAGGGTAATTTGTCTTTTTCTCCATTTTTCTCCTTCTTGTTCAGTCATCATACCCTGTGCCCCACCACTCACCCTATGGAAGTAATCACAACCCCCTGCCTCACCACCCCCCTTGCCTTAGTAACAGCTTCTGTTTATACCTGCTCAGTAACAAATTATGTTAGTTGGATACGTAAGCATAACAATGTACTATATAAAAGGTTCTGCATCCCTGAGCTAGGGGCTGCTTCCTTCAGACTGGCACAGGACAGCCCTAGCTGGCAAAATAAAGCTCCTAAAACTTTCTATTTGGACTCTGTGGTCATTCTGTTAAGACTTGCCATTTCAAAATCTTGCCTCTGATACTTACTATACTACTGTATGAGCTTGAGCAAGTCACTTAACCTCCCAGGGCCTCATTTTCCTCATCTTTAAAATGAGGATGTTTGATTAGTAGGCTTCTGAGAACTCTTTTAGTCCTAAATCTATGATCCTGTGAAAATTATTTATTTTTAAGTACGTTTTATTTATATGCCTTATTATTTTTTTTTATTTTTTTATTTTTTTTACTATCTGTTACAGATTAGTCCTTCCAGGATGAAGACAAATATTTTGAAAATTAGAATGACATTTTTATCATTTCACCAGATAACAATACTAAAAGGTGTAAAGTGTTTCTGAAAATGTATGACAGAATCATAGCAACATATGCCAAACTGTAAATAATCTTCTTGTAATGGTGACAACCAGGACTGAAGGACTCAGGGCCTTCCTTGTGAACCACAGCAAGTTGAACCATGCCCCTCAATTCACTTCTGTCCCACCCCTTCAGTTTTCTATACAGGGCACCTAAAGCAAATACCATACCCTACCAAGAAGATGTGAGCAAAATGCTAAAAATAGTTTCATTGGGCAAGTTCACTCCTTATATATTAGAGATCTTCAAATCCAGAACAAAATCCTTATCTTTCAACCATATCAAGTTAACTAGGCTCTTCCTGATCACAACCTCTTACATATTATACATGTACATCTGTGTCTTTACATTTCATATATAGAGAAGCACAGAGATATTATAGATATGTGTTAAACATATGATTTCTTTTTTTAATTTTCTTGTTTATATCATTAATTTCCATGAGATTTTGAGTTACAGATTTTCTCCCCATCTTTCCCCTACCCAACATCTCGAAACAGCTATCCCGCTGTATAACCCCTCCCCTAGTCTGCTCTCTCCTATGTCCTCCCCTCTCACCCCTCTGACTTTCCAGTAGGGCAGGATGGATCTCTCTACCACAGTGCCTGTGTATCTTAATTCCCAGTTGGATGTAGTTAATAATAATAATAATAATAATTGTATATATACATATATATTTTTAACATTTGATTATAGAGCTTTAAATTCTAGATTTTTCCCCTTCCGCCCTC
>CM053585.1:451686688-451704100 GCA_028646515.1 Pseudochirops corinnae | reverse complement strand
AAGGGAGAGATTTCTTCCTTCTCCATCCTCCCAGCTGCAATGGTGATGTGCTTGGATGCAGTCTAAGGAGGAAGGAAACTAGCATCTAGTAAGTGTCTACTGCATCCCAGACACTGTGCCAAGCACTTTGCAAATATCATCTCATTTAATCCCTGTAATAACCCTGCGAAGCAGGTGCCATTGTTAGCCTCATTTCATAATTGAGGAAACTGAGACAAAGAGTAGTTAAGTAATTTGCTCAGGGTCACACAACTAGAAAGTGTCTGAGGTTGAATTTGAATTCAGGTCTCTTGACCTTCCTATACCAGCACTCTATCCACAGTTGAAAATAATTTTTGACAAGATAATGTATATTAAATGAGTAATTAAACAAAACAGAAAAACAATACTGATGAATATTTTGCATCTCTTAAAATATTGGATGCTAATGTTTAAAGAAAAAAAGTTTAATTAGAAAGGGGAGAGGAAATGAAGGCTTTGATTACGAAGATAGTGAAAGCAGCTTTAAAAACAAAGTTGAGATTTGTTCATTCAGTTTACATTCATTTTCTCTTTCTTAATCCAGGTGTACCCCATGCTTATTGACTATGATTAAGGCAGGAATTTTTACTGAGAAAAATGACCAAAAAAAAAGGGGAGGAGACAACATAAAAGACTCAGGGTGGATAAGGATATTCCTGGGAAGGAAGTGGCAAAGAGAGGGGAAGGAATTTAAAAATGTGTTTGTGTACATTTGGTTAAATTGCTTAAGCTGGAAACTGAGTTACGAGCAGTGAAAGAAATCAGAGAGGAAGGAAGCAAAGCAGCATAAAATGCTGACATTAAGGGGAAAGAAGGTGAAAGACAAAGATGTTGGGTTAGAGATCACTCTGGTTGAGTGGCACCATTGGGGCTAGGCCAACCTGGTTGCTTTGCATTTTAGAATATAACCATAAAGGTAGAAGGGAGAGGAGAAGAGTCAGTGACAGTTTTCAAAATGAGTTCACATGTGCTGACGTTTGCAAATACAATGGTCATCATTCTGGCAGTGTCTCTTTCTATATTAAGCACAGCTCATCTTAAAACTAGTGGATAATTATCTAGTTGACATACCATTCAGGCTCAGCTGGCTAAGGTTCTCTTCTTTGGTCACTAATGAACACATTTAAAAGTATCTCAACCTTGAAAAGGGACTAGCATTTTTTTAAATTGTATTGTGAGTGGTTAAAGGTTTTTGTTTTTCTTTAGTTTTAGATAACTTTTGTATTTTAAGGAAATGGTTGCCTACACTCATTTCCATTATCATTATTCTGTTTAAGTAATTTTTAATAATCATATCAACAAAACAAGATTAATAGTCTCCAATAAAATCTTGTTATATGCTAGCTCCTGTATTCTTTCTATTCAAAAGGCCTTAATCTAAAAAGACCAGGGTCTTCCATTGCTCCTGGGTCATCTCAAGTCATCCTGATGAATATCATATGGTCACTGGATCCAGATGGCTCTAAAGGAGAAAGTGAGGCTGGTGGCATTGCATAGCCCTCCCTAACTCAAATCAAAGTTAACTGGAAGTCATGTCATCTTGTCCCTGATGATGCCATGGTCCTCTTCAAAATGAAAGACAAAAGACAAGGCTCAGGGACTAAAATATATATATACATACATATATATACACATGTATACACATATATATGTATATATACACACACACACACACACATGTGTGTGTGTGTGAATGGCAAAAGCTATTAGTCTACAAATCACAGCATATCCATCAGAAGAAGGTCGGTGAGGTTAGTCAAGCAACCATGAAAGCTTTTGGCTTCAGCCATTTCAGTGATGAGGCTGCTCTCACTTGCATATTTTTACTTTCATCTGTAAATGTTAAGTCAAGCACACTGACATGGACCTATGTGCACAAGGAACATGCCAATACCTGTATTTCTTGGCTTTTAAAACAAGTAAAAATATTTTTTAAGATTCAAAATAATTTGGAAAGCTAATGAATTGACTGATATTGGAAATGACATTTTTAAAACGGGGCAAATTTATAGTAGGACAGGTTTTTCATTGTTTCTATGAACATATATAATTGTTTATTTTCACCAGTTAAGAAACCTCACAGAATTCATGTGGACAAGTGAATAATGCACTTTGAGCTATAAACCAGAATTCTACAGATTTTCAATATTTAACAAACAAAATAAAACATACATGTCCTTTAAAAAAATACATTTGGAACTTAACTTCACTAGGTATAATTTCTGTGACTCATGTTTAAAGATCTTGTTCTATATACTGCTGAATGAACTAAAGTGAGGCAACATGGCACAGTGCCTTGAAGCTTGCAAGACCTACTACTAGTTGTTCAAATCCTACCTCTGACTACTACTATTGCACTATTGGCTGTGCAATGCTTAATCTCAAAGATTCTAAGTTGCAAAGAAAATACTGGCCTGGAATAGTAAAGGGAGTTCCCTATACCAATGAAATCACATATCCAGTCCACATCCCATGAGAAACTTGAACATACACATTTATTTTGATAGCTATATTAGATATGCTGAGCAAGTAATGAAGCTTAATTCTATAAACTATGTATGAAAAACCAGTCTCCTTACATTATAGTCATACTTCAGAACTGGTTTTTACCCATCTTTATCGCTTATGAAAATTGTGTTCTAAATCTTTATTTTAAATGGAAAATACTGATAAATAACCTCTTTTCCAGAACTTAGGATTTATTTGGGGCAGAGAAATTCTTATTAGAATTATTTCAAGAATGTCTTTTGGTAGGGCTGTAGATGTAAAAGACTTTGAACAAATTACAGGATGAGTTTTCTCTGATTGCTAGAGTTTACTTCTGCTCTATATTGGGTACAACAGACTGGCCTATTGTTTCCATTACTTTGGTTTGAGAGAGTAAAGCATGGAGTAGACACTGACTCTTTACTGATCCTAGCACAGGGCATTCCTACCTCCTGACTCCAGGCATCTTCACTAGATGTCTCCCCTTGTATTGAATTCTTTCCTCTCTCCTCTCCATCTCTTGCCCTACTTAGCTTGTTCCAGTCCCAGCCAGAATCCTACCTTCCAAAGAAAGCTTTATCCAATCCCCCTCAATGCTGATGTCTTCTTTTGCTGATTATCTCTAGTTTATCCTGAATGTAGTATCTTGTTTGTACACAGCTGTTCTCGTGTTGTCACCTCCATCAGAACTTGGTGCCTTGACAGCAGGGATGGATTGTCTTTTGTTATTCTTTGTATCCCCAGTCACTCACATAGCAGACACTTAATAAATATCTACTGACCGACCTCTAATCCTAGGTCATATTTCCTATAGGTATACTCTCCTTTCTCCATCTGGACTTCTTGGTGAACTATTAAATATGTTTGTTCAAGTCTACACTGTATTCCCTTGAGTCCCTTGACCCCTTATCATGTAGCCAATTTTGTCCTGCCAAACTTCAACCTTGAATCACTCCTACCCTATACTGCCATTGCTCCTAACTACATACTACTCAATAAAGGTGGAGAAAATCATGGAACCATGTTTACTATGTCCATTACAAATTTATGTTACATAAAGTCAACTGGGCTCTCACTGCTGTAAGGCAATCCTTTTATATTCTCTCTAATTAATTCACTATCCCACTTACCACAACCAGCTCTTCCAAACCTTTTCATCCCTTCTCAAACCTCCTATAGTTCATTTTGCACCTTCTCAGCTAAAAATCTTGCCTCTTATTTTGTTGAAAAAATTGAGACCACTACCTGAGACCTCCCTATTCTTTCCTCCTTCTCGTTTAACATCATCCAAATGCCTTCTGCAACTACCTCCTCCTTCACCCATCTCACATGAAGAGGTGGTAGCCCTTCTCCTTGCCCATGAAAATGCCTCTACATGTACAAGTGACACCATTCTATCTTATCTACTCCAACAGTTTGCTCCCTCTATCATTCTTATTCTCATTTATCTTCATTTTTTCCCTATTTGCTGCTTCCCTGCTTGCCTACAAACATGCCCATGTCTTCTCCATTCCCCAAAACCTTCACTTGATCAATCTATCCCCACTATCATCCAACATCTCTCTTGACTTTTGTGCCTAAATAAGAGCTTCCAAACTCTCCAAAGATACTAATGTTATCTTAACTGCCAAGTGGAATGGTCTTTTCTCAATTCTCATCCTTCTTGACCTCTCTGAAGCCTTTCAAACTAGAACCCTCTTCTCTTTGATATTCCCTTCTCTCTAGGTTTTGTAACAATACTCTTTCCTGGTTCTCCTCCTAAGTATTTGATCCTCTCCTCACTCTCCCTTGCTGATTACCTCCCCCATTAGACAGACCTCCTAGAATGCAGGGACGATCCCCACTCCCCCATTTCTTTGCATCTGCTCCGGTTAGTTGAGTGCCTGACACAGAGAGAAGATGCTTAATGAAAGCAGGAATTAGTTTTCTGCCTTGACGCTTTTACACCGGACATATCGTGGCCTCAGCAGACGAGGCAGCTAGGTGGCACAGTGGATGGAGTGGTGGGCCTGGAGTCAGGAAGACTCATCTTTGTGAGTTCAAATCTGGCCTCGGATACTTATTAGTTTGTGGCTCTGGGCAAGTCACTTAACCCTGTTTGCCTCAATTTCCTCATCTATTAAAGAAGCTAGAGAAGGAAATGGCAAACCGTTCCAGTATCTGTGCCAAGAAAATCCCCAAAATAACTTCACGGATATTCGAACACATCTGAAACGACTCAAAACAACTTTTTGCTAGAAGAGAGTAGTATTAGCACCCACGTGGTCATGGAGAAAGTATAAGTTAGTTGGACGCTGGCTAAAAGTAAAATGAAGGAGTTTCCCATTCATTAAAAATGGGCAGGCAGGAAGGTGAAGGGGACGCCAGCTTTCCGGACTTGTGATCTAATCTCCAGGAGGCAAAGCCTGACCCAGACCAGAGGCGCTGCCCTGTCCCAGGTGCTGAGGGGAACAGCTTTTCCAAGGGTTAGCGGAGGCACAAGGACTCACGTGAAGAGAAGCCGGAGGTCTTAGTCTGTTCCGGGGCGGGGAAGGGGCTTCCCTTCTCTCTCCCCAACCGCCCTCTCACCGGTTCTCTCTATCCCGATCGTTCACGCCGGACTTCCCGAGCAGTAGCAGCTGCTGCACGTTCACCACATCCCAGACACAGGCAACTCCCGAGGTCCGTGACCCTGATGATGTATCCAGCAAAATGGTTGAAGGGTCGGACCCGTGGTCCGCTGGGGAAAGGAGGCGCGACACGGAGACAACTCTCTTCTGCTGCGGAATCTCAAAATTTTCTTCATCCTGGAGGCGGGCTTCAGGTTCTGCCTTGGTTTCTCAGGCTTCTCCCGGCGCTTGCTTCTGCTACAGTGAACTGCAATAGCTCGAGGCAGGAGGTTAAGAGATTGAAGCAGGCAAATATTACAAACCCTACAGACTGTTGTAGCCCTGGCAACGCCTTGAGAGAGACCGGACTACGCATGCGTAAAAATGATCCTCCGGTCAGGCGCATGGGCCCGGCGGTCGTCAAGCTCCAGTGAGTGCGCATGTGCCAGGTCAGTCAGCTCTCTGCGGAAGGGGTCCAAAGCTCAAGATGGTGATGGCGGGGGCACTACAGGCTGCCTGGTAATTTTCTTGTATTTTTCATGATTGGATTGAGTTATTCCTCCTCGTGTTGCTATTGATATTATATTGATTATATAACATATTGCTATTATAATTGCACTCCAAAATATGTATAAAAAGATAAACTATCTAATAGTTTTGCGAACCGTCTCATTTTCTCTATGTTTCTAGTTCGAGTTAATTGCTTATGTACCATAAAAAGGGAAGGAATATCAATCTGCTACAACTATGATTTTTATTCTGTTTTCGGTGTGACTATGTAGTAGCTAACTATACCGAAGTTTTAAAACAGTCATTATATAGTGTAGATTAGGTACTTTCTAATTTTAAAAAATATTAATGAGAGTTTAACTGTTGGACTTAAGTTGTTTGAGATCCTGTCCCACAAGAGGCTCTGGAGAGGTGGTAATGTGCAAGCCCAGAAAGCTTAATTCTTTGCTTTATCATGTCAATTTCCCCATAAGTGCCTCTTCGAATCATGTCTCTGGTATGAAATGAGCCTGGAGACAGTGTGCCCGATTTCCATCTTTGAGGGGATTAGAGCTTTTATGCTTTTTAAAATCACCCTAATGAAGTCTTTCCTGATAACCTCTAAGTAGGGAGAACTGAAGACTTTGTTCTATATGAATTTAGCTTTTTCTGACCCTCCACTTTAGTAAAGTCTAGGACCATTTTATCTTGCACAACATGGCACAACATTTTTATCTTAGTTACATTTCAATGGGAAGGAATAATTTAAGAGTCATAATAAAATAGTTCCTAGGTACTGATATTTTATTCTAAAATTCGTCAGAGTGTAGTTGTAACCCTTATAATTCTTAGAATTTGTGTAGACAAAGTAAATACTTCTGCAGGTCTTAGCAAGTTTGGAAGACTGGATAGAGAGAGCTAACCTTTACAGTAAGAAATCATGGGTTTAAAACTCACTTCTGGTACCTACTGGCTGGTTGACTCTAGGCAGGTTGCTTAACGTTTCACTGCCTCAAGTTACTAGCTCTAAGACTATAATTTACAGAGAAATTACCTGTCTATATCAGTGGAGGTAATTTTTCTCACTAGGAGTTCCATACTGATGAAATCTCACATCTGGTTGAACATACATAGTTCAAAAGAAATTTGGCAGCATCTTGTATGGATTGGAGAAAGGATTGGAGGTCTGAGCATGGTGATGAATCAAGTAATAATGCACCCCCGTGGAATAGGCAAATGGCCACTTCTTAATTGCTTCCCTTATACTGTGATGGTTGATAGAAAAAAAGAAGTGCTTATTTCACTGCCCCTCTGACTATCTTTAGACTATATTTTGGGGGAGAAGGTCAGAAGAAATAAGAGATGTACGCTGTACATCGTAAGTTTTTTGTGTTGTTTTTTAGCATCCCTCCCTAAGAAAGCTTGAAAAGAGAAAATATATTAATTTGGCACTCATCAGCCTCTTCCTTCTAAGGATTGTACAGGTCTGTGCAAGGTACTTTTTTCCTGGATCTCTTGTCCATTGAAAAGAACTAGAAATATGTTATGTCACACTAAACAGAACCGTCTCTGGATCTGCCCACACTTACGGAATGGACCAAAAAGGTCATATTGTGTCATGCTCAGTGTGGCAGTACTATATCACCAAACATTCCATCTGTGAGGTATATTGTCAGAAAGGTGAAACAAATACAGTGCTTCTCAATCTGCCTACCTAAAAAAGCCCAGATAAATCCTGTAATGTCCTGTAATTAATCCTTCTTTTTATGGTATCTCTTATCATGTGGTCAGTCGGTGTGAAAGAATGTGCTGCTGTAATGACTAATGCAAAGAAATGACTGACAGATACGTGATAATTGAAGAAGGCCTCTTTCTACCCACAGAGCCTTGATACTTAAGACATTTATCTATAGCTTAATTCCATTTTTTTACAGGTCTTTGTCATGTTCCAAAAAACACATTGTAGGAAAGCTTCATACATCATACTTTTTATGTTAATGTCATGTGTTGGTGTTTGTTTTAATGATATTTTACTTCTTTCTCCAGTAGTGGAAGAAAGTTCATTAGAAGAATGTATGATCAGGTAGGCTTCACGGCAGGTTAATTTTTCTTTTAATTAATTAATTCACATGATCCATTCTCTAATAAGTTGTTCAATCCAAGGCAAAGCTGATTCCCATGCCCCCCAAAATAAATAAGTTTAACCAATTTCCACCACCACATTAACCCATATTTTTACTTCATTATCTTGAATAGAATTATGTTTATTATACACCAGCCTAGTATATTTATTTATTAAACAGATTGGTGACTGTTGTGTTTTAGAGAGTTGCTTGGGAACGGTGAGGAATTAAGTGACTTGGTTAGGCTCATAAAACCATTATGTGACAAAGGAAGAACTTGAATCCAGTATAGTTTTACTCCCAGACCTATTCCCTATCTGCAATCCCCTAAGAGAACTATTAATAAATAGTAGTTGGATGAATGAAGAATGAGCAAGCTGTGTTCTTCCACATGACCACGCTATGTATTAGCTACCTGGGATGGATTCCCAATAAGCCTTTTAAGGCATATCCATAGCACAAATACATATATACATACATACATACATACATACATATATACATACATACATATATCTATACACTCACACACATCTTATAGCTGTGGAAATATAAGTGCTCAGGGATTAAGAATTCAAGGAGTTATCAACATGGAGTGTGGATTTGTCACTGGGGACAGGGTCCTAAGTCAAGACAGGGAGTGGCATTGGAAATTTCTCAGCAAAAAGGAGAGAAGCAATAGAAAGAAGTTGGAAGTGGCTAGTAAGTGGCTTCTGCTTGTTACTTTTGTGGAAAACAGAGGTAGAAAACTGCTTCTTACATTGAGACTTTAGTAGGAATATTCTAGTTCCCAATTTGAGGTATCCAGGCAAGCTGGCATTATATCTTGAGAAGAGGTGGCAAGCCTGTCAAAAAGGACATCATTTCTCTGGAGCTCCTGGGGGGCAGATGTGGCCATGCATTAGCAATAAAGGCCACCAACTGGAGTGACTAAGGACTAAATATCTCACTTCCAGTGAGCTCATATTCACACAACACAGGCTATTATGCAGTGATCTGCATATTTTGTACCTTGTTTGTTTTGGTACAAGTTAGTCAGTTTAGAAGAAGGTGAAAAGGCTAGAGATCATCTCCAGATGATCAAGTATTTCCAGAAATGATACAAAGGTTTTGAAAAAATAAAGAAGAACCAATAAGAGTTAAAGAGAAGGAGTGTATGTCAGAAGGTAGGTGAGAAGATTCATGTGACACAGAGAAGCTGAGTATTTTGAGCCTTTCTTCCTTCTTTTGTCCAAAAGAAATTGTGTAAAAAAGGGAGCAGGAGCAGAACCTGAACTCAAGAAGGAGAAGGAATTGTGAGTATGATTTGGAGTCCTTTAGAATTTTGAAAAAGCTCAGAGATTACAAATTAATAATATAAAAAAATCAGGAGACCTTGAGAAATTGAAGTGACTTGAGCTGAAGGAGAAAGACTCCATCTGAAGGAGGAAAAGAAAGTGAGAAAAGGAAAAGGATTTGAAGAAATAGAGGAAGATATAAGGAAGAAGATGATGTGAAGGTTATGAGAAGGAGGAGGAGATGGGATCAGACTGAAGGAGAGGTAGAAGGATAAGAAAGATTTAAAAAGACAAGACCAAATAAGTAAAATAAGTTGGCAAGGGGCAGCTAGGTGGTGCAGTGAATAGAGGAACTGCCCTGGAGTCAGGAGGACCTGAGTTCAAATGTGACCTCAGACACTTGACATACTAGCCGTGTGACTTTGGGCAAGTCACTTAACCCCAATTGCCCTCTAAAAAGAAAAAAAAATTAAGCTGGCAAGTTGAAGAAGGAAAAGGAAATTGGGCATGCCTATCAAAGAATTATAGAAGAGGGGTGTGTGTGTGTGTGTGTGTGTGTGTGTGTGTGTGTGTGTGTGGTGTTGTTGTTGTTGTTGTTGTTGTTTAAAGCTCTCTTGGTATTAGCACTTCTTAAGGAGCTGAGACAAGAAGTGCCTTGGGGATAGTGGATAAAGAGTAAGTCTGAGAGTGAGCATAAACTGGGTCCAAGTTCCCCTTTTGTCACATACTTGTTTTGTGACCCTAGGCAGGTCGGTAAAACCTTCAGTGTTCCAAGGCAACTCTCTGACACAGTACAGTTGCTAATCTACATTATTTCCTCCCTGGAAGTTTCCTGCCCCAATGAAATCGCAAGTCATACACCCTACCCTCCTTGAATCCATTCCCCGCCCCCCCACCCCCAAAAAAAAAGCTGCCGGAAAAGGTGACTACAGTGATAACTCTGGATTTACAACTCCTTGAAAGCGGATTACCACAGAGGTTGTACAGAGGTGCTACCTCTGTAGCATCTACCTAAAAAAGATAAACGCTAATAATTTTACTTCATGTACGTATAGGGAACCAGGTAAATTTTTTGTGACCTGCACTGATTTTTCTGATTCTGTGATTCATGGAAGTCTGGCGATACGTCTTAAATTAGGTCCTGAAGGAAATGGTGCACATTCATTGGTACTAGATAGGCAGATGGACATTCCAAACCAAAAAGGCATCATGAATATTCTAATTTACTATGCAAATAGTTTATATTCTATTCTATATCTGACCAGGTTCATCAGTGATTATATTACATTCAGTAATGGTTGCACTTGTGGTAAATACCTTTCTGGGATTGGAATGTAGGACCTACTTAGATATTTAGAGGGCAGCTAGAACACAGTGGATAGAGTACTGGACTGGAATCAGGAAGACTCATCTTTATGAGATCCAGTCTGCCCCCAGACACTTACTAGCTGGGTTATCCTGATCAAGTCGGTTAGACTTGTTTGCTTCAGTTTCCTCATCTGTAAAATGAGCTGGGGAAGGAAATGGCCAACCACTCCAGTGCCTTTCCTAAGAAAACTCCAAATGGGCTCATGAAGAGTCAGACACAACTGAAATGACCAAACAACACATGTCATCTCTAAAGCTGACATCTGTGGAAGGTGACTTCAAGACAAATGAGAGACTAACTGTAAAAGTGTTTGTCAGGAACCAGTAAAGAAGACACGGAGAGTAATGACGTGCTATAAACACAATGCCAAGTTTTGGTGATTGTGTGATTATAATGTTGCTTTGTGTTCATCTGTCTACTTTATAGTATAAAAGTAGGAAGTGAGATTATTCTGGAGAATAAACCCACTGGTAACTTCTACAACAGTGTTTTCTTCTCTGAGTCTTGGAGTAGGAATAGTTTACATACCGTTCTCTATTGATAGTCATCCTTTGTAATGTATCGTTTCATGGTAAAGCACCTCAAACAGCTAAAAAGCCTTTCTGATGATTCTCTTCTGGAAATAAAACTACTCATTTTTGTTTTCTTTCCAAAAGACTCTGACAAGCCTGGAGTTGATGATTCTTGTTCCTGGCCAATCACAGATGAAGAAGAATTAGATTTTAGTATTAAGGTAAAGTTTCTTTATTCAATTTTTTCCTAGTCTTAAATTTCAGTTTGGTGAGTGCTGTGTTTTGTGAAAAATAAAATTATTGTAAACATAATAACCATGAACAAAAAATTAAAAAAAGTAAAATTTTAAACAGTGTCCTTAGTATTTAACACCAAATAAATTCAATGCATTCGGAGTCAAATGAGTTAAAAGCAAAAAGGCTTTTGTTTTGGGTCAGGCTTTAAGTTTCTTTCAAGTTTCCCCACCTCCAGTTTGTAATTTTACTGAAATCTAGGTAAAATCAATGTGTGTACAGTTTACTTTCTGCTGATATCTCTATCACTTTCCATATTTCCTTGTAAGCTTTGTATTCATCTGCACACAGAAAGAGTATTAGCATTGGAGTCAGAGGGCCCTGGTTTGTATCCCACAAATGCCACTCTTAAATATATGACCTTAGCAAAGTCCTCATTTCCTAAATAATATTTTCAGTCTCTTCTAGTTCTAAATCTGTGATCCATTACATAATATACTGTTCTCCAAATGTTGGGTTTAGAGATTGTTTCCATTTTTTTAGCTATTACAAAAAGAGCAGCTCTGAATATTTTTATACCGCTAAATCCTTTTTTCCTTCCTTTGCTCTTTTTAGGATGAATTCAAAGCAATGGAATCACAGCAATGAAATCAGAAGATATGATCAGTTTTATAATTCTTGTATGTTGTCCTTCAAAATATTTGCACTCGTGCAGTCCCACCAGTGGTATCTTAGAATTTCCCACAACTCCACCAATTTGCAGTTTTTGTAGTTTTTGACATTCTAGTTGATATAATAAGCTTATGTTGATTTACATTTCCCTGATTATTTGGAAATCGGAACATTTTCCTGAAAGTATTAATACTTTTATTCAGTCATTGCTTCATTTTGAGGTATTTTATTATGTTGAGAGATATGTATCAGTTACAGTCAATCCTCAATTTTTGTGTAGGTAACATTCTTAGAAAATGTCACAGAAGTCAAAAGCTAGCATGTATATACATTGAACATACATATGAGAATAGAGGGTTAGGTTCCCATGACCGCCAAAAACTATAATCTTCCTGTAGAGAAAATACCATTTCTAACCCAGCTTAGTCCTCTACTCTTAGACTAATTTTCTGCCATGCCCCCAAGTGGATACCTTTCCTTTGCCCCTTTTCCAGCTTCCTTTCACGTACTGTTTTTTCATTAGAATTTAAGCTCCTGAAGGGGAAGGGCTGCCTTTCCTTTTCCTTGTATTTATATTCTCTGCCCTAAATACTGTATCTGACATATACTTGTGCTTAATAAGTATCTTTTCTGAGCAATATAATGTTGTATTCCCAGTATTGATTACAATTTTATTGTAGTATGATTTGTAAAGGTTTTGTTTAGAATTTCTGTCTTTAAAAAAATTATCATTTCTTTGCATCCTAATCTACTTTCTTAAGGTTCTATATGATAATGAGATATATTTACATAATGTACTTATTCAGAGGATCACCTGAGACTTTGCACTACTTTTGGGGAGCATAATTGTAACACAAAACTTGAGTTTTAAAGGCAAACAATGAAATTATGCAAACAAATGCTTAAGAAGTTCTTTAATCTGTAAAGGTAGGATAAAGAAGACTAGTGATGTGCCTAGTAGATACCAACCACTCCACAAACTTTGAGCATTGTGCCTCTCATTTTTTTTCTCTGCTGTATTTAAGGGTTGTCAGTGTGAAAGTGAAAATGAGGTTATCAAATCACACAGATGCTTGAAGCTGCAAAAGTTAAACCACCTGAATGTTGAAGATTGACTGTATATATCACATATCGTTATTATCCAACTTAATTTATGTAGTTATTCAAAATATTTTCCATCCTTTTTCTGTTCTTTTAATTTTAGAAACATAACTTTTTTGTTGAACAGATCTCTCTATAATCAAACCTATTGATTTTATCTCTAACAGTTCTTCTGTTTGATAAAAAGTATTCTCCATAGTTGATAAAAAGATTGTATTCCATTTATTACAGCTCTTAATTTTAAATATTTAAATTGATAAAATAAGTAGCTTTTATTGTACTGTACAGTATGAGGTATAAATCTAAAACCTTACCTTCTGCTGCTTGCCCAAAGAAATCCTTAGTGCTATAGAAATTTTGCTACTCGCTCTTCTTTGTCTATGCCTTGTACTTTCCAGCCTCTAAGACTTATATAGTTAGTTCCTTCTTCCTGAAATGTCTTTCTCTACCATTTATCTTTTGATACTGTAAGTCATAACTTAATGTATAAATTAAGGCATAAGTCAAATGATACCTATTTCATGACATCTTCCTTGATCCCATTTCTTTCTCCCTTTCTATATGGACATAAGCTCACCCTCTTTTGATGCCCATTAATACCTTAAGTTGCATCACATTTCACATATTTGTCATGCTGTTTTATATTATAGTTATTGGTGTAAATATCTCATAGCTCCTTGGGGGTAGAATATCTCTTTTTAATCTCCCATTGAATTTAGTAGAATAACTCATATAAGAACATGAGTTGAAGGAATTGACTTTTTTCTGTTTTTTTTCTATGTGGATAGGCAGTATTAACAAGGGGCTATATGTAATTATTAATAGTAATAACTAACATTTCGATAGCACTTATCATGTGTCAGACGCTGTGCTAAGTACTTTACAATCATTGTCTTGTTTGATTCAGACAACCTTGTGAGATACATACTGTTGAGGAAACTGAGGCACAGCTAATAAGTATCTAAGGCAGAAATTGAACTCAGATTTTCCCAACAGCAAGCTCGGTGCTCTATCCATTATTTTTGTTCAAATAGCCATCTCTTACTTTTGTAGAACATACTGAGTTTTATTTGGTAGAGAATATTGTGTTTGTGACCCATATTTCTTTATTTTGTAAATATTGTGTTCTAATTTTGTTTTGATTACATTTGGTACATGACATATACACTTCTGGCAGCTTCTAGTAAGGATAAGGAGGAAGTATGATGTGGTGGTAGTGACTTATAGTGCTGCAAATAACAGAAGAGGTGATAGCAGGGATGGAAGGATCTAGTGAGGGTTCTTTCAGAATGTGGGATACATGGACATGATTGGAGCCAATAGGGAATGACCTAGTAGATGGCAGAGATTTAAAATAAATATGAGGGTCGGTATGAGAGAGGGGGCAAATCTGTTAGAGGAGTTGGGATGGGATGGGATCACCTGAACAAGTACAGTCCTCAGCCTTGATTAAGAGTGAGGCCACTTCATCATGTGATATAGGGATGAAGGAGATAGTGACAGAAGGCATCTTAGTGATAGGAGAAGGAAGAGGGGAGAAGAGGGAGCTCATATCAGATGGACTCAGTTTTTTCAGTAAAATATAAAGCAAGTTGCAAGTATGAAGCAGATGAAAGTGTGAGAGAAGAGAGAACCATGGAAGATTTGAGGGGATGAAAAGCTATGGAAGAACAGCTGTGGAGAGTGGGATAATGAATTGATAAGGAAGATATTCTAGGATTGTCTGGAAGCAGTAAAGATCCAGTTGAAATTATATAACATAAATTTGTAGCGGTCCCAGTCAGAATAGTTGCATGATTTCCTAATTTTTAATTGTTTTCCTATTTAAACTTACATATTTTATTTCATGCACCGAAAAACAGTTCTTTGAAAAGTGGTCCATAGGTTTTACTAGACTGCCAAAGAGGCCTATGACACAAAAAAACTGTAAAGAATCACTGTTTTAGGGGGTTGTCAGGTATATATAATTCTTGATTCTTGGTGTTGACTCAGAAGCAATAAACAGTACATAATGAAATATCCACCATCATCTTCACAGCTTTTCCTAGACCTAAATAGTTTCTAGAGGGTAAAGCTCAGTCCTTCCAAGTGCATATATACAACACAAAAAATTCAAACAATACAGCAATTTGCAGTTGATATTTAACATGTATTCAGGAATTCTAGTCTCAGCTTTTCCTCAGTAGTACAGTGAAGACACTCAGGATCTTGTGTGGAACTGCAGTCCTTATAGCCTGTATTTTTTTTTTTTCAGTTTAGTGGCCAGTTGCTATCAGGAACCTTTAATTTTTTCCTACTGAATGTGTCAAGCAGTGAACCTGGCAACCAGACCTAGAAACAATAAGCCTGACACCAATATTGCCCTAGTTTCCACAGTCTTGAGACTTTTAGTTAGCTGTCTCTTCTTCCTTTTAGCTTTAACAAAAGAGGTAACTCAGACTAATTTTTTACTCGTCCAGAATACATAAAGAAGCTAAAACTCATAACTAAGAGATTTAAGTTTCTTGGTTATAATTAGTGATTTGGGTGATACATTGAAATACTAATTTCTAAGACCTAGTATTTTTCAATGATATGACAGATTATTGAAGAATAAAATTACACTTCATGGTGTATCAGTCTTTGGTGTACAAAATATTCCAGAAGATTTTGTTTTCTGTATAATGATCAGATTATATACATTACAATAGTAAGCCTCAGAGAAATGTGGACTATTAAATATTAGTATTTCATAGAAATTGATACTCTTATTATCATCTTTTTTTTAACAGAAACTCCCTGTCGAACTTAACCAGAATAATAAATTCTTCTCAACAAATAAGGAAAAACTGTAAGTTATTTCATAAATTACACTCTCATATTATTATCATTTGCCCTGAAATGAAAGATTTGTTCATATACTCTTATATTTGTTTTTAATATAGTAGATGGAAAGAGTAGCACTATCAATACAGAACATAGCACTTTTCTTGGGCACAATCATTCAGATAGTGAAAAAGAAGATATGACAGATACCCTTCCTAAGTCTTCATCCCAAGCCCAGTGCTCCCCTCATCCTGTCTATCCCTTGCTTGGCTCCTTTTCAGGGTCTTCTCAGTTGATGTCATCTCTTCTGGGCATTAATATGGTAATTATATTGGCTATGGTTCCTGTCCTTCTTTCTATATTTCTATATTTGTTCACTTTCTGTCCTTTCCTCCCATGCTTATCACTACTTCATGAAGATGGCAAAGATTCTAGAAATGGAAATCCTCAACAGTCAAATCGAAAGTCCTCAGGAAAATTTCCGTATTGAAGATAAAATTCTGATGGGTCCAGATCATTTATGTGTGAACAATCAGGAAGAAAAAGGATTAGAAAGCAGCCAAGAGAAAGGACAATTAGACGATGATGAAGATGAAGTGGCAGAGGAGGAAGAGAGTGAGGAAGAGGAGGAGGAAGCTATTCAAGATGGCCAAGATGTTACAGACAGAGAGAAAGTATCAGAATATGTAGATACAGAGGATGAAGAAGAAAGTCAAGATGAGAAAGATCTTGAAAATATGAAGGAAAAAAAGGGTTTGAGTATCCGACAGAATCTTTTTCTTCATTCTACTAATTATGGTAAAAATGAACCTAAACGTAGATTAGACAAAGAGAAGCAAGTAACAAACATTCCTACAGAATTTCCTGTGTCAGTTATGATGGATATTTATGGAAACTTTGAGGCAAACTTATATGCCACTTCTCTTAAGGTAAAAAAAAAAATAACAATATTTTGTTTAATCAACAAACTGTTTTCTTAGAAGTACAAGATTTAGATCTAGAATGAACCTTCCAGCTTGCCTAGTTCATTCAAACTCTTAATGTTAAAGTTCTAAAACTTAGTTGTTCTGTTCTCATAGGTAAAATAGAACAAGAATAGGTGAAAAATATTTTAGGCCATAATAACTTGACTTTCATTGATTCAAAAACTATATATTAACACATATTTTACTTAAGTGTGTAAAGTGAATGAAAATGGAACTTTTGATTGATCATAAGTTAAAAAGAGTTTCCAATAATAATAGAATTATAAAAAGAGAAGGAACTTTGAAAGGTTCAAGTGGAATGTATGTTTGCTCTTATTTAGAATACATAAATACCATCCCTAACATTATATTTTTAAAACACTCAGAAAAAATGATTCCAAAATATTTTTATCAAACCTTTATAATTAATCTTAAGTGTTGTAAAATCCTGAAATGGAATATCCTTTTTATTTGTGACCAATTTTAAGCTTACTTCTCTTTGTTCTTCAGATGGGGACTTATTGTTTAAGGTAATAATTAACATATAACAGAGAAAATATGAATCAGAATTTGAATAATAATCCCATTATAATCCTACATCTTCTGACCTTTTTTAAATAGATCTAATTTCCAAAACTTTCATTTCTCTGCCATATATTATTAGCTCACATTGTATTGTGACCTCATACAGAAGTAAGACAGAAAAAGTTATAATCTCAAATTTCAACAATTTATTTCTAATTTCTCCTTTATATTTATTAGCAGTCAT
>CM053585.1:451662191-451686188 GCA_028646515.1 Pseudochirops corinnae | reverse complement strand
GCAGGAGTCCTTAGCAGAGATTCTGGCCCGCTCAAAGCAAAAGGAGTTCGCAGCCGCAGCCACTGCCTCTGACGCCGCTTCCAGTCCGCACCGCACTGAGATTAGCTTGGCTCCGGCGTTCTCTTGCTCCACCCCTTCCTGCTACATCAGCAAGCTCAAGGGGCGTGGAAGATCTTCAAATCCTAGTATCGTTACAACTCGGAATATCACTATGTTGTAATGCCAAGCAAAGGCAACTTCCAAGGTTCAGAATACCAGCATAGTGACTCTCCATTTTATTCAATGACAAATTAAGGCAAAACATTCACAGAAAAGAGAAAATCAAAATACAGCATTCACCATATGTAATTCAATAATTTAGTAAGTCCTCAATTCAATCTAAATACTGCTCCACCCCTGGGCAGTACATTCATTTAGTCAATCACAAAGTCTCCCTTCTCAAATGGAGATTAGTTTCCAATCAGAAAGCACATTCATTTGGTCAGTCACAGAGCACAAAAAAGTCCAAAGTTTCCCACCCCGATCACATCTGAATTACAATCATCAGTGGTTAATGCCAAGCACCTTCTCAAAAAGAGCCATGGAAAGCACAAAAGGCCATCTACACTTAAGCTACAAAGATATCATCACAGCCTTGAATACCCAAGGAAAGGTCTTTTCTTCATCTTGACCAGAGGCAAGTTCTCAGCAATCTCTAAAGCTTAACAAAGCCACAAGATGCATTGCTGTTGTACCCAAACCCAAATCCCAAGTCACTATACACCACCTGATTTGTGGCCCACCCTTAAGCACCTTTATATTTTTTGTCTGTGTCTCTATTCTGCGCCCTGTAAGAGCTTCAAACAGCTTAAGGCATAGTCCTGGGTATTGCTCAAGGCATAGTCCGCTAACCCCCTCCTTCCTGAATCAGCATTCTGTATATTCTCCCTGAATCAGCATAATGTACAAGGATCAGCCTAGGGTCACGGCGCAAGATTATTTTATGTAGAGACCACTCTGTTCTGTTCCGCTGAGCAAGCAGGGTCCCCACCCCCTTCCCCCACAACATGACCCTGGTCTGTTCTGGGGAATTGACTATTCTGACCCTACACCCTGTTCTGGGAAGCTGACTATGACCCTCCACCCTGTGATCTCCACCCTGTTCTAGGAGGGACCCCCACATTCCAGGAAGGTTGCACCCTTGTATCCTTGTGCCATATTCCCAAATTAGCCCTGAGCTATAGATCTAACCAATGGCTGTTCTTAGCTTCTGTACATCACTACTTATGCTAGCTCCCCTTCCTGATTGTGGTTTTTGTGGTTTTAGCCTTTTTAACCACTGTTTGTACTGTCAGTCAACACTATCTAATCTGAGTTTATACTCTGGCTAGTCACACTCTTGATAAATAAATCCACACTTAAATTTTACCTTGAACCCAGGTCTTGGCTCGCTTATTCTCTGCACAACATTGCCATTGTCCTCATCAATTCACTCTCTGACTGCAGAACAGGCCCAGAATCCCTGAAAACATCAGCAAGACCCTCCCAGGATTTCTGTACACATACAAAAAGAAAATCCCTCTTCAGGGCTTCTGAACCAACAGCAAAGTTCCAACAACAACAACAGCACTGTCCTTCACCAGTAGACAAATCTGGCAAAACAACATCAAAACAGACAGACAAAATACTGGCATCACAGCTATACCTCCTCAGTTCTCAGCAGCTCTGGGTAGTAGTTCTCAAAAGTCCTGGGCAGCTCCAACTGGCCCTTAGTAGTCTCTCTCTCAGCAACTCTGCCCCCCGGCAATTCTCCAATCTCTCTCTCTCTGCCTCCACAATACTGCTCCCCAAAAGTTCTTCTGGCCTTCTCTGCTTAGGCCTGTCTCTAAATCCACCACACTAGCTCCTCCCAGTTCAGCCCTCTCTCTTCACATCAACAAGTCCATTCCACAAGTGGGATTCACAAACTCTGGGTTTTAACACAACCCTAAAACCAAGCCAATACAAGGGGATCTTTAAATTCCATTATCATTACATATGTCTATATCCCAAAGAGATCAAAGAAAGAGTAAAAAGACTTATGTGTACAAATATTATTATAGGAGCTCTTTGGAATTGGAAATTGAGGGGATACTCATTAATTGGGGAATGGCGGAACAAGTTGTGATATATACATATAATTTTTATAGAATACTGTTGTGCTATAACAAATGACAAGCAGAATGCTTTCAGAGAAACCTGGGAAAACTTATATGAACTCACGTAAAGTGAAATGAGCAGAACCAAGAGAACACTGTACACAATAATGATAGTGTAACAATAGTCAGCTATGAAAAATTTAGCTACTGTGATCAAGGCAGTGATTCAAGACAATTTCAAAGGAATCATGATAAAAAATGCTATCTACTTCTAATGAGAAAACTGATGAACACTGGGTACAGATTGAAGTATACTTTTTCACTTTTATTATTTTTATTGGTTTTTTTGCAACATGACTAATATGGAAATATGTTTTGCATGACTTCACATTTATAACTGCTATCATAATGATGAGGTACAGCCTCTGGGGCCCCCTTTGAGCTCTCCTTGAATCTTTGAGGTACAAGCTCTGGGAAACCCCTTGAACTCTGATAATCTTCCCACTTGATGAGGCATTTTCAGAGGCCATAAGTTTTCATTGTGGCTGGCCCCAAACCTCTGTTACTAGACTAGCCCTCCATTGTCCATCTACTTCCCACCCTTGAGCCTATCAAAATATCAATCTACCCTTGCATTGACCTTAACTCCTCTTGAAGACCCTCTCCAAGCTCATTACTGTAGTCTGACTTCATTGTCTCTTCCTGAAGACCTTCCCCAAACTCCTCCTCTACACCACCCCTAGATTTCTCCCACAATCTTTCTGTATATAAGACCCCTTCTTGCCCCTGTGTGTGAGAGCACCACAGAATGACCTAGGACAGACTTACTCTGTGAACACACTTACTCTGTCCTGCTTGTCCAACGCAAGCATCACAGATACCTAGGCTCCTTAAGAATCTACCCAATATGGCAAACTTTTAATGAACTTTTAATAAACTTTACTCTTCTTTGGCTGAGAAGACTTGAGTTGAATTCACTTGGCAGGACCCGGCGTGTTGGTATTTTGGGCTCTCCAGAGCAACCCTAACACTAATCCTCTACATTTTATGGCTAACCACATCAATAATGCTTGCCTTTTCAAGGGAGGAAGGGAGAGAATTTGGACCTTAAAATTTTTAAAAATGAATGTTAAAAAGAAATAAATTTAAAAGAAGAATGTAATGAAATGTTACAGTGCTGTAGGGAAATAATGAATAAGATGAATACAAAGAGTCATGCAAACAGCAGAATGAAAAAAAGCAGGGTCAAGAAGATAATATACATGACTACAACAATGTGCATTTGTAAATGGGAGGAATCATAAATTGAATCAAGTGACTGCTGCAAAATTACAAAAGACAAGCTTGGTTCAAAAGAAGGGATATGAGAAAACACTCTTACACCAACCGTTTGGAGTGATGGCAGGTCCATGAGTGTGGTACGTTGAATATATTTTCACAGTTTTTCAATGTATTGCTCAGTTTTGATGATTTCTCTTTTTTTATCACTTAAAACAACATTTGTTATATGGGATGGCTCTCTGGAAGAGAGAAAGGGCAATGTGGAAATTTTTGTTATGTTAAAAAAATCAGTAAAAAAGAAAAAAATAATGTATAAGAAAGACATGACCTAATTATAATTTTTCATGAAGTAATTATTCTTGTGATTATATAAAGAAGTGTACTTGCAGAAAACTTCATCTGCATAGATATCTGAGGATTATCTGTTAAGGAGAGACTCAGATTTTTTAGGATAAGAAGAATTAGTTGCAGATTACAGATCATACTATAGTGCATTGTCCCTTTAAAGTTATTTTCTGAGTTTAGTCAGATTTAGAGACAGTGGTTAGTTGAGTCTGGCTCAAAATTTAGGACTAGTATTGCAAGTTTTGAAAATGACAAACTTATATGCTGGAGAGATATGAATACCAGAACTGTTGCATGATTTGAAGATAAATATAATTAGCTTATACAGATACGGGATTTTGATTACTAATCATAAGCATAAGTAGAATTATTTGCAGGGAGGACAGATTCTGAACTCTGAAAAAGGAAGAGAAAGAGAAGGAGAGGGGAGGGAACAGATTATATAGGGTTTAGGAATTTATAGGAGCAGGATAAAGAAGAGGGAGCAAATAAAGATGAGAGAAAGGTTTCAAACCCAAACAAAGGAACTGTTTCCAAAAAGAATTTTCAGGAAGAAGAACAAGTTTGGGAGGAAAATGGTGATTTCTATCTTGGACATTCTACATTTGAGAAACCGGTTGAATGTTCATGTGGATATATCCAGAAAGCAGTTTAGAAAAAAGGTTTGGAACATCATTTTATAGCCAACATTTATGGCATATAGTTGGTCCTTAATAAATGCTTGTTGATTAATTGATTGATGGAGATGGATGAAGGGTAGGGTGTCATCTAGACATTTCTGAAAGCAATGGAAATGGATGAGATCACCCAGGGAGAGAATACTGAATGAAAATAGGTTTGGGACAAATCTGTGAGAAATCGTTACACTTATTTTGGAACTGGTACTGTTTGTCTTGTGTGTGTGTGTGTGTGTGTGTGTGTGTGTGTGTGTGTGTGTGTGTGTGTGTGAAGATCATAACTGTTGGAACTGGAAGGAATATGAGAAGTTATCCAATCCAACCTTCTGTCATTGTTTATTATTACTTTGTGGATCATTTTCTTTGGTTAGAGTAGAGTAATTCCCCAGAACTTGAAAAACTCTGGACAAATTGATAAAAATCATTTTTCTGGCTGGGAAAGCTAAAATCTATAACCTAAACCCAAGGTGATTATGTTAGATGTTTACTGATGACCTGTAACTGTAGCAGTTGTTATCTTTTCCCCAGTCTCTTCAGTATCCGTCATCTTTTAGCAATAACACACTCTTTCTTATACCTTGTCCTCACCTAGGCCGTGAAGACCCCATCAGTTTGTCATAGCCCTAAAAAAAGCAATTTTAGAATTTTGATTCAGGGAAGATAGTTGTATCAGTAAAAAATTTAACTCATTAGGTTAATGTTCATAGTCTTCAGAACTAATAAAATCCTTTGGTTAAGGTCTAGATTGAAAATAATGGAATTGAAATTGAATTGAAAATAATTTTCCACTTCCAGTCTTCAATCTGACAAACATTTAGTGAACCCCTATTTTGTGCAGAATACTATGATAGTCTCTAGGGGAGATATGATGTTTAGAGAAGATTACATGGTTCCAGGTAGCATGGAATTTACAACAATAAATTCACTAAAAATATAATTGAATAAATGTGATAGTTTAAAATATCACTGTTTGCAAACGAATGTGGTATATTCATTATAAGTATTATTTTGCATATTTTATAACATTAAATTTACTATCTCCTTAGTTTTTAAAGACTATATAAATAATTTGTCATCTTGGAACTTTAAGTTTAAATTCTTTCCTCTTAAACCTATTCCTCTTTCACTCACCCTAATGAGTTTTTGTAGTTTCTATAGTTTCCCCTTTATTCCTAAGGCTATATTACACATGCATTCAGCTGTAAGTAACCCTTTTGTAGAAATCTTATTCAGATTTTTCTTTATCTACAGGTCTCCCTTTCACATTTGTGATCTTTGAAGATTACAGGAAAAGTAGAATATATGACTAAGGATAATCTCAGAAAATTAGATGATACTATGAGACAGAATGAGGAAACAGCAAAAGCAGACCTATTGGGGGTGGGGGTGGTAAGAAAGAATGATGGCAACAATATAATTATAAGCTAATTTATATCCACCTTGGTTGAACTTCCAGAAGTTAAAATATAATATATATAATCACTTTTAAACCATTAAATCAATCAACAAGTATTTAAGTGCCTACTATGCACAGGTCCAATGCTAGGCATTAGGAATAAAAAGACAAAAAAGAAACAGATCCTGCCTTCAATAAATTAACAGTCTATTGGGGAAAAACATTTACATGTATAAGTATACAGAAGACATACAAAACAAATACGACCAATAGGAGGTGGAGCACTAGCAGATAAAAGGATCAAGGAAGGGCTCATATAGAAGATGCTGCTTGAAATGAACTTTAAAGGAAATCAGGAATTCTAAGAGACCCAGATGAGGATGATGTACAATATATGCATGAAGAATAGCCTATGGAAAGCCACAAAGAAAAGCTGGAACATCCTGTTATGATGAACATTAAGGAGGCTAGTATGGCTGGATTGTAGAGTCCAGGAAAGAGAATAATGTATAATAAAGCTGGAAACGTAAGCTGGGGCTAAGTTATGAAAGGCATTAAATGCCAAACAAATTTGACCCAACCTTGAGGTAATAGGGAATCACAGCATCTCATTAAGCAAGGTAGCAACATGCTCAGACCTCTGTTTTAGGAATATCACTTTGGCAATCATGTGGAGGACAGATTGGAAGTAGGAAAAACTACAGGTAGGGAGTTCAATTGGGATGTTGCAATAACCCGGCAAAGAGGTTGATAAGGGTCTATGTGGTAGGGGTGTGAGTTAGAGGAGTCAGATGCCAAAGATACTGTGGAGGTACAAACAAGATTTACCAACTGATTGGCCATGTGGAGAGAGACAGCAAGGAGGTGATGATAACCCTAAGACTGTAAATCTCAGTAGACTAGCAAGATAATGGTATCTGTAATAGGAATAGGACAGTTTAGAAGAGGGGAAGGTTTTAAAGGGGAAGTTTTGGACATGATAACTTTGAAATGTCTAATAGGCCTGGAGTTTAGGAGAGAGATCAGAGCAGGATATATAGATCTGAAAGTCATCAGTACAGAGATAATTGAACTATAGGAGCTGAAGAGGTCACCAAGTGAATGAGGAGAAGAGAGGGACCCAGGACAAAATCCTGGGGTACAATTATAGTTGGAGGGGAGTAGGATGTGAATGACAATCAGCAAAGGAGCAATCAGATAGGAAGGAGACCCAAGGGAGAAGAATATCATAAAAATAGATAAGAGAGACTTTGTACCAGCTTCTGTAGGGAGTACCAGACAGAATCCAAGTAAAAAGATGGTTTTGCTGGGCCCAGTTGAGATCAGATAATTTTTAATCTGAATTGAACTCAGTCTACATAGTTGAATGACTTTCTCCAGATGAAAAGAAGCAAAGGAGAAAGATGGAAGGAATAATCAAAGGGTTGAGGTTTTGCAAGGTATAGGCAGCAACAGAATAAGAGGACAAGGATTCAAGAATAGAAGACAGTAATAATATTGAGCTAGTTAACACTAGGATGCGCAGTAGAAAGGGAGAAAAACAAAGCCAGGCTGACATGGTGGATTGGGAAACCAGCAGGGAATGAAGGAACTGGAGATCATGATGAAAACCAAAAATGGGATTAGAAATATCATAGAATCAGAGTTGATCAAGAGGTCTTAGAGGCCACCTAGTCCAGTTGCCTCATTTTGCAGATAAGAAACTAAGGACCAGAGAAGTCAAATAATTTGCCCCAAGTTTACACAGATTAAAAAGTAGCTGAGATGAGCTTTGAACATAACATTTATGTGCAATCTTATACTTACACTATAGTTATTAAATGCCTTTCTCCTCTATAATGCAGAACTATAGAATTTTGAGAGTTTGAAGGAATTTGAGCAGCCATCTAGTCCAACCCATACCTGAAAGGAATCCCATTATAAAAAACCAAACAAGTATTCAGTTTTTGAAGACCTCTAAGAAGAGAGAATATTTCCTCATATCAAGTTTAAGTCTGACTGCAACTTTTTAAACTGTGTTACCCATAACTGAGCACAGTATGCCAGTATGACCAGGGTAGAGTAGAGGACTACCATCTCCTTATCCTTGAAAGCTATCCCTTTGATATAGCTCAAAAGCACACTTGCTTTTCTAGCTGCAATAACACTATGGTGACATGGACTCAAATCTCCAGATCTTTTTCAGACAACCCGCTATCTAACCATATTTCCCCTACCTTGTACTTGTGAACTTGTAATCTCTATCAGGGCAGAACCTTTATTTTTCTTTATCCTCTTTGGTTCCTATGACTGTGCCTTACACAAAGTTGGTTCTCAATAAATACATGGAGAAAGAATGCCAAATAAAAACATACTGTGTCTAGGAAGCCAGCTCTCACAACTGTTATGTAGCAAAAGTAGCTCAAGGGCACATAATACAACCAGACTCTAGTTCTGCATTTTTACTAGCTTGCTTTGCCATTTTGGTCAAGTTTGCTCTATTCTGCCTGTTCTTTCACCTGTAAAATGAAAAGGCTGCATAGAAGAAATGAAGAGAATCAGGAGGCAGGTTATGGAAGAGAGTGCTGGAACACATAGCGGAACCCAGTTGAACTCTTGTCTTTGTCATTTACTGTCTGTGACCCTCTGGGTAAGTCAATTGACCTTAATTTCTCATCATCTTTAAAACTGAAGGGCTGGACCCAGATTTTTCTAATATCCCAGTTCTAAATCTATTAATCATTTTGTTTTTGAACTTAAGTTGCAAGTATCAATGACCAATTATTACCTATGTAAGTAAGGGGCAGCTAGGTGGTGAAGTGGATGGAGTGCCAGGCCAGGAGTCAGGAAGACTCATCTTTCTGAATTCAAATCCAGCCTCAGAGACTTCCTAGCTGTGTGACCCCGGGCAAATCACATAACCCTGTTTACCTTAGCTCCTCATCTGTAAAATGAGCTGAAGAAGGAAATGGCAAATCACTCCAGTGCCTGTGCTAAGAAAACCCCAAATGGGGTCATGAAGAGTAGACCGTATGCAGGCTTATGACAATGTCTTTTCCCCTCCAATATGACAGGATACTAACTGAAATACACTAGGACCTAAGGAGAATAGCAAAAAAAAGTACAGAATTCTTGTGTCCCAAGTGCCTGCCATTTCGCATTTCTGCTAAGTAGAGCAGAGAACCACAGTCCGTGTATCTTAAGCTTCACATCTGTATGGTGGTGTAAATATATAGAATGCTAGGAGTGAGGAAAATCTGAGCTCAAATCAGACACTTATTACTAGATTTGCCCAGAGTCACACAAGTAGTAAGAGTTTACTCATTGATAAAACGGGCATGAGCGCCTACCTCCCAGAGTTGCTGTGGCGAGACGAGATGACATTTGTAAATTGCTTAGAAAACATTAAAGTGTTGGCTTACTAAGTATACTTTCAAAGCATAAATTTCTATACCTTTTATACTTTAATACAAAGAAAATCTCATTGATTTGTTTTCTTTCCTTCCAACTTTTCCCGAATGCTCCGCCCTTCTCTACTTCGGCTCTCCTCACTCTACTCCGCCCTCTCCCAGACCATGTGATCGGGAACCAAGGCATCCTGGCGGATCACGTAAAGGACGCATGTGCATCAATCCTCGCTTTCCCCTACTCCCGCGAGAAGCAGTAGAAGGGAGAACGGGCAGGGCGGGTGCCGTGGTAACCTCCAGTCTCGCGATAGTTGTTTCCTGGACGGCTAAGAGCATCTGTGTGCTTGGCATTCATTCTTCAGGCCGTTGTTCCTCTTCCCTTCTCCCTTCTTCTCTGCGCTTGGCGCAGACTCCGCAGTGCGCGGCCCGAGCATCATGACGTCGGCCTTGGAGAACTATATCAACCGTATCCTTGAGCTGCCGCTGGGACGGCTGCCTCGCGCCCCCTCCTCCCGTTTCCCTGAACCCTATCCCCCTCCACCCCGTCGCCCGCCATGGTTTCTCTGGGTGTCTCGAGCGGCGCCGCGTCTTCTGGCCTAGGGAGCGGAGCGGGGCTTGGCGCGGTCGGCCGGCGAGATATCCAGGCCCGCCTGCCAGGACTCGGGGACACTGTGCAGGCGCAGCTATACCCGCATTCGGGACCCATGCCTCCCGGCCCTCTTCCTGCCAGATCTTAATTGTGGTTCTTTACTTCTTAGCAGCCCTCCCCCTTAGCAGCCCTGCCCCCATTCCGCCCCCAAAAAAATGTTTTCCCGGTTTAAGCGGCCAGGGCCGCCCCCCCCTGCTCACGCCAGCCTCGCTCCATGGCATCCACAGCAGCGAGCTGTCATGTCCTTTCCAGAGAGTTAGATGCCAGGGTTTGGATTCGGGACAAATAAAGGACGGGTCGCGTGGGTGCCTCTGGTAGATTCGGGAAGGAACACATCTAAACAAAAAACAAGGAAAGGCCTCTAAAATATCCTAATTTTAGGACCCAGGAAGGAAATCATTCAAGGTTTCAGTCATTTACTCTTATTGACTGGGTTCGGGAGTAGAGCGGATTACTATTCTTAGGGGATCCCCATTTACTGGTAACTTCCGTGGGCCTTATTTGGACCCCCTAGAGCAGCGGTTCTCAACCGGTGGGTTATGTTCAATTTGTAACGATGAAAATACATCCTGCATATCAGATAGATTCATAACTGTAGCAAAATTACAGTTATGAAGTAGAAATGAAAATAATTTTATGGTTGGGGGTCACCACAACATGAACTGTGTTTAAAGGGAAGAGGCATTAGGAAGGTTGAGAACCACTGCCTTAAAGGAAGTTAGGTGAGGAAAGTTGTCAAGGTAGCACAGTGCCAAAAGTTGAAAAAAGTTCTCTGTAAGAGTAGTTAAACTTTATAGCTGTTTTAGGGTAGAACACAAATCAATCACATAGCTGAAAGAGTGATTTTTTTTTTTTCCAAAGAAAAGCCAAAGATATGATTGGAATTGTTACAAGCACTATTGGGATTTATTTGGTAACAGGGTGTCTTTTACAGAATTTTCAGACCTTCATAATCTACTTTTTACATAGGAAATTTAGAATATCTGTCTTCAGATATTCTGATAGTAGTATTTCAGATTTTCAAACAAACTTAGGATTCTTTATCAGGGCCTAAGGTTACAACATACAGACTTTTCCTAAAGAAGTACTTCCTTAATCCTATTTTATCAGGCACAGTTGCTGTAATTACATCTGATGGCAGAATGATTGTGGTAAGTATTCAGTTCTACACTATTCTGTCATCCCAGAATGTTTTATTTGTAGAATACCTGTGTCACCATGAGATGGCATGATATTTTTACATTTACTGCATTAGCAGCATAGCATTATGGATAGAGTATTGGTCTTGGTATTGGAAAGATCTAGATTCAAACTCTTCTCTCTGACTCCTTTTATCTGTTGGACAAAGACAAGTAGCTCTCCAAACCTCAGTTCTCTCCTGTAAAAGGCGATAATATGTATAAAAGACTTTCCAAACCTTCAAGTCCTGTATTAATGTTACCTGTTACACTTTTCTCATAGACTCTGTAACTTATAGAACACTTGCCTTCTGCATTCCTCTCACTCTATTCTTAACCTTCTGCCATCTGACTTCCAACCTTATCCAAGTGAAGTTGCCCCCTCCCGAGTGGCCAGTTATCTTTCAATTGCCAAATCTAGTGGCCTTTGTTCCATCCTTATCCTTCTTGACTTCTACTACATTTGACACTACTGATCACTTTCTTCCCCTAGATACTCTCTGTGATTTGTGACACTGTTTTCTCCTGGTTTTCCACCTACCTACCAGTACTTCACGGGATCTTCATCTGTGTTACGTTACTCAATTGGGTATTCCCTGTGGTTTCGTTCTGGGTTCACTTATCTTTTGTCTTTATCATCATTTTCTTTTCTTCCCCCTTCCCCATCTCACTTCATGATATCATCTAGATGCAAATGATTCCCAGATCTCTTTATCTTCTGACTTCTAGTCCCGCCATCACCTATCTGCCTTTTGGACACAGTAAATTAATTATGTTCTCTAAGCATCTAAAGTTCAACATGTCCAAAACACAATTCATTACATTTTCCTCCAACCTCTCCCCTCATTGCTGTACCATTATACAGGCTTGCAACCCTACTGCCATCCTTGATTCTTCTCATTCCACATATCCTATCCATTGCCAAATCTTGTCATTTTTTTATTTTATAACATTTTGGGGTTTTTTCTCAGATACACAGCTACTACCCTAGTTCAGGACCTTATCTCTCTTCTTAAATATTATAATGTAATCTTCAAATTATGCTCCGTCTCAGACTTTCTTCCAGCTGCCAAAGTGATTTTCCTATACCATAGGTTTGACCGAATCAGTAAATTCCAGGGCTCCTCCAGACCTATAATTACATACCACATACAGATCACAACCCAGTCACATTTTTTCTTCTGTGCACCTCTCATGTTGTCTTCCCTTCAACCTCCCACAGGGACTCCAACATGCTGGGGACCCTAAATCTTTTGATATTTCATCATGTTAGGAGAGCCTGTCTAGACTATCACTCTTGCTATGAGTAGCCTACCTCCTCAGGTCATACAATTCTATAAGTTGTCTGACTTGTGGATTGCTTAAAGGACAATGGAAGGACCATAGTAGGCATGAAAAGGCTTTAATATATTGAAAATTGTGCAGAAGCATCATAAAGATACTGCATAAATATAGGTGAACTCACATAGTTCAGGTAAGAAACTTGAGTGGAAAATGAATATATATTTTCATAGATTGTCAAAGTTGGAAAGGACCTCAGAGATCACGTAGGCTAACCCCCAATTATAAAAATAATAAGAAAAGTTAATATTTATATAGCGTTTTGCAAAGTGTTTCACATATTGTCTCCTTTGGTCCTCACAACATTATGAGGTAGGTGCTCTTATCCCCATTTTACAGATGAGGAAATTGTGGCTGAAAGAGATTAAGTGATTTGTTCAAGGTCGCACAGCTATTATCTGAAGTAAGATTTGAATTAGGGTCTTCCTGAGAGGATCCATATTCAGCCTTCTGTCTCCTGTGATATCCAACTACCAGTGCCTTTTGATTTGCCGAAGAAGAAATGAAGCCTAGAAAAGATTCTTTAAAAAAAATCTCTCATCCAAAGACACATGATATTTAGAAGTAGAGCCAGAACTAGAACCCAGGTCTTCTCTTTGATGATCCAGTCTTATTTCTTTTATACCTATATTTTAATTTCCTGTAGATATGGTTATGTACTTTACAATATTTTTCCCTTGACATATACTTGGTGGTCATGCTTAATTAACTCTTTTTGAAGCTCAGAAAATGTTGTTGTCTTTTTTGTTTTGTTGAAAATGTTTTTAGCAGTTTTACTAAGGGAAACAGTATGGCCTCATGGATAAAGGAATGTTGACAGAGTGAATAGAGTCAGAGTTAAGGACTTGGTTGTGACTTATTAACTGGCCTGTGATTCCTGGCCAGTCACTTAATCTCTTGCTGTCTCAGGCAGTTTTCTTATACTGTGTACATTGTCAAATACACATGCCTTTTTCATTCTTTAAGCTAGTTTTCTCTTGTATGGTTTCCTACACCAGTGAGATAACCAGTCTGAATAACAATAAAAAATAAATTCTTGATCAGTTAATCAACAAGGACTTATTAAATTACCAGTCAGACTCTTAGGCAGTGGAGATAAAAAGATAAAAGTGAATCAGTTCATGTCTCAAGCCTACATTCTATGTGGAGAGACAGACATATATAGTGGAGGGACTGCTAGGTGGCGTCCTGGATAAAAGAAGTAGGAGTCAGGAAGCCCTGAGTTCAAAGTCAGAGGAACTCAAAGTTTTTTAAGAAATATAGTCTTGACAAATTTCAATAGGAGGCTTCTGTTATGAAATATTTTTTATGATTGTTTTTTTTTTTTATTTTTGCTTACTGGCTTTGTTTATTAAATTTTTCCTGTATTACTATGTGGATGAAGTAATGTAATATTTTTTAATGAAAACCCAACATAAAAATATTTCTTAATTTTAGCAGAATTAAAGGGAAAAATATTTTTTCTAGAAAATTTTACACACAGCTCATAAAACAGCTTAAGCCTGTCTTTGGAAATATAATTTGTGTTACTTGATACATCCAAAACTTGCCGAAATGCTGTTTTTTAAAAAGTTATACATGTCCCAATAGGCTCTTTTTTATTTAAGCCAGTCGATATGAGAATTGGTTGGTAGTTAGTTTTTGTTTTAAAGCATGAGTTCTCCAAACCTTAGATTTAGTTTTCATCTTTTGGCATTGCTTTCTGGGTTGTGTTATTCAAATGGGGAAAACTGGATATACAGAAAATTAATAAAAAATGAAACATTAAACAAGTGCCACATAAATGTAAATTTCCTCAGAATCCTCAGAAATTCTGCCAATTCTTTTCTGCTCTCATTTAAAATTAAGTTTATTCCATGAAACCTCTAACTAATTCCATCAGGCTCCAGTTATTTTATAAAACACAGTACTTTTTTTCTTTGAAAAATTATAATTAATCCAGTGCTTTTTAAAGCTTGCTACTTCATATTTTTATTTGTATTCATTAGATTACCTTTAAGAATGCAAATTCTTCACATTCAGGGACTTTTATCTTTATATCCCTGGCTACTCCATATCATCTTGCACAGAGTAAATGTTTATTGAACTTAGTGGAATATTAGCTTTTGAAAGACAGTGACTGTGTACTGTCCTTCTGTAAACTCATAATAACTGGCACAAAAAATATTTTATATACTACTTTACAGCAAATCATAGCTTTCTGTCGACAATTGGCACTCAAGTATTTTTTTTCCTTAATAAAGAAAGAGTTTTATAACCTGAACTAATGGGGTTTTTTGTTTTTGTTTTTTAGAGTTAGAAAGTAGACTTTTTAATGTATCTTAATTTGCATTTGAGGGACTAGTTTTCTAGAATTACTGTATATTGAATTCTGAGCTTATAATTGAGATAACCTGAAAACATTTCATTATTATTTTCACAGGGAACACTAAAAGGTTTTGATCAGACAATCAATTTGATTTTGGATGAAAGTCATGAACGAGTGTTCAGCTCTTCTCAGGGAGTAGAGCAAGTAGTATTAGGCTTATATATTGTAAGAGGTGATAATGTGTAAGTATGTAATTTTTTTATCTAAGTGAACTCAAGGTATAAGTGTATATAATGGATAATTTAATATATTAATGTAGATGTTTTGTTTTGTTTTCTTCCGAGAAGGGTAGTTCTCTATTAAAAGGAATCCCATAGTGAGCCTTTTTTAAGTGAATGATCACCCCCAATTCATTTTATAACTGGGTTTTCATATATTTTCCTTATTTAAGATGAATTAGAGCTGCACATAGTAGCACAGTACTGTAATCCTTCTGGAGAGGTGCCTGAACTGCAGCAGAACTCTCTGCATTAAATCCAACACTGACATGGACTAAGCCCCTGAGAGTGGCTGCCATCAGGTTGCTTCTGGCATCTAGATTACACAGTGGGGAGAGAGCTGGGCCTAGGGTCATGATGACTTGAGTTCAAATCCAGCCTTAATGTCACATAGCCAGTAAATAACTGATGCAAGATTCAGACTTCATGCTGAATCCAAACGCAGCACTGTGCACTCAGCTACCCAGCTGCCATTTTTTGAGGGATGAAATACATTTGTCCTTTCCCCATTTTTGTAGCACTTTCCCCATTTTCCAGAATGGGAATCAGAATCTGCTATAAGTGACTCAGAAATCGCTTCTGCCAGTGCTTTAGGTACCTTGTCATTTGGTATTCATTGTGTAGACTGTTGCATGCCTTTTAATGTCTCCTTTATTTTAACTATTTTGTTTTATCCTGTCCATTATTCTCCTTGAGTGAAAAAGGGAAGCAAAATAAATTGAGTAGTTCAGCCTTCTTACTATTTTCTGTCAGCATGGCTTCCCTGCCTAGCAGTGCCTTGTGCTTTCTAAAATACTTTGCCCCCCAAACAAACAAACTTTCAAATCCCATGTAGGTATCCTTAGCTTTAATTTTGCCAGCCTTACCTCTTTCTGACCTTTAACATTGCTGACACTATTCTTATACAACTATACCAATTTTGTTCATCCTCTGTTACCTTCCCTTGCTTCCATTTCCTTGACAAGTCTTTTAAAAATCTGATTTTGTTGTTGATTTGCTTTTATTCTTTAGACAACTCCCCTTCTCTTTAATGGACAAATTCTATAAGATAAATTCATAAGAAAGATGTAAATAAAGTTCTATGATAGGTCATAGGATTTAGAGCTAGATGTGATCCTTTCTGTTTTCATTTTCATTTTCTAGCTCATTTTCAAAACTGTCTTCTTAAAAGCTCCTTAGGCATATGTAGCTTCACATACATTCCATGTAGGAATTATGTCAATCAGTGAAATGGGAAAATATGAACTTCTATGTAAATAATATAAATAAGTCTTATTAAAAGTATGATTTTTTTCAATATTTTGTCATCAAAGAACCGTTATTGAAATTACTCTAAAAGTCATTTTAGTTATGATTGTTATAAAAACAGCAATGCGTTTTATCATTTTTGTGCAATCTTTTAATCTAAAGTGCTCGGCTAATTTTTTGTTATATCACTTCAATATATTATGATACCTTTATGATCCGTCATCATAATCTGCCTGATTTTCTTAAATAATTACATTATTTCAAAACTGTTCTATCTGGGAAAGAATTTGATTTTAAATTATAGATAATAGCCCTATTTTTAGTTCACAGTTACTGCTATAGCATGACTCCCATTTTCTTGACGTAGGTATAAAAATTATTTCTTGAAAATAAAATTGTTATAAGCCTCGTCTCTTTTCCCCAAATGTAACCTGTTTCTATTTTGAAAGACTTCATTATTTTTAGAAATTATCCCCAAATTCTGAAATATCTTTACAATTTTATGTATTTTCTTTTTTTCTTTACATTTTATTACAGTGCAGTCATTGGGGAAATTGATGAAGAGACAGACTCTGCACTTGATTTGGGAAATATTCGAGCTGAACCTCTAAACTCAGTGGCACATTGATAAACTATATTCTTTGGACTTTTGTAAATCTTTTGACTTGTACAGATCTACTTATTCTGAAGATAATATGCCGAATTTTTACAAATTGTGATAACTACTTACATTTTCACTCATTTTGTGAGTGTTGTAGTTTGATATGTAAATTAAAATACTTCTACATTTTGCATTTTATTGTAAGTTTTTTTATATTGTATAAACATCTATTATTGACTAATATTCATTATTTGGGGAATTTCATAAACAAAAGATAATTTTAACAATGACATAGGGAAAATTGTAAGCAGAAATTTATGCACCACTAACATCAGGCATACATAATTAATGTTAGTAGTGAGTAGCAAAAAATTGCCCCTAATTGAGGAAACATCTACCTGGAGTTCCTCAAATTGAATTATTTACTACAATTCACATTGGTTAATTTCTGCAACTGCTATTTTTTAATAGTTCTTATAGCTTCCTATCATAGTGATAAATCAATCAATCTTGGTTTAATTAAAAGGGAAAATGATAGATGGGAGAGAGAAGTCTCATTTAGATCAAATGTAGGGAGTTGAAAGGTATGAATGAGTAAAAGAGACAAGGTACAAGAATTGGCAAGTTTGATGTGAATAATTTGCCTGAAGTATATTTTAAATATGGTCTTATTTTCTTTAAATTATCTTGATATTGGGGTGACTAGGTGGTGCAGTGAATAGAGCAGCAGCTTTGAAGTCAGGAGGACCTGAGTTTAAATCTAGCCTCAGATACTTAACGCACGTGCGCGTGTGCACACACACACACACACACACACACTAGCTGCGTCACCTTGGGCAAGTCGCTTCACCCCAATTGCCCTACCTTCCCCCCTCCAAAAAGCAAAAAACAAACCCATTATCTTGATACTGATAAATTCAATCCAGTTTAGTGATTATCATTTTATAAATTTCAGTAAATGAAAATTTTTTCATACACACCTTAACCTTGCTGTCATTGAGTAACTTGTAAACAGTTTTCTCCAAATTTGATGTCAACAGATTATTCAAAGAATAGTTAATTTTCTTTGTAAGTGCATTAGTAAGTTATGTGTAAATTAATCATTGGAAGCATAGAAAATCTCCAACTTATTAAGGGATTGTGATACAAAAGTTCTTTTAGTAATGTGAAGCTTTAAATAGCTTTTGTCCTGGACATGATGATAGAAGATGTTGTTGGGTTAGCTTATAAAAGCCCATAAAGGTTTAAAATTTTTCAGTGGGAAAATTGAAAGCAATATTATACAGTATCCCGAAGAAAAGTCTTGGAGGATTAAGTATAGACAACTTGAACATTTTCAAGAGCTTTGGAGGAGCATGGTGACAATGATTGTGTAATTCTGCTTTTCCTAATGTTTTGGTGTATGTGTATTTGTATTCAGTTGTTCAAGGACCTGTAATTATTTTTCAGTGTATTGAATAATATCCAGTTGCTGGGACTTGTGCTTAACTAGATACATCACAGCCAGCTTGGTTCCACTGAGCCCAAGTTAGGTTATTCTCCGACTTGGTTAAGAACTGCTGAAGCTTGCACTTTGCTACCAGAGGGTCTGAGGAACTAGGCCAACCTCTACACCAAAATAAGACTTTGGAGCAAGGCTCGGAATATACTTGACACTAAACAGTAACTTTTTGGGTCGCAAATAGAACAAAGAGGAGAGATGTTTTTGCTGATATAAAAGCAGGAAACTAAGAATGTTAAAGAGGGTGTATATTTACAAAAGACAATTTTCAGTGTCATGAACTGATCTGTGAGCACTAAACGAGGATAGTAGAGTACATGCATCATTCCCCTTAAAAAAGAAAGGAAATGGTAGAGATTGGGGGTCCTCAAACTTACATAAAGGGCAGGTAGTGAATCTTGTAATTGATGTGAGGAGCTATCCGCTCAGGACCAGTTGGTCACTGGTCAGCAACCATAGTGACCATGATGTGAGGTCCTGTGTCAGGGCTTGGTGCTCATATCTGAGGCTAGGGCAAGGCCTTGTGATGCAAGCTAAGTGCATCCTATCTTGGGAACTGCCCTCCAGGTAATTGCAAACTAAAAGGAAGCCAACCAATAACTAAAGGGAATTTTGGCTTTAATAAATTGCATGATGCTGGCCAAATGTTATATATTAATTAGGTGGGTGAGTGTACATGAAAAGTTATCAAAGAATTACAGAAATAAAAACATTTGGAGTTGTGTTACCAGCTAACCAACGACTAGTAGAACTAAAGAAACTTCACTTAATTTACCTATCATTGGTAGGGGCAGGGAACCTGCTGAAGGTATGAGTCAACTGAAGTCTGGACAATTTAATTGCTGAAATGCTTTCTAGAATGTCTGATCTTTGTAGTTCTGTTGTTCTGTTATGTCAGGCTTTTCATGACCTGTTTGGGATTTTCTTGGTAAAGATAATGGAGTTGTTTTCCATTTCCTTCTCTAGCTCATTTTACAATTGAAGATCTGAAGGGAACAGGGTTAAATGACTTGCCCGGGATCAAACTGCTGGTAGGTGTTGAAAACCAGTTTTGAGCTCAGGAAGATGAGTCTTCCTGACTCTAGGCCCAGCACTCTAGCCACTGCACCACCTAGCTACCCTCTCTCTAGTTCTACAAGTCTGTTAGTGGTTGGTTGTAAGCTCACTAGTTAGAATGCTTTATTTGCAGATATCAGCCTTGATCTGTGAAGTAGATAGTTTCTTAATATTGCTTGCTAGAGAATGTATACATATATAATAGCTATGTTGGTAAGTTGAGGCAATTTTCTCAAAATCTTTGAAAAGTCTGTTCCTCCACCTTCAACCTCTGTGAAGGGCAGCATTTGTATGTACTCAACACTTCTAAGGTAAATTCAAATTCCCTACAGTGAAGTCTGTTGTTCTCCCTTAAGAAATAACCTTCAGGTGTTTTTGTTTTTTTTTTTTAACTTTTGGCAGTAGTCACATCAGTTAGAGAAAGGGGAAATTAAAATAACCACTTTATTATCAATGAACATTTATTAAATATCTGTTAGGTACCAGGTTTTGTGCTAAGAGCTGGTGATACAAAAAAAAGTAAAAGACAGTCCCCGTCCAATGGAGGAGATAGCAAATATATGCGAACAAGCTATATACTGTATAAATAGGAAGTAAAGGAGGGAAGGCACTAGAATTAAGAAGAGTCTAGAAAGGCTTTCCATAAAAGGGGGCAGTTGAGTTAAGACTTGAAGGTGGTAGTAGTAGACAATTTTGATTGTTTTCCATTTAACCTATGCACTTTCACAATTTTGCCTCACATAGCCTAAGCTACTGGGAAGATTTCTCTTTCTAAAATTATGATAAAATGCACCCCGTTCAAGTATAAAGTTTGTGGCAACCCTATTTTTAAAGATAATCAGCTTTTGCATCCTAATCTAAAAGAAGGGTGACACCCTACCCCACCCCATCACACCCCATTCTCATCATCCTGTTCAGCTAACCTAGAATCCTGTTCAGCTAACCTAAAATCCCTTAGAATTAGGAAAACTGAAACCTCTCACTTAGCCCATATATAAAATAGGAATAATAACACAGTTGTGAGGTTCAAATGAAATCATGTAAAGTTGTTTATACCTGAAAGTACTGTTACCTAACTTCTTACCTGTTTTATATATTACCAATTAAAACCTCTTGTGTCTTGGATGCATGTAATATGCCATTCAGGCCAATAAATAACCAGGTGCAAATTGGATTCTTAATTTAGTGTATACTTGAGGGAGAGCAGGAGAGGACATGGGGAGGAATGAGATGCATTCATCTGTGATAAAATGGTGAGCAAAAGGTGCAGCTCCTTTAATGAACTCTTCTATAATAAACCCTTACTTTGTAATTATAAAAGGGCTGGAATCAATCTCTTTGTGACTCAATGTTGAAAAAGGGGAAACATTATAACTCAAATTATATTGATTTCAAATAGATCTATTTTTCTGAAATATTTTTCTTAAAACTATAATATGGGTATGTTGGCAATTAAATATTAAGATGAAAAATCTCAGGTTTTCTAACTGAAATGATGCCATCTTAAATATTGTAATTGCAATCCTTTGAAGTTGGAGCAATTTGATGTGTTAATTAGCTTTACATTCTAATAGGACTTTGGCCAAATCACCTATGGAACTTCCTTGGACTAAATGATGTCTAAATACAAATGAGAACTGGAAATAGGAACAGACAAGAGGGATAGTTGCCTAGGGTGCAACATGTAGGAGTAAATATGTTTAATATTACACTTATACTATAACTGGTACAGGATTATTTATTTTGTGATCTATAAGGTCTTGTGTTAGAGCAGTATGGGGTCCAGGAACCCCTGGGTGTCCCTGAGACACTTGAAGGTCAAGAGATTACAACTATTTGAATAATAATACTGTTTTAAAGTCTAATATGATAGACAGGAATAGCTATAGACCCACATTAACAAAAGTTTATGGAGGTCTCAATTTTTAAGAGTTTAAAAGATCTTGAGACCAAAAAGTAAGGACTGAGGTGTTCTCTTTCCTTCCCACTCAAAAGAGCAGTGATGGCAATTTTAACAGAAATTCATAGCAGTGAAGGCTTGCATAAGACCTGAGAGAGGAGCTAAAGCTAGCTGTTCCTGAGCCCCAAACTACTATCTAGAGGAGGGGAGACTGAATTCACTGGGCAACATGACCTAACATTCTTACCGGTGAAGGGAGATTTCCCAGGTGGCACCAGTTTTGGTAGTTGTTTTATTTGGAACTCCAAGTTTAAGAGTTGTTGAGTTTGAAAGCTCTAACTTCCAAGAATCCTGGTGTATGTGCACAGGTGTGTTGAGAAGGGAGGACTTGGGGAGACCGTGTAGGACTCTGGGAAAGAGGGATTCATCAGAATGTTGAAATGCTTCCCTGATGGCAACCTCAAGTTCTGGGGGAGTTCAGAGGTCATTTGAGTGCTTTAAATGTCCATACTTGTTAACAGGCTCTTGTAAGTGCTTTTGCAGTATCTTACGCATTTTCTATGGGCAGCCCCAAACCCGTTATTCATGTATATTGAAAGTATGGGTGAGACTTTGGGTCCGTTATTCACATTTGGGGAAACCTAAACATCTACAACCTGTATCTAAACTTTATTTTGAAAAAAAATTCCTGGATTATGTTTAGTGGAGGACAGAGTCAAAGAGAGAAACTGATCGTTTGAGATCAAGTCCCTTGTATTAGACCTGTGTTATATGAGTCTAAGTCCTTTGGGTATTTCTGAGCCAAAGGTTACAGATGGATCTGTGATTTTGTGGATGTAGTTTTAGTGCCTGGAGCTTTATAGATCTTTAATAAGGCTTATTGATTGATCACTTATTTTATGATACCTATTATAACTTCCTTCTCATTTCTTATCCATGTCTTAGTATAAGTCCTCCCCAGGAGGTCCATCTAACATGAATCTCCCTCTACTTCTCTTAACATAACATAGATTCCAGTAGAACAAAGAATTGTTCTTTGGTTAACCTTTGCTTCTGTCATGTGATGTCAGGATCACTATCCTGCCTATGGTACGATGTATTACTCAAAGTTGGAGGGTTTAAACAATCTTTTCACTAAATTATACCAATATTTTCAGGAAGAAGCAATTTCCAGGCAGTTTAAAATCAATCTAGAGGATAAAAACAAATAAAATCCAAGGGCAAGAAGGTTGGTAAAGCAGGCAACAAAGACATTGCTGGGAGTCTCAGAAGGCCCCTGATAAAGTCTCAAAGATTAATTTTACACTCATTTTTCCCAAAGGTCCCACAGATGGACCACAGATAACTCCGCCTGGAGGCAGTGTTAATTCCAACTATTCTAGGTCTGCCTCACAATTTCCTTACAACAGTCCCAGCTAGTGCCCCTTCCTAGTTCCACCAATCTCCTAGCTTACAACAGGACTATTTTATTTCAAATTCTATATCTCTGAACTACCCATCCATGGCAACATAAGAGTAAGTGTCAAATTATTTGTATAGACAGCTATTCATCCTTCATTTTTTTTCCAGTTTATTTATTTATTTTTAGTTTTCAACATTCATTTCCACAAGATTTTGAGTTACAAATTTTTCTCCCCGTCTTTCCCCTTCCTCCCATCCCAAAATAGCTAGCCTACTGAGTACCCCTTTCCCCAATCTTTTCTCTCCCCCATTCTCTCCATAACATTCTAGTAAGGCAAAATGGATTTCTATTCCCTGGTGCCTAAGACAGGACATTAGTCAAAGTAGGCCATCCCTGGGCAGTACCTTCATTTAGTCTCTTCTCAAATGGAGATTAGTTTCCAATCATAAACAAAAATAAGATAAGAAATATCTTATTTCCCAGTTGCATGTTAAAAATAAAAAAATAAAAATAAAATAAAACAAAAAAAAATTACCCAATTTTTTAAACACACATTTGTTGTTAAAACTTTCAGCTCCAGATTTTTTCCCTTCTTCCCTCCTCACCCACCCCCACAGGGAAGATAAGCAATTCAATATAGGTTGTGCATGTGTAGTTATACAAAACATTTCCATAGTAGGTATATTTTGAAAGACCAACTATATTTCCCTCCATTCTCTCCCGCCCCTCACTTATTCTATTTTCTCCTTTGACCCTGTCCATTTTCAAAAGTGTTTGCTTCTAACTACCCTCTCCCCCAATCTGCCCTCCATTCTATCATCTCCCCTCTTATCCCCTTCCCCTCTATTTTCCTATAGGGTAAGATACCCAATTGAGTGTGTATGTTATAACCTCCTTAAGCCAAATTCAATGAGAGTAAGGTTGTTCTATTCCTTTTTACCTTCCTGCTCTTTCCCTCCATTGTAAGAGTTTTCTCTCGCCTCTTTTATATGAGATAATTTGCCCTAATCTAGCTTTCACTTTCTCCTCCCAATATATTCCTCTCTTACCTCTTAATTTTATTTTTTAGATATCATCCCTTTATATTCAACTTGTCCTATGCCCTCTGTCTATGTATATATATGAGAAAATTCTTATGAGTTATGATTATCATTTTTTCATGTAGGAATGTAAATAGTTCAACTTTAATAAGTTCCTTATGATTTCTTTTCCCTGTTTACCTTCTCATGCTTCTCTCGCTTCTTGTATTTGAAAGTCAAATTTTCTGTTCATCTCTGTTTTTTTCATCAAGAATGCTTGAAAATCCTCTATTTCATTGAATGACCATATTTTC
>CM053585.1:451645550-451661691 GCA_028646515.1 Pseudochirops corinnae | reverse complement strand
CTCAATGGCTTCCCAGAGTCTCTTCTGGCCCAATCACACAACTCTTTCCAAAGTGAGCCCCAAAGCAAAAGCTCATATCAGGGTATATATAGCCTTCTCCTGGATCAGAGAATGTCACAACCCTCTTGACCTACTACCCAATCACAAAGTAACAAGGTGTGGGTATTCCTGAAGAACAAGCCTTCTGCCACAGGCTCCATGTGACCACATTCAGTCTGTTAGGGAGCAGAGTATATTTTCAAATCAGGGAAGGTTCTCAGAGTCACTTAATCCTATCAAAGAGCCTAGGGGCAGGGAAGATCTTCACATTCCCATAACACATGACATCAACAAACCTAATTATAAGCATCCATATATCACTCTCTCTTGACTGTCAGTTAAAAATGTTGAACAGAACAAAACTGAGGATAAAGCTACTGACTGCCCTCCAGATTAAATTAGTATTCATTGGGTCTTCCCAATGAAGCTGCTCCAAACCTAATTTTTCTTTAATGCAGTCCATATTTTTCATCTATTTCACAAAGATTTGTGAGAACCTTTTTAAAATACTTGTTAAAATCCAGACACACTGTGTCTTTGACCACCCTTGAATGTAGTCTTTTATTCTCTAGTCTACTGACAATTTTAAAAAAAAGGAAACTTATAAGGTGTCTTGCATGAATTGTTTTTAATGAATTTATATCAATTCTTATTTATCCCATCCTTAGCACCTTTTCTTTTAAGTATGTGTAAACTATTATATGGTAATTCAGGGTGAAATTTACTAGGAATCAAGAACTTTCATCTTTTTTCTAATCCCATGGAAACTCCTTGGCAACTTGTAACTACTCAAAAATTTAAGAAAAATGTTCTTCAGCCCTATATCCAAATTAGTTTCAGTGCCTTGAGATGCTAATCCTAATCATATAATTTGAACTCAGTGAGAGTGGGGTTGGGATGCCCCATACTCTAGAGCAGTGGTTCTCAACCTTCCTAATGCCTGGACCCTTTAATACTCATATGTGGGCGGATCTCCATGTGGGTGGACCCGCCTGGGGACAGATAGAGGAGCAGTGTCTCATTTCCTCAGACCATCAGAAATATGTGTTTTCCTGTGGCCTTAAGGCGACCCCTGTAACCCCTGTGAACGGGTTGTTAGACACCCCCCAAAGGGGTCGCAACCCACAGGTTGAGAATTGCTGCTCTAGAGCCTCCTAGCAGTGTCTTCCTGTTTCAGATGTTCTATACAAGAGAGAATCTGATCTTAGAATCTTGTTATCATGTTTCACTAAATTGTTATATTCCCCACCAGCAAGAGGCAAGTGGGGGTGAAAGATAAATCAGGTCACACAGTCTTACCCTCCCATAGAATCTTTCCAAAACAAAGTTTCAATTCATGACCAGGGCCTTCAATCCTATATTTTGCCTAGCTTTACAGATTTCTTCATTATGTCACTGCCCCATAAACAAGCAATTGAAATCACCATTCCAATGTTTTTTCCCTAATAATCCAAAATTTGTTACTGTGTGACTTATCCTCATTAATGTATTATTGAACTTTAATCTGAGTATTGCCCAAATAGCACCACAGTCATAGGCAAGTCAATTAATTAAATATTTTCTTAGAATGCATAGGTTTCAGCCGAAGGAGTAGCCATGACATGCAAAAGGAAGTGGTTATGATCTAGGGCTATAATAACCTTTTGAGCCTTTACAGCTGCATGAAATGATTCTATCATTTTATGTTCATTAAAAAAAATAATAGTAGGGGCAGCTAGGTATCACAGTGAATAGAGCACCAGCCCTGGAGTCAGGAGGACCTGAGCTCAAATCCAACCTCAGATATGTAACTTATTAGTAGTGTGACCTTGGGCAAGTCACTTAACCTCAATTGCCCTGCCTTCCCCTTCAAAAAACAAAGAAAAAAAAGAATGCCTTTCTATCAATAATTAATAGAGCAATAAAGAACATAACTGCCTTAGAAAGTGGCATGTATCCTATTATTGAATGCCTCCAGCCAGAAGCTGACTGTTGACTTATTAGGGATATTGTAGATGAGATTTCTGTCCAGATGCAATGAACTAATTTCCTTCTGACTTAGAGATTTGGTGGATCAATGAATTGGGAATGTAGTAAAAATCAGTTGAATAAAATATTGCCTTTGTGAAAATCAGTAGAATAAAATGTTGTCATCTTGTTTAAATTATGTCTTTTAAAATGTCCAGTTGTGGGGAAATGATATTGTAGGTAATTTAAAGTAGCTACATGGTAAGGTGGTTAGAGTGCCAGGCCTGAAGTCAGGAAGATTCATCTTCCTGAGTTAAAATCTGGTTTCAGACTACTAGTTAGTTACTAGTTGTATGACCCTAGTCAAATCACTTAACCCTGTTTGCTTCAGTTTCTTCATCTGTAAAATGAGCTGGAGAAGGAAATGACAAACCACTCTACCAAGAAAATCCCAAATGGGGTCACAAAGAGTTGGTTATAACTGAACAACAAAGGATGTTAATTGTAGTCATATGTAAATAATAAAATGTGATTCTGTCATGTAAACATTTTTAACATGATTTATTCAAGAATATCTGTGTGTAGGCTATCAGTACTGTGGTTTATCCCATATAAACCATTTATGGGACTCTAGTCCCAGTATGTCTGAACATGTGGAGAATCTTGGTTTTAGACTTGGATCCATAGTTCTTACCTTTATTGGGCCCAGGGAATCATGTCTTACATTGCTGTTTTGAAAGTCATTTACTACCCCATACTCTCCCTTAATTCTGTTAATGGATCTAAGTCATATATTGCAATCATTTCTTATTTCTTTTTTTTGAATTATATATAAAAATCACGTCCTTTCTCTTGCCAATTCCTACACTCCAGTTAGTAAAATAATCAGACTTGGTTTTTACTGGAACCAAACTCAGAAGTGGACATTCTATACAGGTATATATCATGACAATATGGTTACTTTAAATCACATTCTACTTGCATAATTTAAACACGCCTATAAGTGACCTTCAATTTAAAGAAATTTAAAAGTCAGCAAAGGCAAATACATAAATGTAGTAAAGAATCTTATTACTTAAAAGGAATAGTAAGGTGAATTTTCTGTCCCATCCCAAGTTTATGTTTTATTTGGTCTGGTTTTTTCATTAAGCAAAACATTTTTAACATAGTTTTAGCCATTTAAAATTATTGTCTCTTTTTAACTGATTTTGAAAATTGTTTTACTATGAGACCATAAAAAATAAGATATGAAATGGGAAGTTGTTGCTGTTTGTTTTGTTAAGCATGGCACGTGTATAATAATACACTTACCGTAATCCAGAATACCCTGGATAAAACTTACTTTGAAATTTTATTCTACCATTTAGGGAAAGTTTAAATACTTTTTAAAATATTCTTTTAAAACACAATGATTTGGGACTAGGTAAAATCTTAAGCTTGAATGATTAATTTTAACTTTGTTTATTTTTTGTTTGTTTATTCTTTAATTTTTCTTCTTCCATATTTCATTACCCAAGGATAAAGTTACTTTAGAAACAGCCAACATACCAGAACAAGCAGCACCTAAGAAACAAGTAAAGCCACTTAGTTTTCCACTTTCTCTGAAAAGAATGTCTCAAGAACTGGAACCCAATAAGGAAGCTAATAGTGGTGACGTGCATTTCGATGCAGATCCAAATTGGGAAGAAAGGTATGAAAAAATGTGGGTTGAACAGGAGAAAATGGAAGTCAAAAAGAATTTTAAAATCGTTACAACTGAGTTAAAGCAGATATTTGGTGAAATTTATGAAAAGGACAAAATTGCTGATCAGCCCACAGAAAAACTGCAAGAAGAGGAACCACAAGATGACTTTGAAGAAGAATCAAAACAATTAGAGGAAGCATCCCCTAATTTGGCAAATAGCTCAAGCGATACTGAGGAAATGAAGAAATATGGAGGCTCTCTCAATGTAGGAGTTCAGCCATTTCCTGAACAATGGGAATACGGTCTGGAAGATGCTGTTTTACAGAATTTAAAGCTCACTTTCCAAGAAAATGTTCTTCAGTTATCTTCTAATCTGTGCTCAGAAAGTAGCAGCCTACACCATAAGAATGGTAATAAGCTAGAAATTGAATGTACTTGCAGTTTAAATGAAGAGGATGTTGCTTATGATGCAGAAAATATAAAAATAGCCGACTCACAAATAGCTATAAGTGAAATGAAGGAAGATGGAGCATTTGGTATGCAACTGGCAGGAAGTCTGAACAGAAATACCACAAATTTGGAACCAGATTCAAGACATTTGCTACAATCAAGTGGTCTAGGAAGCCATTTTGGTGTCCAGCTTACTTGCTCTGATGATATGAAATCAGTCATCCAAAAAAAGAAACCCAGACTTACTACTGCAACAGAATTTAATGAGAAAACAAATCTAAAAGAAAATTTCTTCCAGAATAGTTATCACAATGCCAGTAATTCTACACATGAACAAAGACATTGGAGACACTCCCTTCCATATAGTAACAAAATATCAAAAATGCAACTGGATCAAGAATTAAATCAAGATTTGCAAAGATTTAAAAATGAGTTAGGAGTCTTGCAAGTAGAGTTCCTGGCTTTGGAGAAAGAAAAAATACAACTACAGAAAGAGGTAGATTCACCTCCTGCCACTCTACATTCTATTTATTTTTCCTCTTCATCAATCATCCTGTGTAATTGACTTTTCACATGATAAAAATGCTGTGCTTAAATGCTTGCTATTTGTAATAGGTAATTTTAAAGCTGAGTTAAGGAAAATATCCAGAAAGACTTTTTTTATAGTCTTTATTTTGGTCATCTAAATTACTCCATAAGATTCCAAAATATTTTGCATGTAAACAAGAAACTTTCTAAAGCAGACATGCAAATTGGAGTATTAGACTATGTGGCCAAAAGAGCAAGGATAAGCCTAAAGAGGGCACAGACCTAAAAGAAATGTAGTAAATTCACATTCTTTTTTGTTCAAGTCCCTGTAATAGTTTACATTTGAAATAACTTTGTTTTCTATGGGCATTTTTATTTTCTTTTTTTTTTTTTTTTTTTTTTTTTTTTTTTTGCTTTTTGGAGAGGGGAAGGCAGGGCGTTTGGGGTTAAATGACTTGCCCAAGGTCACACGGCTAGTAAGTGTTAAGCATCTGAGGCCAGATTTGAACTCAGGTCCTCCTGACTCCAGGGCCGGTGCTCTATTCACTGCACCACTTAGCCACCCCCCATTTTTCTTTTCTTAGCCAAGTGTAAGATGTGGCTTAAAATATTGAAAATAGAGGCTAACATTAGGGAATTCTAACAAGTCCACCTGATTGGACTAATACTTTTATTGTGATCTGCTGTGTTCATCTTTACTGACTTTACTAAAATTCTTAGACTTTAATTTTTTTGCCTCAAAACACAGTTTTGCTAATTCAGTTTGTATCAGTTTTCAAAAAGGCATTAACACAGTGTTTCTCTATTTATCCCACAAGTTATAAATGACAGAGTTGGGGCCTTAACGTAGACCTTCAGACTACAAGTCCAGTACTACTCTTTTTGAATTTAGTTGTTTTAAAAATATTTTCATTTGCTAGAGACAGTTATCTTAACACATAGAGATAATATAAAATGTCAGCAAAAGATGGAAAAATCATGGCAAAGCATTGACTTCTGATGTACTTGAACATTGACTGGCTTTAGATACCCTGAAGCTAGCACAGTTCATTTAATCATTGAATTTTATTTTTTGGAAGGAGCATTGGCAGTCATCCAGTCCAACACCATTATCTTATGGATAAGGAAAGTTTAGGATCAGGGAGGTTAAATCACATGGCCAGTGTCTCTTGGCTCATCTGCACATTCACATGTCTGCTTTATAATTATCCTTTCCCAATAATGATTCTGTGTATAGCAGATGATAGTGGATAGAATGCTAAAGTCATTTTAGTTAGACCTGGGATCAAATCTTGCTTTATCCTGATACATACTACCTTACCAGTCAATCCTGACACTGGAAGCAGGGACTAATCTGCATTTCAAGAGAGAGTTTCTCCTTATTTGGAGTTACATACACTAATGAAATCACAGGTCCTGTCCAAAAAATTTTAATAGTAATTCACATTTTTAGTAACTTTCAGATTACAAAAATACTTTGTAGACATCTCATTTGATCTTCATTACTATTCCTATAAAGTAGGTGTGACGCATATTTACAGACAAGGAAATTGAAGCTCAAAATATTTAAATGACTTCAGGAAATAGACCAAATTGGTATCTAAGCCTAAACCTTCTGACAACAAGCTCAGTGCTACCTCTTCCATATTTTTAAAGTACTAAATAATGCACTTCATTCTGAATACATCTTCTGAATCAGATGTAAGGACCTCTACCCAGTGTACTGGTTTTTGCTATGAGTTTATCAGTATGATTTTGACCATGTTACTTAATGTGTTGGTGCTTCAGGATCCTCATCTGTAAAATGATAGCATTAGACTAAGATTTTTTTTCCAAATCTAAAAAAGCTTGTACTTCTATGAATGTGCACAGTGAACAGCATTGATTTTCCAGAATGTAGCAGTCATACTTCCTAAATCCCACCTTGCCAAATTTCCTATGTTGTTATGAGTAGTGATCCAATATTTCAGTGACTACCTCCAGTTTGGGTTTTTTTTTTACTCCCTGAACTCCACAGTCATGAATGAGAAATTAAGTATGGGATAGGAAACACCTATTGTATGGTAGAAAATATGAAGGGTAATTATTTCAGTCCTCAGCCTGTTCTGTCGGATCATTGTGGGGTCAAGGTAGAAAAGGCTGAAAATGAGTTTGAATGTATCATTGTCTGTGTTTGCTTTTGTCTGCTTGTTAAAGAAGGAAAATGAGAGAAGAACATGAAAAAAGGATCAGAAAACAAAATGAGATAAGAATTGATTACAAAATGTACCAAAAATTTATGACAATTTTTGTTTCCAAGTAAAAAATGATTGAGAGTAATATAGATATTTAGGTATATATTTCAAAATAAAAGTAAGAATATGAGAGACAGCATGGCATAATGGATGGCAAGTCAAGATACCTAGTTCAGTTCTGGCTTCTAACGTATATAGCAAGTCACTTAACATCCCAGGGTTCTAGACAACTCTCTACAACTATAACTTGCTGAGAAGGTTCAGACCAGAATTGGTAGAGGGAGTTTTCTCTTCTAAGAGCTCTTTGGACTAGTTAAATCACAGTTCTAGTACTCATCCCTAAGTAAGCACATACTTTTTTTTTTTTTAATAAAATGACAATTATACTAAGTACTAAGCTTTCCTTTTAGGTTGAAGAGGAAAAGAAAAAGCATCAGTACAATGAAAAGGAAACATTTGAGGAAAAGGATGGTGATAAATTAAGTGAAAATAGATTTATTGGCAAAGTTAATGAGCTGCTTTCTGTAGAGAGCAATCAACATGATAAAAATGAGGAAAATAAAATCCCTGGGGTAGAAATTCCAATAATAAGCATTTCTTCTTCTAAGCAAAGTTCAGCACCTGTACACCATCTTTTAAAGGGGTAAGTCTGTCAAAATATTTAATAGGAACATTATTATCAAATATTAAAGTTAATGGTTCAATTAGCTCTAACAATCTAGAGTCAGATTTAATGTGCATCAGATTCAGTCTTGTTTTTTGTCAAGAAAGAAATTGAAGTCCTATGAATATATATTTTTCTTTTGCTTTCGGTATGTTCTTCTATTCTGGGACTATCACATCAGCATCTATTGAAGAAGGAGAGTAGGTAGCCTTTGATGAGATCCCAAAGAATAACTTGCAGTATAAGATATAAGTGGCAAGGAGTAAATCAAGATAGTTTTTGAATGTATAAATAATAAGTCTTAAAAGAGATAATGCTTATGGCTGCCAAAAATAAAAGTGAGATGGACTGTCTTAGTAGGTAGAAAGTACCCCATCATTAGAAGTGTTAAGGAATAAATGAATTTCTTCTTTCACAACATGGCTAATGTGGAAGTATGTTTAATAAGATTGTACATGCATAACCTATATCAGATTGCTTGCCATCTTGGGGAGGTGAAGGGAGAGAGGAAGGGAGGAAAAAAAATTTGAAACTCAAAATCTCATAGAAGTGAATGTTGAAAACTATTTTTACATGTAATTGGAAAAAATAAAATACTATTAACTGGAAAAAATAAACGGAGCTTTCGTTATTAAAAAAAAAATGAATGAATTTAAGTGCTTATCATATGCCAAGCACTGAGGATGCAAATAAAGAAGTCAGACAACCTAGACTCTCAGTAAGGTCACACTTTTATTTAAGGATATATGCAAAATATAAAAAGAACCACCCACCAACCCACCACCATGTGGGGAGTGGGTGGAGTGGAATAGCAGAGGGTTCAAGTGGAAGAGGATTCTGGTTCTGTCCTCCAAAGATAGGACTGAGGAGAGAGAGGTTTAGTGTCTTTCCAGGATGGGGGAAGAAAAAGAAGGATTTGGCAAAAAAAAAAAAAGTAGAGAGGAGCACTGATGTAGCACTTCCTCCATAAGGCCCTCTGCTGCTCTTATGGGTTCTGGACAAGCTGAGGAAGAGCAAAAAGCAGATAAGTGCTACTTGCTGTCTCTCTTTCTCTCTCTCTCTCTCTCTCTCTCTCTCTCTCTCTCTCTCTCTCTCTCTCTTGTTGTCTCTCTCTCTCTCGCTGTCTCTCTTTCTCTCTCTCTCTCTCTCTCTCTCTCTCTCACACACACATACACACACACACACACACACACACACACAATAGGACCATAAGATGATAGATGACAACCTGACAGGAATAAAGAGGATTCACATTTCAAGTTAGGATTGTACTAGATGACTTTAAAGTTCCAACTCATAAGAGTCTGAATCTGGAAGTATTCTGGATTGACATTTAGGAAGAAGAGAATGTAGAAAAGCAAGCCCAAATTTACTTTCATGAACTTGATAACAATTAACTTAAGCATATTGTAGGATAATGAATTTCAAAGCCAAAACTACGTAAGTTCAAAAAACACTATTTTTATAAGCATAAAATATTTGATAGGCACTGAAAAGGGTGACTTTCCCTGCCTCGATGCCGGTACACTACAGTGCAACCTCAGTGGCACACAGATAGAAAGTTGTTTACATTTCCCTTGATTAGTGAGAAGTGGCCATTTTTGTGAGAGACAATAAAGCCATGAGTAGTTGAGAGAAAGTCTACTTTTGTTTTGTCATCTTCTGTTTTTGTATCATTCTCATTTCCCAATATATCTCTCCTCACCCTTCCAGAGAAACATCCCTTAAAACAAAACATAAAAAAGGAAAATAAGAGTTCAGCACAGCTAACCATCATATCAATATTACATGCAGTGTTCCACTGAGAGTCTTCCACTCTGCATAAAGGGAAGGAGGTGCCTTCTCATCTAGACCAAGCTTGGTCATTATAATTTTACAGCATTCAGTTGCAGTTGTTTTATTGTCCTTAATATTTACATTGTTGCAGTTATGATTTGATATTGTTGTTCTTACTTTATTTTGCATTAATGCATATAAATATTGTCATGCTTCTATATAGTCATCATTTCTAACAATAGTGGTCCATCAGGGTTCACATAGTAATGTTCCATTATATTACCAGACCACAATTTGTTTAACCATTCTCCAGTCAATGTGCAACTACTCTATTCCCAGTTGTTTGCTACTACAAAAAGTGTTGCCATGAATAATTTGGTGTATCTAGGACCTTTCTTGCCATTGAGTAAAAAGACCTCACTGGGGTATATGTTTAGCAGTGGGAGAGAGAAATAATTCTAAAGTACCAGAGAAATGACTGTTCTTCGAAGAAGTTTTGACTGAAAGTTAATTGAAGCAGGCTAATTTGCAAGGAACATTCTAATCAAATTCTGTGAAATCTATGAATAAAATTAGGGGCTGGAATAAATTGATATCAAGAATTATTACAAAATATGACGTGTTTATTTTTTTCCCAATAAAATCCTTCTTTGATACTTTGTCAGAGTGGGAAGGTGAAGGTTGACATACCTAAAGGCTATGTCAACAGAGCAGCAGGCAGGTTTGTAAGGTCTGTTAAAGCTAGGATCAAAGAATAGTCTTCCCACGTGATTGTTAATTGCTCACTGGTTTGCACATGTGCACACACATACACATACATATACACATACACACACACATATGAATGTGCTAACTCCTAAGGCAGTCCATTTCTATGTAAATAAGTCTAATTTTTTGGAAGTTGTTGGGGTTTTTTTTCATGTATTGATCCTAAATGTGCTTCTCTGCCCCTAGTTCTAGCCTCGGAGGAGTCAATTAAACATGATAGACTTTCATATATTTGAATACATATGCCACTCCATATCCTCCCAACTCTTCGTGTTCTTTTCTCTTGGATAAACATCTGCAATGCTTTCAGCTGCCCTTCTTTCACATGGTCTTCATCCTTTTCCATCCTGTTTTCTCTCCTCTGGATATATTCTGAGTTCTAAATGTATTTCCTAAAATATGTCTCCCAGAAATGAACACAGACAGCTCTTCAAATATATTCTGTCCAGGGTATAGTACAAGCAAACTATCATCTCCCTCCTGGATTCTGTGCCTCTTAGAATTCAACCTACAGTCGTATTAATTTTTTGTACTTTCTCTTGGCATTGTTGGCTCATATCAACCCTACTTTCTTTCAACTCCCAAATATTTTGCACGCAAATTATCTAGTCACAACTACCCAGTTTTTTAATTGTCTTTTAGCCCAAGTATAGGCAGGAAATGGGGAGCATTTTAAGTGAAGAAAATGCATTATATGAGGGTTTAAAGCAGAACATAGTCCTAGAATAGAAAAGATACAAATATGACTAGAATGGACCTTGCATTTTGAAAAGTAGTGTTGAGAATCTTTGTTGGATGAGTAAGGTAGGCCTGAATATAAAGGAACTTCAAAGCCAGGCAGTTCAGATTTGATGTACCACAAAAGAGGGTGACCATTAAAGATTTGTCATCTGGGGAATATGCTCAAAGTCTTATTTAAGGAAGGTTAGTCCAGAAGCAATATATAGTATGTGTTAAAAGATAAGGAAAAATAATTTCCCCCATTGTTTTCCTATCAGTTTTCAATAAAGAATAATTTAAGCCTCCCTCCATGGATTTTTTTTTCAGCAGTGATTCTGTCCTGCATATGAAAGAAGTAAAAAAGCTTCAAAATGATCAACGGATTTCAGACGATCCTGGTATTACTTCACCTTGTGAAAAGGCGAATTCCTTAATTGATATCCTATTCCATGGTCCTGAAGACAGCAGTTTAAGTGAAGCAGATCATGAAGAAGAAAGGTAAAATGCTACTGTATTTTCTCATGGAAAAAATATTAGCAATGTGTACTTATTGTAGTTGTGGAAGACTAATGTGCTGTTATTCTTTGTCCTGACAGTTGACTGTTCCTTCTAAATAGCTTATGGCATGAGATATATGCACAATAGCACTTTCAGTGCAGGCAACAATATTCCAAGTGCCAGAAAAGCTAATATTATGGTAAATCTAGGAGGCTCAGACTCCCTTTCATCTGCATACTATACTACTTACCACTGTTCAACAGTTGAAATTCTTGTTTTCTCCAGCATAGCAAAACAGTCCCGGTGATAATGCATTCCATTTCGCTCATTGTGGTGACGAACATAGCAGGATACACATCAATAGGAATGTGGTTTTCACCATGCCTGAGCACTAGTGGAAGGAATACCAAACTTGGAGTCAGAAGATTAGGGTTCAAGTTTCTACTCTACTACTGTCATAACATAGATTTAGAACTGGAAAGAACTTGAGGGATCATCCATTTCAGCCTCCTTATTTTAGAGATGAGGAAAATGGACCCAGGGAAAATTATTGTTTTGCCTAAGATCGCACAAGTAAAAAGAGACAGAATCAGGGTTTGAACCTGGGTTTTCTGACTCCAGATTGAGTCCACTTTCCAACTGTACCATACTGCCAACATTAGCAGTGGGACCTAGGAAATGCCACACATTTGTAAAAATGGGAGTGATAATACTTGCATTGTCAATAAGATTGTTGTAAGGAAAGTTCTTTGTAAAGTGCTATAGAAATATGAACTATAATTATTCATTCAATAAATATATAGGGTGTCCCTAAAGTCAGGACACATAGGAAAACTCATTAACTATGCATATTTTCAAGAAATGAAGTGAATGAAATTTTCAGCATTTTATTTAATTAGCATGAGTTTTAGCCATGACAATTTCATATGAAATAAAAGCTTTCATTAGCTGTTGGGAACTATTTTTCATATTAATGAGATTTCCTATGTGTTCCTATGTCTTCCTATGCCTTCTATAAAATCTAATTTCTAATTAAATAAAATGTTGTTGAAAACTTCATTCATTTCATTTCTTGAAAATATGCGTAGTTAATCAGATTTCCTATGTGTCCAAACTTTAGGGAGACCATGATTGTTTTTTCTCTTGTGTGCAGAGTACTCTACTGATTGCTATTATTACAGTAGTCTTTCCTGAAACAGATCATACTTAAAGGAACTACTTGGCAATAGATATGGAGACAAATATGGGGATATTGCTGACTATGCAGCAATGTTTAACTGTTTGACTTAGGATTGTGTCAATGTGAGAGTTGATTAAGCCCCTGGGAAGCAATAGAAGAACCCTTTTGCTTCCCCTAGACCCAGAATTTACTTATTTCTAACTGCTTTTTCTACTTCTAATTTATAGAATATTTTCTGTATTAGGTCGCTGATGTTAGTATATCTTGTTATTTTTTAAATTCCTAGAAAGAGACAATCATTCTTTCATAGAATTTCTATCTCTGAATTTTGCTATACTATTTAATTGTGTTGAAGTTTGATACTTCGGTACTGCATAGGATTTGTGTATGGTCTCATCAATATGAGTACTTTCTCTAGAGGGGAAGATCATGCCTCCTTATCTTGTGAGAGTAATGTCCACATCCTCTCATATATTTTCCAGAAGTGGTCCATCCAATGTGCTGGTAAACTTGTTTAAAAAGCATTAATCATAAACAATGTGAAGAGCCTTATGCCAGGCCCTGGGAAAGGCTAGAAAGGTGAATAAGACAGTCTCTGACCTCTTGGAGCTTACAATATAGTAAATAGAACACATGTACATATAACTTGAATTTAAAAATTATGATTATGTTAATTATCATATATTATATTTTCTAAAATTTAGAATACAGTCAAAGATAATGGACATAATTTAATATTTGTTGATGACTCGGTTCGTACCAGCAATCATTATAGTATTCTGCCCAAATTCTTGTTATTTTGGCATATGAACAGTCTAAAAAATAAATTATTGTTATTATATCACGAGTTAAGATTTTTTGGCTGACATTTACTTTGAAAGTAATCCCTCAAGCTTTTTATTTTGGGGAAGAAATTTAGATGTTACATAAGAAATATTTTTTTTGTTTCTTTTAAAAACTTGTCATGAGGCAAAGATAAGCATATATTATAAATTATGGCTATGAAATTAAATACTGTTATTTTCTGTATTTTCTGTAATTGGCTTGAACCATGAAAAAACATGATTTTCAAATAGGTATATATTAAATCAAACAGTTGAAATGATAATGAACTTTATGTGTATTTTATCTGTATTCACACTAAAAAGCATTATTTGTCCTTTAGGTCTGCAAAGAAAACACTGAATGAAAAGAATAAGGTACTGTAAAAAAATGCCAGAAATATAAATTGGTTTAGAAAACAATGCATGTTTCAGTGAACAGATAGGACCCCTTTTTTTCATTCCAAAGTTTAGGAGTCTTTAATTTGAAAATGGATATTTTTAGAAATAGGCTCCTAGTGACATATGTCCACTTTATTGCTGGATTTTCCCTCATTTCCCTCCCCCCTAAATAAAATGAAGACTAGTTATCATCTATAAGAGATATTGTGACTGTGATAATTTTCATAATGTTCCTGAATAATTCAGCTTCTAGGTAGTGAGGTGGCATAGTAGATAGAGTCAAGGAGACCTGGAAGTCCTTGGACTCCTAGCTAGCTGAATGATACTCCACAAGTCACCTAACCTCTCATAGCCTGTTTACTCATTTGTAAAATAATTATGAGGAACGCTTATCTCACAAAATGGTTGTGAGGATGCCATGAGATAATGTATGTAAAGTGTCGTGAAAGCCTTAAGGTGCTACACAGATGTTAGCCACTGTTATTATTTTAAGTTTTTATTATTTTACTCTGCCGTTATATATTTTACAGAACAAAGGAAAGGTGGGTGCAAGTGATGATGACCTCACTCAGTCATCTGACACAGCTACAGAAGATTATGATTTACCTCCCTTAAACTATAAAAATGTTTTGTTGCTGATCGAACAACTTAGTGTTGATTGTAAAGGTAAGCATATTTTGAAATTTCTTTACAGAATACCATTGTAAAGGTAAGAATATTTTTAAATTTCTTAATAGAATACCAGTGTTAAACAGAAACCAAAGATTTGGGTATAATAGATACCATTGAAGTCTTATTCCATTGATTTCAGTGGTATCTATTATACCCACATCTTTGGTTCTTGGAGGCTGTGATATTAGAGCCTAATCTCTGGCTGACTTTGGCCAAAGTAAACGGGATTATGTTGGCTGCAGGGTAATCAGTTTTTCAGCTGTAGAAGATGACTTACTGTTTGTTTCAATTCAAAAAGAATTACTAAGTACAAAACACATAAAGTTAAGATACAGTCCTTATCCTCATTGAGTGTGCATACTAGGGGGATATGGCCTACATAGATAAGTCTAATATTAAAAAATAGATAAATACTTAAGGAGCACGGTCATAATGCTTTGTGAAGTTCACAGTGGGAAAGAACATTAACTATCAAGAATCAAAATAACCTGTTTGTGAAGGTACCATTTGAGTTGAGTTTTAAGGGGTGGGTTTGAATTCAATAGGCATAGATCTTGAGAGTATAGGAGGATGAAGTGCACGTTTCAAGCATGGGAACTGTGAGCCAAGAGGCAGGAAAGTGACAGTGAAAATAGGTTTTACTGGACAGTATATAGCAGTGACAAATAAAATTGGAAAGGTAGGGGATTAACAAAATTGTAGAGGACCTAGACTTGTGTCTATAGGCAAATCCCTTAAACTTGGAGCTTTAGTTTTTTAATCTATAAAATACCTTACCTCACAGGATTGTTGCGGGGGAATGTATTTTGTAAGCCTATATGTGCTAGATTACTTAATCTGAGTTATTAATGTTGAATGCTAGGATAAGATGTATGAATTTTATTTGTGCAGTTGACAATAGAGAACCATTGAAGAGACTGATGTGTCTAGATGCATAAAGATATCAGGCAGTGATCTCCTTCATGGAAAGAATAGCCAAAAGATGAAGATCTTTGCCTAAATGGCCAAAAATGTCAACAGTCTCACAAATGTTCTGCCTAGTTTTTATAATTCTTCTGTCAGCATAGCATAGAGGGTATTGTACTTGATATGATGCCATGAAGAGCTAGGTTCAGATTCTGCCTTATACACCTGCTAATTGTGTGAATCTTAACAAGCCCTTTAACTTCTCTGGGCCTCAGTTTCTTCTTTTGCTTTGAATCTTTGAGCTTATTTATGATGTCCCTTACTGTCAGCTTCACCACCCACTACAATCAGTGTGTCTACCTTTCTCCCCCAATTCCTTGCTGCTTCAATTCTGCTAAACACTGAAATATATGACAGATTAAAAGTTGCCAAGGGAAACCCAATAACTAAGTCTGTTAAATCTGTAACTTGATATAACATGCATTTCTAACTCTGGCTTAGGTCTAAATTTGGCTGTGTATCTCGCTGCAGAATAAAGTACCTAGGTTGCATGGCAGCTATTTTCCTTCATGATCAAAAAATTTTTTCACTTTCTTCTGGTGTCTCAGCTATCTTTTAGTTAAAGTTACCATAAGTCTGACCAATGGATGGATTAGATGGATGCTATTGTATAAATGTGCCATACAGATTTATGAATGAGGATTGATGTTATTGTATAAATGTAACATACAGATTTATATTATAAGGCTCTAAAGAAGAAGCAGTATTGACATATAACTACTTAGAATAAAACATGTTTATGATACTTATTATATTAAATTAAAGATAATATATAGATATCCATGTTATTAC
>CM053585.1:451621727-451645050 GCA_028646515.1 Pseudochirops corinnae | reverse complement strand
TATATAGATATCCATGTTATTACTTATTTGTCCCACCCAGAGTACACATTAGAATGTTTACTTTTCACATATATTTTTCTCATATTGTGAAGAATTCTGAGATTTCAAATTTTTTTTATAAAGTAACATGTAATTTAGAGATTCTTTTAAGGGAAATATGTTATTTTCAAATTTAGTGTAAATCTTTTGACAGAATAACATTTTGGTATATTCTTAAGGATGTATAGGTGGATAATATTTTGTCATTTCCAGAGTATCTGAATTCCAAGGATTCTGCTACTGTCCTTGCATATTAAAATACTCCTATTTTTATTTACTTGTGTTTTTCCTCTGTACAGATCCTCTAAGCCTTTTGAAAATTCAGGACGCAGTTCTTAGATATGAACGATCAGTAGAACTTAAAAAAGGGCATTGTACACTACTCACTGGAAAAGTTAAGAGTTTAGAAAACAAGATTACTGGACTACAGGAAGAGTTGTCGGAAACAAGAGAAATGAAATCCCAGTTAGAGCATCAAAAAGCAGAATGGGACAGAGAACTCTGTAGCCTCAGGTATGGAACTCATGAGTTTAAATAAAGACTTGAAAGTCTTTCTCTTACATTGAAACAATATGACAGAGGATTTGAGGTTAGGAAGGCAAAAATGACACATCTTTAAAATAATATAATTAATGAAGCCCTCATTAATCCTTTTTACTCTACAGACATCTATGAAAGATGAATTTTTAGTGAATTTTCAAAACTATACCACAATTACTTACAATTTTTTTTCTCCAAAATGAAGAAGTCAACTCTGAATAATCAAGTAATGGGAAAATGAATGAGAGAAATGTAGAAATCATTCATATACCTAATTTTAGTCAGGAATTTTATCTACATCCCCCTCTAAACTTTTTACCTGAGATATTCAGGTGTTTTGAAATTCAGGAATTTTGAAACAGTCACTTCCTCTACCTTCTCTGAAGTGCAGTACCATAAAAGTTTAAAACCAAGAAAGCAGCAGGGAAGAAGGGAAGCAGGTGGATATATGTATCCAGTTTATGGAATTTCTCTCTGTTGAATTCAGAAAGCCAAAGCACCCAAAGAACTATATGAGACATTTTTGAGAGAAGTTTAATGCCACAGAGTAGCCTGGATAGAGAAGTGGGTTCCTGTCTCATTTCTGACACATCCTGACTGTGAGCCTGTGCAAGTCATGTTAATTTTCGGTGCCACAGGTAACTCTCTATGGCTCAAAATTGCAGAGCAGACACCAATCTACATCAGTAGAGGGAGTTTCCTAGTGGTGAGCTCCCCACATGGATACAGTTTCCCCCGGATTAATGTTCTTTCCCTTTAGAGGTGCAGATGCGTTTACTTAAAGGGCATTATATTCCTTATTTCTACTGTAAAACAAGCAATTTTAATCTAGGTTTACACTGAAGCAAGAGGAAGTAAAGCGAGTGACTGCAGAAATGCTGTTTGAAAAAATTAGAGAACAGTTACGAAGAAAAGAAGAACAATGTAGTCAAGAAGTGGAGCTAAAACAGCAACTGGAATTTACTCTCAGAACTCTGGACCTTGAACTGAGAACAGTAAGAAATCACTTGAAACAGGTAAATTGGAATTTAAAAGTCAGTATTTCCATCTTTTCTTTGTTAAGAATATGGGCTCCTTTGGGGGTGGGGAGGTGAATACTGTAAAGTCTTTTTAATCCTAAAAAAGTGCTATGGTATTTATGTCTAGTATAAGTAAGTTTAGTTCAATTATTCATAAATATGTATACGTAAAGAAAATAAATAATAAAAAAAGTTTCCCTTATTTTAGCATTTGAATGTAAAATTACAGGCTAAGTAGCCATGGAAAAGGTAAGATGAAGCTAGTACTTTTTAAGGTATGTCTCACAGTTGAGAATCAGTATGGTATAATGCAAGAGTAGGGAACCTGTGGCATCAAGGCCACATGTGGCCCTCTAGGTCCTCAAGTGCAGCCCTTTGACTGAATCCCAACTTCTCAGAACAAATCCCCTTAATAAAAAAAAATTGCTCTATAAAACTTGGATTCGCTCAAAAGGACGAACCCAGGGATGTAGAAGACCACATGTGGCTTTAAGGCCGCAGCTTTGCCACACCTGGTGTGGTAGATAGAACTGACTTCAAATCCAGGTAGACTTGGGTTCAAGTGGTGCCATTAACACATCTTGACTGTGTCACCCTGGGCAAGTCATTTTACCTGACCCCAGGCCAGAGGTGTCCAGTTCCCCAAAAACTGCCTATAAAACACAGTACTGCAGGAGTCTTATTTGACACCACTGCTACAGGCAACTGTCTCTGAATTGGTAGAAGAAGTTTCCTTAGCTGAAAATTCTCTAGGTCGATGAAATTGCAGATTCAGTCCCTTTCTCTGTTCCTTACATTCCACTTTACCACATGTCCATCAGTCTTTCAGAACAGTTTATTGTTCACTAGCATCTTTAGCTCTTACTTAAACAATTAAAATTATCCAAACCTTTCTAAATGGAAGAAAGACTAAGTCTTAATAGGTCAGGGCACTGAACTGAACCTACTAATAAGATGAAATTCAGCAAGAAGGAATGTAAAGATTTATACTTAGGTACCAGAAATTAGTTTCACAAACATAGGTTGGGAGAAATATGATTAGATAGCATTTTGTCTGAAAAGATGTAGGAACCATAGCGAGCTCTAAGCTTAATTTGAGTCAGTGCTGTTATTTCACATCCAAAAAGCTGATGTAATTTTGGATCCCATTAAGAGAAGCATACCTTCCAAAACCAAGGAGATAAAAATACTTCCATAATCTGATCCTATCAGACGTTGCCTGTTCATTTCTTGTTACCACAAAATCATGGTAGATGAGGAAGGGCCTTGAGTCCATGACATAATGAGGATCAGTTAAAGGAACTGAAGATGTTTATCCTTGAGAAAAGAAGACTCAAAGACCATCGTAAGTGTCTTTAAGTTTTTGAAGGACAGTCACGTGGAAGAAAGATTAAGCTTGCTGTGCTTCAGCCTAAGGGACAAGGCTAAAAGCAATGAATAGAAGATGAAAAATGTACATTTTTAGGGTTAATGTCAGGAAAAAAATTGCTAACAAATGGAACCATCCATAAATAGAATGAATTACTTGAGAGATAGTGGCTTTCTCCATTTGTGAAGATTTCAAGTCGAGGGGCAGCTAGGTGGCTCAGTAAATAGAGCACCGGCCCTGGAGTCAGAAGGATCTAAGTTCAAATCTGGCCTCAGACACTTAACGCACACACAAAAAAACTAGCTGTATGACCTTGAGCAAGTCACTTATCCCCAGTTGCCCTCAAAAAAAAAATATTTCAAGTCGAGGCTGATTAAAGTCTAGTAAGAGTCAGGTATGTAATAATGGATATGGATTGGCCTGAAAAGTTGTTGAGGTTCCTTTACAACTCTGAAATGCTCTCCTTGTTGCTTTTTATTTTCAATAGCTAGCTTACTTTTCTTAGATTTTTTTCGGCTATTTTCCATTCTTTTTCAGATTCTATATTCCAGTTAAAGATGAATGTTTTTGCTGACTTTTAAAGGAAAAAATGATTAAAACTTTTATGAAATTATTGTCTCCAGGTTGAAGAAGAGCGAAATGACACTCAAAGACGACTTTCTCAGGAACAGAATGCCAGAGCTTTGCAAGCCAGAATTCTGAATAATCCTCTTTGGAAGCAAAAAGAAATAGATGCAGCTGCTTCCAAAATGATTCAGGCTTCTGAGGTATTCACTTTGGTCATTTTCAAATCTAATTGGAAATTTTAAAAGTCAGAACTTTTGGACATAGTTATCATCCTCAGCCACGTCCATCTGTCTGTAGCAAACAAGTAGTGACACACATGGTGACCAACATCAGTGCAGGTGGTTTGTTTTGCTTGGCTGTTTCTTTTCTTTGAGTTGAATGATCCCCCCAGAGACAGAAGTGTACTGCTATTGAAAATCAGAAGTGCCTGTGCCCTTTCTGGCTCTAGGGAAGGGGCAGGTCATCATTTTCACTAACCCCTAAGGGGAGAAAGGAATACAACCAGGTAGAAGGTGACACCTCAAGCACAAACCACTTTTCTTCCTTAATTAAGTGATTTCATCTGTTTGCCTTTTCCAGGGCAGAGACTAAGGATTTCAAAACATATAATAATAGTTTGGTCAGTTTCACATTGTTGCCTCATTCGTGTTTCACACTTAGATTTCTAAAATGAGGCTTTATGCGTTACAAGGATTCATTCATTCACATTCATTGTTGTTCAGCATGATAGAAATACACGTTCATCAAATGCCAAATTTAGGATTTTTCATTTTTTTTTTCTTTTTTTCAACAGTGGTTTGAAGCAAAACATTTGGGTTGTTGGCTCTCAGTAATCCTTTGGTGCTTGGGCACTGGAGTGCTTCATTTAACTCAGCTGCTGCCTATTCTTACCCTTCTTCTGGCTTTATAGAAGGGATCTCATAGAATGGGGTTTCTGAGCTTTTTGATATAGCTCTTTCCACCAATCCTGAATGGGGCCCCATGCTCCTGCACAAGTTTTACGATGATGACAGAGCAACATCAACTTTATTTATACTTTGGCCTCAATAATGCTTTCATTATTACTTTAAAATTTGATGGTTAAGGCTGGCTTACCATCTACTGACCACACTCTGGACCCCACTTTTTCCTTTCCTAAAATGAGAGGTTTGGACTAGATAACCCCTAAAAGTTCTAAATCAATGATGCTATGAAAATACTACAGATCTATCAGAGAACACATTGTTCTCAAGGCATGTATTAAGAAATTTTAAGTCTGTTTTCACTTCATTGGTCTGCAGCTAAGATACCAGGACAGTGGCTTTAAATGTAGGAGAAATGCTTATCTTCATTACCTAAGAGGAAATTAGCTCTTGGAAAAGAGGGCTAGATTTGGAGTCTGAAGAGGCCTGGATTGAAATACTGCTTCTAACACTAGGTGTGATAATGATCAGGTTGTTTAATAACTTCTCTAAACCCAAATACTAATCTTTAATATGGGGGAAATAATATGATTATTTCCTTTATAAGAGTGTTGCAAGGCTTATGTGAGATAATGTATTGAAAGTACTTTGCAAACTTTAAAAGGCCTCCATAAATATTAGGTATTGTTATTTCTATCATAACAGTATGACTAGCCAGTGTGGGATAGAAGGATACCAGAAAGGAAATAGAGTATTCTGAAAGGCGGACAAATTTGAGGGCCTAAAAATACCAGGTTTGTAAAATGAATTCTGTATCATATAGTGAATGCCCATTTGTTTTGAAGACTGAATATCCCAAGTACGTGTCTTTTAATTGATGTGGTACTTTTAAGAGCTGCTCTTTGGGAAAATTGAGTCCAAAAGAAATGTAAAATAGGTGAAACTCTCTCAATTTACTTTTTCTTTTAATATACTATCTTGGGACATTGGGCTTTATTTTTAATTGCTAAGGAAAAATCAGAATGCACGATTTTATTTTGAGTAGCAACTTTTTTTTTTCTGTTTATTGTATTTAGGTTCCTGATAGTCATGAAAAAGAAAAATATCTGGTGCATAAAAATCAAACCCTACAGGATGAAGTTGCCAAGCTCAAACTGGAGCTAGACACAGTAAAAATTAAAGAGGAGGAAAAAGAAAATCAATATACAGAAGAAAGTGAAGTTTTAAAAGAAAAGATTGATGAACTTCAAAAAGAATTAAAACTGAATGAAGAGGCATTAACCAAAACAATATTCCAATACAGTGGACAAGTAAATGTTCTGACCACTGAGAATGCAATGCTGAACTCAAAACTAGAGAATGAAAAACAAAACAGAGACAGACTAGAGACAGAAATTGAATCATACCGTTCCCGTCTGACTTCTGCTATTCGTGATCATGAACGAAGTCAGACATCAAAACTAGAACTTGAACATGGCTTTCAGCGAGAACGAGAGGAGTGGCTTCGTTTACAGGACAAACTAAATCATGACTTGTCTAGTCTGAGAGAGAACAATGGCGTCCTTTCTCAGGAGCTCTCTAAAACTGAAAGTAAAGCCAATAGTTTAGAAAATGAGCTATACCATGTACGTGATTCTCTCAGAGAAAAGACACTAATTTTAGAAAGTTCACAGAGAGAATTAAAGCAGACCCAATATAAAGCAAAAGAACTTGAACATACAAATCAAATGGAAAAGGAAAAACTGAACAAATATATCATCAAACATGAATCTATCCAAGAAAGATTAGCCCAAATCCAGAGTGAAAATATATTGCTTCAACAACAGCTGGAAGATGCCCAAAACAAAGGCATCATTAAAGAAAAGGTATTGAGTGATGCCCAGGTACAGTTTATTGATCTCATCAATAAAATTCGTGCTGATACCGAAAAACAAGTTCTTATGGTAGAAGAGAGAAATAAAGACTTAATCAGTGAATGTAACTTCTTAAGAGAGCAAATGTGTAAATGTGAAAATGAGAAAGCAGAAAGAGAGGTAGGTCTTTAAATATTATCACTCGTTAAGCATTTAACTTTTTGAAATGAAATAAAAAGCAGTTTTGATCCAAGATAAATTAAGAATTTGAATTTTCAGGAGGCAGTTGATGTTATTAACTTTCATTGTAAGAATTCTGACATGTAAGAAAGGAGAATGAGGAAGCAATAACATGATAAAAATCAACCTGATACCCATCTTTTAGATAAGATGACTCACTTTGCTTAAAAATATAATGTAGCCCGTGAAATTTTAAATGCAGAGTTTTAGTTTAATAAATGTAGATAAGAGTTAATCCCTTGTAAATAAATACTGATTTATAATTCTATTAATATGTCTAATATTCCATTTTAATTGTGCAATGGAATGTATTATTTGAAATGCTAAAACTTAAGATAAATCGTGAAAAATTATACTAGTAATATTCTAACAATTCAAATGAGACACCTGAATTGAGAAACTGTGGGATATTATAGTTATTCTTTTCATAACCATTTAGACATGCGTATCAGTTTGACTAGTTTTAATTCATAATACTTTGAACTAATTTTAGAAATATTAAACACTGAATTATATTTTTAATGAAATTCCAAAGACTAGCAACTAATTTCTTTTAAAATTTAGGACAGTAATGCTATTCAAAGAGATTCTGATTGTGCATTAAGCATTAATTTTTGTGTGTGGTAATAGTGCCATTTTTTAAAAATGTGTTTTTTGTTTTCTCACTAGATAGTTTTTATTTATCTCAGTATTTTTTCACTGTTTTACTAACACGTCTTGCTCAGTGTCCAGAATTGCAGTTTTGGGGATCACTGCCTTTTATTTGTTGAAGATAGATAGCCTTATACAGTCTAATAGCAGTTATCATTATCTATAATTTTTCATATATGCAGTGGATGACAAGACTACCCAAGTATTTTACTGGGTAACAATTTCATATAAAAAAGTTTTTAGATATTATTTTTAGTGTATATGATCAGGTGGTTGAATCTAGTCATTTCATGCTAGAACTTAATTTATTTGTAGAAATTCAATTAATTATGCCCATTTTTCCTTTCACAATTTTATATAGGCTTCTTTTAGCTTGTGTTTCCTATATAAAGTTTACTAGACTTTAGTTAAATTTATTTTATAAGACACTTAATCTTATCTAATAAGAGAAAAAATTTAATTTCTTTTGCTTCCTAGTTTTATTTGCTATTACTAATGTGCCCAATAATTTACTTTGCTGTATAGTGAAAAATGAACAGAATTTTTTATAGCATATCTGTATATACATATACTATTGTGCTATATGAACATATACAAATGTGTGTGTATGTTGGTATTCCCCCAGGTTAGAGCATGAAATGAACTAAAATAACTTTCCCTTTATGGTGACCCACACACCATACCGTGTATCCATAAGTGGGAGAACTACCATATTTTATATAGTTTCCCCTTTCTGTGTCCATTGATTGCAACCAGGAGTGTAGTTCCTATCCTAACAGAAAAAGGAACTGCTTTGAAGACTTGGCAAGGACAGTTGATGTGAATAGTAGCAACCTTCTTCTTTTATTTTTTTTGGTTTTCAGAAAACCAAATCAGTCACTTCAAATGCTTTTACCAAGTCTGACAAGCCTGTTAGGCATATGTTCATTCTCCAGGGGAAACTATGAGAGGAAAGAAAATGCAACTTTTTCTTATAGATGTCCTCCTTCTTATAAGGACAGGTGCCAAGAAATAAGGTGGTTAACTTTTCTGAAAAATGGAAGGGGAAACCCTTAATGTTCCTCTCAAGTATAGGAAGGTATACATTCTTTCTTCCCCTATTTCCCCATCTTCCATGTGAATTACACGTAAGAAATTTTGTCCTTTATGTGCCTTTGAAGGTGGTATAATTCTCAAAAAGATGAAATGAGGGAAATCAGGCCAAATGCATTTTGCTTTATGAGGAAAATACTGAGGAAGTAGGAAGATAGCATTTGATCCATGCTGAATGGAGGGTGGCTGGTATAATTAAAAGAGCTTTGTAGTCTCAGGAGCTAAGTTCAAAGCATTTTCTCTTTTAATAACTACCTTTATGACCTTGAATAAATCATTTACCCTCTTTGGGGCTTAGTTTCCTTATCTGCAAAATGAGGTGGTTGTATATAAATAGTCCCTAAGGCTTTGTCTAGTTCTAAATATATGATAACTATTAATGTGTTCACAAAATTATGTATGTGTGAAAATATTTACAAAAATTAATTTTGAAGGTATATTTATTTTATCTAAGCTGATATTGACTTATGAAATTACTTATGAAAGTAATAGAAATAATTTGGACATGTTTCTGTCAGGCTACAGTAAGAAAACTTCAACAAGAACTTGCTGATTCTTTAAAAAAACAATCCATGACAGAAGCTTCACTAGAGGTTACATCACTTTATCGAAATGATTTAGAAGATAAGAAAAACCAACTACAGAAGGAAATAGATCAAACCAAAAGTAAGGTATGTATGCAAAAAATCAGGAATTTGTCACTGATTAACAGAAAATGTTTTCAGTGTAACATTTCTTTTTTACCAGTGTTATGTTTTCCTAAACACTGTGCCTGTCATTTAAACTGACTTAGAACAAGACAGATAACCTCCACCATTTGTACTCTTAAATTGGGATAATTATATTCGCTCTTTCAGTTGTTGACAGTTTTGTTTATCTGTCCTCACACAAGGAATGAGGTATTTTTCTAAGTAACAACAATAAGTAAATCATTGCTATCATACTTCATGGTAAGAAACCCCCTTACATACATTATCTCATTTAATCCCCAAAACAGTTCTAAGAAGTAGAAGTTATTTGTTTGCTTCTATTCAAACTACTCCTTAAATGAAAGGAAAATGATATTACTTCACAATTTGAAAGTATATAAATTATACATGCAAAGCAAAATTGAGAATTAAGGTAATTCAATGGATAATCTCATTGTTATCCTCAAATTTATTCAAACTGATCTCACTGTGTTGATTTCCATCTCCATACCTTCAATCATGCTCTTCTTCTTGCTTAGTTATGCTTCCTCATCTGTGCTACCTATCTAAAACCTATCCATTCTTCAACACTCTGCTTCTCAGATACCACCTTCACCTTTAAGATCCTTTTGAATTCCAGAAATATGATTCTTTTGCCATAAGCCTTTTTCTGACTTTTCAGCCCTATTGATTTCATAGTCTTCTGATTTCCACTTTTCATCTGATATCAGATAATTTAGTATTTAACTATATATATTGATTGCTTTATGGCATTTACGTCTGTATTCAGACTACCATTTCCTGTATCTAAATCTTGTTTCCCCAACTAGATCATAATTCCTTGAGGACAGGGATTATTTGTACTACTTTATCTACTTTATCTTCCGTAGAACTTCCTTTTCACAGCTTGTTGTTAGTAGAAGTAATAGTTATTATTTTTGTAGTAGTAGTAGTAGCAGCAGCAACAGCAGCAGCAGCAACAGTAGTAGTAGTAGAAGATGTTAATTAAATGTTTATTTATTGACTTTGCCATGAGTTGAAAGTTTAGCTAAATTTAAAATTACTCCAAGGTAATAATTGGACTAAACTTTGAGTTTCTTTCTATTCTGATTTTTTGTAGATTTTCAATTTCCCAGAGGCCCCCAATGCCAAAATATATATTCATTTTGAAATTATTTTATGATCATCATTATTTAAAACTATTATAATGAAGGAGAAGTTAAGCATAGAATATAGTTTCACAATCAGATTCTCCTAAAGTATTCCTTCCATTACTATAAAATACGTTCCTCTATTCTAGGTTGCCTTCCCACATTTATATTATGGTATTCATCAATATACCAGCCAAAAGCTGTAGAAATGGGTATTTCTGATATCCTTCAAAACACATTTTCAACCTAGTAACCATCATCAGTGGTAAAGTAGTTGAAATCTATGCCAAAGCAGCCAACCATAGAGTTTTTGATGATGAAATTTTTCTTTACTTAGAGCTTTCTTGGTGGAAAGATGGATAGAACTTTGGGCCTGGAATTAGAAAGACCTAACTTCAGATATGGCCTGAGATGCTATAAGTGTCACCCTAGGCAAGTCACTTAATCACTCTCACTTTCCTCAACTGTAAAGTAGGTATAATAGTAACACCTACGTTCCAGGATTGTTGTGAGAATCAAATGAGATAATAACTGTAAAGTTTTTAACACAGTGTCTGGCACATAGTAGGCACTTAATACATGCTTGTTTCTTTGCTGCAGAAACATAAAGGCCAATATTGTCAGTTACATGTAAGTAATCACTGCCTTCCACATTTTGATAAGAACCTCCTAATGTTGCAAAACAGTTCTCTTACCCAATTAACTTAAGTATAGTTGTTTTAAGTAAGAAATTATTGCTAGTTCTAATATCAGTCTTGTGGAAAAAAAATTTTCTTTTATATTTGTATCCATGAGAAATATTTCTAGGTTTCAGAAATCAGTTTTGGAATAAAATAAGTTTTGTTTCTCAAGTAACTCCACTATCACTCATTCTCTTTATTTCCCTCACATTCTTTTTGGCCCACATTGTTTAACATATTAACCTTCAAAATTTTTTGGGTTCAAGCTGCAGTCTAGAAACTAGGTGTGGACTGAGCTTTAGGAAGTATAGCAAGGAGGCAATAATCCATCTTTGGCAAGATGAATTAGCTCAGTTTATTGGAATTTAGGGCAAACTGGAACCATTTCTTTTTCCCTGTCTTCTTTCCCTGATCATGCAAGTAACTAAGTTTTTACTTTTACTAAGAATTAAGTCAAATTACCATTTCTTCCTTGTTCAACATTTAATTCATGAACTGTTGAATGTTGATTATGTGAATTACACTATGATAGGTTCTGAACAGGTTACAAAGACTGTGTGTAAGATTTGCAGTCTCACTGGGAAGCCAGTGCAAAATAAAAGGAAGTTCACTTATAATACAAGGTAGCATATAAATAACTACCAAATTAATGGTATATAAGTAAGTAATATAAGCATTTATAAAAGAGAGAGATCACTATGGTTGGAGATTAGAGCAGATGGTTCTTCCCAACATGAAAAAATACTCAGTACAAATTTCCAGAGTTAGCACCTCTTGGAAGAAAACTTGCCAAATAGCTAAATTTAATAACAAGTGTTTTATATATAAGTATATATAAATTATTAAAAACCTAAATCTGAAGGTGACTTTTACAAGCTTTTGAATCCTGGCTCAGCCCGTTGCTGTCCATATGACTTTTGACAAATGGGTTTTCTGTCTTCAGGCCTCAATTTCATAATATACAAAATGATGTATTAAGTCATCACTAGGGTCTCTCTCTTCTCTAAATTTAATGAGTTCCTACTATGTCCCTATACAATATCTCAGCATTAGATAGTGAAATACTAAAGAACTAAAGTGAGTTGTAGTACATAAATTAGAAACTAACTAAAATGGCATGCCCATTGCATGCCACAGGCAAAATTATCAAAGAATGTTGTGAAGGAAGAGATCATTGCTGCAAGATACTAAGAAAAACTTAATAGAAAAGATAGAACTTTGAGTTGCCTTTGAGGTTTGGGAAAGGAGCAGTAGAATAGGCGAACATACAGTCCAAGAAAACAGCAAAAGCACAGGAGTGTAAGGAGGGTTGCTATGAAGAAGTAAAAGTTGGAAAAAGTAGGATGCAGTTAGATTTTAGAGGAAGAGAAGTTTAGCCTCAGTCTGGCAGACCATAGCAGGCCCATTGTAGGTTCTTGACTAGGGCCTTAATATGATCTAAACAATGTTTTGTGAAGATTAATTTAGCATCTTGTAGTAAGGATTGATGTAGGTGTAAAACTAGAACGGAAAGAACTGTGACACTTTTTAATTAAACCATAAGCAAGTGACTTAATATAAGTGCCTGTTTCCTAATCTATAAAATGAGAAGGTTGGACTAAGGTGTTCACCTCTCAGTTTATGATCCTCTGCTTGAGGTACTGAGTCTGACTGGGCTAAGAGCGGTAACCGTGAGATATAAGAAGAAAGAGAAACACTGTGAAGGGATAATTTATAGGGATAATAAATGACAAATCAGATAAGAAAAACAGGATCCTATGTTGCAGTGACATCAGAGACTAAGAAGAAAGGTTTTTGGATACAGATAGAAATTCTGTCTATTGAGAATGCAGTTTCAGTAGACTAAGGAGGGAGGTAATCCAGATTTCATAGAAATAAAAAAAGCACTATGTTATATGCATGGAGAGCTAGCCTCAGAATCAGGAAAACATGGATTCAAATCCCAACACTGACATAGAAGACTTTGTCATCTTGGACCAACCTTGTAACCTCTTGGTGCCCTAAGCCATTTCTTAAGATTCTTAGTTACAAATTGTAAATTGCAGGCTGGAAGCAGGGTCTGTTGGCATTGATAAATGGAATTTTTTCCCTGAGAGTTCCCTATACCTATTAAATCACAGATATAGACCAATTAAATAAGCAAACAATCATAAAGAAATAGATGAATGAAATGAGAATAAGAGATGAACTAATGACAGCTTTGAGAATAATCATTCATTGGAGAAGTTTGGAAGCATAGAGGAGAAATAGGAGTGAATCTAGAAGGGGCAGCAGATTTCAGCAGAATGAGGAGAGTTCTTTCTTCTTTGGTAAAATAGAGAAGAGCCCTGGAGAAGGGAGAGGTTGAAAACCTTGAAAGCAAGTTGAGACAGGTCATTTACCTGGCTCCTAATCTAGAGCGATAGATACCAATCAAGGAGAATAACAAAATAGGAATTTACACAGGTTGTGTCTTGCTTAGCCAAATACCAAGAGATTTGGTGAACAATTTTTATAGCCTAACCTAAAAACACATATATAAACATTTCAACGTAGGATTGCTAACATGGGCCAGGTGTGCCAGCACGGGATGAAGGGACCGTTTCCATTGGCTTTAGGGAAAGCGGAAAGGCCCGTGCTCCTCCAAGGTATATTGTCAAACTTGACTCACATTCTATGCATTCATATATGTTTCAACCATTTTTAAATTTATTTACGTTATTAGTATAAGTAATACCTATATTGAAATCAAATGAGAACTTTTACTGATCTAAATTTTAAAAAAAAGTTTGTAGTGAAATCAGAGGAAAGTTATGTCATTTTAAGTAAGATCCATAATTTTCAAATTTCTCCGTATTTGTTTTGATCTTATCAACTACGCTTTACTGATATTTGCAGTTGGATCTGGATTTAATAAAAAGTATCCTTTTTAGAAATGCCAGTTCAGTTCTTGTAATGTTTTTCTTTGTAAAAATGTTTTCAAAGCTTAATACTGAAAGGGAAAAATTAAAGAAACTCATTGAATTAAAGCAATCTCTGGAAAATCGTCTAGAACAAGAAATGAAGAGAAATGATGAATTACAGAAAGACCTCAGTGGGTAAGATCCTTCTCCCAGACATTAAGTAAGCAAGGACCTAACTATTTTGTTAAATCCTAAGTATAAATTCATTTTATACATGAACACTTGGATAATTACAGTATATATAATTATAAGTGACCTAGTTTTTTCTTTTTCATTTTCATTTCATTCACTAATTATTGCTGAAAATCAAACCTCCTGACATGCATCTTTGAAGTTATAGTAAAGTGCTGTATAGCACCTGTGCCTTAAAGTATGTTTTCCAGAATTATCCTATACAGCATTTGACAGTCCCTTGTTAAGTATACTGTTTCTGCACATAAATTTTTATATGAGGTAGGTCTCTGTGTTCTCCATACTAATTTATTTCCTTCATTATTTACTTATTTGTTCATTTAACATTCATTCAGAAAGCATTATTAAACATTCATTGTATATGAAATACTGTGCTAGTCCCCAGAACTACAGAGATGAATAATGTACAGTCCCTGCTTTGAAGGTGATTACAGTCTAGTAAAAGAGGTAATGCAGGCACTCAAATAACGTCTGTAAATAGGAATGTGGTAAGCACTTAAGAATGGTCCAAAGAAAATGCAATCAGAGATTGAAGGAGGAAAAAGCCTTCTCTGACTCTGTGGGATCAGCAAGCTTCCAATAAGGATATGACTTTTGAGCTAGACCCTACAACATTTCTTGACCTGGAATTTAAGGCCCTTCACAATGTGGCAGCATCCTGCCTTTCCACACTTAAATTATATTATTCCCTCTTCTATAATTTAAGGTCTTGTTAAAACTACACCATTCTCTGTCTTTCAAAGCATGCCCTGTGCTTTCTCACCTCTTCCCTGTGCCTGTAATGTTCACCTATGGCCTTTATACTTATCCTCACACAGATGCAGCTCCTCTGTGGGGCCTACTCTGCTCTCTGTTGTTGATAATGATTTACCTTCAGTATCAGACTTTACATTGAAATTTCTGTTACACTCCCTTAAAGATCTTATCGTTTGCTGTATATCATAATTATCTACATGTATATATTATATTCCAGTTGTATGAGAGCCTGGACCATGGTCCGTCTAAAGTTTGTGTTCTGTTACAACCTTTAGGGTGAAGCTCTTAGTGCTTACTAATTAAATTTTAATTGAATTCTAATTGATGAATTTTAATTGAATATAGTAAGTATCCATCACTGTTGAGGTATCAGTTCCTCTGACCACAGGCTAGCTAGAGGCTGCCTTTTCAGTGGCAGAGGAGAGTCACCAAATCATCATGCATTTTCCAGGATTGTAGTTCTATTACGGTTTGAATAGGTTTTTGTGAGCTTCTATTGAACTTTTTTAGAGCATTAGCTCTAAGGGAAGAAAATCATTCTCTGTTCCAACCAATCAAATTACAAAGTAACTTTTGAGATTTTTTTTCAAGTTAGGGACTGCCTATATTTACATCCACTAAAGGAACATTTTAAATGCAACTTTGTATTCTGATAACATTAAATGATACCATTTGTTTTGTGGGCTAGGGCCTTTAAATACTTCATCAACTGATTTATACAAATCTAGGATTAAAATAACAGAGGTGCAAAACATCACCATAAAACTTTTTTCAAAATAAATTTACTTATTTAAATTTTGGATTATATTACTGAAAGGCATCCCCCTTCCTACAGATATTAAAGCATAACCAAAAATCATTTGGAGAATATTCCACAATAATACTACAGTATTCTACAGTATTAATGAATAGCCGACAATGAATATACATCTTTTGGAATAGAGATAAAATGATTAGTGAGGCTATTCTTTTTCTGGTTTTATTTTAGCAAAATATTGTCGGATTTTTGTTGGGTGATCTTCAGGAACTCGTTGAAAATCAATTTTCTTCTCTATGATTGAAGATAATTTAAGGCAATGGGTCAGGAATAATACTTTTGAAATGTATGATGTTTAAACTTAATTATTCTCTTCATTCTCTCAGATTTGAAAAACTCTTGAAAACAACACAAAAAAAATTAAGAGAATATGAACAAGGAGATGTTGTTTATGAGGGAGAAGTGAAGCCGACACATTCTGACATGGATAGACAAATTAGTAGGTTAAAAAATAAGGTAATCCTTAATATTGGAAAATGTAAAATGTCTTATCTTTATATTTCTTTTGAAATAGTTATAATATGTAGCAGGTCATTGGACACCAGGATCCTTGAGACGATTTACATCTTACCCATGCTTGAAAGGCAACCCTTTCCATTTAAGGCCTCATTATATAGTTCTTGCTGCTCTCAGGAACTCAGTGTGCAAGGCAGGGGACGTTATATCTCCCTGAAAATTCTGGGCTCCAGTGACTTTCTATGAAGATTTGTATATTAGAAATTTTTCCTCTACTTACATTGTAAAATTCATATCAAATACAGTATATCTAAATATATTGTCTTAAGAGCACTTCTCAAGGATTTAAAAGCATTGTCTTGTGGGAGAAATATTAGACTTGTTTTGCTCATGAATGGAAGTTGCAAAGACACAGATTTAGGTTTTATGTAAAGAAAAACTTGCTAACGATGAGAGTCATCCCAAAGGGAAATGGGCTTTTTTGAAGAAACTAAATACTGGAAAGCCTTTTAGGGTCAGTATTTGCAGGGAATCTTACAAGCTTTGAGCTCCTCCTGACACTCTGCTTCTGTAATTCTAAAGATGAAAAAATACCCCCAAAAAAGGATGACTAATAGGCAGAAACAATTTGAAAAGCAGTAGCTCTTTAAGAGATTTTTAAAATGACAAAGAGCAAATAAAGCAACAGTTTGATTGCAAGTGGACCACTGCTAATAGTAAGAGACTTCATAATGCAACACAGAGCAAAAAGTTAACGACTCTATAAAAACAGAACTTGAGTTGGTTTAAGAGAGGGAAGGATTCTAGTACTTAGAAGATACTCATTTCATTCCATCAGTAGGAAGTGAAAACCATTTTATTGCATTATTATTGTACACACATATATTCTATATGTTAATAAATATGTATATATGCAGATGCCTTTAATATATACATAAAATGTACATATACAAATCCTATATTTTTATAAATGTGTGTATCTATATAGATAACTTAATATAAGTATAATGTACACACACATATACATTGCTTTTCTATTTTAAGGAAGCAGAGATTTTCCTGTTGCTGGAATGATAATAAATCAACTAATTCATCTGAAGCTACTACTTCTCTTTTGTTAAGATTCTAGTATTTAACGATAGTAAAACATTTCCCCAACTCTTAACACCTTATGCCACAAGTTGGCAGAAAGTCCTAAAGAGGTTGATGAAAAACATTTTAAGTGTTCAAATGAGGTTACGCTGTCATCCCTTAAAGTGCTATGTAAATGCTAACTAGTATTTTTTTTCTACAATGACAGGTGACTCCCTAGAAGCATATTATCTTACTATCATTAATTTTCCTAGTTAATGTCTTTTGTCTTGCAGTTCTCATCAATATATAACAAAAAGAATTAACTTCTTAACATTTATTGAGTTTTTGCCCTTTGGAACTCAGTGGTGTCACTCTTTTTTTATTTATCACTTATTTCAGTCAGTCATCTAACCCCCTTGGGGCTGAAGGAAAACAGGTAGAAGTCCAGCTAAGTTTGTTGGTTTGTTTTGTTAAAGCATTTGGGGAGCAGGAAGAGGGCCATTACACAAGAGAAGCTCTGACAAATGTGGTTTATTCCCTGAGTGCTGTCATCTGAGTTTTGTAGGTGAGAAAGACATGATTTTCCCTGGCTCTGGAACTGAGCATCTCACCAAGTGACATTCAAATTAGCATAAATTTATTTGCTTTCTCAGTAAAGTTTGTCATCATAGAATCAATGTTCTCATTAGAATGAGAAAAAGGAATCTCATTTCTTTCCAAATTCCTTTTAAGATTTATTGTTGTTTTCGGTGTAGCATAACTTTAGAAGAATTTGTTGATATCCGTCTACTGTGAATTTTATTGATATCTGCTCACTGTACTAAAAGCTGGGCAGAAAAGACACGTGAAAAAATTAGCACTCACAGAAGACAATATGGGATCAAGTACTAGGTGTGGATTAGACAGACTATAAGAACTAGTAATATAAATTCATGGTTTGTCCTTTCAGTCCTAACTTTGTTTTTGATTTGTCAATTTACCTAAATAATCATTTTTAGGAAATACATTTTGTAGTGTAATTTAAGGATAATGATACATTTAATTACAACTGAATTTTTAAAATCTTAATAGTTTTAAATTAGTATTTGAAAGACCTTTATTTTACTTGTGTAATTTGCTAAACTGTTATTTTATACAAACAGATTGAAAACCTCACACAGCAATTGGAAGCGGAATCTTCAAAATGTAAACAGTTGGAATCAGTTAACCAAAGTCTTCAAGAAGAGTTATTTTCTATGAAAATCTTGCAAAAAAAATGTGACAAGCTGGAAGGGAATAAGAGACAGTTAGAAGAAGAAGTAGCTAATCTTAAGCATCATTTGGAAATCACTAAACTAGAACACAGTCAAATAGAACAATATAAACGTGAGATTGACGAACGAGCAAGGCAGGAGATTGTCGAAAAACTAAAAGAAGTCAACCTATTCCTACAGGTTACTTTATCACTACTATACTTTTAAAATATTTCTATGTTCTAAATCAAGAATTATTTTTTTAAATTTGTCTCCCTCTGTCTTCTTTTCTGTATATCTCCGTAAGCTTGGTATGACTATAAAAAAGAAAATAATAACCTTTGAAATCATAAGTGAAAATAACCATATATACTATCAATTGAGGTGGGGTTTTTTGAGGGGTGAGATGGTTGGGTTTTGGGGTGGGGTTGCAAGGCAGTTGAGGTTAAGTGACTTGCCCAGGGTCACTAGTCAGTGTCAAGTGTCTGAGGCAAGATTTGAACTCAGGTCCTCCTGACTCCAGAGCCGGTGTTCTATCCATTTCAATTGAGTTTTTAAAAAATAATTGGCATAATTAGGAAAAATTGAAGAATGAGGTTTTTTTTTATTAATTCAACAAATATTTTAGTTGTAACAAAATTTTGTGGAAGATTCTGAAGTTTAAAAAGTTTTTTAGAATTATACCTATTGTTTTTATAACGATCCTAATATTAGCCCTAGGATAAGAACTAGTGAACTAACATCCAATAGAAATAGAGTTATTGTTGGTTTTTTTAAGTTCACATTTAATTCAGCTGACCTTGATAATGAGTACTTTCAAAGTTAAAATCTATTTTTACACATTCAGAATTGCTACATGAATCACTGACTGAAATTAAAATGAAACCCAACAGAATATGGTAACAAGCATCTTGTAATTTTCAGCATAGAGTTGGGCATTTTTTTGTTAAATTCATTCTTTGTTTCCCATTTGGTTTAGATACAAGCAGCAACCCAAGAGAACTTAGAACAATTAAGAGAAAATAACAATGCTTCGATAAGAAACCAAATGGAGCAACGAATTAGAGATCTGGAATCTGAACTCTCCAAAATGAAGAAGTCACATCAAGACTCTGCTGAGGCAGAGCTAGGGAGATACAGACAGCTTTATTCTGAAGAGTTAAAAAGCAGAAAATCATTGGCAAACAAATTAGACAGGTAAGCCCAAACAGACACTAAGAAAATTGTACTTATACTTACCAGATTGTTTTTGAAGTTTTCCATTTTGAATTTGACAAATCTTTAATGGACAAATTTATGATGTCATGGTGAAATAGGGCTTAAATGTAGAGATTATACTTTTATACATATTGGTAAATCAAATATTTTTTAAAATGTTAACTAGGCACAAAGGAATGTAGTGTGGTAGATTGGAAAGATGGACTCTGGCTACAGAGGCAGGGGACCTTGGTTCAAATCTAGCCCTCTGATGCTTACTACTGTATGACCCTATACAAGTCACTTAAACTCACAGACCCTCAGTTTGCTCATCTTTCAGATAAGGATGTTTAATTAGGTGGCTTCTGAGATCCCTTTCAGTCCTCAATCTATGATCCTATAAAAAATATCTACTTTTAAGTGCATTTGATTGATATGGCATATTATTTCTTTTTATTATCTGCTGAAGATTAGTCCTTCCAGGATGAAGTTAAATATTTTGAAATAAGAATAACATTGTTTTCATTTCACCAAATGACAATGCTAAAAGGTGTCATGTATTTTTCTGAAAATGTATAACAGGATTATAGCAACATATAACACATTATGATTAATCTTCTCCAAATGGTGACAACCAGGATTGAAGAACTCAGGGTCATCCTGATGACCCACAGCAAGTCAAACCATGTCCATCAATTCCCTGTTGTCTCACCCCTGCAGTTTTCTATACAAATGAAAGTTCATTGAAGCAGCTATTGTAGGGGAAAGAAAGAAAGGGAATATCACAGAAGTGTTTAGATTGGAGTCTTGGATAGTTAAAAGATACCATCTGTTAAAGAAAAAGAGATAGGGCAGTTTTCCTTGTTATATATCTTGGTGACAGTAGTGGGTAGGTATTATGGGCTGGCTATACAGTTGAGAGCCTCAGGACTTTTTTAGCCTCAACTGAGTCACCTCCTTTTCACCCTGCAAAAGCACTGCCTGGAATAATCACCCAGATTTGATACCCTTAAACAACTCTACTAATTTTCAATATAAATTTATGGAATACAAGCGCTTTTAATAGTTTCCTTAATGATAAGATTAGTAAGGAACCTCAGATTCACAAGCATCTTTTGTGGTTTGGTTTTTGTTTTTAATTTTCCCAAGACAGTCTGAAAACATTTTTCTTCACACAATTTCTTTATATCATTTACTGGGAAAGGGCTTTAATGGAAGTAACTCAATTATGCAAAACTTTTAATATCATACTTTAGTTGTTTTCAGAGTTATGAAACACTCTTTAAAAAGTAAGTTATGAAAATATTAATAAAAAACACCAACCCTTTAAGAAAAATGCTAACCATTTTTGTGCTTTGAAATTTTCACAGAACTACTGAGAAGCTAGCTGAGGTGAGTGCCCGACTGCAGAATGAAAAACAAAGGAATAAAATTTTGATCTCCAGTTTTACTACAAGTCCAGTTCAGGAGCAACCACATGTTGGGAATGTTAATACCAGTATGGTACTCAGTAGAAGTCTTATTCCAAGAGGAAATTTAGCATATTCTCCTGGAAACATATCGTCTTCAAAAAGCGGAGTGGATGGCTACTTGGCAAAGGTTAGTAATTTGAATTTTTTTTCTTCCTTTATGTTAAAGATATGATGTAAATAATATTCATCTTAGTGAAATTTCCTGCTTAAATATTTTTTAATGTGTCATATTGATTTTTGTGATCTATCAAAATGAAGGTGGTTCTTTTACCTAATGATAATTTAAAATTCCAGATAATTAATTTTTAAATGTTGTTAAGATCCATAACTGTCATATGTATCAATTTATTAACATCTCAGATAAAGACATACCTGGTTTTACACAATTTTGTACCCTTGACAAGTGGCATTGATTTGAGGACTCTGTTTTTTTACCAACCAATACTGAAAGACAGGCTTTATCTCCTTCGATTTATTTTTCCATGGTAATGATATCTTAATACTTAAAATACAGTCTTTTTGTGGTTCTTCTTTATATTTCTTTTTCAGAGTATCTTAAACACCTGTATAAACACAAAAAACACACACATATAAACATACCCTCTTTTTTTAGAGTATCCTAGAGAAATCTTTTGCAAAGCAATCTCATGTTATATGAATAATTGTCTCCTCATTTAGTTTTTTAGTTCATATTTGTATAAAAGTTTTCTTAAACTAGGGTTATAACCTAAGAGACTGTATAATGTATGGCATCTTTCTCCTACTTTATAAAATATGCACATTTCTAAGGACCTCCTAGCACCGATACAATAAATGTAATATGGTCCATTAAGTTCAGCAAATATTTGGATTTTTATTAAAAATACTGCTAAAGTGCCCTCAAAAGAGTATGTATTAAATGAATTAATCACTTAGTAAAGAGAAAAGGTTAAACTTTTTGGGTCAATATCTTGTAAGCATCTGGGTGATATAGATAAGATAAAGAAATATGAATGTTAGTTATTAACATGTCTTGCCTATGAAGCCTTTAATTAAAATATTCATTTTAAAAACAGATTGTCTTGCACTTTTGAGGAAAGTATTCCATGTGAAAGTCTCCTTATTGACTCTCATTCATTTTACCTGTACAGACATAGGCACTATGTTTACTCATTGCCTTTGGGAATCAGCTCACCTTAATGACTTTTCTTTTATTTCACTGAATTTTTTGGTGTAAGATCTATAAATGTGTTCTTACTTCTTCAGCTCCTTGCTCAACAGTCTCTTCATTCCCATCTCTACAACCAGATCCATGCAAAGATGTGTAGTCAACATTGCTCAGTGTTCTTATTGGCTCTCTATTTGTGGTTTAGACCACTTTGATTTGATATCTGAATTTTTTTTTTAAAAAGTGACACTCCATAGTAATGCATTTTAAAAGAGAACTGGTTATGTTACATCAAGCAGATGATATAGAAATAGTTGGAACAGATCACACTTCATTTTGTAACATTTGGATAAATCACCTGCATCTTCTCACCATCTGGCATTAAATGCATCCTGAGCACATGACATCCATCATACTGCAATCTTAAGAATTATAAAAATTTAATTAAAACATATTGCTCTGTATTGTATGCAAAATACTTTAATGACAGTTGTCTCAAAAGGTGGTGAAACATTATTTCTAATATGTAACCTCAAACCCTTCTATTCATTGGTACATTTAAATGTTTCCAGAATAAGTACCCATCAAAGTACTTTGTGAACTCCTTGGAATCAAGGATTGTTTCTCCCCTTCTTTTGCATTGCTTGGGGTACAATATACAATGTTTTCTATGTAGCAGGTGCCCAGTTGGAATTTTATAGTTGAATTAGACATTTGAATGGATGACGATGCATTTGTATTCAAGTACTCTGCAGTACTACATGATGTCTACATTCACTTTTTTCTTAATTGTTTATGCATCCATTCTGGCATTTATTTTATTTCTGATCTGGCCTGTGATTTCGTCCATATAGGGAACTCCTAGTTAGGAGCATCCTCTACCAATTCGGCTTTATAACCTGTAGTATTAGGGAGATGACCTGGAAAAGAGTGTTTTCTGTGACTTATCTAGAGATGCCCAACAGATATGTGTCAGAGATGGCTTTGAACACTTCCCGATTCTGAGGCCCTGTCTATTCACTAAGCCACATTGCATTTTAAATCCAAATTGTTTCAATTTCAGGAAAAAACAAAATTTAAAAATAAAGACAGACAGACACCTGCCAATAAATGTTCTTTCTTCTTGTTCTTCTGTTGCTGCTGCTGCTTCTCCTTCTTTTTCTTCATCTTATTCATCTTCATCTTTTTTATTTCTTAGCTGTTGCCTGCTTATATTCTAGCTGTTGAATTTTCTTTTTTTTTTTTT
>CM053585.1:451593203-451621227 GCA_028646515.1 Pseudochirops corinnae | reverse complement strand
AATATCATATTCCAGGCCCTTTGATACCTTAACGTAGAAGCTACAAGATCCTGGGTTATCCTGATTGTGTTTCCACACTATTCAAATTGTTTCTTCTTGGCAGCTTGTAATATTTTCTCCTTGTTCTGGGAACTCTGGAACCTGGCTATAACATTCCTAGGAGTTTTCTTTTTGGGATCTTTTTCAAGAGGTGATTGGTGAATTCTTTCAAGTTCTATTTTGCCCTCTGGTTCTAAAATATCAGGGAAATTTTCCGTGAGAATTTCTTGAAGGATGATTTCTAGGTTCTTTTTCTGATTGTGGCTTTCAGGTAGTCCAATAATTTTTAAATTGCCTTTCCTGGATCTATTTTCCAGGTCAGTGTTTTTTTCAATGAGATATTTCCCATTGCCTTCTATTTTTTCATTTGTTTAGATCTGTTTAACAGTATGTTGATTTCTCATAAAGTCATTTGCTTCCATTTGCTCTACTCTATATTCTCCTCAGTGAGCTTTTGAGATTCTTTTTCCATCTGGCAGATTTGACTTTTTTAGGCATTCTTCTCCTCATTGGCTTTTTTGGCCTCTTTCGCCATTTGAGTTAATCTAGTTTTTAGGGTGTTATTTTCTTCAGTCAGGTTGTTGACTCTCTTTTCATGATTTTTTTTGCATCATTCTCATTTCTTTTCCCAATTTTTCCTCCACTTCTCTTATTTGATTTTCATAATCCTTTTTAAGCTACTCTGTGGCCTGTAACCAGCTTACGTTTTTTGTGGAAGCTTTTGGTGCAGGAGTTATGACTGTGTTGTCTTCCTCCTGTTTCATGCTTTGATCCTTTTTGTCCCCCCAAAAAAGGAATCTAAAGTTGGATTGCTGAGCTTGGTTTGCTTCCTTTGCCTGCTCATGTTGCCAGGCAATTAATTTGATTTTTGAGACACAGCAGGACTCTGCTTTCAGAGGGGAGAGCTTTGTTCCAAATTGCTGGGGTTTTTGCAGCTGCCGATGCTATTAGGAGGCACGGTCCCTGCAGCCCCCACTAGCTTTGGCTCAGTGAAAACGCACCTGAGGACCACCACCCAAGATTGCGAACCTGATCCAGGCTGGTTAAGGCAAGAACACTTAGCCTCTCAATGATCACTTGGCTCCCCTGCAATCTGCAGGCCAAGAGCTCTGAAGCAGCCACATGGAGGTGGCTGCAAGGCCTCTGTTTCTGCTGCTTTCTTGTCCTGGGGGCAGTCGGCCAGACCCACTTTTCTCCCCCACATTTAGCCGAGTTCCACTGACCTTTCACTTTGTTCTTGTTTCTTATGGGTTGAAAATTCTGGAAACTGCCCCAGCTGCTGGTGATCCACTCTCAGGAGTGCTCCAGCTGCAGCTTGTCGTAGCCATCCCGGGGCCAAGCCACAGTTTCAGGCTGGGCTGGGCTTGGCTTCCAGTGTGCTACGATGAGCCCTTCCTGTCCCACCTGCTGGGCTGCCTTCAGTGGGAGCTTTGCTTCTTTGTACTTTTGTGGGTTCTGGTGCTCCAAAATTTGTTTAGAGTCGTATTTTATAGATATTTGAGGTGGTTATGGTGGGAGGTGCAGAGTTCTCCTGCTTCTAAGCTGCCATCTTGACTCTGCCCTCAAATATAGTATTTTTCAAGCATCTTTTATCACACTCTAAATTAATGAATGTATTAGAAAGTTGCAAGTCACCAATTTTTGCCTTGGCTAATGAACTAAAAGCCAAGGTACTCTTCTGTTATTTCTTGACTGTTTGCCTTCTCATTATGTACTCAGCTTCCTAACCAAACTAAAACCACAAATTCCTAGATTTTAATCTATTTTATAGTTGCTGTTGAAATTAACAACCCATTTGTAGCAAAATTTGTGAAATATTATATTATTATTTCCCAGGAGTTCTCTACTATTGCTCTAATGTTGACTGCAAATTCAACTTCATTCTTTTTCTGGGCTTATTCTTTGATTATCTTTAGCAGAATTCCAATGTGAACCATACATACTTCTACACAGGATATAATTTTTCTGAGTCTATCAGGTGGTAATTAATTGGAAATAGCTAAATTAAGCTCAAGAACAGTGAAACTTTTTTTTTTTCCTAAAGACATGCCTGCCTATCCTAATGTGGCTGTAGTGGTGTTATAGAGGAGAAGTTTTGAAAATAATCATATCTTTTTATCTCTTCCTTTTCATTCCACTGCTTAGGCAACATACAGATGGATAGAACCACAGATAATCATTAGAGGGAAACCCAACATTTAGCTCAACCAGAAACATGAAAGTTAAGCTCTAGAGCTCCCAGATATCCAAACAAAAACATTTCAAATAATGAGGATGAGATAACTCATATACCAAGGAATTCATTAGAATTATATAATAGTATACATTAGTAATGAAAAAGAAAGTATTGGCATAGGATGTTTCAAAGAGTAAGAGGAAACATCTGTCACTTAAGAATAGCATATCCTGTATAGTTTAGAATAATGCTATAGTAAAATTATGGAATTTTATATAACAGGTGACCTTTCAAACATTTCTTAGCAGTATTTTTGCAGTGTCTTTGTAATGCAAACTTAGCAGTGTCTTTGCAACACAAACATAACATACAAAAGTAATGCTAGAAAGGTAATTAGTGGTTGAGTAACATGCATGATAGAAATGATAAAAGCTAACATATAGCACTTGCTATGTGTCAGGCACTGTGCTAGACACTTTACAATTATTATCTCATTTAGTCCTTACAACAGCTTTGGTAGATAGGTGCTATTATTATCCCTATTTTATAGATGAAGAAGCTGAGGCAAATAGAGGCTAAGTAATTTGCTCAGGGTTACAGAGCCAGTAAGCATCTGAGCTGGATTTAAACTTAGGTCTTTTTTGTTGTTGTTCACTTAATAGTTTTTTTTTTCCTGTTAAATGTAAAGATAGTTTTCAACATTCATTTTTGTAAGATTTTGAGTTCCAAATTTTTCTCCCTTTCTCACTTCCCTATACCCTTCCCAAGACAGCAAATAATCTGTTATAGGTTATACATGTACAATCATTTTAAACATATTTCCACATTAGTCATGTTGTGAAAGAAGAATAAGAACAAAAGTGAAATAGTATGCTTCAATCTATATTCATAGTTTCTCATTTCTCATTGTCAGATGATTAAAGATGAGGCACTGCGATCTGTCTTGCCACTCAGTTGGTTCAATTAAAGAGGAGGGTCTATAAAATAAATCAATATATATCATCTATATATTACAGCCCAGGAAGAAGATTTAGGAAGAGAAATTCCATTTGATATAGGCACAAACTTTAAATATCTGAAACTATCCAACTAGCAAGATTTGTATGAATAAACTACAAAGCCATTACATCAGTGGTTCTCAACCTTCCTAATGCCGCAACCCTTTAGTACTCATATGTGGGCATATCTGCATGTGGACGGATATGTCTGGAGATGGATAGAGGAGTGTTGTCTTGGTTCCTAACACCCTAAGAAATATGTGTTTTCCGATGGTCTTAGGCAACCCCTATGAAAGGGTCATTCAGCCCCCAAAGGGGTTGTGACCCACAGGTTGAGAACCACTGCATTGCATAAATAAAAGACCTAGAAAATTTGAGAGAAATTCAGTTTTCTTCTCTGCATCACACTAGTAGAGGTCAAAATGACAATGCTAAATTATTTACAGATGTGATGATATCCTAGTCAAGTTACTAAAGAGATTGTATAGAATTAGGTAAAATAACAAGATTTTTAGGAATAAATGCATCAAGAATGTCAAGGAATGTATATATAAAAAACAAAACAAAACAGGAAAGAGGCACATAGGGCTGCACCACCACAGACCCAACCATAGCAGAACTGGAATGAGCTTGGATGAACTGATTCACCCACTGCAGAGGTGATTTCCCAAACCTCTCACCACAGGGCAGAGGTTTGTTAGAACTAGGTAAGAGACAAGTATAGGGCCTGTGGCAGCAGCAGCAAGCTACTCCTGGGACTAGCAGCCTACATTCTAGATGTTTAAAAATCGCCTACCTGAAGTTCCAGGAACCAATATGGCAGAGTAAACCATAACTGCTCTCAGTCCCACCTTGGACCCTGAGAACCCAGAGAATATTTCCCCAGTGTAAAACCCTGAAATAGTGGGACCAGTGGTAGGGAGATGTACAAGATGAGTGTGGCTATGGCCGTGCTGAGGCTGAAGGGCACCAGTGCAGGAGGGGAGGCATCCTAGTGGGAGATTCTGAACCCCGGTGGGAGGGGGTGGAGCAAGCAAGCAAGCACTAACACTAGAACCCCAGCTGTGCCTTCATACAACCAGGAGAATTGGCAGACACCAGCGTGGCTGGGCCACCAGCAACTGAGCCTGCCTGAGCTCTAGCCCAGGGGCACAGAGGCAGAAACCAGAAGTGGCCAGACCACCCCTCTCCCACACCTCACTCTGTGAGCTTCAGTGTAAACCTGGGAAATGCTGAAAGTCCTGGCCTTGCCCTCAGTCTAGGCATTCAGAGGCTACAGTACACAAAGCCAACAACTAGGCCCCTAACTCCCAGAATAAGAAGTGTGGGTGAGAGCCCTCTGTGCCCCAGAAGCCAAGATCTACTTTAAAAGCCAGGAAATAGACATTCACAATGGGAAAAAAACAAATTGGAAAAACAAAACCTTTAGAATCCTTTTATGGTGAAAGGGAAGAGCAAGGTTCACATTCAAAAGAGATCAGCATTGACACCACACTCACATATGAAGCCTTAGAAGGGAATATGAATTTGTCTCAAGCCCCAAAAGCATTTTTAGAAGAGCCCAAGAAGGATTTTAAAAGCCAAATTAAAGAGGTGGAAGAAAAAGTGACTACTTATTTTAAAAATACAATTGGCAAAGTGGAAAACAATTTCACTGAAGAGAACAACTCCTTTAAAAGTACAGTTATACAAATGGAGAAGGAGATCCAAAACCTAACTGGAGAAAATAAATCCTTGAAAGTAAAATCTGACCATTAGGAAAAGGAAGTTCAAAAACTAAGTGAGGAAAACAATTCTTCAAAAATTAGAATTAGGCAAGTTGAAGCCAATGACCCTTTGAGGCATCAAGAATCAGTCAAACAAAATCTAAAAAGTGAAAAAATAGAAGGAAAAAAAATATCTCATTGGAAAAAACAACTGACCTGGAAAATAGAGCCAGGAGAGAGAATCTAAGAATTATTGGTCTACTGGAAAGCCATGAGAAAAAAAAGAGCCTGAACAGTATTTTCCAAGAAATCATCAAGAAAAACTGCCCTTAGGTCCTAGAATCAGAGGGTAAAATAGTCATCAAAAGACTCCACCATTTAACTCCTGAAAGAGTTCCCAAATTGAAAACTCCAAGCAATATTGTAGCAAAATTCCAAAATTATCAGTTCAATGAGAAAATATTACAAACAGCCAGAAAGAAACAATTCAAATATCACAGAACTTCAGTCAGGATCACATAGGACATTGCAGGTTTTATATTGAAAGATTGGAGGGATCGGAATATGATATTCTGTAAGGCTAAGGAACTTGAACTACATCCAAGGATCAACAACCCAGCTAAATTGAGCATAATCGTTCAGGGAAGGAGATGATCATTCAGTGAAATAAGTGAAATAAGGGAATTCCAAACCTTCCTGATGAAAAAGCCAGAGCTCAATGGAAAATTTGATCTTTAAAGATGAAACTCAAGAAAAGCATAAAAAGGTAAATTGAACACACACACACACACAACTTGTTATTCAATAAAAGCAAACTGTTTACATCCCTATATGGGAGGATGATACCTGCTAATCTTGAGAATTGTATAATTATTATAGCACTTAAAAGGAATATACATAGATAGAGGGCATGGGTATAAATTAACTGATGTGATGATAAAAAATCTAATTAAGGGTACAAAGGGATTGTAATGGAAGAAGAGGAAAGGAAGAGGCAGAAAAGGGTAAATTATGTCACATGATGAGGATCACATGTATTATAGTAGATGGAAGGAAGGGAGGGAGATGAGCATTGCATGAACTTTACTCTCATTGGTTTTGGTTCAAGGAGAAAATACCATACTCAATCAAGTATAGGAATTTAGCATGAAAAGACACAAAAACTTACAGTAGAGGGAAAGAAGGGAGAGAGAAGAGTTTTGTTTGAGATTTGCTCATAGAATTTTGTTCAAGGACAGAATAACATATTTTATTAAGTGTAGAATCCAACATGCTCTACAGGCAGTAGGAGGGGAAAGGGTAAAAAAAAGGGGGGAGGATAGAAAGAAGGGAAGAAGTAGTAAGGGAAAAGAGTAAGAAAAGGGAGGGGACTTGGTAGGGAGGGAAAATTGAAAGAGGCAGTGGTAAAAAGCAAAACTTTTGAGGTGGGGAAGGGAGAAAGCAGAAATAAAAACTTAAAGGGAATGGGATGGGAAATAGGATGGAGAGAAAGACACAGATAGTAATCATAACTGTGAATGTGAATGGGATGAACTCTCCCATAAAACAGAAGCGGGTAGCAGAATCAAATAAAAACCATAATCCTAAAATACTCTGTTTACAAGAAACATATTTGAAACAGAGGGATACACATAGCAACCCTAATCTCAGACAAAGCAAAAGCAAAAATAGATCTAATTAAAAGAGATAAGGAAGGAAACTATATCCTGCTCAAAGGTACCATTGACAATGAAGTAATATCATTACTAAATATATATGTACCATGTGGTATAGCAGCCAGATTCTTAGAGGAGAAGTTAAGGGAGTTAGAGGAAGAAATAGATACTAACACTATACTAATGGGGGACCTGAACCTCCCCTTCTCTGAACTTGATAAATCTAGCCTCAAAATAAACGAGAAAGAAATTAAGGAGGTGAATAGAATTTTAGAGAAGGTAGATATGACAGACCTCTGGAGAAAATTGAATGGGGATAAAAAGGAATATACTTTTCTCAGCAGTATATGGTACATATACAAAAATCGACCATGTACTAGGGCCTAAAAACTTCACAATCCAGTGCAGAAAAGCAGAAATACTAAATACACCATTTTCAGATCATGATGAATAAAAATTATATGTAATAAAAGGCCATGGAAAGATAGACTAAAAAATAATTGAAAACTAATAATCCTGAAGAATGAGTGGGTCAAACAACAAATCATAGAACACATCAGTAACTTAATTCAAGAGAATTACAATAACTGAGGCAACATACCAAAATTTTTGGGATGCACTGAAAACGGTTCTTAGGGAAAGTTTTATATCTCTAAATGCTTACATGAATAAAATAGAGAAAAAGGAGACCAATGAATTGGACATACACCTGAAAAAGCTAGAAAAATAGCAAATTGAAAATCCCCTCTTTATTACTAAATTAGAAATACTGAAAACTGAAGAAGAGACTAGGAAAAGCATAAGAATACTATTGAGCTAATAAACAAAACTGAGCTTGTTTAACAAAAAAACAATAAAATTGATAAACCTTTAGTTGGTTAAAAGAAAGAAGAAAACCAAATTACCAGTATCAAAAATAAAAAGGATAAATTTACCTCCAGTGAAGAGGAAATTAAAACAATAATTAGGAATTATTTTGCCCAATTATATGCCCATAAATTTGACAATCTTAATGAAATGGATGAATATTTACAAAAATATAAATTGCCCAGATCAACAGGAGAGAAAGTAAAACACTTAAATAACCCCATCTCTGAAAAAGACATTGAATAAGCCATCAATGAACTCCCTAGGAAAAAATCTCCAGGGCCTGATGGATTTGCAAATGAATTCTAACAAACATTTAAAAAACAATTAATTCCAATACTTTATTGACTATTTGGGAAAATTGGAGGAGTCCTGCCAAATTCTTTTTATGATACAAATACAGGACTGATACTAAACTAAGGAAAGCCAAAACAGAGAAAGAAAATTGTAGACCAAATTCTGTAATGAATATAGATGCAAAAATTTTAAATAAAATATTTTCTTTTTTTGTTTGTTTTTTGGAGAGGGGAAGGCAGGGCAATTGGGGTTAAGTGACTTGCCCAAGGTCACACGGCTAATTTTGTGTTAAGTGTCTGAGGCCAGATTTGAATTCAGGTCCTCCTGACTTTAGGGCCAGTGCCCTATTCTCTGCACCACCTAGGCACTCGTTAAATTAAACAGCAAAAAGATTACAGCAACTTATCATGAGAATAATACCCTTTGATCAGGTAGAATTTATTCCAGGAAAGCAGTGTTGGTTTAATATTATGAAAATTATTAGTATAATTGACCATATAAACAACAAAGCTAGTAGAAACCATGTGATTATCTCAACAGAAGCAGAAATTTGACAAAATATAATGCCCATTATGATTAAAAACATGAGAAAGCATAGGAATAAATGGAGTCTTCCTTAAAATAATAAATAACCGGGTGGCTAGGTGGTGCAGTGAATAGAGCACCAGCCCTGGAGTCAGGAGGACCTGAATTCAAATTTGGCCTCAGACACTTAACACAAAACTAGCCATGTGACCTTGGGCAAGTCACTTAACCCCAATTGCCCTACCTTCCCCCTTCCCAAAAACAAAAAATAATAATAATAATAAGTGACATCTGCCTGAAATCATCAGCAAGTATTATATGTAGTGGGTAAAAGCTAGACACATTTCCAAAAAGACCAGGGGTAAAATAGGGATGTACACTATCACCCCTGTTATTCAATCTGGTACTTGAAATGTTAGCTGTAGCAATAAGAGAAGAAAAAGAAATTGAAGAAATTAGAATAGGTAAAGAAGAGACTAAGCTATCACTCTTTGCAGATAATATGATGATATACTTAGAGAATCAAGTAAAAAAACTACTTGAAATAATAAATAACTTTAGCAAAGTTGCAGGATAAAAAATAAACCCTCATAAATCCTCGGCATTTATTTCTAACAAAGCCCAACAGCAAGAAATAGAGAGAGAAATTCCATTTAAAGTTATTGTAGACATTACAAAATATTTGGGCATCTACCTGCCAAAACAAATGCAGGGACTATATGAGTACAATTACAAAACACTTTTCACACAAATAAAGTCAAATCTAAATAATTGGAAGAACATCAGGTGCTTGTGGTTAGGTCCAGCGAATATAATAAAAAATGACAATTTTAGCTAAATTAATTTACCTATTTAGTGCCATACCAATAAAACCACCAAATAATTTTATAGAGCTAGAAAGAATCATAACAAAATTTGTCTGGAAGAACTAAAGGTCCAGAATGTTAAGGGAATTAATGAAAAGAAATGCTAGGGAAGGCAGCCTAGGCACACCAGATTTCAAACTGCATTATAAAGCAGCAATCATCAAAGCTCCTTGGTACTGGTTGAGGAATAGAGTGGTAGATCAATGGAGTGGAAAGGTACTCAAGACATAGTAGTCAATAATTATAGCAATCTACTACCAAAGACCTCAGCTCCTGGGATAAGAACTCACTATTTGACAAAAACTGCTGGGAAAACTAGAAAATAATATGGCAGAAACTGGGCATAGACCAACAACATCTGACATTGTATACCAAAATAAAGTCAAAATGGGTTCACAATTTAGGTATAAAGGCTGATACTATAAACAGATTAGGGGAGCAAGGAATAGTTTTCCTGTCAGATTTATGGAGAAGGGAAGAATTTATGGCCAAACATGAGATAGAGAGCATTACAAAATGCAAAATGGATAATTTTGATTACATTAAATTGAAAAGGTTTTGTACAAACAAAGCCAATGTTGCCAAGATTAGGAAGGAAATAGAAAACTGGGAAAGAATTTTTACAACCAATGTCTCTGATAAAGGCCTCATTTCTAAAAGATACAGAGAACTGAGTCAAATTCATAAGAATACAAGTCATTCCCCAATTGTTAAATGGTCAAAGGATATGAACAGGCAGTTTTCAGAGGGAGAAATTAAAGATATCTATATGCATATAAAAATGCTCTAAATTAAATCAAAACAACTCTTAGGTACCACATCTCACTAATCAGATTGTCTAACATGACAAAACAGGAAAATGATAAATGCTAGAGAAGATGTGGGAAAATTGGAACACTAATGCATTGTTGGTAGAGCTGTGAACTGATCCAGCCATTCTGTAGAGCACTTTGCAACTGTGACCAAAGGAGCATAAAATTGTGCATACCCTGTGACCCAGCATTACCACTTCTAGAGCTATATCCCAAAGAGACCATACAAGTGGGAGAAGGACTAGTATGTACAAAAATATTTATAGCAATTCTTTTTGTGGTGGCAAAGATTTGGAAATCAAGGGGATGCCCATCAATTGGGGAATGACTGAATAAGTTGTGGTATATGAATATAATGGAACACTATTGTGCTATAAGAAATGAGGAGCAGATGAACTTCATAATAACCTGGAGAGACTTATATAAACTGATACTGAGTGAGGGCTGCAAAACCAGGAGAACATTTTACACAATTACAGACACAATTGTATCTGTGATGACTGATTTTGATAGACTGGGGTCCCTACAGCAATGCAAGCTTATAAGACTACTCCAAAGGACTCATGATGGAAAAGGCTATCCACATCCAGACAAAGGATTATGGAGTCTGAATGCAGATTGAAGCAAACTACTTGCTCTCTTTCTTTTTCATTTTGTTTGGTTTTTCCTTCCTTCCTTTGTTATAATTCTTCTTTACAACTTGACTAATGTTTAATTGAAGAACCTATATCAGATTGCCATGGAGGTGGGGGAAGAGAAAGGGGGAGAAAATTTGGAACTCAAAAACTTGTTGAACTGAATGTTGTAAACTAATAGTAAATAAAAACAAAACAAAAAGGAAAAAGAGGTGTTTAGTGCTACCAGATTTAAATGAGATTGTAATTCAGTAATTCTCAAAACTTCTTGATATTGAACTTAAAATAGTAAAATATGCTAGATGAGCAACATTTAGAAAAATATACACAAAAGCTTAATTTATTACCATATGCTACTGGAGAAGGGACTCTATAACAAGGAAAGAATCTGTGTTAAAATTTATCTGTTTGGGGTGGCTAGGAGATGCAGTGAATAGAGCACCAATCCCGGATTCAGGAGGACCTGAGTTCATATCCAGTCTCAACTTAACACTTACTAGCCCTGTGGTCTTGGACGACTCACTTAACCCTAATTGCCCTGCCTTCCCCCCCTCCAAAAAGCAAAAAAAACACAAAAAAACCAAAAAATTATCTATTCATATCAGCATCTTTTTCTCATCCTATGATAAACTCCAAATTGATAAATGAATAAAAAATTTTCAGAATATTTCAGAAAAAAATAGAGGTGAATGGGCAGTTAAATCTTTCAGAGTTATAAAGGAGGAACAATTCATAACTAGACACATCATGGGAGACTGTGAAAAACAAAATAGACAAAAATTTTACAAAATTTATAAGGTTTTGCAAAAACAAATCAATGTAGCCAAGATCTGAATAAAACATAAACGTATTTGCATTAAATATTTGTGATGAAAATTTGAAATGTTAAATCTATATGGGATTGACACAAATCTTTGGAACAGATTTAGAGCAGAAAAGGAATTTCTAATCTAATCCAACCCCCTCATTTTTTTAGACTAGAAAACTGAAACCAAAGATGTTAGGTGATTTTCTCATGGTCACAAAGTAGTAAATAATCCAGGCTCTATTATTTCATATTCATCTAGTTTTCCTTTGAACTATGCAAATCCACATGAGTAATTCCTAAGTAGAGAAGCAAGAAAAGGGTATGAAAAAATAGCTTTTAAAAAACAAATTCATAACATGAAAATATTTTTAAATCACTAAATAAGTAGATAAATGCAAATTAAACAACTCTGAGGAATTTCTTCATACCCAGCTGAAAAAAGATGCTGAAATATGGGAAAACTCATTGTTAGTAGACTTATGGAAACACGGGCATACTAATTTAGTTGGTGAAATTGACCCAGACATTTTGGAAAGCAATTTGAAATTATGCAAAAAAGTTAAAGTTGTTTATAAACTTAGATGTAGGGATTCTAGGATATATCTCAAAAGTATATTGATAGGAAGAAAGGACACATATATACTTATATGTATAGGTGTGTATATTTCTTAGGGCATAGATAATATTCAGTTATAGTTATGTGAGTTAGGGGTACAGTGCCACAACAATCTGGAAAATCTGTGGAAAATTATTTGTCCTTCCCTTTGTAGTAGAGAAGAATTTGAATTGTCATGGTATTAAAAGATAAAATATATTGATATTATACAAAACCATACATATATTTTGTGCTTTTCTGAATTTCTAAACTTTTTCTGCATTGTTTGCTGGCCTTTGCATGTTGTCTGCAGCTTCTGCATAACTCCCCCCAAATTCCCATTTAATTCCTTATGCCAACCTGAGATACATCAAAACCATGATAGAGAAAGTCTAACATGGAAGGGATAACTGTACATTGATATCATAATTTATTCAGCCATTCATAGCATGTGATAACAAATAGATGGAAAGAAAATATGTATGCAAAAGTTGAGGAATGGCTGAATTAATTATGCAATCAATTTAATGAATATTAACTATGCCATAAGAAATTATAAGTATTTAGAATTCTTAGAAATATAGGAGAATTTATATGAAATGATGCACAATGAAGAAAGCAAAACTAGAATATACATAGTTATTACAACAAAGTTGACAGGGAAACAGCAAAGTTTTGGTCAATTATAATGCTTTGTGTTCAAAATTAAAGGACATATTCATCCTTTCTGTCAGTATTCACTTATCTCTGGTGAGATGTATTTTTTTTTTGCTTTTTTTGGAGAGGAGAGCAATTGGGGTTAAGTGACTTGCCCAAGGTCACACAGCTAGTTTTTGTGTTAAGTGTCTAAGGTTGGATTTGAATTCAGGTCCTCCTGACTCCAGGGCTGGTATTCCATTCACTGTGTCACCTAGCTGCCCGAGGAGATGTATTTTAGGGGGATTGGATTTTTATTGGGGAATGTAAAAAATTTAAGAACAAACATGTGGTTACTCATAGATCTCTCCAACAAGGTGTCTCACAAAAGGGACAATTCCAATAAAAGGGAATGTCTAAAAAATCAAGCAAAATTATCATGACTAGAGTGTATAAGACTAGTCCTTACTACCTCTCTTGAACAATGATATGTATGTATGTATGAATGAATGAATGAAGATTTATCACTATGTGTCAAGTACTGTGCTAAGTGTCGGGGAAAAGGCAAGATGCTGCCAGCTTTCAAGGAGCTCAAACTTTATTTGAGGGAGATAGTACATAAAAAGGCAAATGGAAAAACACAGAAATACTAAGGGTTCAATAGAGGGTTAGATGGCAAGGACCAGGGATCCTGTTAATAGCAGTATTAGAGTTCATCAAGCTTCTGGGGATTTGCAGGATATAGAAGCAGGGTAGATGATAAGGCTTAGAGCAGTAGCATCAACTCAAATACAAATGGAGTCCTGTGGCATATTGACTTAGAAAATAGCCTAATGCTAGGAGTTTTGCAAGCCACAAGTTTAACACCTCTAGCCTAGAGGACCGTTAAAGGCAATAGTATGATAGATAGTATTTCCTGGTGGTCCTCCATTTCACTAGAAGGAATAGTATTGATGACTCCCATCTCATCTAAGCCATGTGAGCTTGGAGGAAACCTTTATGGGTTCTAGGCAGTCCCTCCCAGAGAGGGATCAAAGAATGAAAAAAAAAATGGTTAACAGTGACCATGGTAGTGGTGGGTCTTTCCTCTGCCCTGATCAAATCTGATTAGTTCTAAGACAGACTCAGAAAAGAAAGAGGAGATAAGGGAAAAGGGCATCCTGGTGATGGCAAGACTGTACAGCATTAAGTTTCTGAATCTGTATTTATATTTCAATTAAATTGTAGAAAATGCCTCAATTTTTGGTTGTGTCTAAAATCCAAGAGCTTAAAGGAGAAATTTTCAAGCCATCATGTTATATTGTTACAAAATAAGATGAATGTCTTAAATTATTCAACCTCCTAGATAATTTTTATTTTTTTTCACATAATAACTCTTTTAATGAGATTTTCATGAGGGTAGCATGACACAAAAGGAGAGGATGATTTGCATTATAACTTTAGCACTAGGATGTTAAATAAGAAATCACAGATCTGTCATAGAAATGAAGTAGATAAAAAGACATTCTTGGCAGTGGGTTTTGTTAAATCAATACAACTTGTGCAAAGCAATGTTGGAATCAAAAGCAATTTGTAGAATAAGATTTAGTTTTCACAAAACAGCATTCTGAAATAGAGTGAATGTTAACTCATAGTACTTTTTACTAAGTATAAAGGTGCAAGTGGTAGCAGTGATCTACTCAAGAGTGTGTTCAGAAGAATACTTCTTTTTTGTAAAAGGAGATGCTCTAATACTTTAATGAACCTTTGATCTCATTCTGGGTACTGTTTTCAACAGGTGGATTACAAACTGTCGAGACTTTCTCATTCATATATCATTCTTTATTCATGTCTTTTGATAAATCTTCCATATTTAATTTTACCCAATATATTAAAAACATTTTTAGTACTAGTCATTTTCTAAGCGCATCAGTGTAGAACATGGGTTAATGACTATGCCCTGCTCCCACTGTCTGAGCAGTCTATCACATTTTCATACAATTCTTGGATAATATCCTTTATGTTACTTTTGGTACATTGTTTTAAGCAATATGCTTTGATCTACTTGTATCTACACCATGGGTCTCCCTATTATCTTTTATTTATGCAGTTTGGATTCTTTGATGACTGGAGTGTCATCTAATTTATTTCCTTTAAAACAACTTTTGCTACATTTAAGAATTAAGTCTCTTCCTATGTATCTCCCTACACATACCTGATTTTACTATAAAACTTTTTTTTTTCCTAGCAAAGCCATATGATATAGAAATAGTGACTTTGGAAAACATAAACATTCACTACTTCTTGCTTACTAGTTCTTGTTTAACAATTTTCACAGGCATAAATCATCATTGGGAAGAAATTAGTGTTAGAAATATGAGTCTGTATCAAAGAATTTGAGATAATTGAAAGTGCTATATTTTTAATTTAACGTAATCCATCCTACCTCTTCCTTCTGTTCAGTTCTGAGTCTAGTTCATTGTTCATCTGCAGTATAGATCCCGATTGTGGGAATGGTGGGATAACTCAGTGATATGCTTGTGGGAATATGTCATGGTCTGCATTCCTTGTATAGGAATGTCTCTTGAGTGGTCATGGATTTCATTGGGGAGGCCCTATTAGTATCCAGGGTCTTAAGGTATTTATTACCCTGCCATCCACAAACATGAACATCTAAAAGACTTCTCCATTTATAGGGTCTATTACCCATTTGGACTTTGCTTGGAACATTTTCTATAATAGTGGAGAACTTCTGTGTTATGAGATTGGTTCTGGTGGTCTTGAGACTACTATGATAGTATCCCATTAAGTGAGGCTGTTAGCTTATAGAACAAAGTCATGGAAAAGAATTGACCATAATATTTTTCAAAGCTATGTACAGCTATGTGCCTAAAATAATATTTTGTCTACCATTAGCTTATTATTCTCTCCAATAATTAACTTCCAAAATAATATTTTGCCCTGACTCCAAATATATGGGAGTATCAGAGTATAAGAACTCCACTCTCAGAAAGGCATTTTGGAGTAAACCTTCCTCCCTAGTGGGAACACACCTTTCTGTTGAAGCATATCCTCCCTGCTGAATGGACCCATGAATCTCTTTTCCTCATCATAGCACTGATCTCACGTAAGTTATACTCTATGCATGTGTCTGACTTGTATATCAGGTCCCTTTTTTTCTCTCCCCTGATCATTATTTGCAATGAAGCTTTACGCTGAATTTATTCCCATTGTTTTACACCTTATTCTGAGTATCCAAACTTATTAAGGACATGTTTTTCCCAGTGTCTCTGGCTGACCCACAGGCCTTCCCTTAGACACAAACTGGATCCTCCCAAAAAGGACTTAGCCTATTGATAGCTAAAACTACAATGGAGAAATATGGCACAGTGAGCCCAGAAGAGGAAAGTGAGAGTCATCTTCCCAGAATGGTTTCCCTTATGCCAGAGGACTGTCACAAAATATATATACTTCACCTGATACTGATAATAAAATGATCACTGTTTTCTGTGATTATAGCTATCGAGAAATGTTTATTATCTTAACCTCAAAATCAACACTGTTTGCGCTCTATATAGATGATGTGCTTTTGTGTAGCCCATCTATTACATAATTGGGTAGATCTCTGAGTTTATAAATGTAGGTCTTCTCCAACAGTGCAGATGAAAACTCACCCATGCCTTCTCATACTGTGTACTTCTTGACCTATTCTCCCATAAATTTTCCACAGGGAAATCATTCAACATGCTGAGGTTCTTCTTTTAAACTTCTTAACATTGTTTGGATGTCAAAATAGAACATGTGAAAGACCCTTCCTTTTTTGTTTATATATCTTTCTAATTTAATACCATGATTTTAACATATACATGGGAGATACCATGTTGGAAGAGAGCTTTTAGGTAACATTTGGCTCTAAATCAAAACCTTTTTAAAAATAGTCAAACAAGCCTTTGTTTAGCTCCTTGCTAAGTCTTAGGCCCGCATGCTTTTGCATTAATAAAGCTCCTTTTAAAAAAAAATAGTCAAACAGTAAACTCAGTGGGGTCTTATATACTCTATACCTTTCAGAGAAACTTTGACTAAAGATATGGTCTTCTTACAACTGTCATTTGCAAAAGACTAAAAGACCTCCTCAGACCTTCATCAGGGATACCCTCAATATGTGTGTAGATTATTCTCAAATATTTTATAGAGAGAGGAAAATGCTTGGAAAAAATAATGGACCTCAGTCTTGCACAAGGCCTATGGCAGCAGCAGCAACTCCTGGGGCTATCAGCCCACAGATTGAGTATTTGAAAATCACCTGTTTAAACTTTTGGGAGCCAAGATGGCAGAGTAAACAGTAAGTGTTCCCACCCTCCCTTCTTGACCTTGAAAACCCCAGAGAACATTGCCCCAGGAGAAATCCTGGAATAGCAGAGCCAGCAGAAAGTCTTTTAGCTCAGGTGGCTAGGGGGATTAGTGGGTACCTCTTGCTGTGTGGTTGAAGGGAACCAGTAAAGGACTACAGGATGGGAGCCAGTAGTGAGCCCGACCTCAATGGACCAGTGGGAGATCCCGAGCCCCGGGGTGGTTGAGTTGGCAAGCACCAAAACCAGACCCCGAGTCATACCTTCACATAGCCAGGGAAATTGACAGACGTTGGCATGGACAGGCATCCACCAGCAACTGAGCATACCTGTTTTCTAGCACAGCCCTAAAATAGGAGGAGACTTCCAGTGGTCAGACCACCCAGTAATGGTACATTTGGCAATGAGGATAAGAAATGTAGCACCAATGCAATATTCACAGTGCTCATGATTACTGTAAATATACCAGCGTGGTGCTCAATTGCAAAATATAATAGACTCTCCATATAGAAAACAGAAGCAAAACATTTATTCAGATACCAGAAAACCAAATCCCAAAACCAGTAAGCCAATTCCACCATAGTAGCAAAGAAGTTAATAAGCCTCAACAGCACAGAGAGCCACTGCATCCTTTAGCCTTCCCACAAACCAACATAAGACCAATTTTTGCTCACAGGCCTGTCTGTGTCCCTCAGAAGTGTGCTCTCCTCCCAACCATCCAATCTAGCTCTGACTTCCAGCTTCCTGTGGGCTCTGTTCTACTCTTCAGCAAACTCCTCCCACCACAGACTCTATGTGGTTACATTCAGCCTATTAGGGGGCAGAGTTTATTTTCAAAGCAAGGAAGGTCTTCAAATCACCTTAAGCTTATTAAGAGGCAGGGAGGATCTTCATATTACCGTTACCATTACACAACCCTCCCCAACACCTCATGCTTTGAGCTTCAGTGTGATCCTGGGGAAACACAGAAAAACTTCACCTGGCCTCAGCACACAACAGCCAGATCCAATTCAGCGCCAAGAAGACCACAACATTATATAGCTTCCATCTGCTAGAACCAGAGGCCACAGCACACAAAACCAGTAACCAGGCCCCTATCCCCAAGATAGCATGGGACAGAACGTCCTGTCCCCAAGAAGAAGAGATCCACTTTAAAAGCCAGGAAAAAGGCAATCACAATGAGCAAGAAGCAAATTAGAAAGCAAAGACCATAGATTCTTGCTATGGGGACAAGGAAGATCAAAATATGAAGTTAGAAGACAACAGTGTTGATATTTTACCCACATCTGAAACCTCAAAAGGGAATATGAATTGATATCAAGCCCAAAAAGCATTCTTGGAAGAGCTCAAGAAGGATTTTAAAAGTCAAATTAGAGGGCCAAAACCAAGATGGCAGAGTAAAAGCAGGAACTTGCTTGAGCTCTTCCCCCAAACACCTGTAAAAAATGATTCTAAACAAATTCTAGAGCTACAGAACTCACTACATGACAGAGTAAAACACACATCCAACCAAAGACAGCCTGGCCAGCCAACTGGAAGTATCTATCACACCAGGCTGGGAGCAGAGTGCAATCCTGCATGGGCCTTGATGGCACAGACCTGGTCAGCAGGCCTCAGGGGACTGAATCACTGGCAGCTGTGACAGTTTTCAGACTTCTCAACCCACAAACACCATAGACAAATAGAAGGTCAATGGGGAAACTCTATTGGACCTGGGTGAGAGAAGAGCAAGATCCAGCCCCAGCCCTGAGGTGGTGGAGGTGGCAGTGGCAGCAGTAGCACCTGCTGCTTCTGGAGCTCCAGGCCTACACATGGTGGGGGAATCAAGTGACTGATCTTGGAGCAATTGCAGGGATCTCTTTGCTGCTGCTGAGGCAGGATCCTCTTGCTTAACCCTGCTTAGATCTGGGTCATAGTCCTGGGTGGTGGTCCTGGGGAGAGGAGGAGAGCTGGCATGGAAGGGCTTGTGGTGACTGTGCAGAGGGAGTCCTCCTCACAGGTCCAAGGCAGAAAAGAGTGCTTGTCATCACTCACAGACTAGAACACAGTCCAGGAGAGGAGTAAACACTTCTCCTTTGAACATATCACCTTAGAAGAACTGAAAATTTACAGGGGCCTAGAAATAGCTATGACAACAGCTGCACAAAACCCCAGGAACTTAGGACAGAGCACCCTCCTCTCTGGAAGCAGAGTCCTAACTTTGCAAAGAGCTCTAGTCAAGCAATTGACTGGGAAAATGAGCAAACAGAGGGAAAAAAATCAGACTAGAGAATCTTACTTTGGTGACAAAGATCAAAATATACAACCAGAAGAAGACAACAAAGCCAAAACTCTTGCATCAAAAACCTCCAAGAAAAATATAAATTAGTCACAGGCCATGCAGGAGCTCAAAAAGAATTGTGAAAATCAAGTAAGACAAGTAGAGGAAAAATTGGGAAGAGAAATGGAAGTGATGCAAGAAAATCATGAAAAAATGAGTCAACAGCTTGCTAAAGGAGACCTAAAAATACTGAAGAAAATAACACCTTAAAAAATAGACTAAGCCAAATGGCAAAAGAAGTCCAAAAAGCCCATGAGAAAAATGCCTTAAAAGATTTGACCAAATGGAAAAGGAAGTCCAAAAGCTCACTGAAGAAAATAATTCCTTCAAAATTAGATTGGAGAAAATAGAAGCTAATGTCTTCATGAGAAATCAAGATATTATAAAGCAGATCCAAAAGAATGAAAAAATAGAAAGCAATGTGAAATATCTCATTGGAAAAACTACTGACCTGGAAAATAGATCCAGGAGAGATAATTCAAAAATTATTGGACTACCTGAAAGTCATGATCAAAAAAAAGAGCCTAGATATCATCTTTCAAGAAATTATCAAGGAAATCTGCCTTAATATTCTGAAACCAGAGGGTAAAATATAAATTGAAAAAATTCACCTATTGCCTCTTGAAAAAGATCCCCAAAAGAAAACTGCTAGGAATATTATAGCCAAATTCCAGAGTTCCCAGGTCAATGAGAAAATATTACAATCAGTCAGGAAGAAACAGTTTGAGTATGATGGAAACACAATCAGGATAACACAAGATCTAGCAGCTTCTACATTAAGAGATCAAAGGGCTTGAGATATGATATTCTGGAGGTCAAAGAAGCTAGGATTAAAACCAAGGATCACCTGTCCAGCAAAACTGAGTATAATGCTTCAGGGGAAAATATGGTCATTCAATGAAATATCAGACTTTCAACATTCTTGATGAAAAGATCAGAGCTGAACAGAAAATTTGACTTCCAAATACAAGAATCAAGATAAACATGAAAATGTAAACAGGAAAGAGAAATCATAAAGGCTTTATTAAAGTTGAACTGTTTACATTCCTATGTGGAAAGATGATATTTTTAACTCATGAGACTTTTCTCAGTATTAGGGTAGTTGAAGGGAATATATGTACACACACACACATATGTACATATACACATATACACATATACATATACACACATACACATATACACATATATACACACATAAATATATACATACATAAAAATATGCACCTATAATGTATATATATGTATGTACACATACATATATATGTATGTGTCTGTGTGTGTGTGAGTATATAGACAGAGGGCATAAGTTAAGTTGACGATGAAGGGATATCTAAAAAATAAAATTAAGAAGTGAGAGAAGAATATATTAGGAGAAGGAGAAAGGGAGAGATAGACTAGGGTAAATTATCTCACATAAAAGAGGAAAGAGAAAGCTATTACAATGGAGGGGAAGAGCAGGGAGGTTAAAGGTAATGAGTCAACCTTACTCTCATTGGATTTGGCTTAAGGTGGGAATTATATACACACTCAGTTGGGTATCTTACCCTGCAAGAAAGTTGGAGGAAAGGGGATAAGAGAGAGGGATGATAGAAGGGAGGGCAGATTGGGGGAGAGGATGGTCAGAAGCAAACACTTTTGAAAAGGGAGAGGATCAAAGGAGAAAATAGAATAAATGGGGGGGGCGAGATAGAATGGAGGGAAACATGGTTAGTCTTTCACAATGTGACTACTATGGAAGTGTTTTGTATAACTACATACGTATAACCTATATTGAATTGCTTGTCTTCTTAGTGGGGGTGATTGAGGAGGAAAGAAGAGAGAGAATCTGAAACTCAAAGACTTAAAAACAAATGTTAAAAATTGTTTTTACATGCAGCTGAGAAATAAGATATATACAGGCAATGGGGTATAGAAATCTATCTTGCCAACATGAAGGGAAGGGGGAAGAGTGTTAGACTGAGGAGGATTGGGGGATAGAAGGGAGGGCAGACTGGGGGAAGGGGTAATCAGTATGCATGCCATCTTGGAGTGAGGGGTGGGGGAGAGATGGGGAAAAATGTGGAACTCAAAATCTTGTGGAAATGAATGATGTAAACTAAAAAAAATTAAATTCTGGGGGAAAAGTCAAATTAACGAAGTAGAAGAAAAATTAATCAATTTTTAAAAAAATACAATTGACAAAATGGAAAAAAAAAATCACTGAACAAAAATAACTCCTTAAAAAGTATAACTGACCAAATGGATAAGGAGATACAAAACCTAACTGGAGAAAATAACTCATTAAGAAGTAAAATTGACCAAATCGAAAAGGAGATATAAAAGCTAACTGAAGAAAATAATTCATTAAAAATTAGAATTGGGCAAGTAGAAGCTAATGACTCAATGAGGCATTGAGAATCAGTCAAACATAATCTAAAGAATGAAAAAATAGAAGAAAACTTAAAATATCTCCTTGGAAAAACAACTGACCTAGAAAATAGATCCTGTAGAGATAATCTAATAATAATTGATCTGCCAGAAAGTCCTGATGAAAAAAAAGAGCCTGGAGAGTATCTTCCAAGAAATCATCAAGGAAAACTCCCCTGAGTTCCTAGAACCAGAGGGTAAAATAGTCATGAAAAGAATTCACTGATAACCTACTGAAAGACATTCCAGATTGAAAATGCCAAGGAATATTGTAGCCAAATTCCAGAATCATCAGGTCAAGGAGAAAATACTACAAGTAGCCAGAAAGAAACAATTCAGATATTGTGGAACTCCAGTCAGGATCACACAGGGCCTTGCAGCTTCTACATTAAAAGATCAGAGGGATTGGAACATGATATTCTGTAAAGGAAGAAGCTTGAACTACAACCAAGGATCAACTACCCAGCAAAATTGAACATAATTTTTCAGGCAAAGAGGTGGACATTCAGTGAAATAAGAGACTTCCAGACCTTCCTGATGACAAGGTCAGAGCACAATGGAAAATTTGATCTTCAAATACTAGACTCAAGAGAGGCATAAAAAGGCAAACAGGGGGAAAGAAAATATTTAAAAAATGTTTTTCAATAAGGGCAAACTGTTTAAATACCTATATTAAAGGACGATACTTGTAAATCTTGAAAATGGTATTTTTTTATGACATTTAAAAGGAATATACATGGGGGTGCGGGTATAAATTAACTGATGTGATGATAAAAAACCTAATTAAACTAAATTAATTAGTTATTAATTTAATTGCAAAGGGATTGTAATGAGAGAAGAGGAAAGGAGAAGGAAGAAAGGGGGTAAATTAAGTCACACAAAGAGGCACAAAAACATAATAGAGGGAAAGAACGTAGGGAGATGAGCATTGTTTGAACTTTAATTGGATTTGATTCAAGGAAGGCGTAGCATACTCAGTTAAGTATAGAAATATAACTTTCCCTACAGGTAGTAGGAGGGGAAAGGAGATAGAAAATAAAGGGTGTGTGGTCCGGTCACGTGAGATGGTGGAGCCAGCCAGAGATGGCTGAGGGAGCAGAGGACTGACTGCCAGGCTGAAGACCCGAGCTAAAAGCTGGTGCCAGTAGCCTGAGATGCAATAGCCACCAGAGTTTAGGAACTGGTCATCTGCAGCATAGGCCTGGTTCAGTTCCACAGGGGCCCATGGTGATCAGCCCTGGCCTGGGCCTGTGCTTGGCACTTAGCCTGCAACTATTGAACTCCCAACCCACCTTGACCCAGAATACTGGCTACACTGGGCATGAAGACAATACTACTACTCCTTCTACAGCACCACCAGCCAGCGGGCCCTCTCCCAGTATGCAGTCACTGCTATTATCACTGTATTCTCAGTCCTGGTTATCCTCTTTCTGGTAGTGGCACTGGTCCTGCTGGGTTGGAAGCTTCATGAGAAATGCCAGACAGAGGGCACCTACCTTCCCAGCAGTGAAGAGCAGGTGGGTGCCTGGACTCCAATCTTCCCCCCCCCAACTTGAAGCTTCCCCCTGAGGAGTGGCTCATCTGAGCACGGCATCCTCCCTCTTCCTGCATGTAACCCCATACCCCATTTCTGGTTTTGGACCTGTCTGACATTGGGCACTCAACCACTTTGACAACCTCCTTCAGGGAGCATCTGGACTAACACCGAGGGCCCCAGATGGCTGGGGCTGGCAGGGAGTGGGCAGGGGTGTGCTGGCTAAGCTGCTGGTCATGACCACCTTCAGTGTACCACCAAGCTTGCTACAGACTTCTGCCTTTGGTCTGTGGACAATGGCCTAGTCCTGGTGGCTACTACTTCTGCTTTTGCTGACCAGAACTGGTGGCCACCTGGCTCTCTCCCCTGATGGCCTGCTTTTGTCTTTCAGTTCTGGTCTCCTTGCCTTTCAGTTGTCCCATGTGGCTGAGGCAGCCCCAAGTCCCCAGGATTTGAAGAACAAGGGATGGGGCTGGGTGTCTTGCTGGAATTAGAGTGGGTGCAAAAGGTTTGGGCCCCCTTCCCCTTTGTGGGGACGAAGAAAGTCATCATAAAATGATTACATCTAGGGTTAGGGGTTCTCAAGCCCCCAAAATACCAACACATTGGGTCCTGCCAAATGAATTTGACTCAAGTCTTCTCTCAGCCAAAGAAAAGCAAAGTTTATTACAAGTTTGCCATATTGGGTAGACTCTTAAGGAGCCTCAGTATCTGTGACACTTACATTGGGCAAGCAGGCCTGAATCGCCTGATACAGAGCAAGTCTGTGCTAGGTCATTCTATGGCGCTCTCCCACCACCTGGAGGCAAGAGGCGGTCTTATATAGAGAACGGTTGTGGGAGGAATCTAGGGGTGGTCTAGAGGAGGAGTTTGGGGAGGGTCTTCAGGAGGAGTCAATGAGGTCAGACTTCAGTAATGAGTTTGGGGAGGGTCTTCGGGAGGAGTCAATGAGGTCAGACTCCAGCAAATGAGTTAAGTTGCTGGAGGCTACCTGGAGATGACAGACAATGCTGGGCTAGGCCAGTTCAAGGGTGTAACAGTTGAAGATCAATGGTGGGGACTAGCTGGATAATGGAGGGCCAAGCTAGTAACAAAGGTTTGGGTAGAGCCACAATGAAAGGCTTATGGCATCATGCAAATGCCTCATCAAATGGGAAGATTCAATCAGAGTTCAAGGGGGTTCCCAGAGCCTGTACCTCATCAGGGAGGGGCAGAGACTTTGGTGGACACTGAAGAGGAGCACTTCTTCCCCCACCCTGGGCCATTTGATTAACATTCTACCCGCCCAGTGGCCACTTAATTCTCTCAAGACTAATCTTCCCCTTTGGGTGAATAATAGGTATTTGAATTGAAAAGAAGGTGCTTGGAAAAGTCTTCCACCCCTTCTGGAAAACCTCCTCTACCTCCTTTCTCTGAAACTTCCTCCTCTCCCTGGTCCCTTCTTTTTTCCTCTCCCTTTCCATTGCTACTACCCCCAATTCTCTAGAACTGTCCCTGGGAGGGGCTGCTTGATTTGTATTTTTTATAAAGATGGTCTTAATGTTAAAAAAAAAAAGAAAATGAAGGGAGGGAAGAAGTAATAAGGAAAAAGGGAAAGAAAATGGAGGTAGGTTGATAGAAGGGAGGGAAGAGTGAGGGAGGTGGTGGTCAAAAGCAAAACTTTTGAGGGTAACAAAGAAGGGAGAAATAAAAGAACAAAGTGGGGAGGATAGGATGGGGAAAAACACATAGTAATCATAACTGTGAATGTGAATGGAATGAACTCCCCTATATAACGGAGGCAGATAGCAGAATGGAATAAAAATCATAATTCTATAATATGTTTTTTTACAAGGAACACATTTGAAATGGGGACACACACAGAGTAAAGATCAAAGGCTGGAGTAGAATATATTATGCTTCAGCTGAAGTAAAACAAAAGGGGGAAGTAATCCTAATCTCAGACAAAGCAAAAGAAAAATAGATCTAATCAAAAGAGATTAGGAAGTGATGAGGTGCAAGCTCAGGGAACCCCTTTGAGCTGTTCTTGAATCTTTGAGGTACAGGCTCTGGGAACTCCCTTGAGCTCTCCTTGAATCTTTGAGGTACAGGCTCTGGGAAACCCCTTGAACTCTGACTGAATCTTCCCATTTGATGAGGCATTTGCAGAGGCTATAAGCTTTTCATTGTGGCTCTGCCCAGACCTCTGTTACTAGCCTAGCCCTCCATTATCCATCTACTTCCCACCCTTGAGCCTATCAAAACACCAATCCACCCCTTCAACTGGCCTAGCCCACCATTGTCTGTTAGCTCCAGGTAGCCTCAAACAACTTCCCACCCTTAATCACTCATTAACCTCATTAACTCCTCCTAAAGACCCTCCCCAAACTCCTCCTCCAGACCACTCCTAGATTTGTCCCACAACCTTCTTGTATATAAGATCCCTTCTTTTCCCTCATCTGTGTGAGAGTGCCATAGAATTTTCTAGCACAGACTTGCTCTGTGTTCAATACAGGTAAACTTTTAAAAAACTTTACTTTTCTTTGGCTGAGAGAAGACTTGAGTTGAATTTATTCGGCAAGATCTGGCATATTGGTATTTGGGCGTCTCCAGAGCAAGCCTAACTCTAACCCTTACCACATCAGAAGGAAACTATATCCTGCTAAAAGGCATGATAGACAATGAAGTAATATCATTACTAAACATATATGTACCAAGTGGTATAGCAGCCAGATTCTTAGAGGAGAAGTTAAGGGAGTTGCGGGAAGAAATAGGCAGCAAAACTATATCAGTGCAGGACCTCAAACTCCCCCTCTCTGAACTGGATAAATTTAACTTCAGAATAAACAAGAAAGAAATTAAGGAGGTGAATAGAATTTTAGGAAAGGTAGATAAGGTAGACCTCTGAAGAAAATTAAATGGGGATAGAAAGCAATATACCTTTTTCTCAGCAAGACATAGCACATACTCAAAAATTCACCATGTACTAGGGCATAAAAATCTCACAGTCCAGTGCCAAAAGACAGAAATATTAAATGTGTCCTTTTCAGATGACAATGTAATAAAAATTTTATGTAACAAAGGGCCATGGAAAGATAGACTAAAAACTAATTAGAAACTAAATAATTCTAAAGAATGAATGGGTCAAACAACAAATCATAGAAACAATCAATAACTTCATTCAAGAGAATGACAACAATGAGACAACATGCCAAAACTTATGGGATGCACTGAAAGTGGTTCTTAGGGGAAGTTTTATATCTTTGAATACTTACATGAATCAAATAGAGAAAGAGGAAATTAATGAATTGGGCATGCAACTCTAAAAGCTAGAAGAAGAAAAAATTAAAAATCCTCAAAAACCACATTAGGAATACTGAAAACCAAAGGAGAGATTAATAAAATTGAAATTAAGAAAACTATTGAATTAATAAATAAAACTAAGAGCTGGTTTCATGAAAAAAACAATATTATTGGTAAGTCTTTGGTAAATTTGATTTTAAAAAAGAAAGAAAAAACCAAATTATCAGTAACAAAAATGAAAAGGGTGAATTCACCACCAATGAAGAGGAAATTAAAACAAAACTTAAGAATTATTTTGCCCAATTATATGCCCATAAATTTGACAATTTTAGTTAAGTGGATGAATATTTATAAAAATATACATTTTCTAGATTAACAGAAGAGGAAGTAAAATACTTAAATAACCCCGTCTTAGAAAAAGTAATTAAACAAGCCATTAATGAACTCCCTAGGAAAAAAATCTTCAGGGCCTGATGGATTTACATGAGAATTCTGTCGAACATTTAAAAAAACAATTAATTCCAATACTTTATAGACTATTTGGGACAATTGGAGAATAAGGAGCCCTACCAAATTCTTTGTATGATACAAATATGGGATTAATATCTAAACTAAGAAGAGCCAAAACAGTGAAAGAAAATTATAGACTAATTTCTGTAATGAATATAGAAGTAAAAATTTTAAATAATATGTTAGCAAAAAGATTACAGCAACTTATCATGAGAATAATATGCTTTGATCAAGTAGGATTTATGCCAGGAATGCAGGGCTGATTCAGTATTAGGAAAACTGTCAGCGCAATTGATTATATCAACAGCAAACCTAACAGAAAACATGATTATCTTAAAAGATGCAGAAAAACCTTTTGACAAAATACAACACATAGTCCTATTAAAAATACTATAAAGCATAGGAATAAATGGAACCTTCCTTAAAATGATAAGAAAGATCTACCTAAAACCTTCAGCTAGCATTATATGTAATGAAGATAAGCTATATGCATTTCCAGTAAGATTGGGGGTGAAACAAGGATGTCCATTATCACCACTATATTTCAATATGGTACTAGAAATGTTAGCTTTAGCAATAAGAGAAGAAAAAGGAATTGAAGGAATTAGAATAGGCACAGAAGAAATTTAGTTATCACTCTTTGCAGACAATATGATTATATACTTACAGAATCCTAGAGAATCAAGTAAAAAATTAATTGAAATAATAAACAAATTTAACAAAGTTGTAGGATATAAAATAAGCCCACATAAATCCTTGTCATTTCTGTGTATTTCTTTTTTTTAAATTAAAACTTTTATTTATTTTAGTTTACATCATTCATTTCCACAAAATTTTGAGTTACATATTTTCTCCTCATCTTTCCCCTACCCGCCACTCCAAAACAGCCATCCCATTGTATATCCCCTCCCCCAATTTATTCTCTCCTATGTCCTCCCCCCTCCCCCTCTGACTTTCCGGTAGGCCAGGATGGATCTTCCTACCACAGTGCCTGTGTATCTCAAGTTCCAGTTGGATGTAGTTAAT
>CM053585.1:451567702-451592703 GCA_028646515.1 Pseudochirops corinnae | reverse complement strand
CTCTTTTGTCATTTGAGTTAATCTATTTTTTAAGGTGTTAATTTCTTCATTCAGGTTGCTGACTCTCTTTTCATGATTTTCTTGCATCATTCTTATTTCTCTTCCCAGTTTTTCTTCCATTTCTCTCATTTGGTTTTCAAAATCCTTCTTCAGCTGATCTCTAGCTTTTAGGCAATCTTCATGTTTCTTGGAAGCTTTTGTTGTGGGAGCTCCGACTGTGCTGTCCTCCTCCCACTCCCTGCCTTGATCCTTCTTTTCCCCAAAGAAGGAATCTAGGGTTTGGTTGCTGTTCTTACTTGCTTCTTATGCTTTTTCTTATTCATGGTTGGTCAGTCTGTGATTTTTTTTTTTTTAGCTCTGTGGAACTCTGCTTCCAGACGGGAAAGCTCTGTCCCAAATTGCTGGGGTTTTCCCTGCTGCCGGAGCTTTTAGGAGGCTGCTGGGTCCGTCCCCAACTCTGGCTTACTGAAAAAAAAAAAACAAAACACAGTACCCCTGCCCAAGACCGCGATCTGGATCCAGGTTGCTCAACGCGAGAGCGCTTAGCCTCTGAATGATTGCTTGGTCCCCCTGCAAGCTGGGAGCTCTGAAGCGGCAGTGTGGAGGTGAGTGCAAGATCTCTGCTTCTGTGGCCTCGTTGCCCTGGAGGCGATTTGGCCGGACCACTTTTCTCCCCCAATTTAGCTGAACTCCACTGACCTAATTCTGGGAACTGTCATGGCAGCTGCAGATCCGCTCTCCCAAAGCTCCAGCCAGGGCTCGGCTCCTCTTGTCCAGCTGCCTCTGGGGCAAAGCCACAGTTTCAGCCTAGACTGGTTTCGGCTCGCTGGGTTGAAATGGTTCCTCGTAGCCAAGCTGACTTTAGCAGAAAGTATATTTGTGTGCATTTTGGAGTTCTAGAATTTGTTTAGAGTGATACTTTATGGGTATTTTGAGGTGGCTATGTGAGAGCTGCAATATATTGCTGCTCCTACGCCACCATCTTGGCTCCCCCTCCATTTCTGTGTATTTCTAATGAAGCCCAACAGCAAGAAATAGAGAGAGAAATTCCATTTAAAGTTACTGTAGATGTTATAAAATATTTGTGAGTCTACCTGCCAAAACAAACCCAGGAATTTTGTGAATACCATTACAAAACATTTTTCATCAGATCTAAATAAATGGAAGAACTTCGGGTGCTTATGGGTTAGGCTGATCTAATATAATAAAAAATGACAATTTTACCTAAGTTAATTTACCTATTTAGTGCCATATGAATCAACCACCAAAAAACTATCTTATAGAGCTAGAAAGAATCATAACAATTTGTCTGGAAGAACAAAAGGTCCAGAATATCAAGGGAATTAATGAAAAGAAATACTAGGGAAGGCAGCCTAGCCATTCCAGATCTTAAATTGTATTATAAAGCAACAATCATCAAAATTGCATGGTACTTTCTAAGAAATAGAGGGGTAGATCAGTGGAATAGGTTAGGTATGCAAGACATAGTAGTCAATAATTATAGCAATCTACCGTTTGATAAAGCCAAAGACCCTACCTCTTGGGATAAGAACTCACTATTTGACAAAAACTGCTGGGAAAACTGGAAAATAATGTGGCAGAAACTGGACATAGACAAACAACGTCTGACACTGTATACCAAAATAAAGTCAAAATGGGTACACAATTTAGGAATAAAGGCTGATACTATAAACAGATTAGGAGAGAAAGGAATAGTTTACCTGTCAGATTTATGGAGAAGGGAAGAATTTATGACTAAACAAGAGAGAGAGAGCATTACAAAATGCAAAATGGATAATTTTGATTACATTAATTTGGAATGTTTTTGCGTAAACAAAACCAATACAACCAAGATTAGAAGGGAAGAAGAAAACTGGGAAAGAATTTTTACAACCAGTGTCCCTGATAAAGGCCACATTTCTAAAATACATAGAGAACTGAGTCACATTTACAAGAATACAAGTCATTCCCCAATTGATAAATGGTCAAAGGATATGAACAGGTAGTTTTCAGAGAAAGAAATTAAAACTATTTGTAGTCATATGAAAAAATGCTCTAAATCACTATTGATTAGAGAGATGCAAATAAAAACAACTCTGAGTTACCACATCACACCTATCAAATTGGCTAATGTGACGAAACAGTAAAATGATAAATGTTGGAAAGGATGTGGGAAAGTTGGAACACATTCATTGTTGGTGGAGCTGTAAGCTAATCTAACCATTCTGGAGAGCAATTTGGAACTATGCCCAAAGGGCTATAAAAAGTGCATGTCCTTTGACACAGCAATACCACTTTTAGGTCTGTATCCCAAAGAGATCATAAAAATGGGAAAAGGACCCATGTGTACAAACATATTTATAGCAGCTCTTTTTGTGGTGGCCAAGTACTCGAAATTGAGGGGATGACCATCATTTGGGAAATCTCTGAACAAGTTGTATGAATATAATGGAATACTATTGTGCTATATGAAATGATGAACAAGCAGACTTTAGAAATTCTGGAAAGACTTATATGAACTGATGCTGACCCAAGGGAACATTGTTCACAGAAACAGTCACAATGTGCCATGACTGATTTTGATAGACTTAGCCCTTCTCAGTAACACAAGAACCTAAAATAATTCCAAAGGACTAATGATGGTAAATGCCATTCACATCCAGAGAAAACACTATGGAGTCTGAATGCAGAGTGAAGCAGAGTATTTTCTTGTTGTGTTTTTTCTTTCTCATGGTCTCTCCCATTCATTATAGTTCTTCTCTGCAACATGACTAATGTGAAAATGTATTTAAAAGGTATGGATGTGTAGAGCCATATAATATTGCATATTGTCTTGGGGATGGAGGAGGAGAAAATTTAAAACTTATGGAAGTGACTGTTGAAAACAAAAAAATAAATTAACAATTTTAAAAAGATAATGGACCTTTGAACTTAACAAAGGCAATTCGGGGCATATCACTAATTATATTGACCCACGTACCTACTTTCCCATTTCTGCAAAATGCTTTAAGATCAATCTTCTTACGTGTTGAAGATTTATTTGATGAAAATAAACAAAACAGGAAGACTTTAGCAAGTCCTTTTCTATAACAGGAGCCTATTCACAATCATACCATAGAGGATATGAGTTTCCACTGTAGTAATGATTGTCAATTGCATAAAACTATCCAAACAGAGTGGTCCATTACCACTAACTTGGTCACTTGATGATAAAATCTTTGACCCTTGGCAATCTATGAAACAAAGGAAAATACAAAATGGCCTTCTCTCTTGAGCTTCCTCATTTGGAGTAATGCTGATAAAGTGCCAAAAATGTAAGCAAAGAATATTAAGAATAAAATAGTTTTGCACTATTAATATTTGCTCATTTTCTCTTCTACTGTCTTCTCCCTGGTTTATATGAAGATAGTGCTCAAATAAGTTTATATGTTAAGCCATTTTGTCATTGGTCATCAAGTATCTCCACATGATATGATACCAGAATAGGTTGAGCTTTCTTACTTTTGCTTGTTCTTTCTAATTTGTCTTCCATTTTGACTCTTGTTCTGACTAGTTGATGATCTGCCTACACACAGATAGCTGATTTTGGATGACACCCACATCTTAAGATCATAGAATTTAAAGCTGAAAAGGAACTTAGGTACCATCTATTGTAAACTTCTCATTTTACATGTAGTACCCAGGGCATTCCTGACTTGTAGGAGAGGTCTCCTTGAGGATGACTACCCTAGGTTAAAAGTTATCTGCATCCACATCCACATGAAAGCAGTAAATCATGAAACACCCACCAATGAGTCTTCTTTTTCTCCAGTCAGCTAGAGGATGCATTCAACCCACAGTAGAGACATTTATTGAAATCGAATGATGAGATTTGTAACAGAATACTACATGTAATCCTAGGTGATATTCCCTGACAAATACCAATGTACCATCAGTGGGGAGATAGATCTTACAAATATAAATGTACGTGAGAGGCCAATTTATACCTCTAATGCTACAGGGTCTGTGATGTTTTTTAGTGGCTTGCTCATGATATTCCATCTCTAGCAAGGAATCTCTTTGCAAGCTCTACTCTTAAGTGGGAGGGGTTTCTCTTCTGTTCATTGCTTGGTCATAGTTTTTATTGTCTCCCAATTCCTGGCTCAACTCCAATCCAATACTGCTATACTTTTGGGGGAAGTTCAGAAGCCCTAGCCCTTGGACCAGCAGGAAAGCTTCCTCAGGAGGCTTGGATCTCTCAATAAGCTTTTGTTTCTGTAAGTTATGCCTATCAATAGTTACCATATTAGTGTTGTAAAACATCTTAGTATTATGATGAAAATAGTTTTGACCTCATGGACAGTGTCTTGGGGACCCCAAAGGTTCCCTGGACTGTATTTTGTGAAATATTGTTGTACCATTTGCATGTAATAAATGTTTGTGAGGTTGGATTTATTCAGGTGACCCATTCTGATGAGTATGGGTTTCTAGTGGCTACCCAGAAATCCTGAGCATCTGTCACTGTTCAAGCAGGAAATCATAGACAGTAGGAAGAGAAAATTGCTGTTGTTTAATCATTTAGTAATGTCCAACTTTTCATGACCCTGTTTGGGGTTTTCTTGGCAAATATCCTAAAGTGGCTTGTTGTTTTCTTCTCCATATCATTTTATAGATGAGGAAAACTGAGGCAAACAGACTTGCCCAGGGTCACATAGCTAATAAGTATCTGAGGCTGAATTTGAACTCAGGAAGATGAGTCTTATCTGCTAGGCCCTTTAACAACCTAAAACTCTTCTTTATGTCTTTAGTGTACCCTAAGAAGTCAGAAATTGAAAATCTGATTTATTGTATTAAGTAAAGGAATACATTTAGCATATTACTTTTAAAATCCTTTAGACTACAGCTGAAAAAGAAATCAATGTTAATTTTAAGTCTCAGTAGTCAGTCTGTATGTTGCCACAGGTATGCATACCAATTCTGAAACAAAGAGATTTCTAGACCTTATAGTACAGAACTTTTCTAGACCTTATAGTACAGAAGAACTTGCTCTGAGTTAACTGAAGTAGCAGCTTTGGAATCTACACCCATATCTATCCACTCAGCTAATTTCTTGCCTAACTTGAAAGGTAGAAATATTTTCAAGATAAAAACTTAAATATGGAAGAAAAGAGAGGTGTGGTAATTCTCTTTTGAAATTTTCCTTGTATATGTGTCACATATTTTAGATAAATACTCCTTTTCCTTTCTCACTCATATCGTATCATTATTTTCAGGTGAAATAAGAGATTTTGTGTTTCTGTACTAGCACCTATTGGACATCTAAATATCCACCCTTTTCTAATTTATCAATCTAAGTTATAGTCAAAGACAAAGTTTGCTCAATTATAAATGCAATATGTTAAAGAGATTAATTCCAGGATATATCTGGATTTAGAACATGCAGTCTTCTGATGCCAAATTAGAAACGAAGTTAGTCATTCAAAAGATGTTAACTAATTTCATTGAATTTTAATAACAAGAGCTTGTTTTCCACAAAATGATATCTGATTTAAAAAAAAAACCACTTTCTTATACCATTAAAATGTATTTTACATATTTCTAATGGTGTTTGCGCCATCATTTACAATATGTGGGGGTAACATTCATCTGAAATAAGGAGAGTTTATTACCATTGCCAGTGTGTATGAACTGGCTTCCACTCTGGAAAATGTGTCTGCAATTGAATGACCTTTCTCTTTTATTTGGGTTGTCCACAGATCTTCTGGAAACACAGGTTGGGGGCAGGGAAGAGTTGGAGTATGTCTAATGATTGGTGCCTGTCCTGGTGTTCAACTTACTGAAAGGTTTAAGCCTATGATAAAACTTTAATTCCTGTTCATGTATATACTGCATGCCTGAGCAAGGTTCTTTAAGACTTCTGATTATCTCACTAGAGGAGTATCTGAGAGAATTTGAAATGTTCCAACTATTTTCTATTGGAAATTTTGGGAAATAAGAGTCTAAGACAGTACTGATCTCAACTCTTTCCCTACCCTCTGTGTATGTGACAGAATAGACTATAGTTGTATCCTCAAATGCTCTACTTCTCTTGGGGCAATATTGTATGGTAGAGATTTGGGAACTGGGATGCTTGAATTCTACACCTAGATTTAATGTTAAATGAGCTGGAAACCTGACCTGCCTTCCAGATTTCAACTTGGCTTTTGTTATAAATAGGAGTTTTGTTCATACATCTGACCCACCTTCACAAAATTGCCAATCTGTTGGACTAGATTTTCTTTGGTTTCTCATTTTATAGTTAATTCTTAGCAGTTATCAAAATCATTTTTTTTTCCATCCCTTGAATCATTGCAGTCTTTTCCTAAGGCCCTAATATCCTATGACTTCTTACCATAAGAACCCTTTACTTTTTCACAACGTAAAGAAGCCTTGACCTGTTTCATGGCCACCTGACATGACATTTTCTCACCTAATTTGTACAAAATGCCTGCGACAATTTCTTAACCTTTTTTCCAGTCTTGCATTTGAGTGCAGATCTCCAAGTCTGTATCTGATTAGCAGGTAGCAAGGTAGGGGAGGAAGGATTGTTGTGGTCTGTCCTTAAGAGGAATGGAGGAGATGCCATGACGTGCAGGTGAATTGGATTTAAGTGAGAGACGGCTGTGCAAAGTCACCAGCCTGACTTTCTCTTCCAGAGCTATCTGGATCCAGTGGCCAAATATGTATCAGGAAGAATGGAGATGTTCCCAAATATTGTGGAAGACCTTGGCCTTTTAAAGCTAAGGTCTTCAGCAGGTTTCAGTTTGACTGAAGTAACACCCATTCAGTAATTAAGGCTAGGTAAAAAATAAGGCAAAGAATGGCCTCTTTAACTTAGTCCAGAAAAAAAAAAAATCAAACCAGGGAGGGGAAGACCCTAAGGGTTTCTGACCAAAACAGAAATAATTCCTATTTACATGCACTCTTAGTCAATTCAAGTCCAAACAGTGACTAAGTGGGGTTTGGTCTGGGAATTGTTGGCCAATCCTTGAGAGCCAGAGTGATTTGGAGGAAGGAAGCAAGCAGATGGAATGGATTTGTGTGTATTTTACCTGTGTATTTTTGTGAGGCAGTGAGGTGGTCCAGTTCCTGGAATCAGGAAGATCTGAGTTCCAATTCTGCTTCAAATACTTACTAGCCATATGATCCTGAACAAGTCACTTAATCTCTGACTCCCTCGGTTTACTCAACTCTAAAATGGGGATAATAACAGCAACTACCTCCTAGGGTTGTTGGGAAGGTCAAATGAGATATTTATAAAGTTCTTAGGACAGTGCCTACCACATAGAGTGTATTCTTGATAAATGTTTATTCTTTTTCCTTCTTTCATTCATTTTGAATTGTAACCTACCTTTTCTATAGTGTCTAGCACAGTACTGGATGTTAATAGTCACTGAATAAATGTTTCTGATAAAGACCATGAAAAATGACAGCCTTTGCCTAATAGGACTTAAATATTTAATCTTGTTATCTGTGGCCTGAGCTCACAGCTTTATGTCAGTTAAAGAGGTCTCATTTTGTGTAGGTTTATAGAGAATTAATGAGAAGAAAGTGATGGATTCCATTATCAGAGATAATTCTTCCTACTATCTTTAGAGACTGGAAATAGATACATCAAGTGGAATGAACATGGAATTTAGGTATGTTATTAGGGCCAATTCTAGCTCCTGGGCAATTGGCTGTTTCATAGTTTGAGACATTCCAACTCATTAAGTATTGAACAAAATGTCTTCAGTGAATATTAACCTATTTACTGTACCTGTTCTAGAATCTAGAGAATGGATCAAGTGAATTGAGATGAATAAAAACTTCACAAATTAAGTACATTTTGGCATTCTTGCTCTTAATTTAGTCCTTTAGTAGTCCCTCATGAACTCTGGACCACCTGTTCTGTGGGGAAGTTTCTAGGAGCCTAGTCAAGGGCATAAGAACCATGGCCCATTGAGGGCCCTGTAAACAGACCCAAATTCAGCCATTCAGTGACTGAAACTCTCCTAGGAAGTTAATGCTAGATTCCCAAACACCGTAACCCACATTTTCAGGATTGCTGATCTCTTAACTGTACTCAGAAAGTGAAAGAGTAAGAAAGAAGAAAGCAGCCAAGAGTTGGAAGTTAAAAAAAAATCCCTTCTCAAACTGACTTAGTTCTCTCCCCTTTTCAAACTTCTAAGTCAGAAATGATGGCAGACAGACGAGAAAGAAATACTCTCCGCATTTGTCTCCCTCATCAGTTTGAAAGTCCAAAGGAAAGAAAATGGGTGAAGGAAAGGGGGCAAACAATTTCATAGCTACAGGATCTATGATTTCATTGGGGAATTCCTAGGTAACAGAACTTTTCCTATCAATGTAGGTCAGTACCTTATCCACAACTTGCAGACTTAGCAGAAAGCTTAGAGCACTGAAAGATAAAATGACTGCTTAGGATCACACAGTAAGTGTCAGAGGCAGGACTTAGAATCAAGTCTTCCTGTCTACAAGGTCAGCTCTCTATTATGCCATGCTGTCTTTATCAAGGTAATGGAAATACAGTTTCCCTCTAAAAATACAAGCAATTCAGCCAAAAGCAATTTCTTCTCCCTTTAAATTAGCTATATGATAATTTTGGTAGGCCTCACCTGATGTTAAAAAAATGGCATTTTTTTAGATTTTGTTAACCCTTTTGGTGTTTTTCTCAAGTAAAATATAAGAAAGGTTATTTTAGAAAGGATGTAGGAAATACGTTGAGTGGCAAGATGGAGCAATGGATAGAGATTTGACCTTTGAGCCATGAAACTATAGATAAAAGTTCCCCCCTATGAAACATACTGCCTGTGTGACCATGGGCAAGTCAAATAACTTCTCAGATATGTAGACAACTCTCTTAAGACTAAAAGTTGTGAGAAAGTGCCAATCTGCACTGGAAGAGGGTGTAGAGGGTGTTTTCTTACACCAGTGAAATAATAGATCCAGCCTCTATTCCCCTGCCCTTTATGATGTATGGAATGTACAGTTGTACTGTCTCAATAAGATCAAATTCTTTTGCTTAAATTCAATAATACAATATTTATTTTTTAGAGTGTTGATTAAATTCTAGTGATTTGGAGAGAGGGGATGGGTCACAAATAAATTTTCTAGAAATGGTAAACCGAATTGACTCAGTAGCTAGAAGCTATTTGTAAAGCTTCTATTCCTACTGCTGTCTCTGCCTCATAAATGCTCTGATTTAGCTTCATATATCCTTTAACATATGACCTTTTACCTTTCTTCAACAAATCACTTAATTCTTTATTTTTCTTTCCTTTCATAATTACCTCTTTAATGTGTTAGTACATCTTACAGGACAGCTTATATGGAATATGCTGTTCTAAATATATTTTTTTTAATTTCCAAAAGAATGGTATTATTTTAGGTTTCAGAAAGTGTTTTAAAACTCACCACCTCCTTAGCAATAAATGATGTAATGATAACTCTTAAAGTACACTAAAAATTCTTTTCTAGAATTTCATGAAATATACTATCAAGTGACCATGAAGTGCTGGTCTCATTTTTTTTTTTTGAGCGGGAAGGCAGGGCAGCTGGGGCTAAGTGACTTGCCCAAGGTCACACAGCTAGTAAGTGTTAAGTGTCTGAGGCTGGATTTGAACTCAGGTCCTCTTGACTCCAGGGCTGGTGCCCTATTCACTGTGCTACCTAGCTGCGCCTGGCCTCATTTTTAAAGAAAGTTTCCTTGAGCACTTTCCATACAAGTATATCATGGTGTTTTGTTTTGTTTTGTTTGCTACAGATTTTCTTGAAAATTTATCTAAGGGGTTAGGCTAGCACCCACATTAAGACTTGTTCAATTAGAGCAGGACTAGAGTTATCACAAAATAATACATTGTCACAGTAACAGAATGTAATTTAGTTGACTAGATTAGACTTGGCTTGAGAGAACACAAGATAGTATGTTGTATTTTGAAAGCTGGGAAGATAAGCTGTTACATTTATCTACGTACAGGTACTTGTGACAGAGGAAGTTTTGACCTTAGCTTTGTCCATTTATTATTTATTGGATATGTCAATCATAATGGTTCCTATTTGCACGATACTTTAAGGTTTACAGTGCTCACTTTTTACATCTTAAAGTATGCAAATAGGAGCTATTTTTATTGATGTGCATGTCTGTGTGAACTTAAAGTTCTGATCTTCTCTGATCTTTTGATCTGTCCATCTTGTTGCTGCGTAAACCCTGGCTAAGAAAGGATAAGAACATCTTATGTTATTTCACTGAGGGGAAAAATGTGGTTGAATCTGAGTTAACATTTCCAGTTTTCCTTTAAATTAGAATATATGTGTCTGGTGGGTTTTCCCCCCATCTCTCCATGTTATTCTTGAATGTAGGATTTGGGTTTATGTTTTATTGTGTACTAGTTGTCTCTGTAACAAGTACCAAAGCTATGTTAATATGGTTTGTTAGTTTGTGGGTCAATAGTCATTTTATTAAACTGATTGGTTGAACAGACAATGTGATATAACCTGGGCTGTCAGACTACTCACCTGTTGGTGAGAAATTAATTCACCTTCCATAGTAGCCACTCTGATTTGCTATGTGGACATTGTTTCTGCAAGGTTATCCACTTAGAAAAGAACAGAATATACATCTGTTGCTAGTACTTTTAAAAATATTTAACTTAACCTACTGAATGTCTAATAAAAGAGGTTTACCAATTAGATCAAATTTACACAGGTCATAGAGGACTCCTTAGCATGTATGGAATTGCTAAACATTTAATGAGATTCTAAAGAAACCAAGTTGGAATGATGGGAAGGATGCTGGTCTAAGAGTCAGGAAGTTTGTGTTGCATTTCCACTTGTACTTCCAGTTAGATGTGTGGTCTTGAAGGTGCAGATTTTACCTCACTATTCTGAGCCTCAGTTTCCCTATCTACAATATAAAAGCATTGAATTAGATTTCTGAGGCTCCTTCTAGATCAGTGGTTCTCAACCTTCCTAATGCCACAAACCTTTAATACTCATATGTGGGTGTATCTGCATGTGGGCAGACCCTCCTGGAGATGGATAGAGGAATGGTGTCTCGGTTCCTAAGACCATCGGAAATATGTGTTTTCCTATGGTCCTAGGTGACCCCTGTGACCCCTGTGAAAGGGTTGTTCGACCCCCAAAGGAGTTGCCACCCACAGGTTGAGAACTGCTGTTGTAGATCCACAAGTCTGCAGTTTATTAATGAGTTCTTACCATTAAGTTTTTCCAAAGTGTTATAAATATCTACACATCTTGCAAATTAGTTCATGAAACAGGAGATTGTTAGGAAAAAGGAAAAAATTCTGAGAGTTTAGACATCTGGTACATTTGGCTTCAAGAATATTAATAATATTCAAACCCCACATAAAAGTGTCTGAACAAGTCAGTGTGTATTACAGACATTCAGCTGTGCTGTCCTACTAGCAAGAACATTTTGTTTCATATAAATATGGACTGGTAACAAATACTGTGGTCTTTCAAATAATGACTAAAAATGTAAATGGAAATTGATTCTCCCTGCCCACTTTCTTCCTTTCCTCTTTCCCCAAAGTATACACATGAAGATGTTGCACTCTGAAGCAGTAAAATAATAACTTGATGAAATAGTGAGAAAGGTTATCAGAGATAGTCAGGAAGATGTTTAGGAGGTACAGGCAAGCTCTTTCTATACATACAAATTGATTTGGCTATTAATTAATTAACCATTTGCTAGCCAGCTTGGCTGAATGACCAGTCAACTCTGTCAAACTTGTTACTTAACTAATTGCTCACTGGTTAATAACTGTCCATTTAACCCATATTGCCAAAACTTTATGATTAAAACAACCTAATCAGTCAACACTACTAAGTACTGAGCACTTCTGAAGACTGTTCTTGACTCCTCTTGGAGGATTTCTTTAAAAGGGATTTTTCCCTCTTTCTTGAGGGACCCAGATATCATAATAACAAGCAGCCCTCCAGGGAAGACAAGGTTGAAAGAGCTAACCAAGAGAATTAGAAACTCAAGGTGCTAGTAGAAGATAGCACAGCTCTAGTTTTGTCCATCTGAAGAGCCAATTATAATGTGAAGCTGGAGAGTCTGTAGGTTAAATTTTTGAGAATCTAGCAACTTGCCAACAGTTATTGGAGAAGGGAGCAAAAGACTGATTTGAGGAAGCTATTTGGAACCAAGAAGAGAGATAGTGACACTGAGGCACCAGTCAAGATCTTCTGGCTGATAGATAAGAGGTCAAGAAATCTGAGAGAACAGGAGATGAAAAATAGTGGACCAGAGGTATGAATCAGGGCAGGCAGCAAGAATGAGGTAGAAAACAGAATGCAAAAGTGAACACCTTGTGGTTACTCCTTTTGGGTCTGATAATCTCATCCACTTTGGTTCTTTAAAGAACTACTATCCTTCTAGTTCAGTAAAGTCCCTCTGACCACAGATGCTACTTCTCAGTCCATGATCTCCAGACCATTCTCACTTCACTCCATAACCATACCAAGCCACTTTCTGATGCTCTTAAAATAACAAGCACCTGCCTCTTTCTGAAATCTCCCACATACAGCTGCTTGTGCTTTCTCATTTGTCCCCAAAATGTTTCCCAGAGAAGAAAAGTGCCAAATTTTAAATAGTTGGAGTGTATATATACACACACGTATGTGTGTATATGTGTATGTATATAATGTATATATGTGTGTATACACATATATGTATATACACACAATATATATACTATATATTACAAACTCATATCTGATTTTCAAAAATCACAATGTGTTTACATTAAAATCCTAGAAATTTGGACTTAATTGAGGGAAGAACAGTCTGAGTTATTTAAAAGCAAACTTTCTTTTGTAATATTTAAGTAGTTGAAAAATATTCATGCATATACATTAATTATTCAGAAGCTTATAGGAAAAAGGGTTTCACCAATTATGATGTGACTTGATGTAATTGTGTTTCCAGTGCTAGAAACTTATTTCCTTTTGCATTCTAGGTGGATGCCTCTGCTCTCATGTGGATACTACTGCTTCTTGATTCCAAAGGTTCGTCATCCCATAAGTAAAGATATCTAGGAATGGGAATATATCAGGCCTTCCTACACACTTTTGCTTTTTCTATAAATCCATAATAAAATTACATGGGATAGAAAATTTTTTCCCTACTTGATAGTGATAAATTATGGCAGATTAAAGTTATTTCTGGGGGTGCATTTATTACATGTTCTCATAGGATCTTAACATGTGCACAAGTAGCTTTCTACAAATTAAGGGAAAAGAACTTTTAAAGTGATGTTTTATTTTGAGTCAGTTTTTAAGGCCTCTTAGTTATTTGTATGACTGTGAAGATGTGGTCTGCTATAGAAAATTGTTTGCAAAAGTCTACCTATTTCTCATATTTTCATGAAGAAGACTCGAAATACATGCAGAAATTATTCTAAAAGATTTTATAGAAATAAGATTGTAGGAATATGATTATGTAGCTCCTAGTGTTTTCCTATTGCTTTTGTGCCATAATATCACCTATATCTTTTTCATTCTTTTATAATCTTTCTTTCTTTTAGATAACTTGAAAATTGACCCCCATGTGCCTTTACAATTATGTTATTTCCAATACAGATTTTCCCTATTGGGTTTTATTGAGGACCAATTTCTCATCCCAATTTTGTTTTCTTTATTGCCATTTCCACTTCCTCACTGGACAAAATGGGTACTTGGGTTTCTAATATTGCCGAAATGTGGTGATTCCATAGTCTTTCCATACCATTTCATGCTCATGATGAACATAGATTGGCAGAGGATTGCTAGCAAATCTGTGCCATTCTGCATTTATTTGTTATGCTCCTTACAATTTTTATATAAATATTCCCAGGATAATCTATCTGGCTTATTTGGGATTTTGCCAAACTTTTGGCAGACTCATTTTCCTTTTAACTGCTTTTCACTGCTTTTTAAGGTGATATTCTTTTAGCATTTGTTCTCTTCTATAATGTTTCACAAACTAGCTTGTTTTCAAAATCAGTTAATGAACATTTTTAAAAACACTGACTGCTAGGCAATGTGCTAAGCACTGGGGATACAAAATTGGCATTGCTCATGCCTCTCACATCTCACTGGTTGGCATAGAATGCCAATTTTATTTAGGCAATTTCTGGGCTATTTTGATACCTTGCTGTAGTGATTGTTTTATACAAATTATACCTCTCTAAGAAACAATAGGAATTAGAGTCTAAAGTTTATTTGTTTGTCAGGATCAATACATTTTTGAACTACAATAATTTATTTAAATTTGTAGAGACATACACAATAGATGACAGACTATGTGAAGCAATGTTTAAAGAAATACACATACCTATAAATTAATTATCATATACTAGTAGGATAGATCAATAAGGACCAGTAATCTGGCTAATAAAAATACCTGGAATGACCAAATAGGTTAGATGTTATGTTTGGAATGTCTAGAGTGGTACATAGGCTAGAAACTAAGATTATGTCCCAGAGGCCAATTTCTATAGTTCAATTCTCCAAACATTTATTAAGCACCTATTATGTGCAGGGCCTTGTGTTAACCTAGGTGGTAGTATAGAACCAAAGGTTTTGTTTTTTACTTTTGTTTTTGCTTTTTTGGAGTGGAGAAGGCAGGACAATTAGTTTAAGTGCCCAAGGTCATATTGCTAGTAAGTATTAAGTGTCTGAGGTCAGATTCAAACTCAGGTCCTTCTGATTCCAGGGCTGGTGAGCTATTCACTGTGCCACTTATCCACCCCCCAGAACCAAAGTTTAAATGATACATAGAACTTATCTTCATTCAGTTTAATTCATCAAGCGTTTACTAAGTTCTGAATATGTGTAATACAGGGTGCTAGGTGCTAAAAATACAAAGACAGAAACAACACAGTCTATGAGGACAGAGGCATCTAAAATTCTGTATCTCTCCTAATATCTAGCACATTATTCTTCAAGTAGCAGGTGTTTACTCAAAGTTTCTTGAATTGAATCCACAAGAGGTAGTCCTCTGTCTTCTACTTAAAAGACTTTTAGTAAAGAGGAATTCATTACATTTTGAAGTATCCTATTCCAATCTTAATTGTAATTATCATCAAGTTTTTAAAAATTATTTGAAGTTAAAATCTATTTCTTCATAGCTTCTTTCCACTGCTCTTAGTTCTGTTCTCCATAGCCAAGCAAAACAAGTCTTTTCCCTCTTCCACAGAAAAGCACTTTTAAATCCTTGAAGACAGCTTTCAGTTCTTTTGGCTTTTTTTTTTCCAAGTTACACATTCCTAATTTCTTTAATTGTCTTTTCATCTCCTCTGGTCTGTTTGCTTTACCAACCTGGCTACATTTCCCAGCACACTCAACAGCTTTTTAATGTTATACCTCAAATGTTTTTCCCAGAACTCCATACATTATTCTAGATGTAGTAAGGTCAGGGTAGAGTTTAGTTAAACTATACCTTCTGTCAATCTGGATATGATATATATAGGAATGAAGTCCAAAATCACATTAGTTTTTCTAATGTCATGTCATAAAACCTACCCCTTTGGAATTTGTAATGGCTTGATCTTTTTCACAGGAACTGTTATCTGGTTTTGCCTTCCCCTTTCTGTACTTGTACAAATGATATACCAAAAACTTCAAATATTAGGTTTTTAGATATATTACTATTGCAGCAGAAATTGTCTATGAATCCGTTGATTGATACTGCTGACAATTATAACCATTGACAGTGCTGAGATGTGATTAAAAGCAGTTTATTATACTAAAAATATAAATTCACTAAATTCAAAAATCAGTGAGCTCTGAGAGATAGTTTCAGCAACCTTATATAAGTTTCATTTATATAGAAGGATAGGCTCAGGGTAATTTACAGAAAGTAGAAGGGGAAGATAATGATTTACACATCAGAGAACACATAGAGAAGGGAAGATCTGTATTGCATAAAATAGGATACTAGACAGTAAACTGGGGGTATAGCTGGAATTTGCAAGCTAATCACTTAACACCAGAGCTACAGTTTGATGTCTCAGCTTGATTCTGCAGGCTCTAGCTAGTTATGTGACCTGCTCATTTTAACTAATGGGAAGTAAGAAAGTTAAGCTAGAAATTCTCTTCTCACTGTCCTTACTTTTGGAAATAGATTGCCTAATGTTCTTGTACATCTCATTGATCATCTCTCTGAATGTCTTATTATAAGTTTTCTGAAAAGTACTTCTACAGATAGATTAGGAATTAGTAAGTATTAGGGAACAATGACTACAAAGCAAAGCAAATACGATAACAATTATTAGTATTATATGTAACAAACTCCAGATGTGCCAGTCACATATCTCTTCATATTAAACCTCCTCCAGATCCTTCCCTAACTCCCCAATGTAATTCAGATGCTGAGCAAATACATATGTCCAATATTCAGTTAACATCCACTAAAACACAGATTTTTTTATTCTGTTTTCTTGGGTTTAGCTATCCATCTCGTGAAGTTGTCTGCTTCCTGAAAACATTTTCCCTTTGAAATTCTGTGTCAAAGGGAATCTGTCCTCAACTACTATCCACAAAGTGTCAAGTTTGGTCCACTTAAACTCAGAAACATGCACCTTTAAATCAATATCTTGGTGTCTTTAACTGGGGTGTCTGTTGCTAACAGTAACTAGAATGGGCCTTCTTCCCAAGAAGATTTTGGAGAAACATTCCTCCTGGTAGATTTACTTTCCAGGCCCCAAGTCACTTATGGAGGTTTCCTAGGTAATGCTACTTAAAACGTGCTGGCAATAAGACTGAGTATAACTCATTAGGGCCTGACAAAACATAATTACGTTGACCTTCTTGTAATTAGTTCCTTGGATGAAAGGCAATTCAGATCTTAGGGAGTTAATCTTAGAAATATTAGAGCTATAGGAAGAACATCAAATTAGGCTACATATAACTCGTGTAAAAGTTTAAATCTTTTCACCACTTGTTCTATTTATCTTTTTCTGAATCCTGTACTTGATATGAATACTTCTATACATAGAGTAGAGAAAGAAAGAAAGAAAGAAAGAAAGAAAGAAAAAAAGAAAGAAAGGAAGGAAGGAAGGAAGAAAAGAAAAGAAAGGAAAAAAGAAAAACTTCTTAAGAACAAAATAATTCTCCCATTTTAGAAAAGCTCAAAAAATAAAGTACAAAATGGTTCTTTTAAAAAATTATTTGATGCTTTAATAAAAATTTAGTTATAATTTTAAAATCTGTTATTTATTAGTAGTAATTCTCCAGTGTTGTCCTAATTTAAAAACTGGCTTTTTAACCAAGCAATTAGACTGTACTGCAGACATTTTTTTTCCCCTTCACATCCATTTAACTATCTCACACATACTGACTGTTGACAGCCAATCCATTTAATGTATGAGCTTTGATAAATTGAGACAAAATTTTTCCTAAAGGTAAGTTCTTCAAGATTTTCTAATTGTGGTGCTGGAGAAGACTTTTGATAGTATCTTGAACAGCAAGGAGATCAAATTAGTCAATACTTAAAGAAATTCAGACTATTCACTGGAAGGTCAAATACTGAAGATAAATCTTAAGTACTTTGGTCACATGATGAGAAGATGGAACTCATTGGAAAAGACCTCAATATTGGGGAAGACTGAAGGCAAAAGGAAAAGGACATGGCAGAGAATTAATTGCCTATATAGTACCATGGAAATAATGAACATGATCTTGGACAGACATTGAGAGATAGTTGGGGATAGAAGGGCCTGGCATGCTGTGGTCCATGAGGTCACACGGAATTTGAGACAACTGAATGACTGAACAGTAACAACAACTGTAAAGACCTATTATGTGGCTTGATAAGGGGCCAAATTTCTGATCATCTTGAGAAACACAAGTATTTTCTTTCTCTTTTTCAAATGTATGTAACCCCAAGAATAGTATTTAGTAGTTTCTTGACAACCCAAAACATTTCTATATGTGAAAGCCTTCATTCAACTTGAGACCTTGGCAACAATTACTAATACATATTCAAAAGATAGTTACTAAAACATATCCAAAGCTTGTTGTTAAAACTTGAAGGGAGCTAAAACATCTGATCCAGGAATCAGGCTGGTCCTAGATAAGTTAACTCTAGGTTTTTACTATAAGTGCCAGGTCCTGGTTTTTTTCTTGAGATGCAGCTGTAAATCAGAGCTTTCCTGATATCCTGTGATCCAGGGAGGTGCCCTCTTCTGGGATTACTGCCTGAAGGTGTTAAGCTCTCCCATACATTTTTAGATACTTATTCTTTGGGTACTGGAATGAAGGACATGGTTATTTTTAAGGCCTAAAAATTGACATCACTGAAACTGAACAAAGAGTATTAAGAAAACTAAATGAGCTATAATTACCTTCTTTGTGTCATTACTTTATAAAAACCTTGCTCATGGTATCAATAAATGGATTGCTTGACAATCATTCCTGGACCACTTTTACACATCACACTTTCAACAGGCTAGTGTATCAGTTTAGAGCTGGCTTAAGAAACCACTTAAGAAATCTCTACAAAAACTTACCCAAAAACTGTGCATTTAGGCATCTGTATATATCTGAATATTCAAATGGACCTGAAAAAAACTTAAAATATATCATTTACTACCATCATCTCTACTTGGTCTTTTCCATTGTTTTCACTGGTTTTCATTTTAAACATATTCCTTTATTCATTGAAAACACTTAAAAGTCAATAATTTATATCCAAGTTTCAAAGGGAAACATTTCCTCTTCTATTTTCACTTTACAGATGAAGACTATTTCACCAAGATCACACAGGTAGTGAGCACCAGAAGGGAGATTTGAACTAGGTTTTCTGATTCCAGAGATTGTGCTCTTTCTTTTGTGCCATGTTACCTCCATCTAAATCATGATAAAAGAAATAAATTGGGGCAATGGAGCCAAGATGGCAAAGTGAAAGCAGGAATTTACTTGAGCTCATCCTCAATTACCTCAAATACCTGTAAAAATGACTCTAAACAAATTTTAGAGCTACAGAATCCACAAAATGACAAAGTGAAATACGTCTCCAGCTGAGGACAGCCCGGCAAATCTACAGGAAGGGTCTGTCACACCAGGCTGGGAGCAGAGCATAGTCCTACCAGAGCAGACATCAGGGGACTGAATCACTGTCAGTGGGGATGGGATAGAGGTAAAGGCAAAGTGTATTTGCTTGAAGTCCAAACCATGTTGAAACCAACCATGTCTAAACCAACATGACAGGGATAGAATATGATTGCACAGACATGGCTCATAGTTCAAGTTTCCGTTTGGACATGAGGAAGAAAACAGAAAATAGAGCTCAGAGGTGAATGGGAGTAATGTCCCAGGACTTAGATTCATAAAGTAGGTTCACACAATAGCTCATCTGTATCATGATGATCCTAGGACAGAGTTCCATGCCTTCTGAACTGTTTTTTTGGGGCATTCTGTTGTATTCAAATAAGGGTTAGAAAGTATATGCTGTTCCCTAGAGCAAGACAGAGTGTTATGCATTCTAGTGTTTGTAGCAGAACTCAGTGACTATCGCCCTAGTTCTAATGATAACCTTTAATAATTACTGTATAATTTAATTTTGAGACAGCATGGTGTAGTTAGACCTTGGGCAAGTCCTTTAACCTCTATCAGTCTTAGTTTCTTCATCTGTAAAAGGAGGAAATAGGACTTGATGACTTCTGAAGTTCCTTCTAATTCTAATTCTATGAGCCTTCCTTCAGTCCCAAATGTATTTGCTTTAAATCTTTCTTGTTTTATGTAGTTTAGAGTACCAGGATCAATACAATAGTCAGTTCTTCCAGGTTTGAAAACTCTTTCTTCTGCAAAAGGGTGTAAGGACCTTGAGTTTTTTCATTGTTAGCCAGTATCCAACTCTTATTAACTAAGTACCCAGTTCCTGTCATTCTTTTTGAAATGAAGACAATGGCTCTTTGCTTCACATGGTTGTCAAAAGTGAAAAACTTAGGCATTACCTTTTCTGTGCCTCCATGTACATGTTACTGGGAAGTGTCCCTTGCGATGGTTTTTTGTTTCATCTAGAAAACAGTAATTTTCCTTTTTCAAAGGTAGAACAGGGCCTTCCCCTTCTTGTTAGGTATTTAACTTCTAAGAATTTATTAATTACTTCCATATACAGTAAAAACTTAGTTATTTGTGTTCAGCCTTCTGACATCAAGTATCTTGAATTATTCTGAAGATAGAAAGAAGCTGAAAAAATACTTTTAACAATGAAGAAATATTTCCTGAGGACTTAACAGCATCAAAAAATAACTAGAGGCTGTTATTCCAAAACATAGCACTGCATTCTGATTTATTCTCTATCTTTAGTCTGGTGTGTGTGTGTGTGTGTGTGTGTGTGTGTGTGTGTGTGTATGTGTGTGTGTGTGTGTGTGTGTGTGTGTGTTTAATAAGGAGACCTGGAGACAACACCCAGCACTATATATTAGGTTGGCTTATTAAGCATGATTAATAAGAGTAACATTCTGAGATTCAAGATCCATGAAAATCCAGCCTTTTCACACAAAAACTAAGGACCAGAGGAGAAGCAACAAAACAAAGAAAAGAAATAAGAAAAGTAAGTCAAAGGGAAAAAAAAGTTAGGAAAGGAGTAGCAGAGTTTGGAAGTCATGGTGGTGGCAATAACAGAAGTGGTGATAGACATTACATGTGGTGATGAGGGGTGATGAGCTGCAGACACTTTGATAGTATGAAAGAGAGCCATAGATATAAAGCAAGGACACAACTACTGCCTGGTCCCTTACTGGATTAAAATCAGTCATGCTTTCCTTCTTCATTAATTTACATATATATTGTACCTGTGGGTTTCAAGTTATGTCTATTCTCATAAATAGTATTTTGTATATCTAGCCATCACTGATGAATAATTGTCATGCCAGTCATTTTTGAAAATCATCTTTGCTGTTTGCATTTTCCGCAACAGCTTTACTTATTTACTATTTATATTATATATAACATTATTTATTATTATTTACCATTTTCTTTTAAAATTTTCTGCTCTCTCTGTTTTCTACTTTTCCCTAAAACTCACTGATCATAGTTCCATACTTGAATTGCTATTTTCTACTGTAAAAAAAAAAACAACCTCAAACATTCCTTCTCTTCTCTAATTTAATTACTACTTCTTATAATTGTATTTTTGTTTCTCATATTCTCTTTTTTATTCAGAATTATATGAACATAAAGAAGAGGTTACTGTGTACAAAAACAGAAAAAGATTATATATGAAAATAAATCTCTGTTGTATATAGCTGGCTCATAAGAAAAGTATAAAATAAAGTTGCCATATTCTTTTTCGAAGTTGTCTTAATTGTGTTTCTAATTAATTCTTTAAGACAACTTAAGTTTAAGACAACTAATTCCCTCTGAACTTCTTTCTGTTATTTTCTGTTCATTAAAAAAAAAGTTTAAATGACCTTCTCTCTTCCTTCTCCCAATACTATTGCTAGCTCTCATCTCCTTCCCAAATCCTCCCCAACCCCAAGTCAGGAGATAATCAGGATATATTCCTGTTTCAGTAATATTCTGCCTAGAAGAGGATGAGGGCAAGAAGGTGGAATTAGTCATGATTTTTTTTTTAAAGAGATAAAGAAAAACAAGATTCATGTAACAAATATGCATAGTCAGTCAAAGCAAATGCACATGTTCCTTCCAGTATATTTAGCTCCCTTTTCTCCTCATTCCACAGGCTGCCTCAAATATCCTTCTAAAATCTATCAGACTGTGGTTCCCCACTGTACAACAAGGTCTTCTATCTGTAGTGCGCTTTACCCAAGGATTCCTTGCCTTTCTTTCTTTTGCTCCCAGTCAATGTCACTAACTCTATTTTTCCTGCTCTCCAGGTTTCTTCCCCATTTTCATCCACTCCCAGCATGTACCCTTCTCTGTTGCTCCTTCTCACAGAATGTATTCCTTGATTTATTATTCCTCATAGCTCCCAGGATGTATCTCTTATTTTCTTTGCCTTGAAAAAAACAAAAGAAAACAAAAACCTTTAGTCCTTCTATATTTCTCTCTGTCTCTTTTCTTTAAAAGATAAAAGGATTTTAAACAAAATACTCCCCTCTCTTTGAGTGGTCACTACACATTATTTTCAATTCTAAGTACCTGGTGGTGAATAGGTAGGAATGAGCCCCAAACTAGGGTGCAGGTGCAATAATAAGTTGTAATCCCCTAAATCTTAATGGTGAATGGAAGGTCCTGTTGTTGACAGACAGGAGCAAGTTTTCTATTCAGTAATATTCTTTCTAGGAGAGGAGGACAATAGTGTGCAATTAGATGTGATTTATGAGGATATAAGATAGGAACTTTTGGACTCTGGCCTCTAGCAGGTTTACTCTTGATCCAAGCATCCAAAAGGACAGCAATGGAGACATAATAAGGGTTATTTTCTTTATTCTTCTTAAAGGTGTTGCTGATAATGGCAGCATCAACTCTTACAGTATCCCCTAATTACTCTTCTCACAGGGGTGGGCAAAAATAGGAGTAAGAGCACCAATTCCTCCAGCATCCCCTAAGCCTTGATGAGTGCCAGTTGCAACAAGCACACACAAACCACAAATCCTTCTATGCCTTGATGGGGCCTGATCAAGGCAAAGACAGCATTCACATTCTTCTTAAGCCTCTATGTCAGCATTTCTCAACCTGTGGGTTGTGACCATTTTGGGGGTCAAATGACACTTTCACAGGGGTCACAGGGGTTGCCTAAGACCATCGGAAAATACATATTTCCAATGGTCTTAGAAACTGAGACACCACTCCTCTACCCATCTCCAGACAGGTCTGCCCACATGCAGATATGCCCACATATGAGTATTAAAGGGTTGTGGCACAAGGAAGGTTGAGAACCACTGCTCAATGTGGACCAGTGGAGGCATGCACAGCATTCCAGCTTTCATTCCCCACTTACTGACCAGTGCTCCCTTGATTTATAGAGATGCACACAAAGAAAGGAATTTGCCAGCAACATCTTCACATGTTTACATTAACTTTAGCAATATCATGATGATTCAGCATAGTGCAGGCATAGTATGCTGTTTACAACTTAACTCAAATGTTTATATTATTTATCATCATATAACAGTGCAGAAGCTTGGTGGAGATGTTTGCAGACTATGAGCCTGAGAACTAGTAGTTTATGGTCATGGATCTTGGGAACTAGTATTTTAAAAAGAGTAACAAAATCTACCTTACATACAGAGGCAAAGAAAGAAAACTACTCAGACCAAATTAAGCAGTGCCTTTGTTGTCGTTCAGTCATTTCAGTCATGTCTGATTCTTTGTGGCCCCATATGGGGTTTTCTTGGCAAAGATACTACAGTGGTTTGCCATTTTCTTCTCTAGCTCATTTTACAGATGAGGAAACTGAGGCAAACAGCTAAGTGGTACATAGCTAATAAGTGTTTGAGGCCAGATTTGAACTCATGAAGATGAGTCTTCTTGACTCCAGACCTGGCACTCTATCCACTGTTCCATCTAGCTGCCAAGCAATTCCTAGGAGAGGGCAAAGGATGGAAAAGGCTGACATCTATTTTAATCCACTTACAAAATGTTTGTCAGGGAAAACTAAGAAAACTAGATTCAGTCTTTCATGAAATAGATATGGGGGCCCCACCCTCTCATTCCAGGTACCTACATTTCAGGGAAATAACAAAACCATTACATAGATTAGTAGATAGTTTATTGAAATCCAAGTTTTCCCAAACTATAATCCCATTTATGATATGTCATTAGTGATTTTGGTGCCCAAGACAGAGAAAAATATTGCAGGAAAATCTGTGCTGTTGCCAAATTAGATGATTATACCTGAGAAGTGATTATTTTTATAAAATTATAGGGTCTTATTAAGAAGATAGCAACTATAGAACTATTCAGAGGATGTTGGTAACTAGATCACACTATCGTAGGGTGAAGGTAGCTAAAAGAGAGTATAATGTTGCTGGGTTGTTTTTGAGTATTAAGAAATCACCTGCTTTTCAGTCACTGGCCAAGAAATTATCATCTGGAATGAAGTCTTTTGCAATAGCATACATTGATGCCATTGATATTTTTAGTTTGGATACATCTGGGACAGTCACAGGCTTCTCAAAGAAATTCAGAAAATTGGCCTACCTATAAAATCTGGAACTAGTATTTGGGCTAAAGAGTAGGGAGTGAGAAGATAAATCCATTTGGGGATAAAAATTTAGGCCACCTTTCTGGGTTTTACTGCCTATGACCACAGACATAGCCCAGTTTTAAGCCCTTGGTTCTACACTTCTTAAGAAAATAACAGATAAAATAACTCCAATCCATTAGGATCATGGATCTTTTGATGAGTTAAGTAAAGGGGAGTGAAAAATAAAAAGAAATATCTAAAACACCTTTTATTGTATTTAACACAATCTATAGGTTTTTATTTGGAAGGGACTTCAGAGGTCATGGATTCCAACCTTTTTGTTTCATAGAAGAAACATGTTCAAAGGAGAGAAATTACTTTCCCAGGGTACCACATACCATAAGTAGGAGAGCTATTATTTGAACAAAGGTCCTCTGCCTCCAAATCTTTCCATGTCATCACAATCCATTTATTAAGTACCTTCTGTGGATAAGACACTCTGCTAGATGCTGGGAATACAGAAACAATATGGGAAATAGTCACTGACCTCAAGGAGCTTCCATTTATATTGGGGAAATACATGTTAACAAATAAGTTTATATGTGATAAGTAAGTCAACTATGGGAATAAGGAAAGACTTTCCATAGGAGCTGGTGCATGTGTAAAGTTTTGAATGCAGCTTGGGATTTTAAGAAGCTAAGAAAAGGAGAAATTGCATTCCTGGGGATAACCTGTACAGGTGGTTGGAGGTGGTAGATAGAATATGAAATTCAGGAAAAAGGGCTTTCTTTAGTAGGACTTATGGTCAGGAAGTGACCTAATTTTTTTTTTTCTGATGGGGCTAGGGACAGAGAGAAAGAGAGAGAAGGAGAGAGACGGA